>CM064430.1:33221872-34422872 GCA_032690845.1 Eleusine coracana subsp. coracana | reverse complement strand
TTTCAATCTCCTTTTTCTATGAGTTTTTCGGGCGGATTTCTTGGGGAACTTCGAGCTATGATGAGCTAGATCAATCCTACATAGGTCCATGACCAAATCAAGAGCTCTAGCACCTTCGATTTGAAGGATATCTAAAGTTTCCCCTTTTTGGTGTCCTTGACATAAGATCTGAAATTTGTGATGATTCCTTGAGCCAATAGAGTGGATCTTCTAGGATTAGGATCGGGATGTGTTGAGAATTGTCTGGTCCAAAAATTGCATCATTTGGAGTTCGTTTGATTAGAATTTGACCAAGTTTTTGCTTAATCCTGAAATTTTTTCCTGTTCTATCGGGGTTGATCGGCACTGCCGACGACCAGGACCGGCACTGCCGATGGGTCTCCAAATCCCACACCGGCACTGCCAATAGTCCTTACTTGCACTACTGATGGTGCCTACCGGCACTGCCGATGGCTCTGATTGGCACTGCCGGTGGTAGTCCAGTAAGGACTATTTTGTGAGGTTCTTGACTATTTCCAGTCTTTGCAGCTTCCCTTTGTTTTTGTTGTGTTCCATTGCTGTTGTTGATCACTCTAAAGGGTAGCACATCACAAGTTGGTGTGTGTAGCCTTGGTGATCGGGTTAGAGGTTGGTTTGGGTTATAATTGGGACATAGGCCAAGTTCTCTTGGAGAATTTTAATTGGCTCCCATTCACCCCCCCCCCCCCCCACCTCTAGTCGCCTTCTCGGTCCTTCAATTGGTATTAGAGTCATTTTGATCACTAGTTGACCTTCACCGGCTTTGTGATCCGAAGGCGACATGGAGAAGTGTGCTGTGAAGCTCTGGATGTTTGATGGAGAGGACTTCCCCTACTGGAAGTCACGGACCAAAGCTTTTGTGCTGAGTCAAGGACGTGCTATCTGGGACATCGTCGAGCAAGAATACAACATACCTGCCGACCTCAACACTACGCCAGTCGGTGAGTTGAATAGGTATGAAAACAACTCTAAAGCTGTTAATATTCTGCTCTCTGCACTAGGTAGAAGTGAACATGATCGAGTTGCACACCTTGACACTGCTCATGCAATTTGGGATAAGCTCTACATATACCACGAGGGAACCAATCAAGTCAAGTCTATGCGTAAGGATTCTTACAATAGATAGTACCAAACTTTTGCACAAAAACTTGGTGAGTCACTAGATGACACCTTTCGTAGGTTTAAGGCAATTGTGTGCAACTTTCGAGCTTGTGGTAACCTTGTGTACAATGATAATGATAGAGCTAAGCAATTTCTGTACTCACTTGATGAAAATGTTTGGGGGGTTAAAATTGCTGCTCTAGAAGAAATTGCTGACTTCAACACCCTGAAATGTGAGCAACTGTATAGCAAGCTGAAATCTCATGAACTTTCTAGGAAATCTTGTCCTAATCATGTTAATCCTGCTTCTAGCATCGCTCTTCTTGCTATCTCTCAGAAGGGTAGTCACAGTGATGCTTCTTATGGAACTAACCCCTCACTAGACAAGTCTTCTTTAGAGTTTGCTTTGTCTTCTATTGTTGCAGATTTCGATGAACAGATGGAGTGCATTCCTGATGAGGAGTTGTCCTTGCTCACAAGGAAGTTCAAGAAGTTCTACAACAATCGGAAGGAGAGAAGCGGAGGTGGTTCAAGAACCTGCTTCGAGTGCGGTGATCTGAAACACTTCATTGTTGATTGTTCTAAGAAGAAGAAGAAGGCCGGGTACCGCGACAACAACACTGAAGACTTCAAGCAGAAGAAGAATTACTTCTACAAGAAGGGCAAGGACTCCAAGAAGTTCGCCAAGGCCATTGCATGCGCCTGCGTTGCTGCCTTGAGCGATGTCGACCTCACATCAAGCGAAGGCCTTACAAGCTCGGAGAAGGAGGTTGAAAAGCCATGAGTCAAGAGGAAGGATGACTTCATCGGGCTTTGCTTTATGGCAAAGAACGACCATGACACCGACTCTGGATCTGACTCCAACACAAGTGAGGTTCCTCCCACTCTTGATGATCTCTCTTCTAAACTTGATCATTTGCATGATGCTCTACTCTTGCAAGATGATAATCTTTGCAGCGCTGTTCGTGAGAATAGAGAGTTTAAGTCTAAATTGGAGAGTGCTGAGTATGAGATCACTTCTCTTAGGTCTAAGCTTGCTAAAGCTGACATGGCTGTAGAGTGTGAGTCTTGTCATGTTGTGATGAATGACCTTGCACAGACGGAGAGTGTGCATGCTCAAGTTGCCAGTCAGCTTGAGAGTGCCCTCAAGGAGCTTGATGAATTCAAAGCTAGACCAACTCTTTTGGGTGCATGTCAGAAGTGCCCCAAGCTCACAAGTGAGTTGGAAGCTCAAACCCTCAAAGTCAAAGAGCTCGAGTCCAAGCTGCTAAATGAGACTCGCTCTAAGGTCCTTCCACCACCATGTGAAGTGTGTGTCTCTCTTAAGGACAAGCTTGTAATCACTAGGGAGGAAAACAAAGTCCAAGAACAAGAAAATGACTATCTTATTTCTAGGATCCAAACAACCCTAGCGAGTGAGGAGAAGATTGAGAGTGACTTGGAAAGAGTCAAAGAGAGTGCTAGTAGGTCAACCTATAACTTAGGCTTGGGATTTGAGAGGTGTGACAAAGAGAGTGAAAATGTTGTTAAGTTTGTGCCTAGCTCTAGCTACAAGAATGAGGAACAATCCATCAAACCCATTGACATATACTATCCACCAAACCCCAAACCTTCCTTCAACCCAAAGCAAACAGAGAAGCCAAAACCCAAACCTCCAGTGCAAACAAAGCCTAAACATAAGAGTGTCTACATTTGCATGTTCTATGGTCGTAAGGATCACTTGGATGAGTACTGTTATAGGCATAAGAGGATTAAGAGAATGCAAGAAGAGTTAACTACTAATGTGCATCATGATGATTTTGATGGTTTTTAGCCTCACTCTTTGTCTCGTGCCTATCATGGACAGGGTCATCCCTCATATCGCTTTGATTAATGAAACAGAGGCTTTGTACAGTAGCGCTTTGGCGCCCCATGTTTTCCCCATCGTGGTGAGCGTCACTCGCGTGGATTTGGTTTTCACACAAATGGTTTCTATTCTCACATCCCAAGGTTTGAGTCAAGACATTTTGACAGGCCATGTTTTCCCCATCGTGGTTCTCGTCCCATGCATTCGAATGATAATGTGCAAAGAACTGTGATGACTACTATCAGTCGTATGGTGAAATGCTGGATTCCCAAATGCTTTTTGACTAACCCCAGCATTGAGCCATCGAATTTTCCTTCTCATTCTTTGTAGGCAGCAGGTGGAGGCTTGGTGAGCAAATGGTTGATGGACTCCGCATGTTCGCGCCACATGACCGGAGATGCAAAGTGGTTCTCCAGCCTCACTCCCTTGAAGCGCCAGGAGTATATGACCTTTGGAGATGACAAGAGAGGGAGAGTGAACGCAAGGGCGCGGTAAAGATAAATGAAAAATTCACTCTCAAGGATGTTGGTTTGGTTGAGCATCTCAAGTACAATCTCCTCTCTGTTTCTCAGTTGCTTGATGTTGGTTCAGAAGTGTGCTTTAAGAAAAATGCTTCTTGTGTTCTTGATTCGAATGGTTCTTTGGTTTGTGGGATTTCTAGCATTGGGAAAAATTTTCAGGCAGATTTTGCTATATCTCCTGGTTCTCACAAGTGCTTATTTGCTCAATCTTCTTCTGAGCTCTAGAAATGGTATAGAAGACTAGGTCACATGACCTTTGACTTGTTATGTCGCTTGAGTGGCCTAGGATTGATCCGAGGAATGCCTAAGTCAAATTTAATAAGGATTTGGTTTGTGCTCCTTGTCGTCATGGGAAAATGATTGCCGCTTCTCATCCACCAATCAATTTGGTGATGACTGAACGCCCTAGAGAGCTGCTTCATATGGACACTGTTGGTCCTTCTCGGGGTCGTTCGGCGGGTGGGAAGTGGTATGTTCTTGTGATTGTTGACGACTACTCTCACTACTCTTGGGTTTACTTTCTTGAGAGCAAGGATGAAGTGATTCATCACTTTCGGAGCTTAGCTTTGAGGTTGTTCAAGGAACACCCTGGTGCATTACGAGCAATCCGCAGTGATAATGGCACCGAGTTCAAGAACACCTCTGTAAGGACCGAAGGTGTATCGAGAGGGCGGGTGAATCGGTAAGCCGCTCATAAATCCAAATAATTCAATTTACACTACTTGACTCTAACAAGAGAAGCAACCTAAACAATTCTAGTAGGCCAAGACCCTACACATGCTAGTGTTCATGATAAGAGAAAGCGCGGAAGCCAAACACACTAGCCTATGCAAGCCACAATTCAACCTAGTTACGAGCACACAATTGCGGAATAGTAAAGAGAGGGTCAAGGAATGCTCATGATTTTTTCCTGAGGTCTCGGATGGCGCCTTCCCTTACTCCTCGTTGGACCACTCCCGTCGGAATTTGGGTCCCTCCCACCACCAAGTGAGTTCTCGCACACAAGCCCACAATCACTCCTAGAGTGAAGGCACGGTGTGCATCACCGCTGCACAAAGCACAAGCTCGCCTCCCTCAAAAACTTGCCGGACTCCCCGAGCCGGCACGGCACTATCTAGCGATGTCCCTTTCAACAGCGGGCTCAAATTGTGTACAAAGATGTACGGCCTTCACAACCGATCATGGTAGGCTCGATCACCGACACCTAACCGGTCTAGGTCTCACCATAGACCAAGAGTAACAATCTAGATTGCACCCTCAAGGACACCCTAGCCTTTGATGTGCAAGATGCCCAAGTTACTCTCCACTGGCACTCTCAAAATATGCAATATCTCCTCCTAGTGCTCTCCTCTTTTCCTCTTGGACCTTACCAAATGCTCTCAGGTATTCCACTGGCCAAGAGAGGTCACAAAGTAATGAGGACATCAGTCCTAAGGATACATGCAACACTCCTCCAATTCGGGACTTGCAAGGTCCAATGACTAGAGCTCGTGCACGACGACTAAATTTAGAGGTGAGCTCGTTCCTACGTTCTTTATTATATGTCACTTTTGAGAATGGTTTGCTACCTAATGATTATATTGTAATTAGGAACCATGGAGAGGACCAGGAGATGATGGGAGAAGGACTTGGAGACGTGAAGGACCAGCAAGGTCGTGGAAGCCAAGATGGAGGCCCAACCAAAACTGACTTCGAGTCTATTTCGGGGCTAAGGACCAGTCTGCACTAAAACGGATGCCCAGGACGCATACGGACTGGGATTTGAACGTTCTACATATGCACGGAAAGATAAGAAGAAGACTTTTCCAATGCCGCCGGTCTCATATCAAAATTCATCCGGAGTCATCGGGAATCTTTGAAACAAAAGAGGGTCCAGAATCTGTTTTGGTCTTTGGGCTTTGTATCTAGTTGAGCCCAATTAGGGGTGCATCCAGAGGGTCTTGAATGACCCTAGGGTCTTCATATACAGCCACCACCACACCATTAGGGTTCAGGTTTTGCTTAGATTATTTTGTTCATAACAGTTTTGCCGTCATCACGGTTTGTGAGACCCCAACTTCGTGAGATTTATAATACATCTGCAATTGTGTTGCATTCTTCTTTATTCTTGCTTGTGTTCTTGATTTGCAGGCAGGGATTAGCCTTCTCAGCAAGGTCAATCGTTTTAGGATGGTTGATAACCAGAGGAGACGTCGTGCTGTGATTGCGGGGTTTAGAACGTGTTGTTCTGAAGTCGGATCGATTTGTGTGTCGCCTCTGACCAAATCAACGTATCCAGAACCTTTCGAAAGATCTGAAACCCTTGTCCACATCAAGTGGTAATCAGAGCTTCAGGTGCACCGTCTGGTCACTGCCTGACCAGACAATCCGGTCATTGCAACGTAGTGCTCCAATGGCTCTGACTTCTGTTAATTCCTCTGCTGACCGGACCGTACGGTCACCTGATTGAACTGTCTGGTTCATTTCTCTCTCCAATCCATAAACATTTCGGACTTCGGCTTCCTCTCTGCCCTGTGCACTTCACACTGACTGGACTGTCCGGTCAGTAGATCGGACCGTCTGGTCTATATGAATCCTTGCACAGACAGAATTCCTCGCTAAGTCGTTGTAGCCTCCGGACAAAATCATGGAGTGACCGTATAGTCCAGTCACCATTGACCCCCTCTGTCTGGTCACTTCATTCCGAAGCTAAAACTCGTCGTCCTCGCTTAACTTTGTTTCCTGGCTTCTCCGAACAGCTCCTTGGCTTCTCCACCATCAACTAGTGTCTGTTATTTCACCAAGCCACCTTGCACATCACCAACTAGACATGACCTAAGAGAATGACCTAGACCCCCTTGATAGTCCAGTTTTTTCTATGGACTCAAAACCCTAACAACTAGGCAAGTGTACTAAACACATGCATCATAGCTTGTTCTCCACTTGGATCCATCTTCATCAACCCTTGGACTCCATCAAGTTCACAAGCCTCCATGCTTGTGGTCATTGTCATCAATCGCCATGGCAACCATCATCCATATGATTTGTAATAGAGTTTAGAGATGATTCCTGTAGAAACAACACTCATGTAGATATTAGCCCACAATTTCATAGTTGTCATCTATCACCAAAACATTCATACCTTGGGGATCCAATCATAAATGGTCATAAAGCTTACATCCTCCTTTGATGCTTTCTGTCTTGAGCATGGTATTGAGCATCAGTTTTCAGCATCTTGTGTTTCCCAGTAGAATGGTGTGGTCGAAAGAAAGAATAGAAACTTTGTGGAAATGGCAAGGACAATGCTCGATGAGCATAGGACTCTGAGACGGTTCTGGGCCGAGGCCATTAGCACTGCTTGCTAGTTTCCAATCAGATTTTCTTGCGCTCAATTCTTAATGTGACTTCTTATGAGATTTCCAATCGGATTTTCTTATGCTCAATTCTTAATGTGACTTCTTATGAGCTACATTTTGGAAGGAAGCCATCTGTTTCTCATTTGTGAGCCTTTGGTTGCAAGTGCTTCATTCTCAAATGTGGCAATCTTGATAAGTTTGAGTCTAGATCTTTCGATGGCATCTGTCTGGGCTATACCCTTCATGGTCATTCCTACAGAGTTTTGAATTTGGAAACTAATACCATCATAGAGTCCTATGATGTAACCTTTGATGAATCAAATTCTTGTGCAAGCAATGTGATTGAGACTGTAGGTACCAAGGAGATGGAGGAGAGCATCTTTGTAGAAGAGGACCTATAGGGCTTGGATGATGACGATGATGAGTCATTCAATCTCACATCCGAGCTTGTTCCTGCTGCTACCACCACTCCAGTAGAGGGTCCAGAAGCTTCTACATCTACTTCAGCAGCTGTCAAGGGAGCTCCAGCTGTAGTTAGGGGGGAGGTACGCTCTGAGAGAGAGGCTCCTCACCACATTCAGCGTCAACACCCACCTCAACAGATGATTGGTAATCTCTATGAGAGGACAACAAGGTTGAGGTCTGTACATCTCGCTTGCTTTACCAACTCTCTATTTGTTGCAGCCTTTGAACCCCAAGATGTTGGACACGCACTATCTGATGAACATTGGGTTAATGCCATGCATGAGGAGTTGGAGAACTTTGAGAGAAACAAAGTATGGACCCTAGTAGAGCCTCCTGTTGGTGTCAATGTCATAGGAATCAAATGGGTGTTTAAAAATAAGCATGGGGAAGATGGTGAGGTTGTTAGAAACAAGGCTAGGCTTGTTGACTAGGGTTTCAGTCAAGTGGAGGGCTTAGACTATAGGGAAACCTTTGCTCCTGTTGCACTCATAGAAGCCATTAGGATATTGCTTGCATTTGCTGCCTCTAAGGGCATTAGACTTTATCAAATGGATGTAAAGAGTGCTTTCCTAAATGGTTTCATAGAGTAAGAGATTTATGTAAAACAACCACTGGCTTTAAGCACCACAAATACCCAAACTATGTGTACAAGCTTCAGAAGGTATTGTACGGGCTAAAGCAAGCACCTAGGGCATGGTAAGCTAGGCTTAAGACCTTCTTGCTAGAGCGCAGGTATTTCATGGGGTGTGTTGACAAAACCTTGTTCACTCTCAAGCATGGCAATGACTTTCTAATGGTCTTAAGACCTTCTTGCTAGAGCGCAGGTATTTCATGGGGTGTGTTGACAAAACCTTGTTCACTCTCAAGCATGGCAATGACTTTCTAATGGTTCAGATTTACGTGGATGATATCATCTTTGGTGGTTCCTCTCATGCTCTTGTGTCCAGATTTCAGGAAGCTATGGAAAGTGAATTTCAGATGTCGATGATGGGCGAGCTCACCTTCTTTCTTGGGTTTCAAATCAAGCAGTGCAAGCAAAGCACCTTCATACATCAAGCCAAGTACATGAAGGATCTCCTGAAGAAGTTTGACATGGTCAATGTGAAGTCATTATCTACACCAATGTCCACTATAACGGCACTTGACCCCGATGAAGACTGTGAAGCAGTGGACCAAAGGGAGTATAGGAGCATGATTGGCTCCCTCTTGTACATAACGGAGACAATACCCGGCATACACTATGTGGTGTGTCTTTGTGCTCGCTTTCAAGCTTCCCCAAGGGTGACTCATCGAAAGGCTGTCAAGCGCATCTTTAGGTATCTCAAATACACCCTTGAGTTTGGTCTTTGGTACTCTGCATCTTCATCTCTTGATCTCATTTGGTATTCGGATGCGAACTTTGTTGGGTGTAGAATTGATAGGAAGAGTGTGACAACCCTACTCCGAAAAGTAGAGTATGTCGCACAGGATTGTCTCGGGAGATGGTTAACGAAGTAACCATACATAGCATTCACGCATGAACATTCATCATTTACAAAGATACATCACTTAGAGGAGTAAGATTACAAGTCCGGTGTTCAATTAAGCTGAGTTCAGATCTGATATATAATATGAGTCCTTGGTACATATTACATAATTTAGCGGAAGCGGTGAAACGACAAAACACGACGTTGCCTACGTGAACCATGCCAGCCCTATGGCGATGGCTCACTCACCACGGTTAGGAGAACTGGGGTCCCATTCGATGGTCCAGTTTTGAGGCTCCTCACCTTCCCACACAACCTTATTACAACAATCACAATAGGTCGCTTGAGGAAAACCTGAAAAACAACATCAACGCCAATAATTTATGAATAAATTCCTAGCCAATAATTTATATAAATTCAATTACTGAAAATGAGGGTTATGCAATAATACTAAGAATATGCATGAAAATGGAAATGTGCTTTTGCAGAAAGTTTAGAGATGCCATGAAATGCTTACTGAGCAAATTTCATGAATTTACCATTTACACATAATTACTTATGAATTTATTAAGCAAATTAGGGTTGTGACTTTGATGGATTAATTAAATTAAATTTACTGAATAAACTTGGACTTGATCCTGTTTTTCTGGTAGAGCAAGATTTTAGGCGTTGAACAAAATTAATTTTACAATTTTTGGCCTTGTATTTCTCGAGATATTGAATTTTGAAGTTCATTCAAAGTTCACTGTTATTTACAGTTTTGCCACTGGGTTCAAATCCTATCAGACGCGCGCGCGCGCGGCGGCCGGCGACGGCGAGCTCGGGCCCGCGGCTGATCGGCAGCACGGCGGGGGCTCGCGTGTGACTCGAGATGGCCTCCATGCCGAGGGGATCTCGAGGAGGGGGTCAGAGGGGGAAGTGGCTCACCGGAGATTGCCGGCGACGACGCGCAGCGGCAGGGGCAGCTCCGGCGAGGCCCACGCAACGGTGCCGAGGGGCGGACAGGCTGGGGTTTGGTCGATGAGCTCCACAGAGGTTTGGGGATGGTCGGCGTCGAGGAACTCATCGAGGGGAAGGCCGGAGGTGGGTTCCCGTCGGCAGGGGTGTCGGATCCCGGCGGCGGCGACTCCGGTTTCGCAAATTCCGGCAAGGGCACTGCACTGGGGAGTAAGGGAGTCAGAGGGGAGTGGGGTGGAGTCCTTGCGCATCGATTTGCGAAGAGAGAGTGGATGGAGAGCTTGCCTAGGCCAAGCTCTGGGCGGCGGCGACCATGGCGGCCAGAACAGAGCACTGGCTCGGTTTTCCGCTGGGGAGAGGAAAGGGAAGTGAGTGCCGACGCTCGGGGGTGCTCGGGAGGGTGTGAGAGCCGGTTGCGAGTTGAGAGAGTGAGAGAAATGAGGCTGGTGTGCTGCTGCTGCTGCTGCTCCCCTTTTGACTCGGCCGGCGGAGTGATGGCCGAGAGCGGGTGAGAGAGGAACAGAGAGGGAGGAGGGGTCGCGCTGTCGGCAGGGGAGTGGCTGCCGGCGGTGGGCGGCTTCAATTCCCGGCCGGTGGCACAGGGTGGCGAGTTGGCAGCGCAGTGGCCAGCATGGGGCGACAGGAAACGGCGGTGGCGACAGTGGCCGGGTACAACCCGGTGTCGGGTTGGAATTGGCCAGAGGGAGAGAATTCTTGACCCGGTTTTTGACTCAGAACTTGGACTCGGGTTTGATACAATTCGCCACGTTCCCTTGCTCCCAACTTGACACCAATTTTTGTGTGGGTTCAGTGAAACGTGTGCTCCAATGTTTCTTTTGGGTGAACCAGCTAAATTCGCTTTGAGAAATTATGAAAATTCCAAACCCGAAATACACTTTTCTGACTTTGGGGGAATTTTTAAGGGTATCAATTGGTTACCAAAAATTCTGGAAAAATTCTCAAAATTCTATTTTATTATGGACATTCAGAATATGCAAAAATATTGGTGTACTTCCATGGGTTTTGGTAATGTTTGGGAATGACCCCTTTTTGAATATTATGGACTTAATTAAGTAGGTTTCCTCTTTTTATTCTTTGGCACATGGATTAATTATGCTTTTGCTTAGCCCTTAATTGATGTTAGGTTTTGTTAACTTCATTTTGTGACATGGGATGTCACAAAGAGCACTTCTGGTACTTGCCATTTCTTGGATACTTCTTTGATTTGTTGGTCGTCTCGTAAGCAGTCGAGTGTAGCCCAATCCACCATAGAGGCTGAGTATGTTGCTGCTGCTAGCTGCTGCTCACAAATCCTATGGATTGTGTCAACCATGAGAGACTATGGGTTAACCTTTAAGAGTGTTCCACCCATGTGTGATAACTACAGTGCCATATGCTTAGCCAAAAACCCAGTCCAGCATGGTAAGGTCAAACACATCAATGTGTGATTCCATTTCCTAAGAGACAATGTTGAGAAGGGGGATGTTGAGCTCAAATACATCGACACCAGAAATCAACTAGCTGATATCCTCACCAAGCCCCTAGAAGCTTCGAGACATGCTTTTCTTCGAGGGGAACTTGGTGTTTGCCATCCCTATGGCATCATTTGAGGAGGAGTTGGTGTTCTCTTATATATATATATCTTACCTTTTATGCATTGCATCTCATATCTAATATATGCATTGGTAGATGAGCTTTTATTCTTATGCTTTCTTGCATTTCTCTTTGCTATGATTGAGCTTGAGCTAAGTTGTGTGGATGTGTTGGTAATCTCTCATTCTTAGATTTTCTAGATGGCTTGTTATAGACCTTTTTGAGCAACTTGCTAATCTTAAAGGTAAACTTCGCTTCTTGTGAACCTTATGAACTAATCTTGCTAAAACTTGTTCACCATATGTATAATTGCTTTTATCCTTGTTGAAACTTGCATTGAGGCTAGTCTAGAGGATATCTTGGCTATGGCACCTTGTGTTTGCGAAATATGGCTTTCCCAATGTTTAGCTCATGATTGTGGAACGTTTCCTTTTGCCGCAAAGGCATGCTCATCCTTATGCTTTTAAGTTGCAAAATAAGTTGATTGTGCTTTGAAGCCTTGGGGTGTTTCCCGTACCCAGTCGTGCGACCCTCCGCACGGATTAGAAGCTACATGAGGATAACATAAGAATAATGCTTTTCTCTTTTCTTATGAGTCTTTGTTGCATATGTGAGCATTTATAGAGCTTATTTTCTGTGAATGCTTGTTGCCTTGGTTGAGATTGAGACTGGCTAGATTCTTTTGATTCACTTGATGCTTGTTTTGCCTTGGATGGGAGTACTTACATATATGGTGGCAGATTTTCTCATGATAAGCAAAATTTGATTCTATCTAAGCTAGTCAATCTTTCTGCTTAGCTTATATAGCTCTTGGTGTTTATGCCTTGCTATCTAATTTTGATCTTTGTATGGTTGTGCGCCATTGCTTTTACACTTCATAGCTCTATGCTTATGATTAGCATAGTTAAATGCTTGTTTGCATAATTATTGAAGCTCCTTAGGTTTGCATTTTCATGTTTTGCATGTTTGCTTGTTCCTTTGCCTCTTTGATGAGTTCATTGCCAGAGGGGGAGAAAATATTGGGTCATGCACAAATAATGCTAAGAAACTCTAAATGATCCATTTCGCACTACATGAGACCTACCACAAGTTGAGGGGGAGCATATCATGATCTCGAGTGTTTTCTTGTGCTTTTCATGTTCTTTGCGTCTCAAGTCGCTTTCCTTGCTAACTCTTGGTTTTATGATCCCTACTTTGCTAGATGGCTTGTTTTCACCTTTTCTTTGGGTTTGAGCCATTTGGATGTGGTTGTTCGGCTTCGCGTTTCAAATTCTTAATCCTTGAGCATTTCGTGTTGTCAATGTACTTATCAAGGGGGAGATTGAGAAACCATATGGATATGTTTCATGGTTTGCAATATATGTGATGAGTAATTGACTTGAGTGGATTTGGTGTTTGAGTTGAAATGCGGGAATTTGGGGATTGCATGAGTTTGTGCATGTCATGGTTATGACTAACCGGAGTTGGTGGAGGAATTGGCGATGTTGCAGAAGTTGGGAAATGTGTTTGCTTGTCTCATGATGTGTAGGTCACTGGAGTCGACTTGGCAGTCAATAGCGAGAGGATCGGGCACAAGTAGGAGACTTGGGGCCAGACGATCAGGAGGCCGGGTGGAGTCAAGGGTGATCCATACCGTACACGTGGAGAGGCAAGAATCACGGACGGTTTCACGATTGAGCCTCGAAACCGTGTTGGTGATGAAGACGGCGTGTTGACCAAGTCAAGGCGAGCGGGATGCCAGTGCAAGTGACAAGGGGGGCCAATGGACAGGGACTGGGAGAGACTTGCCGGTGGTTAGGATCACGAGACAAGGTGACACGCGTCAACATCGAGAAGTCATGCTTTGAGAAGCGTGCAAGGCAGTTTCCTGATTTGGGCCTCAAAACCGGTGGCAGTGATTGGAGGTGCACGTGGCACCATCGCGGAGCTTGCGTTGAGGGCAAGCAAAGTTGTGAAGTGCTCGATGGCATTCGGGCAACGAGGAAAAAGATGGATAGTTATGCCCCCGATGGTAGGTGGGTGTGTTATGTAGGTCAAGGGTAGAATTGTCATGTGGACAATAGACCCTAGGCCTATATAAAGAGAGGTAGGGCTGGTGGAAGAGGTGCCTCTCTTTCCCTTAGCCTTGCCTTAGGTCTTTATTCAAAGTGCTAGGAGAGGTCTTCATGTTTTAGTGGAGAGTAGTGGGTGTGTGAGAGACATCTCTTGCTCTTTCAAATAGTGGGATGAAGAGGATGGCTTCCTAGCCTTGTACCTATGGATCTTGTAAGCATGTTTCCATGATATGAGATTTATTTTCGTGCTCAAGATCTTCCTCTCTCCCTAAATCCCAAATTTCTCTTTTTTCCCCCTATTTTTGGAGCTATTTTTGTAGGAATTTTCGATCTCCTTTTTGGATGAGTTTTTCGGGTGGATTTCTTGGCGAACTTTGTGTTACGATGAGCTAGATCAATCCTACATAGGTCCATGACCAAATCAAGAGCTCTAGCACCTTCGATTTGAAGGATTTTTCAAGTTTCCCTTTTTTGGTGTCCTTGACACAAGATCTGAAATTCATGATGATTCCCTGAGTCAATTGAGTGGATCTTCTAGGATTAGGATCGTGATGTGTTGAGAATTGTCTGGTCCAAAAATTGCATCATTTACAGTTCGTTTGATTCGGTTTTGACCAAGTTTTTTCTTAATCTCGAAACTTTTTCCTGTTCTGTCGGGGTCGATAGGTACTACCAACGACCAGGACCAGCACTGCCGACGGGTCTCCGAATCCCACACCGGCACTACCAATAGTATCGGCACTGCTGATGGCTCTGATCGGCACTGCCGGTGGTAGTCCAGTAAGGACTGTTTTGTGAGGTTCTTGACTATTTCCAGTCTTTGCAACTTCCCTTTGTTTCCGCTATGTTCTATTGCTGTTTTTTATCACTCCGAATGGTATCATATCACAAGTTGGTGTGTGTAGCCTTGGTGATTGGGTTAGAGGTTGGTTTGGGTTATAATTAGGACATAGACCAAGTTCTCTTGGAGAATTTTAATTGGCTCCTATTCACCACCCCCCCTCTGGTCGCCTTCTCGGTCCTTCAGATTTACGCCTCGGCACGGTGGTATGGCCGGGTGGCCGGGACGTGGTGGTGCATCTGGTCGTCATGGCGTGTACCAGCGGAGAACCGGGGTAGGAGGCCGAGGTGCGGTCTCCTTCCATCAGTCACCTGAGGGCAACAACACCAAGCAAGCCCAGGTGGCTGGTCACACAGGAAGCTCAGCTGGTGGGGCTCGGCCTGAGGCGACTCTGACTAGCGCCAGGGTGGAAACGGAGATGATGCAGTGGGGACAGGAGACAAATGACGGAGAAGCTGAGACCGTCAAGGCAGATCAAAGGAAAAGAGCTGCAGCCGTTGTACGCAAAAGGGGCACTTGGCTGCGGAGTGTACCAATAAGGTATATTGTGTTTTGTGTGACGGACATGATCACGTCAACCACAAGTGTCATTTGCTCCGGCAGCCATGACAAGTGGTACATGCCGTCGGATACTCGGTGACGGGGATGGGGTTCTATCATATTCCTCACCCACCACTGTCGCGGAAGAAGGACTCGAAGACTGCACTTGTGAAAGTTGCTGGTGGTAAGCTAACGGTGGATGAAGTTGTGGCTCAACTCCCACGGATAGTGCCGGGCAAGTGGAAGTGGGAGCCTACGGCTCATGAGAAGGATCTGTTCGTAGTTCCATTCCTGTCAAAAACGGAGCTGCAGCGGTCCATTGTGAAAAACAGAGCTGCAGCGGTCCATTGCATATGGCAGCGCTGATGTCCGGGTGAACGGTGTGCCAACCGGAGTGTGATTAACTTTTGAGGAGTGGCTCCCAAGGTGTGGATTCGGGTCACTGGGTTACGTAAAAAGCTGCGGGAGTGTTGGCTTTGCCCAGGAACAGCAGCTCGCTCTTCTCTCTCTCAGCAAGAAACGGAGGAATAAGATAAACAGTAACACAAAGAGTTTGGTAATGGATGCCCCAGCGACGAAAAACGCTGGACTTTTGTTGTTATTTCTCTGGACTTGGCAATCGGCAAACTGGAATTTACAGCAACCTATATAGGCCAGGAGCACACCAGGGAGCACTGTCTCCACTGCTTGGCCTCCTCTCGCACGATGCGCATGACCCGGCCATCGCCGTGCTCAAGCTATCCTTAAGCCATGACTTGCGTCTATCACGCTCGGCATGCCACGCACGCTAACCACCTCCGACTCCAACGTGCAGCTCACCTGCTTTCACGCATCGCTCAACTCACTGCATCCTGTATGCGCCGTGCGTAGCAGCTCGACTGCATGGACATGGTCACGACCAGGAATGCAACACGACGCGATCCCAACTCTGACCCGATGTTGCAGCTAATCTGCAAACACCAACTAACCTACGACCGAGCCAGAACGATTAGCACATCTCGTTCTGGAGTCCAACTCACGCTGCAGCTAGCCTGCACGAACACACACTCAACAAACATGACCATGTCAAGATTATTGCTAACAATCACCTCCCTAAGCTTGACATGGCGACTGCTTCAGTTCACAGCAACATCGGCTCCTCGTCGACGTCCGCCCACAATGCCCTCTCCTGCTTCGACTTGGGACAGTTCCTCGTGATGTGCCCCCGTTCACCACAGTTGAAGCATCGTCCTCGGTGACGACTCCCCCCACGTCTAGAGCATGTGCTGCTGCCACCGTCATCGTCGTCCTCCTCATCACGATCACCTCCCTTGCCGCTGCCGCCACACCACACATCACAAACGTGCTCGCGTTCCTTGCCGCGCTGACGCCAGCGTGCATCCCACTGCTCCTCCATGAGCAGCAGCTGCCTGACGCCATCCGTGGCCTCCTTCACTTTGTCATCATCGGCATCCTCCGCCATGCGTAGCCGGCCAAAGACCTCCTCCACGGTTGCGACCTTAAAGTCCGTGAACATCTCGATCGCCACTGCGACCAGCTTCAGCTTCTTCGGGACCACGCGTAGAACCTTCTTCACCATGCGGCTGCCCGGCATGTCCTCGCCAAGCTCGCATAGGCTGGTGACAAGCCCGTTGATGCGCATCGTGAAGTCGTCGACGGACTCCCCGCTGCCGAACGCGACGGTCTCGAACTCCTCCATCAGGCGCTACACGCTGGTGGACTTCACACGATCATCGCTGACCCTCATCATCCTCACCGCCGCCCACGTCTCTTTCGCCGACTTCTTCACGGCGAGCCCGGCCTTCATCTCTAGCGGCACGACACGCAAGATGGCAGCCAACGCGAGCCTATCCTCGCGGCGCTCAGCCTTGTCCGCCTCCACTACCTCTCACAGCCCGAGCGCCTCGAGGCTGACTTGCATCACCAGCAACCACTCGTGGTAGTTGCTGCGGGTCAGCATCGGGAGCTCGACGCTGCTGGCGGTGGCCACCGCGACCGATCGTGACGCCTCGTCGTTGCCTCCAGTCTTGCTGCCATCACCGATCTTTGTCATCTCCCAAACAAGGCTTTGAATACCAATTGTTGGCTTTGCCCAGGAACAGCAGCTCACTCTTCCCTCTCACAGTAAGAAACGGAGGAATAAGATAAACACTAACACAAAGAGTTTGGCAGCGGATGTTCCCAGCGACGAAAAACGCTGGACTTTTGTTATTATTTCTCTGGACTCGGCAAACTGGAATTTACAGCGACCTATATAGGCCAGGAGCACACCAGGGAGCACTGTCTCCACTGCTTGGCCTCCTCTCGCACAATGCGCACGACCCGGCCATCGCCGTGCTCAAGCTATCCTCAAGCCACGACTTGTCGTCTATCACACTCGGCATGCCACGCATGCTAACCACCTCCGACTCCAATGTGCAGCTCGCCTGCTTTCACGCATCGCTCAACTGACTACGTCCTGTATGCGCCGTGCGTAGCAGCTCGACTGCATGGACACGGTCACGACCAGGAACGCAACATGACACGATCCCAACTCTGACCCGATGCCGCAGCTAATCTGCAAACACCAACTAACCTAACCGAGCCAGAACGATTAGCACATCTCGCTCTGGAGTCCAACTCACGCTGCAGCTAGCCTGCACGAACACACACTCAACAAACATGACCATGTCAAGATTATTGCGAACAGGGAGTTCTTGAATCTTTGGGCAATAGGCACGTTGCTTGGTTCCACTCAAACGGTGGATATGGAGACCACTCGCAAGAGTAGCTTTGGCAGAATTTTTGTGGCTGTCCTAGACCCCAAGTTACTCCCACCGAAGCTCGACGTGGTAATTGGTGATCATTATTTTGGGTTGAAGTTCAGAATAGAGCCAAAAGGTTTTGATGAAAATGGGGATGAGGTGGAAATGCACTTTACGGAGGGGGATGACAATGGAGACCAAGATATGGAGGAAGATGATCCTAATGGCGCAAACAATGCAGATAGAGAAGCAAAGAGATCAAGAATTGAGGATGTGGGTAGTGAGAATCAAACTCAAGTTCATCCTTCAAGCACGGATACTGCAGGTTCCATGCCGTCTAGCAAAAAGTCTGCTAGTATGTCTTTGAAGTAAAGGGCAGAGATGGAGGAAAAAAATCCAGAAAATGGCGGATGAGTTCATTGAAACGGCGATGAACCGTACCTTGGAGGCATGCCCTGATAAGGTACTCGCCGAAGATGACTTGGGGCAGGTGGAAGGAATGGTAGAAGATGCGTTCTCGGATGACGATGATGATTTGCTCGACGAGGCTGAGAACGGGGACGACACTTCAATGTTTTCCCACACCGAGGCCAAAACGGAGGAAGAGTTGTTGCCTGGAATAATAACTGAACTCCAGGTGGTCAAGATACAGAGAAGAATGTTTTAACTTGTAACAAGGATGATGTCATGATGGATGGGAACAATACGGGAGAGCTTGGCCTGATGACTGACACAGACGTGCTGCAACTTCGTGCGTCTGTCGGGGCCAAAAAGGCTAGCCTCTCTGCTCCGGCCGAGCTGCTCGCAACTGACGCCGGGCTGCAGCGCAAGGCACATGTGGTGCTGCCAGCTGGCCCTCAACTGCTCGGCGAACAGGCGCGTGATGAACTGGAATAGGCAGGCGGGTCTGCGGTGCAGGCCGTGGCGGTCAGCCCGTTGGCGCGTGATCTTGCGGCAGCAGCCTGGGTGCACCCCCTCCATCATGGCGCTGCAAACTTGGCGCCCCTGCTACCCCAGGCTGCTATGACCCGGGGTCAAGTGCCAGCACGCACGCGGGAACCCGTGCACGATGCCGCGTACGCTGTGGATACACTATGTCCTGGTGCTCGCGCTGCAGTGCGTGCTTCGCCTGCAACCAGGGCGCGGTCTACTAGCTCGGCACCACCACGGCTCGATCGCGGGCTCAGCAGAGAAGACGGAGCACAACAGCAGCCGAGGGGCGGAGCAGCTAAAGCTGCTGCCCTTACGGCTGCTGCTGGCATCAAGGAGGCAGCAACGTTGCCATCGCGCTCGAGTCCGAGGCTTGCGGGGACAATAGGTGAGAACGTTCTGGACAAGGCAAGGAAGAGAACGGCATGGAAAAACCTCATACCTGCTGGTAACATGCCTTCCTTTTGCTCACTTCCTGAGTCTTCAATTCAATCTAGTATATCTAAACTAGGAGTTTCTCTTGGATCTTCCCGCAAGCAAGTTTCTGATTCTGTTTCTTTACTTAAGTATTTAGAATTGCAGCGTTTTAATTCAAGTAAAGAAAATAGCTTAGAGTTTATTTCCTCTGATTCAGAGTGTTCGGATAATGAGGAAGATAAGGACTATGATTTTGATAATCTCACTCTTGGTCACTTATGTGGTGACATAACTGAGGAGATTATGGACGAAGATGAGGACAGTGATCACCTAACTTGTGATTTTCAAGCTGTCTTCAAAAAGAATAAAGCCAAGAAATATTCAAAAAAGAATAATAATGATAAGATCAGGTTCATTAAAAAAATAGAAATGGTTATAAATGAAAGAGATTTTTTGGAATAGCAGAGATCTTAGTGACTTGGCTAAATTTAAATTCATATCAGATACTTGTAGAGAAGAAAAGGTAGACTTCATGGCTCTACTGGAAACGGGAAAAAAGGATTTCTCGCAAACTACTTTGAAAAATATTTGTGTTGGCAAAGACTTTATATGGCACTAGTCTGAACTTCATGGTAGATCCAGCGGTATCCTATTGGGTATCAATTTGGAAGTCTTTGATATCGGTAGCATTGACCAAGGGGATTTCTATGTGAAGTTCCACCTTCGCAATAAAACCGATGGTTTCTGATGGGTTCTAGTTGTAGTGTACGGGGCTGCACAGGATGAATTCAAGGAGGCATTTTTATCGGAGCTAGTACAAACTTGTACCTTTGCTTGTGGGTGGTGATTTTAACATCATTAGAAACCAACAAGAAAAGAACAATGACAAATATAAGAAAAGAACAATGACAAATGTAATGATCGATGACCATTCCTCTTTAACGTTGTCATAGATAGCTTGGACTTGAGGGAATTACAACTATCTAATCGTAAGTTCACATGGGTAAACTCTAGGGCGGTGCCAACATATGAACTCTTGATCGAATTCTCATACTTACGATTGGGAAACTAAGTTTCCTTTATCGATGTACAAGCATTGAATAGGGATATCTCCGATCACACCCCATTGCTCCTAAATTCCAAGAGTGGTACCCACTTCAATAAGCAACATTTATTTAAATTCGAACTTGGGTGGCTTCTGAGAGATGGTTTTATAGAATTAGTAACCCAAGTTTAGAATAATGAGAAAAGGGGTAAGACACCGCTGCAATGATGGCAATTTAAAATTCAAAGGCTCATACAATTCATAAGGGGTTGGGCTAAGAATACTAGTGGAGCATATAAGAAGGAAAAGGAAGACATCACAAAAAAATCAGATGAGCTAGACAAAAAAGCTAAAACCCAACCTCTTACTGCACAAGAGATTGATCTCAAACAATGCCTCAAACAACGCTTTGTGCAATTATTGAGAGAGGAAGAAATCAAATGGTATCAAAGAGCCAGGACAACTAAGTTGTTAAAAGGTGATTGTAATACCAAATACTTTCAGCTAGTCGCCAATGTAAAGCATAGAAAAACGTGTATTTTTCAACTGGAGCAAGAAGAGGGCGTAATGGAAGGTGATGAAAATTTAAAGAAATACATCACTAACTATTATAAGGGACTCTTAGGCACTCCTGAAAAAAAATGGTTTCACTATGCTAGAGTCTATGCGAGACGATATCCCACAAGTAACGGGGGTGGAAAATGAAATTCTTACTTCACAATTTACAGAAGAAGAAGTCAAGAAGGCTATTTTCCAGATGGAACATAATAAGGCACCAAGGCCCGATGGCTTTCCCGTGGAGTTCTATCAATCGTTCTGGGATGTAATCAAGAAAGATCGAATGCCTCTTTCTGAAGAGTTCCATAAAGATCACCCTTCGATTTTTAGTCTTAATTTCGGTATCATTACACTACTTCCCAAGCTAAAAAAATGAAACAGGTCCAGCAATTTAGGCCCATTTGCTTACTAAATGTGAGCTTCAAAATTTTCACAAAGGTTATGACAAATCGGATAGCTCTAGTAGCTCAAAAAGTCATCAGACCGTCACAAACAACCTTTATGTCTGGACGCAACATCATGGAGGGTGTAGTGATCTTGCATGAAACTATCCATGAGATACATAGGAAAAAATTAGATGGGGTAATCCTAAAGCTAGACTTTGAGAAAGCCTATGATTAAGTAAATTGGTCTTTCCTCCAACAAACTTTACGGATGAAAGGATTTGCTCCAATATGGTGCAAATGGATTACGCAAATAGTTAAAGGGGGTAGTGTCAGAATTAAAGTAAATGATGATATTGGTAACTATTTTTAGACCAAGAAAGGACTTAGACAAGGAGACCCTCTATCTCCGCTTCTTTTTAACCTGGTAGCTGATATGTTAGTTATTATCATTGAGCATGCAAAAAATAATGGAGACTTTAAGGGGGTCGTTCCGCACCTAGTGGACGGTGGCCTCTCAATTCTGCAATATGCCGATGACACGATACTTTTCATGGAACATGATTTATCCCATGCCAAGAACCTTAAACTAGTATTAAGTACTTTTAAGCAATTATTAGAGCTAAAAATCAACTTCCATAAAAGTGAGTTATATTGCTACGTACAAGCGAAAGAGTTTGAATTTGAATATGCACGTCTTTTTGGTTGCAACACAGGAGCCACCCCATTCAAATATCTCGGTATTCCTATGTATCACAGAAAACTTTCTAACGGTGATTGGATCATAATTGAGAAAAAATTTCAGAAAAAGCTTAGTAGTTGGAAAGGAAAGTTTCTTTCAGTGGGAGGGAGACTTGTACTAATTAACTCAGTACTCACGAGTCTTGCAATGTATATGCTATCTTTTTTTGAGGTTCCCAAAGGGATACTTAAGAAATTAGATTATTATCATTTAAGGTTCTATTAGCAATGTGACGAACATAAGAAGAAATATCGACTTTCTAAGTGGAGTATCTTGTGTCATCCCAAGGATTGTGGGGGGTTGGGAATTCAAAACCTGGAAATACAAAATACATGCCTTTTGAGCAAATGGCTCTTTAAATTGATCAATGAGGAGGGTGTTTGGCAAAATCTCTTAAGGAGAAAATACTTGTCAAATAAAACACTAACCCAAGCAACAAAACAACCAGGAGACTCACATTTTTGGTCGGGTCTAATAAAAGTTAAAGACAAGTTTCTGAATTTCGGACATTTCCGGGTTCAAAGTGGCACCGAAACTAGATTTTTGGAAGACACTTGGACAGGAGACCAACCTTTCAAATTATAGTATCCCGGTCTCTATCATATAGTGAGAAAACAATCTGCGGTGGTGGCTGAAGTACTAAGTACTATCCCACTGAACGTTTCTTTCCGTAGGGTGTTAGTAGAGACAACCATAGAGCTTGGTATGAACTGGTAGCAAAAGTTTTAACAACTAATCTTACTACCAATAGAGATATGTTCATATGGAAGTTGCATAAGAGTGAGATTTTCTCCACACGTTCAATGTATATGTCCATAATTAAAAAAGGGATTGTCCCACGCACTTATCCTATTTGGAAATTGAAGATACCACTGAAAATTAAAATTTTCCTATGGTATCTAAAAAATGGAGTCATCTTGCAAAATGTAAGTGGAAAGGAAATTTAAGTTGTTATTCATGTAACTCTTTGGAGACTATACAACACCTTTTTATTGACTGCCACTTCGCTCATTTTATTTGGAATATCATATATATATATTACCTTTGGAATTCAACCTTCGTCTAGCATTTCACATATGTTTGGTACTTGGCTCAACAATATCCAACCCGAACTTAAGAGTCAAATTTGTGTTGGTTTGACGGCTGTTTGTTGGGCATTATGGTTGAATAGAAATGATATGGTTTTCAATCGATATAAAACTAACACTTTCATGCAGGTAAGACACATGCAAGAACAAATTTGAAGAATACATGCCGTCTTTTGGAATCAATTGTTATGGAGGTGTTTGCGAAGTCCGGATGGAAGTTCTTGAATAGGATTACAACTAAGTTGTTTTTTCTTTCGATGAGTCTTCCTATGTATCTCTAGCTGAAATTGTTTAGCTTGTTATTTCTAAGCCTAAGTGCTCCCTCATGTATTAGACCACTACGTACACTCTTCAGACTCTTGTTCCATTATCTAAAAAAAAATCTTGTGATGATGATGGTTGTACTTGTAGCTTAGTGATATGCATATTGATCTTGGACACTGAAATACATATGGGGGAATACCAGTCCTTTGTTAATTTTGTATGTAATCATGATCTGTGTTGGCACGAAGATGAGCCAATGCTCCTGTTACTTCCTTGTTATCTGTCTCAACTATTCCTATACTACTACTAATATCCGATGGAATGCACATTGACTGATCTTTTTGCTGACTCTATTTCTCCGCTGATGAATTAGAAGAAACAAACGACGTATGAAGAAATTTACAATCTCCATGAGTTTAGAAGAAATCAATCGTAAGTGTACTGCATTAAAGATGTCCATCGTCCCTGTCCACGAATCACGCCAAACTTGACAAAACTCGTTCATGTCTAGGCAAACATGACAGTGGAACCGGAACAGAATTCATTTCGTATTTCTTTGTTCAATATTTGTGATACCACATCTGGTAATTATGTCTCTCTTCTTAAGTTATCCTGAAACCCTGATTCGATAATGAACAGGGACAAATTCAGTCATCAAAGCTGTCAACAATTACCCAAAAAAAAACAGAGACATGAAAACTGCAGAGTAACATACAGTACCGCCAGCGCCGAGCTGAACTTCATTAGATGTATAATTTTCTCATATATTATTGTGATCAACGTCTGCAGAGCCTAGTAGAAGCTCAAGAAACAGATAATTTCAGCAAGGAGTAGAAGATATATTTTGTTTCAAGTAATGTAATTGCAGTCACAACAAAAATATCTTGTACACATATATACATAACAGACTGACATATAGTAGCTCCAGTTATGCTGATTTACACAAAGTCAACTCATAATTTACAATGCGCTAGGACCTGCACAACCACAGAATTGCATAACTTTATGGTACAGATGATCCCATCAAAAACTTACAGACAGAACCATCCATAGCCATCTTTCCTAGACCACTTATCAAACAGCATACAGACGAATAACCTGGTTAATTGTGGCACGACAAATAGGGCATCCCCATTTCTTGGACTCTATGTCCTTCAAGCAGGACATGCAACCAGCCATGTGACCGCATGGAATGCAGGCTCCTTCCACAGGAGCATCCAAACAGATAACACAGGTGCCAGAGGGGGTGTTACCACTGTCACTGGCAATCTTTTCGTCTTCTCCAGGTTTCTCAGAGGTTGCTGAGATACTACCGGCTTCGGTAGTAGCAGCTACGATTGGCATCGTTACATCAACAGGAGTGGAATCTATGGATGGATACTGAATAGGACCATTGTAGAAAGTTTCTTCAGCAAATGGTGGCGCAGTTGGGGTCGGAAGAGCTGGAAGTGTCTCCTGTGGAATCACAATCGGAGGGTTGGTTTGGGTTTTATCTGGTTTTGATGAACTTTGGCTTGAGCTTGTTCCAGGTACATCCCAACCATTGTATGTGCTGCTGCTTGGGGCATCAATCCTAGCTTTGCCACTCATCTTTGATGGTGCTGGAGCTTCTGGAGGGCCCCATCCATTGAGAGAGTTGTTTGGAGAGTTTCCCCAGCCATTGGTGTTGGTGGTTGATACACTTGGTTGAACATTTGGTACTCCCTCCACTATAGCTGATTGGATGGAGGCGTTGATAGCCATCGCTAAGTCAACGTCCTCCTTGCTGGGTGCAGAGCTCACTGAAGGTGCCAAAGACGAATTTGTAGGTAATGGATTTGGCACTGGGGCGTTCCCCGGTTGTACTTGTTGTGAGTTTAAAACCTAATAACAAGATTAAACAGATGATAATTACAACAATGTTTCTGTGTGAAATTAAAGTGATCAAATTGAGAAACTTTATTTTGATATTAATAGACCTCAAGTTTGCATCAGTATTAGTGTAGTTATTTATAGATCCACAGAAGCAAAACTTGTTCAAGAACAGGCTTTGTTTAACCAAATCCAATAAAACAAAGTGACAGGTCATAATCAATAAACCACCAGTAAACAACTGTGCAAGGAATATATTTCAGGAATGTACCGGTGCTATGCCGCAGCATGCATTATAAAACCATTGAATCTGCTGTTTGTCACCTTCATACGTCGGTAAAATCTTATATCGAGTTTCTGTGTAGAGCATTTCAAACAAATTTAGAAAACAATGGCTACACAAGAAATTTCACTTGTATAATACTGTAGCTTCACTTTTTCAGACATTAAATAGAAAACAGCATATTTTCATAATATGGTACCCAATAGTAACATCTTGCAAAGCATTTGAAACAATATAAAAAAAAAAGTAAATGGAAGCCCTCACAAGTCAAGTGACCAAACCAGTTCATAACACAAAGGCAATTTGATCAGGCAGCTGCAGTCTTCCATTTAAATTGCATTTCAAATATGCAAAGTAACAAATTCATTTCTATCATAGAGTTAACCGCCAAATTTTACATGCTCATACATCAATTTCGCCTTTCATGTTTCTTATTTTTTTTAAAATACCAAACAGGTTACTAAAAATCCTTGAGGGTAAAGGCCACTACAAGTTTCCTTGATCATTGGGGTCATGGTGGATCAAGTTAAATTTAATTCCAATATTCCATGGCGCTAACTTGAGCCATAAGGACGATTAGGATAGCGAACTGCACTTGCCATAGAAAACTAAAATGATCCTACATTTTAAATACATGTTCTCCGGTAGCATAAAAGGCAGACACAACAAGAGAACATATCTCATAATCCTGACTAGTTGAGATGTACCACAAAAACAATTTGTTACCCATTCGCCAGAATCAAGTGGATGGAAGATAAAGTTGGCAACATGGATCCTTAAGAAAGAAAAGATACACCTCATTTTGTAAGCATAATTGTATCTGATAGCAGAGATCAGCTTGATGTAAGACTGTAGTAAAATGGAAAGCATGTACCCAGCATCATATTAAGCATTCACAATCTGTAAACAGAGAACTAAAACATGAACATACTTGTTCCTTTGTCAAAGATTGTTATGGATGGGTCAGTCTGATTAAACTTTGGTTCCTCAATTTGAGATTTCCATAGCTTAATTACAGCCCGTGGTTTAGAAGCCTGCATGTTCATTGAGAAAGAAAGCAAATCATAAACATAGAGCCGTCAAATGTCCTGATACAATTGCATAACAACAAAGTATAGTGCTGATTGCTGATGTAACAGAAATGCTACTCTAAAAAAACCAACAATGCAATGACCTTGACTCTTCTGAAATTGCATGTATATGCACAGCAACAGAAAAAAAATTTCATAAATTTTAGTTGTGGTGAGGGAGGACAAAAAATTGCATGTGAAGCACATGAGAGTATCTTGAACTACTTGCCTTGCTACTGTCACTAAGGAGTATAATATAAACGCCCATGGGCAACACATTTTGCCACTTAAGTGTGCACTTAAAATGGTCTGAGTATAGCCCTTAACATGTTTGGTTTTTCCTTTTTTTGGTACACCTGGTTTCCACTCCTGATACATGTGTATTAAACTTATACTGTGTAACTTATGATGACTCAATGTCCAAGCACTGTTGTATTTTTCAACTCTTATACTTGAGTATATTTATTATTTACTACCTATACTTTGGAAGTATGGACTAAATGTAATCATGTGAAGAAAGAAAAGGCACCAGACGACAACATCCACTACTTCAACTATGATATCTGACATATCAGAGGGGGGGGGGGGGAGGTAGTTCCCTCACAATTTCCTCCAAGAGGAATGCTATGAGCGAGCAACAATACACACAACTTCCATATCTTGTAAAAAAATGCAACAAGAACAACAAGAGAGGTCTGCAACACCAATGCTGTCCTATTGAACAAGAATGAATAGAAAAATAACATAGGCATTCCAAAGCATTACCTGCAAATCAGGATATATAGCTAACTCTAACTTGAGAGGTCTAGTAGGAGTTCGCACTTCACGTGGTAAAACCACTGCCCAACTAGGAGAAGGAAATAAGTGGTAAGTACCAGATGTACAACATAAAATACAGATATTATGTAAAAATGGTGAGAAAAGTATTACATTTTTCTCGTCATAAACTGTGAAGCAATCGCTTCCAAAAAATCAGGAGCATAATTCTCCCTCATCCATCCACAAAAAAGGGAAATTCGTCCCTAAATGTAATTGAAGAACAATTAGTAAGTAAAATGAAAATAAATTGAGTTGTAATAATCATCACTACAAGAATAGTAAGCTAGTTAAGGGCAAAGGTATACCTCTATGGCGCGTACAACGTTGACATGGCCCCTTTCTCTTGCCAATTCAAGTGGAGTGTAACAATCATCATTAGTTATAAAAGGATTAGCTGCAGGAGAACGACAGAAGATGTAGTTAACACAGAAGAGTCATGAAAGAAAGAATTGAGGCATGGTGTCACCATAACAATACCTCCATGTGAGAGAAGTAAATGGACAGTCTGCTCAAGACCTTTCTTGGCAGCATGGTGCAATGCGGTCCCAAAATACGATCCTGAAATTGTTAAGGCCAGGCATTAAACATAATGAACAAAAAAAACTACAGATTAAGTGTGCAATACAGATATGCCTGTAATAACCACAGGCAACTCCATCACTGACTTGAAGGATCGTGCAAAAAGAATAAATTCCTTTCAAATGGAGCAGAAAAATGCATGCAAACACTTATAATTGCAATATCAGAATTCAGAACTTCTTGACTCGGTTTCATATAAGTTGTAGCATCCAATACTCAGGGCTATCTAAAATGAAAAGGTAAGCTCCTGCAATCTACTCTTTTTTTTTTTTTTCTTTAGTTACCGTAGGTCAGTTCAATTGTGAGGTAACATAAACAGTAGGAAAAACAGAGGAAGTACCACTGTTACCTAATTGATCGAACACTGTCAGCTCACTTCAATGTTTAATCTGCATAGCCTATTACCTCGACTCCTAAGAGCATCTCCAATAGATAGCCTAAAAGTGGAGACCTAAAATTTGTTTTAGGTCTAAGAGAGAGAAGATTTAGGTATTCATTTTGTCTTTGTCTCCAGCAGATTACCTAAAAATTGGATACCTATAAGTTATTTAAAAATACTTTTAAGATTAGGGGCTGTTTCATTAAAAAGTCAAGACACAGAATAACTGTGAACAATTACAACTTTTGTTGAGGGCTTATTTGAAAAACGTCATGGCCTTATCCATCCCTGCGGGCACAGCGAGATGCCGAGATCCAATCCTTCCGTTCTTCTCCACATCCATGGCAGCTGGCCACCTTCTGCCCCTGCTCGGCCGGCCGTCACCCACCTCTAGCTCCCCTCTCCTCTTCGGCCGAGCTCGCTCCCGCACTCTTCAACAAGCTTGCCTCGCTGGACCGGCGGTGGACTGGCGGTGGCCTCCTCGAGCTCATGCCCACGCTGAGGTCTCGCCTCTCCTCCCTAACAAGCTCGCCCGCCACCGCCTCGCATGGGAGCCACATTGGGGTGGGCGGAGAGCGGCGTTAGGGTGGGCGAGGGGCGGCCGCATTTGGAGAAGCGGCGCGAGAATGCCATGGAGGCGATGGTGGTAGCGCCAGGGAGCTGGGGCGAAGGAGACAGCGATGGGGATGGGCAGGAAACATCCAGAGCGGAGCGGTTTGGCTTTTGCGTGCGTGGATGGAGTTTTTGGGTCACGACTTGTTGAATTGGAATATTTGGGTCATGAAAGGAGAAGTTTAGGTTGTAGCCTAAAAATTTTAGGGATAGGTAACCATTTAGGCTATCTGCTGAAGGAGCTTTTTTGATCATTTTGTCAGTTTTTAGGGACAGGTCATGGATTTAGGCTATCTATTGAAGATGCTCTAACATAGACACATCCTTAAATCCAATGATTACCCTCGGATTAGAGTTTCAGCTGTGTGAGCCCCCGAATCAACTTCAGCCAATTCCATAAGACCAAAATGAAAGCTAAAAAATTCCCGAAGTCTTATTCATGTATCATAGCCATAGGACTATTGAGTGTATAGTAATCCAAGGTCACTAAGGCAATGCAATGAACAGGAATATACCAGACACATACCTGGCCGGTACGCGTTGACATTGGCTCCCAGTTCGATGAGCACCTTGGCGACATTGAGCAGGTCAGGCCGCAGGCAAGCGACCATCAACGGGGTCTTGCCTTCCTTATCAATCCACTGAAACAAATACAGAAGCACCTCTCAATCAGTTTCATCTGCCGTACGAACAAAGCGCGAGAGCAGTGACGGAGGTTACAAAGCAGAGGAGAAAAATAAATAAAATCGTAGCCTGAACCTCAAGGCCGGCGCCCTGCGCGCGGAGGGCGCGGATCCCATCGACGTTGCCGTAATTGACCTGCTGGTACAGCAGCTCCTCCTTGGACTGCTGCAGCCCCATCCCGTCTCGCGAACCAGCGAAGAACGGAGAGGATGAGGGATAGGGAGTTCGTGCGGGCCGGTCCTCTCCGAAGCGAGGCTTCTACTCGGTGCCGCGAGCGTTCCAAGGCAGCGGTGGCGGTTACGGCCAAGGGATCCGGAGATCCCCGCCGCAGGGAGAAGCCACGCGGGTTGCTGCCGGGGCGGGGAGGTCGGCGTTGGATTAGGGACGGCGCGTGTGATTAGGAAGGATACCGTGCGGGATTTTTAATGCGCGGTGGTTCACGGCAGGAAGGAATGGGTGGGAAATTGAAGGCGACGCTGACCGGCAGGAAGACAACTTTTTCCTTCGTGGCGAAGGATTAGGGCCGTTGCGAAGCAGAGAGGAGGTCTGAAAAAATAAAAAATAAAAACTAGACTAAAGGAGAAGAAACGCGGGACGTGAAACAGAGCAGAGTTCTGGGCGCGTCATGCTCTTGCGGTAATCCGTGGCTTTTGACTGGCAACGAAACTTCCTGAATTTTTTTGGGGCATGCGATGCGACGACTTTACAAGCAGGGGTTGACTTTCTACCTTCAACTCCTACGAAGCTGTGAAATTGCTCCCTTATTTCGAGTTTGAATTGCAACAAACATAGGCACTAATCCGCATCATCACAAAATAAAAATTTACACTGAACATATGTAATGTTTCCTTCCAATCAATGTGGTTAAAGTTTTTTTTTTAAATAAAGTTTTTCATTAAGAAGAAGAGAGTTAAACAAAATACCCGAAAGCCTAACAACAGCAAAATAAAAAAGAAAGCAACACTAGCACTAGGTGACCTAAGCCGACTATAAGAAAATCCCACAAAAAGTCTCGGCGCGAAGATCCTCCCTAGTTTCCAAGCCTCATGACCTTTGAAGATGCCCAACAAGACATCCACACGACCAGAGAAGACGAGGCTCCACAGTTTTAAGCCTCGTGACTCTCAAAGATGCTTAAACAAGACATCCACAGGAACAGAGAAGACGAGGCAGCAAAACAGCACAAGAGCATCCTCGAGACGAGAACAAAATAGGGGTTGACGAGGAGCAGCCTGGACAACTCAAACATGAATGGTACACAAAGTATATCCTCATGGGGCACATTCAACGACCTAGGCCCGAGTGACCTTAAACAACATCGGACCAATCCACCGAATGACGAACACGACCTTGAACACAAGGGCTCAACATCCCTGTCAAGAGCATCCCGAGGCGCCACCCAACCATCAGGCCATCGGGGCACCCCAAGGCACTACCCTGCCACCAAGTGGCCAAAGAGAGGGATACCGACTACGACACTCGTAGGCCTGTGTCCGACTCGACATCGATCTATGCCACCAGGTGCTAGAAACTAGCCAGAGGTACAACCACTAACCACGACCACAGTAGGATGTCGCTAGTCGCCACCGCACTAGGTCGGTGCCACCTCCCTAACCGCCAGGCCAGCTCGGGCTGCCTAAAGCATAGCCCAGTTGCCAATTATGACCCAACATCGCACCGCACTCGACCGACGTCGCTGCTCTGACTAGCCGCAACCGTCCGTGACTAGATCCGACCATCGATGCTGTGAACGCTATCAAGCATGACAAGAGACCACACGACCACTTCCCTACCGCGATCAGGAGGCCATGGACCGCCGACCCAACATCACCCACCACGATGACCGTGGCTAGGGTTAGGGTCACCACCCACACATTGGGAGCGCTATCCAAGCAGCCAGACGCGCCAACTAGGGTGGCCGCGGAGCGGAGACGCCTTCCCCAGAAGAGAGAGGGAGAGAGAGAGAAAGAAAGAAAGAAAGAAAGAGAAGAGAAGAGAAGAGAGAGAGAGAGAGAGAGAGAGAGAGAGAGAGAGAGAGAGAGAGAGAGCATGAGCCTTGCTCGCAGATCCGGGGTGGGGGGAGCCATATTAGCTGGGGAAGGGTTGGATCTTGCCGCCATCGGTGAAACCCGAGCTCGACTTGGCTGCCCGATAGCGCCGTCACCGACACCCACGCGCAGAATCGTCCACCGCCTCCACGCGCGCCCTAGGCGTCACATCTTGACTCCCCTGGCCACCTCTTGCCCTAGACACAACCACCAGCAGAGGCGGCAGAGCAGAGAGGGTTCGAGGAGAGAGATGGGGGACGGGTCGCCCCTCCCATAGATCCGGCCAGGGGAGCACTGGATCTGCTGGAGGAAGGCCAGAACCCTGCCGTGAGCTGGCATCGGCCTCGTCGAAGAGGGGGGGGGGGCAGAGGAGGAGGAAGAGAGGGGGGACGAGCCACCGCTGAAACAACTCCTCGCTGCCACCATCCATGCGGCCGCACAAACCTCGACGGTCTGCTCCGAGTCCGGTAAGGCAAGGAGGGTGCCGCCTCCGACCACCTGCGTGACTGCTGACGCCGCACCGCCAGGGGACACGAAAACCCAGCCATCGCCATCCTAGCACGCCGTGGTGGACACCGGCAGCCTGCTCCGACGGCGGCAAGGCAGGGGAGGCAGGGGGAGGGGTGGCGGCGGCTAGGGTTTGGACTCCGCATGTGCCGCTAGGAGAGTGCCATGAGCGGGAGTGCTGGCTCGGCGGGCTGTGGTTAAAGTTATTTCTTCTTCTTTCTCCCTTTGTTTTTCAGCTGCATATGTAAACTCAATGTAAATTCCACAACGTGTGCATCTTCCTGTGGCACTCTGCTCGACTGAACAATAAAAATGGGATGCTAATTTATATGTACTCGGGCATGAAATTTTTCCCTCTCTTTGTTTTTGATACGGTAACAAGTAGAGTCAAGGATGAACAACTGGTCATATAGACATATGACATTTTCCCTTTTTCTATTGAGCAAGCACGCGCTTTGATCAGAGATAGTGTACTTCTATTGTTCACATATGCTTCACTACTGTATATTATTAATTTTGGAACCCATTGATTTCATGATTGCAGAAACCACAAGAACTGAAGGCCTATTCCAGGGTCCAGGTCTAAACATAGGTCCAGTATTAAGTTTCCACACAAGATACTATATCCAATTAAAATGCTGGCAGGAAATGAGAGGTTTCTGACTCTTGTCCAGGATGGAGAAATGTTAGGAACTTTAGGATACCTTGGAGAGAGGAAAACGAAAGTGGACTTGGAATTTCTAACCATCAGAACTTACGCTCGCAGTATAGAGGTGAAGGAAACAGAATGCGTCATGACTCACTACACATCTACATATGCCGAATCGAGTTAGAAAATAGTAATGGGCACGCCAAATCTCAAAATGCTTGTCAACAACAATGTCGAAATGCGGTAGAAAATATTACTGGACACATCAAATCTCAAAGTACTTGTCAACAACGGTATGCAGGTCAAGACGGTGAAAGATGAGAAGAAGTAGTGAAAGGACATTGATGTCGCCTAGAGGGGGGTGAATAGGCGTTCCTGAAATTTATTCTAAAACTCACAGCGGAATTAGTACTGTAAAAAACCGGACCCTTCGGTTTTGCATACCGGACACTCCGGTTTTTGTCAGGGAGACAGGAACTTTAGGCATGCACCCTACCACAGAAACAACAAAGCTAGAGCAAGGTGATTTCACACAGAAATCACCAAGATAGAACACTATCCAAAACCGGACACTCCGGTTTTCTCAGGATAGAAAACAGAGGCAAGGGAAAAAAACAGCTCACAAAGGAGATCTAGCACAATCCAAGCTATCAGAGGTTGCACACAAGCAAGAGCAAGTTTATCCACTTAGGAAAACAAGAGCTACTACTTATGCAACCTATGAGAAATTAAAGCAAGCTAGAACTTAAACAACAATAAGGAACAAGGGAGCACACGGGGATTTATTTACCAAAGTTCGACCAACTTGCAACCAAGTTGTCTACCTCTCCGTTGAGGAGCTCGATCACACTTGAGCCAGGTCACTTTCAATCCTTTTACCTCGCCAAGCAATCACCGAGATCAAGCTTGGATGACCAAGCAATCACCAAGATCCAGCCCGGTACTCCACTAAGCTTGCTTCTTCCCTTGCGGAGGTGAAGCCGACTTTACAAACTTTCCCAAGGCTCACCACAAACTTGGGAGCTCTAGGGTGACGCCTAGCCGTCTAGGAATCTTCAATTCCAAGAGTAACAAATGTGTCACAGAATCTTGCTATGTAACAATGCTCAAGTGCTTAAACTTTCTCACAAAGAGTATCTCTCTCAACCCAATTCTCACAAAGAGATCAAACCTCACAAAGAGGAGTTGGGGAGAGTGCTAGAGGGCTTTGGATATGTTATTTTCGTGAATGGAATCAGCAGCTACCGAAAGAGGGGTTGGATGAGTATAAATACTCACCCCTCCAAAAGTAGCCGTTGGAAACTAGCCAGTGAAAACCGGACACTCCGGTTTCCAAAACCGGACCATCCGGTTTTGGCTGAACTAGCCGTTGGAATTCAAACCAGCCCAAAACCGGACACTCCGGTTTTTCTGGGACAGTGAGAGGATAGTGTGTGTTTGGCTATTGTGTGTTGCTCTTCTCACTTGGTATTTTCTTTTGAGCATTGAGATTTAGCATATCATCCATGTAACATCCCTCTTGATAGAGCGGCATGCCTAAACTCAAGATTAAAAATAAAAGGAGATTTTCTTCAACTTGAGCTTGCATAATTTGAATCTTGCCACTTCTTCATCTTTAGCTTTATGAGAGATGCAACATGTGTTTTTCACTTTTGGAGTCATCAACTAGAGCTTGTGACATAGAATATTTGAAACCACATGATCATCTTCTATAATGAATTCATAAGTCACTTCATTTCTTCACTTTCATCATTAATTGATACTTGGCAACATATGACACCTTATAGCTTGATCGGTTCACGATTATGCTATACTTACCCTTCACCATTGCATTTGGTCCCTCGGTGCCAAGACTCATCTTGCCCTTCTCCTTGCATGGTCCATCGCGGTCAAGTCAAGCCAATCACTTACCATCTTACTAACTTGAGCCATACATTACTTTGCATCATCCACATGAATTCTTTTGTCATTGTCTAGATATATGTGATCACTTTGCTTTTAATAGAGTATCCAATTATGAATCTGTAAGCAATTGATCATCAACCTTTTCATACATTCTTTGATCCTTGTGAACAAGCCTTTCAAGTAAATTCTCTATCATACAATGAATATCCATGTCGCACAATTTGAGTCGATGTACACTTTGAATAATAATATCCACATTGAGACATACAAGGTACATTTGTTAATTATGTCCTGCTAAAATACTCACAAGAATCATTAGTCCTTTAATCACATTGTCATTCAATACACCAAAACCCACTAGGGAACTAGATGCACTTTCATTCTCCCCCTTTTTAGTGATTGATGACAACTTTGATTAAAGCTTACTATAGATATTCAATAAAAATATTAAATGCAAACATATAGGTGAGCTCCCCCTAAATATGTGCATATTTGAATTGAATTCAAACCTTGGCCTCAAATGCCATTTGCACATTTTAAAGAAAGACATGAGAGCTCCCCCTATATGTGTGCATTCGTGAGGTGCAACAAGTGTGTGATAGTTCAGTTTGTGATGCATATGTCAAGAAGATCACAAAGAACAAAAGGAACATATGTGTTGTGTGGTAAAACCGGACCATCCAGTTTTGGAAACCGGACCATCCGGTTTTCCCAGAATTCATATATTCAGGAAAAACATTACACCAAATCATTATGCAACACAAATTACCACAAACATAGTCTTAAAACATAATTAAACAAGGTTCACACACAAAGCACACATTACAATTTATTCTCAAGTCCACAAGAGAAGAAAAACGAAGAGGATACACTGGTCAGGGCAAAACCGGACCATCCGATTTTGAAAACCGGAGCATCCAGTTTTGCTACCAGAACTGAAATGAGGAACTAATCAGGTGCCACTGTATTGAGCTTTAATCTTCTCTCCCCCTTTGTCATCTAGAACCAAAAGGGGTGGTCATTTACTCCAAAGCTCAAGCGTGAAGTCCAAAGCACTTTTCTTCGAAATGATTTTTCCTTAATTTTGAGGGGGATCAGATTGAGGTTGTGGCTGACCATATGCTGCACCACCATCAAACACAGGTGGTGGACCAGAGGTGGAAGCTCCTGTGCCACTGTAACCATAGCCATAGCCACCAAGGCTCATGTCACCATAGATCTGAGTGGCATAGTCATCCTGCTGCTCAAAACTAGCCATCCTATCTTCCCAAGTCTCCATAGGACTTGCTGCACCTTCTGATCCGATAGGAGAACAAGGTGGCTTAATTTGTAGCTTGCTATGAATTTTCTTGACTCTCTTAGTAATCTTCTTTCTTTCCTGCCTCTCATGATGAGCTCTCACATCAGACTCAAACTGCTTCTTGTTGAGGCAAAAGAGCATGTTCATTATTCTTCTCAAAGGCGAGGGTGGCTTCTCCACCTACTGCCCACTGCCACTAGCATCCATGGAAGGTGGTGCACGATGAGATGAAGGTGCCATAGGCTGAGTGTGGGCTGTAGGATCTACTGCTGAATCCTCCTGTGGGTGAGCCACTACCTTGATCTTGTACCTTGTGTGGATGCTATCACATACAAATGTGCCACCGGTGACTTTCTCAATCATATGCATGATATACGGCGCATACCCACAACTCTTCAAAGAGTGATTTGCAATGCCCTTTATCTCCTCCCATATGAAGTCGAAGACTGAGAAGGGAGTACCATGTAGAGGAGTGGGACACAAAGCAGCCAAAATGTTTTTGTTGTAGGAGGAAATGGCTGTGGAGTCACCTTCCCTAGGTGTGAGAGTCCGTTTGAACATCCTGTTGATGTAGTAGTAGAAGGGGAGCAAATCAGTGGTGTGCCCTCTGCTGCCTTGCTTGTTCCTTGGATACATGAAACCCATTCTGTCCGCCTTTAGAGCATGATGCAAGTGAAGTCTGGGGTGGTTAGCATCATTCCTTCCAAAACCAAGCAGCCTTGCAAACTGAGCGTAGCTAATCTCATACCACTGTCCCTCAGTCATCCAGTGGAAGTTTCTCACATTCCCATGCTCTTCAATATATAAAGTGGCATTGAACTGAGCAATAATCTCATTGTTCCAATTCTTCTAAAATGCCATGATATCACTTACACTCTTGGCCTTACATTCTGCCACTACACTGTTGATGATAGCATCATCCTTAGCAATCAGGTAGCCCCAATCAACCCACTGAGCAGCTGAAATAGCCTTGGTCTTTGGAATGATTACTGTCTCATAATAGTCCTGATGGAAGTGTGACCAAAACCTATAATCTGTTCCATGCTGCTTTGGAGAGGCTCTGTAGTTGATTGCTCTCATCTTTCTCACTTCATCCACATTTCCCTTGTAGTTGACTTTTTGCCTCCATGATGGAGTTTGAGGAATAGTAAATTTAGGATTACCAAAGTCAACATGACCCACTAGAACTGGCTCATCAACATCAAAGGTTTCCTCATCCTCCTGCATGATATCATCCTCTCCTTCTGCTGCCCTGGAGGATTCGGCCTCCCTAGGGTGACTAGGCCTTGGAGGAGATGGTACCCAAGTCTCATCCTCAACATCATCATCAGAGGAAGTCCCACTGTCACTAGGCTCTGAAGCTGGTTCCTCCTGAATTGTCAGTGTGCCTCGAGGCATCTTTCTGACCACTTGTTTCCTTCTCTGATAGATTCTGTCATCATGCTTTGCCTTCACATTTCTTTCACCCTCAAGATCCGACATATTGTCCCTATCATAAATAGGAGTGAACAACACTTAGGAAACAGCCTTGACATAGAGAGAGAGGGCTAGAACTCAGAATGAGTCAACAGATTGTATATTGTTCATCTCTGGGAAAACCGGACCCTCCGGTTTCAAAACCGGACCATCCGATTTTTCCAGAGTACAGCAACATGCATTCTGTCATCTTTTCCCTAGATTCTAATGGAATTGGAATGCAATTTGAGCATGGTGCTGGTAAGAAATCTCCTACAAACTGAAATAACCAAGAATTATCAATTTAGGATTTGTCTAACAAAAACCGGACCATTCGGTTTTCACAGTCAAACCCTAGGTTGTTAATCTCGATTAATTTCAGCCATATGACTTCAAACAAATTGAAGGGAGCAACTCTATGGCACACTAGGAGACTATGTTCCGAAGGAAATTCAAATCTAACAAGGTACCTAAGAGATCGAACCAAAAGAATCTAGGGTACCTTGAGAGAGCGTGACAATCCAAAATCCAGAGGAGGAATCCGGAGTCTCCGGAGTTGGAGACCTTGATTTTACCAAGAAATCACTTTCCCAATGGTGGGAGCCTTCAAATCGCCAATGTGGAGGAGGAGACAGAGGAGCCGGCGTTGGTTTAAGAGAGAGAAGAATGAATAGACTCGAAGGGGTAAGTTCTGGCAGGATTGAGTTAAACTCGAGAAAACCGGACTGTCCGGTTTGGAAACCAGACTATCCAGTTTTGCCTGAATAGATAGACAAAACTAGATCTTTGACAGATTCTCCTCTACTCTTTTCTATTTCTTGATTCTTCTCCACTTTCAACATCCTTTTTTCATAATTGTAGATGTTATTTCCATATTATTCCTTTGCACTACTCTCTTCCACTTCTTGCAAAAGCTATTTCATATTCACCTTCTTCTTTTGAAAACTTATAAAAAAAACTCATTTTCTCAGTTTTTGCTCATTTTAAATTCTTATCCTTTGATGTGTAACTCTCTTCTTCAAAGAATTTGTGAGAAAATGCTTCATTCTTTGCGCCTTCTTGTACCCTTGAAGATGTGAAGATTGGAATAGAGGGATTTGATTTTGGGACTTGAGATAGAAGATCTCACAAATTGTGGTTAGGTAGCAATCAATCAAGTTTAACTATAGGCATAATTTGTTCGATGTGATCACAAAGATCAAGAGTCAAATGTCTTTCAAAATGCACATAAAACATGATTAAGGTGTTTTCGAAAAATTTCTATCCTAACTCACAAATAGTATGTAGTGACAAGAGCCCCACACATACCAAGGCAGATCCTACCACATGAGTTCTATATGCATAGGGAACAAAGAACAAAGACCATAAAGGCGAACTCACCTTGGCCTTATCTAGCTTTTTGCTCGATCATATTAGTTAGCACTGCATCATCCTTGTTCTTGATGCACTTTCAATGGTGGATGATGACATTTATGGCACAAGCTAGAATCACTCGAAAATTGATCACCTAGAGAGGATAGATCACCGAAGATCTTTCCATGTACTTGCTGCTCACAAGATCACTTGAAGTGTAGATATTAGTTCTCCTTAACTTATGACATAGGATGAATCTCCCCCTTAATATATGCACCAAACTATTGAATAATTTTTGTATGTGCATTTTTGCTCGGTTAAGGAGTTGAGGAGACACAAACTATATCTTAGTTAAGGCATACATAATTATAGCTAAGAAAGCAAGGGAAACAAGGAATACTCACAAAGCATTGACTGTAGGGTGTTGATATGCATTCTGGTCAAAACCGGACCCTCCGGTTTCACAAACCCGACCATCCGGTTTTTTTAGAGTCTGGAATTCACCCATGTGTTGGACATGTCCGATGACCATAGGACATGTCCGATGACTTTAGAGTGTCATGCTTTCTGTAGTCCGATGGATTTATCCGATGCGTCGGACATGTCCGATGCATCTCATTTTTGTAAGGGAAACCGGACCATCCGGTTTGGCAATCCAGAGCATCCGGTTTTTCTGAGTTCTTGTTTTTCAGGTTCTTCACTAGACTTTCTTTTCTTCTTGCTTTGTGTTGCTTTCTTAGTTTCTTGTTTGTGTTCATCAATCTTGAGAGCTATTCAAAAAACGAGTTTCTCCGAGGAAGACATTAATTGCATCTTTTTACAAAATCATTCATGCTTGCATACTTGAGGGCACTTCTCAAGTAGTAACATGAACTTGTGGATTCATCGCTGCAGGAATGTGGAACAAGAAAGGGATGTTTAGTGATACTTATTCTTTTCCTTGATGTCATTGATGTAGATAGTATTGGAATGTCTCCACACTTGGCAAGTTGCATAGTATCCATTTATTCTTGTGCATGCCATGTCATCAATGCATCACCTGCAGCTCATGAACACTTTCAAGCACTTTTTGGTACCCAACGCTTGTTGGGTCCTAGAGGGTTAGTGACACAAACTTTAGGCAACCAAATTAACTTTGCACTTTCAATGGGTGAACTCATCACCTTGACATCACAAGAGTTAACATTTGCCTTAGCACAAGATACATGATTGTGGGCTAAATTTGAAGGGGTTCGAGCCATAGGGCAATCCTTACTCATGTGGCCTTTTTCACGACAAATATAGCATTTGTAGTGCTTGATTTTATTTGCCTTCACCTTGAGTTGTCTTTTGGTACTTCCATTCTTGTCCATGTATCGGTTAAGTGCTGGCATAAAACCTTTCTTGAGCTTCTCTTGTGATCTCAGCCTGCCTGTAGAAACCAGACCATCCGGTTTTGGAAACCGGACCATCCGGTTTTCACAGACTTGTTGTTTTCTTGATTCTGTTGTACATTGAGAAATTTTGTGCCCTTCCTCATAGCAACCAAAACACCTTCTCTTAGATAGCCTTCTTTATCTTCTAGAAAGTGTTGGTTGAACCTTTTTCTTGGTTGGACACTTTGAGGCAAAGTGTCCCTTTGTTGAGCACTCGAAGCATATGACATGAGCACTTGTTTTGTCTTCTTATTGCTCTTCATGTCATTGACTTTTTCAAGGTCAGTTGTGGTGCTTTGGGAGCATGTGACGGTTGATCCCTTCTCAAGCTTCTTCACCATGTTGTCACGGTTATCTTGAGATGGTTGCACATGACCTTTGCCTTTCAACCGACTTATGTCCATTTTAAGCTTCTTATTTTCTTCCTTGAGAGCATCATTTTCATTTGCAATGAGATCAACACAAGTTTCTACAATTATATGCTCATCAAGAGATGGCTTTTCTTGAAGACAACATATGTTAGCACATGATAAATCAATGGATATAGGTGCACATGTGCAAGTGTGAGGTTGAAGGGATTTTACCATTGTTAGAGCAACCTCATGTGTTGTCTCTAGCATGACATAAGTATCAACTAGCTTTTCATGGGAGCTTAGAAGAATGCTATGTCTCTTTTGCAAATCAAGATACTTTTTGGCTAGCTTTTGGTACTCCTTAAAGACCATTTGATTTGCCTTCTCTAATTGTGCTTCATAAGATAGAGAGTTAATAGTACATGCATCATTGTTACTCAAATCATCACCTTTAGCAAGCGTGGATGTTTTGGCTTCTCTTTGTCGCTTGGTCATGAGACGGAAAGAGTCCTCATCCTCTAACCATGAGCTTGTTGGTGAGGTAGACTCCTCACATGGTTTGAACGTGCAGCAGTCAAGATCATTGACATCTTTTATTGAAGCTGTTTCTGTCTTGCCAAAACCGGACACTCCAGTTTGGGAAACCGGACTATCCGGTTTTCCCAGGCAGATAGATTCAGCTCTGCTTTCTTGATCTTTTGATAGCTTATGTTGGTGTTGGTCTTCTGAGCTTGCTGAGGCAGAAATGTTCTCTGGCTCACATTCCAACAATGAGTTTTTCTCATTGCTAGAGCCATACATTTCCTCAAGTGCCTTCCAAATAAGATGAGCACTCTTGCGATGACCAAACTTCATAAGCATCATGCCAACTACTTCTGCACTCACAGCACTAGATAGAGCATGAAATACACGGGCTTCGAGATATAAGCATTTCTCTTGAGCTTTTGTTGGAGGACGATCTCCAAAGTCATGAGAAAAGCCTATATCTATGATCCACGAAACTTGAGGGCCCATTTCACGTAAGTAGGAAGACATGAGAATTTTCCATGAAGCAAAGTTTGCTCCATTGAAGCAAGTTACCTCGAAGGACGGCGAAGCAATGTGTGGAAGCGACATCGTTTTCTCCAAGCGGTGAAGCCTAATAAGGAGATTAGGCTCTGATACCAATTGAAAGGACCTTGATGTCGCCTAGAGGGGGGGGGGGGGGTGAATAGGCGTTCCTGAAATTTATTCCAAAACTCACAGCGGAATTAGTACTGCCAAAAACCGGACCCTTTGGTTTTGCAAACAGGGCACTCCGGTTTTTGTCAGGGAGACGGAATAAACTAAGCCCAAAGGAAACAAGCGGGAACTTTAAGCATGCACCCAACCACAGAAACAACAAAGCTAGAGCAAGGTGATTTCACATAGAAATCACCAAGATAGAACACTGTCCAAAACCAGACACTCCGATTTCCAAAACCGGACACTCCGGTTTTCTCGGGATAGAAAACAGAGGCAAGGGAAAAAACAGCTCACAAAGGAAATCTAGCACAATCCAAGCTATCAGAGGTTGCACACAAGCAAGAGCAAGTTTATCCACTTAGGAAAACAAGAGCTACTACTCATGCAACCTATGAGAAATTAAAGTAAGCTAGAACTTAAACAACAATAAGGAACAAGGGAGCACACGGGGATTTATTTACCGGTGTTCGACCAACTTGCAACCAAGTTGTCTACCTCTTCGTTGAGGAGCTCGATCACACTTGAGCCGGGTCACTTTCAATCCTTTTACCTCGCCAAGCAATCACCGAGATCAAGCTTGGATGACCAAGCAATCACCAAGATCCAGCCCGGTACTCCACTAAGCTTGCTTCTTCCCTTGCGGAGGTGAAGCCGACCTTTACAAACTTTCCCAAGGCTCACCACAAACTTGGGAGCTCTAGGGCGACGCCTAGCCGTCTAGGAATCTTCAATTCCAAGAGTAACAAATATGTCACGGAATCTTGCTATGCAACAATGCTCAAGTGCTCAAACTTTCTCACAAAGAGTATCTCTCTCAACCCAATTCTCACAAAGAGATCAAACCTCACAAAGAGGAGTTGGGGAGAGTGCTAGTGGGCTTTGGATATGTTATTTTCGTGAATGGAATCAGCAGCTACCGAAAGAGGGGTTGGATGAGTATAAATACTCACCCCTCTAAAAGTAGCCGTTAGAAACTAGCCAGTGAAAACCGGACACTCCGGTTTCCAAAACCGGACCATCCGGTTCTGGCTGAACTAGCCGTTGGAATTCAAACCAGCCCAAAATCGGACACTCCGGTTTCTGAAACCGGACACTCCGGTTTTCTTGGGACAGTGAGAGGATAGTGTGTGTTTGGCTATTGTGTGTTGCTCTTCTCACTTGGTATTTTCTTTTGAGCATTGAGACTTAGCATATCATCCATGTAACATCCCTCTTGATAGAGCGACATGCCTAAACTCAAGATTAAAAATAAAAGGAGATTTTCTTCAACTTGAGCTTGCATAATTTGAATCTTGCCACTTCTTCATCTTTAGCTTTATGAGAGATGCAACATGTGTTTTTCACTTTTGGCGTCATCAACTAGAGCTTGTGACATAGAATATTTGATCATCTTCTATAATGAATTCATAAGTCACATCATTTCTTCACTTTCATCATTAATTAATACTTGGCAACATATGACACCTTGTAGCTTGATCGGTTCACGATTATGCTATACTTACCCTTCGCCATTGCATTTGGTCCCTCGGTGCCAAGACTCATCTTGCCCTTCTCCTTGCATGGTCCATCACGGTCAAGTCAAGCCAATCACTTACCATCTTACTAACTTGAGCCATACATTACTTTGCATCATCCACATGAATTCTTTTGTCATTGTCTAGATATTTGTGATCACTTTGCTTTTAATAGAGTATCCAATTATGAATCTATAAGCAATTGATCATCAACCTTTTCATATATTCTTTGATTCTTGTGAACAAGCCTTTCAAGTAAATTCTCAATCATACAATGAATATCCATGTTGCACAATTTAAGTCAATGTACACTTTGAATAGTAATATCCACATTAAGACATACAAGGTACATTTATTAATTATGTCCTGCTAAAATACTCACAAGAATCATTAGTCCTTTAATCACATTGTCATTCAATACACCAAAACCCACTAGGGAACTAGATGCACTTTCAAGTAAGCACTGGAAGGTTTATACTTTATACTGAGCAAATGATTTTGCAACATAAAATCGGAGTGTTATAATGTGTTGTAACAATTATAACCATATGCAATTCAAGAATAGCAAAATGACCATAACTTTAAGCATCTTACATATTTCATACAGAGACTTAAGTGCAAAGTTACTTAAACAGTTCTCTCTTTAACATAGTGATACACAACTCTCATGTGTATTAAAAAAATTAACAGCATTAAGAATTGAGAACTAATAACAGAGTCTAGTTCTTCTCCCCTCACTGCTACTTTACGAGGGCATGCCACTTCCAAAGCCGAAATTTCCACCAGTCATAATTCGCTCCTTGAGATGGCTGAAAGAAGTTTATTAGGAAACAGTTTGTAACAAGAGGTTCACTAGTATACTTGTATCGTACAAACAAGCATTTTGAACCAACAGGATGACCCAAAATGACTTGGACAGTGTATTGTTAACTATCAACAAACAACTTAAGGTTATGGTATACCAAATTGAAACTCCGGAGAGATCATAATTTAGAACAGATGATGGCTGACTTTTAACCAAAAAAATTGAATGAGGATGAGTTGTTGACAGAAATGGATTATATGAAAAAAAAAATAGCGTCTTTTATCAGAAAGAAAATATTAGTGCCTTACAAATTTAACATGGAGTAATTGTTCAACTAAAGAGTAACCCGAAGATGTGCATGGTCGACAACTCTAAAGGCTGAACTAGAGAGTATGGTCCATTCAACCACCCATTTATATGCAAGAATGGAATAGCTCATTCTAAGATCAGGCTCTATGTTCATACAAAAAAAGAGTCCAGGCTATGTGTTTGTCCCAAGAAAATCCAGGCTCTGTTCAATCACTTAACCATCTCTTCTTTAGAAAAAAACCTTAAAAATTGCAGGGTAGTAACCTCTAATAAACAAAATACTTGTTTTCCTAGTAACACAGCTGTAGTAAAAAATTACCCTCACTAAACATTCACAATCAATGATCAAAGGTGACCTACAAGAAAAAGAAATCTACATTCCTGAACAAATTCACTGCAGTTTTCATCAAACAAGTACTGCAACAGGCTATGAATTGTGCTCACTCTAAGAACATCTTTATCCAACTTCACAACTAAACTATTCTCTTTCCTGTAAGACAACAGGAAAGAATTCAAAGTATGTTATCCTAGTTAGTGTTTGCTCAGCTCTAAGAATTCAAATTGTTATTTTCTTTTCTGATTGCCCCTCATCCTTCTCAATGTAGGGAATATGTTACTACTCATCAATTAAAGTAGCATTTCCAAATATGTGATCAACTAGGAGCATTTTCTTTATAGAACCACCATTGCAAAAGATGGCCTAACACATTGAACTAAGAAATTGCTGGCAGATATACATCAAGTTTACTGTTAACCACTTTGGGATTTGGTAGTTGCTTTTCCCTCCTTTTCAATTTGAGATTCAAGATCCACAACTCAACTGAAATCATGTCTCTAACAGGTACAAGAAATAAATTGGGACATTCCAGATTAGAGAATGGAATGGATACCTTTCGAAGACCTCAGTAGCGAATCGCGAACCGTTGAGGAAGACGAACCAGAGCAGGATCAGCATTAATACATCTACTACAGTTAAGGATGAACATTCCGAGAGCTTAGCAAACAGATGACGAGTTTGCAACAAAGTCCAGCTTCTTTTAGAGGATACTTTGCGATTCAATAAATCAATGACGCCGGACATAACTAGACGAGATGCTGCTTATGTCGGCAAAATCAGAATATTTTGGCTGAATCTAAATGGATATTTTTTTCCCCGAACCAATCGGACCCGTCCCCAGCCCAAACCTAAAGGGCGAATTAAAAATTAAAATCTATGTTGAGAGCAAAACAAGAATCTTGTTGCCCACCCCAGCTCATCTCATGAGGAATTGCAAAGGAAGCGGAATTAGATTATGAACAAATAAAAAGGATACTGAATAGGCAGCGCTCCCACCAATCGAGCATGTAGAGACCCATGGTGACGTTGTAGAGGTGGATCTTCTTGCCTACCCAGCTCATCTCGCCCATCTTCGCTGCTCTTAGACGATTAAGCTTTCAGATTGGGAGGGCGATTGTGTCGCCGCAGCAATCTGAATTTTCTGAACTCTGAATGAATCGATGTTGTTAGCTTGGCTGGAGAGGTCGCTGTTTATATATGGTTAACAAATGAGTAATTTGCCCTAAACTCCCTGTAGTATGCCATATTAATAAAATCTCTTTGATAGTCCCAAGTTATACAGACGACAGGCAGCATCGATATTTTTCTCCGGTCATTAGGTGAGCGGTTTTTTTTTATGTTGTCCTTTTTAATACTTTTATAATGCATGTGAAGTCCAAAGACGCAAAAACAAATTTATAGGGGCGTATATGAAAAATGCAAATTCTTAGGCCTTTGACAGTAAGAAAAGCGAAGTCGTATTTGTTCATATTGTTAAGTCCCCGCCTTGGTTTACTCGACCAAGTCCTTTTCATTTAGCCACTCAAATTTGAAGTCAGTACCAGCAGGTCCAGTTTGGCTGCTGAGTGCCGCTGAAACGAGTGGACCTTTTCTTTGTACCGACTGGTTTTCTGAGGCTCACAATGAGATGTACTGACACTGAAACGTGGCCCTGTAATCAGTTTTAGATTCTGTTATTTAGAAAAAGAAAGATGTAGGATTAATTTTATATTTTGAGATTCTCAACCATAAATTTTATTGTTGCAATTTTTTGATTTTACTATATTTTATTATAAGACCACCATATTAACAATATTTAATTAAATAGGTGAATGCCTGTGCGTTGCTACGGGTGTTTAAAACAACAGATATCTATTAGATCATTATAAGCATATCATGAAGAGAAACTTTAAAAATGTTTATCATACAACATAAACATGATAAAAAAGTATTATTGATGTAAACAAATATCACTGTTTAAAAACCTTTTGCTTGTGACACAGGCAGAACATGTATTCCAATATCACACCTTACTAAAAGATTTCTCTACAATATTAGACACGTTCAAACAGGAAGAACCAAATTTTCATAAATGAGTCTAAAGAACAATTAGCAAATTTTACTTGGAAAAGAATGGTGTTGTTTATTGATAATAGCGTGTCCATTAAAATATAATGTTTATAGTAAATTGCTCTTATATTGCTATGGGAGCCGAATATTTATATATAAGTGTAGAATACTTACCTTATCGGTATCCATAGCTATGCTTAAGTCGGAAAACAACAGGATGGCTTGATGGGAACTGATCAAATCGGCTTGGAGCGTAAGACAATTAGAGATAGAATTATTATGTTATTCTTATAGACTACGAGTAGGACTCTTCATGTACCCCTGTCGACCGGATATATAAGGCGGCAGGAACCCCATTGAGGGACATAACATCAACTCAAAGCAATACAATCTATAGAACACAGGACGGAGGATTTTTACTCTCATCGAGAGTACCCGAACCTGTATAACTCGACGTCTTGTGTCTTAACCATCTAGTTCTTGATCCCGACGTAGTCCTATAAACATACTGCTGAGATTAAGTCTCGACAGTTGGCACACCAGGAAGGGGACAAGTGATGTGGACAAGGCTTTCCGATCTTCCGATAGATTCTAATAATCTTGATTAAGACAGAGACAATACACAAATCGATCCGGCTTCCGAATGACACATTCTGAACTCCGCAATGGTAGCACAACGTCTCCTCTGGTTATCAACCGGTGTTACATGGTTAAACTCACTGAGAAGACTTATCCTTGCTTACAAATCAAGAACATAAGAAAGAATAAAGAAGAATGTAACCAAATTTGCAACTATATATGATGAATCACACAAGTTGGGGTCTTAGAAACTAATCAAACGGCAAAACTGTTCTTAACAGAATAATCTAAGTAAAATCCGAACCCTAATGGTGCGGTGGCGACAGTATATAATGACCCTAGGATCATGCAAGATCCTCTGGACGTGCCCCTAATTGGGATCAATTGGATACAAAGCCCAAATACCAAAAATAGGCGACGCAGCACTGACACAGATTCTGGGCCCTCTATTGTTTTGATGATTTCCGATGACTCCGAACGAATTTTGATATAAGGCCAGTGGCATTGCAAAGGTCATTTCCTTAGATCCGAGTCCATATGCGTCCTGGGCGTCCATTTTAATGTAGACTGGTCCTGGGCTCCAAAACAGACTCGAAGGTGGTTCGATTGGGCCTCCACCTTGGCTTTCAAGTTCTTAATGGTACTCCACGTTCCCAAGTCCTTCTCTCATCATCTTCTGGTCCTCTGTATGGTTCCTAATCATATTATAATCATTAGATAGTAAACCATTCTCAAAAGTAACATATAATGAAGAACGTAGGAATGAGCTCACCTCTAAATTTAGTCGTCGTGCACGAGCTTTAGTCATTGGACCTTGCAAGTCCAGAATTGGAGTAGTGTTGTGCGTATCCATAGAAGTGATGTCCTCATCATCCTCCCCCTCTTGAAGTGGAGTCGTACTCGACTCAAGCTCATCCTCTTCTTCCAATACGGTTTTAAATTTGAAATGTTAAAAGTAGGACTAACCCCAAACTCGGGAGGCAACTAAAGTTTGTATGCATTATCATTAATCTTCTCAATTTTTTTTGAATAGACCATCAGCTCTAGGCATTAATTTAGACTTTCTCAATTCTGGAAATCTATCCTTCCTCAAGTGTAATCACACTAAATCTCCTACATCAAACTTTACTTCCTTTCTACCTTTACTACCAGCAATTTTATACTTTTCATTCGTATTTTCAATGCTAAGTCTAGTGGTCTTATGCATTTGCAAAATAAACTCAGCACGGTCCTTAGCATCAACATGAACTCTCTCATTAATAGGTAGAGGAAGTATATCAAGTAGAGTACGGAGATCAAAACCATACACTACCTTGAAGGGACTTACCTTGGTAGTAGAATGTGTTGTTCGATTATAAGCAAACTCAACATGAGACAAATATTCTTCCCATTGCTTCAAAATTTTCTTCAAAATAGCTCTCAACATAGTGCAGAAAGTGCGGTTCACAACCTCAGTTTGTCCATCAGTTTGTGGGTGACAAGTTGTAGAAAACAACAACTTGCATCACGATCTGAAACAATAGTAGAAGGCATACCATGCAAACGTACAATTTCTTTGAAAAAGAGGTCAGCAATATGACTAGCAATATTGGTTTTATGGCATGGTATAAAGTGTGCTATCTTAGAAAAACGATCAACAACAACAAAAATATCACTCCCCCTCTTAGTCCTAGGCAGACCTAAAACAAAGTCTATAGAAATATCCGTCCAAAAAATAAAAGGAACATGAAGTGGCATGTATAAACCATGTGGATTCAAACGAGACTTAGCTTTTTAACATATAGTGTAGCGAGCAACAAAGCGCTCAACATCTTTCCTCATCCTTGACCGAAAGAAGTGTGTGGTCAAAATATCCTCCGTCTTCTTAGTATGAAAATGACCCATCAATCCACCTCTATGCGCCTCCTACAACAACAAAAGACGAATGGAACCAACTAGAATGCATATGCAGTTAGCTCTAAACAAGAATCCATCATTCAACATAAATTTATTTCAAGCATGACCTTCTTTACATTGCAACATTACATCCTTAAAATCAACATCATCAGCATATTATTCTTTAATTTCCTCAAGTCCAAAAATTCTACAATTAAGTTGAGACAACAAAGTATAGCGCCTAGATAAAGCATCAGCAATCACATTATCCTTCTCTTTCTTATGTTTAATAATATAAGAAAAAGACTTAATAAACTCAACCCATTTAGCATGTCTATGGTTCCAATTGCATTGTGAGCGAATATACTTAAACGATTCATGATCAGAATGAATAACAAATTCTTTGGATAACAAATAATAACGCCACGTCTCTAAGGAATGTACAAGAGCATATAATTCCTTATCATAAGTGGAGTAATTCAAAATAGGCCCAATAATTTTTTCTCTAAAGTATGCAACAGGTCTACCATGTTGCATCAAAACACCACCAATGCCTATACCATTAGCATCACATTCAAGCTCAAAAGTCTTCTAAAAAATTGGATAGTTGCAGCAATGGTACATGTGTAAGTTTGTCCTTCAAAGCATCAAAGGACTCATGATGTACCTTACCCCAATGAAACTCGACGCCCTTCTTTGTCAACTCATGCAATGGTGCAGCGATGGTGCTGAAATCTTTGACAAAGCGGCGGTAGAAACCTGCAAGACAAAGAAAACTCTTCACTTGTGTGATAGTTTTTGGTCCAGGCAGCTCTTTATGGCTTCAATCTTCACCTCATCCACCTCAATTCCCTGTGGAGTCACAACATAGCCAAGAAAAGAGACTCGATCCGTGCAAAAGGTGCACTTCTCAAGGTTCCCAAATAAACGTGCAGCTCGCAAAGGATCAAAAACAGCACATAAATGAATCATATGATCATCCATGAATTTGCTATAAATCAAGATATCATCAAAGTAAACTACTACAAATTTGCCAATGAAAGCTGTTAAAACCTCATTCATTAAACTCAAGAAAGTACTAGGTGCATTAGTTAAAACAAAAGGCATTTCTAACCACTCATATCACCCAAATTTGGTTTTGAAAGTTGTTTTTCATTCATCTCCAAGTTTCATTCTAATTTGATGGTAACCACTACGCAAATCAATTTTAGTGAAAATTATAGCACCATATAACTCATCAAGCATGTCGTCTAACCTAGGAATAGGATGACGATACCTAATAGTAATGTTATTCATGGCTCTACAATCTACACACATACATCAAGTACCATCTTTCTTAGGAACCAAAAGTACAGGAACAACACAAGGACTAAGTGATTGATGAAAATACCCATGATCCAAAAGGTCTTGGACTTGTCATTGTATCTTCTTAGTTTCCTCAGGGTTGGTCCTATAAGCAGAAGGGTTTGGCAAAGTAACACCTGAAATGAAAATCAATTTGATGCTTAATCCCTCTCAAAGGTGGATATCCCGAGGGTATCTCAGCTGGGAAAACATCCTCATACTCCTGCAAAAGTGTAAGGACTAAAGGCGTAGCGAGAGGGGGGGGGGGGGGGCTGAATCGATAAGCTGCTCACGAATCCAATTACTTCAATTTCCACTACTTGAGTCTAACAAGAGAAGCAACCTAAACAATTCTAGTGGGCCAAGACCCTACACATGCTAGTGTTCATGATAAGAGAAAGCGCGGAAGCCAAACACAGTAGCCTATGCAAGCCACAATTCACCCTAGTCACTAGAGCACACAATTGTAGAATAGTAAAGAGAGAGTCAAGGAATGCTCATGATTTTTTCCTGAGGTCTTAGAAGGATGGCACCTTCCCCTAATCCTTGTTGGACCACTCCCACCGGAGTCCCAGTCCCTCCCGCCACCAAGTGGAGTTCTCGCCCACCAGCCCGCAATCACTCCTAGAGTAAAGACACGATGTGCGTCACCGCTGCACAAAGTACAAGCTCGCCTCCCTTGAGAACTTACCGGACTCCCCGAGCCAACACGGGCGCTCACTAGCGATGCCCCTTTCAACGGCGGGCTCAAACCATGTACAAACATGTGACGGCCTTCACAACTGATCATGATAGGCTTGATCACCAACACCTAACCGGTCTATATCTCACCATAGACCAAGAGTAACAATCTTGATCACACCCTCAAAGACACCCTAGCCTTAGATGTGCAAGATGCTCAAGTTACTCTCCTCTAGCACTCTGAAGATATGCAATATCTCCTCCTAGTGCTCTCTTCTTTTCCTCTTGGACCTTACCAAATGCTCTCAGGTATTCCACTGGCCAAGAGAGGTCACAAAGACCCCAGTAACGATGTTATATAGGCTTCCAACCTTAAACTAGTCGTTGCTCCACGAAATCAGCTTCCTAGGCCTTCTGATTGGACTGTCCGATCACTACCTGACCGGACCGTCCGATTACCATAGTACTGTGCACAAACAGCTCTGACCTTGCTGAATCCTCTGCTAACCGGACTGTCCGGTCAATTGACCGGACCATCCGGTCCATTTCTCTCTCTAGTCCAGAAACATTTCACGCTGAAGCTTCCTCTCTGCCCTATGCAAGCCCTACTGACCAGACCGTCCGGTCAGCAGACCGGACCGCTCGCTCTATACATGCTCTACCATAGACAGACTCCTCGCTCCTCGCTGTAAGTCCCAGACAACTCCCTATAGTGACTGTACAGTCCAGTCTCCACTGACCCCTCTGTCCGGTCTCTATGTCCAGAAGCTAAAACTTGTCGTCCTCGCTTGACATCGTTTCCTGGCTTCTCCGAACAGCTCCTTGGCTCCTCCACTGTCACCTAGTGCCTATGATTTCACCGAGCAATCCTTGCACATCACCGACTAGACATGACCTAAGAGAATGACCTAGACCCCCTTGATAGTCTGGTGTTTCCTATGGACTCAAAGCCCTAACAACTAGACAAGTGTACCAAACACTTGCACCATAGCTTGTTCTCCGCTTTGATCCATCTTCATCAACCCTTGGACTCCATCAAGTTCACAAGCCTCCATGCTTGTGATCATTGTCATCAATCGCCAAGGCAATCATCATCCATAAGATTTGTAATAGAGTTAAGAGATGATTTCTACATAGACAACACTCATGTAGATATTAGCCCACAATTTCATAGTTTTCATCTATCACCAAATCATTCATACCTTGGGGATCCAATCATCAATGGTCATGAAGCTTACAATCTCCCCCTTTTTGGTGATTGATGACAACCACTACATAATCAAAAACTTGATCAATAAACAACCAGGCTAAAAGAGCTACACAAAGATCGAGAGAAACCATAACAACATATGAGAGAAACGCATAAGGTCCTACTCAATCAAACATCATCTAGAGATATAAGGAAAAGAGTGAAAAACATACTCTAGATGAAATATGCATGCATGTCATGGCAATATATTGAAGGAAAGCATAAATACATGCATTGCAAGATGTGAATGTTGAAATGCAATAGGTTAGCATGACAATGCATAAGAATTAAGAGCAAGCAATCATCATCATGATATCATACACATGCATAAAAGATAATTAATGAGTACAAGGCACTGTATATGAGAATAAACCAAGTGAGATTAAAATGAGTCAAACACAAGCGAAAGAAAACCATGACTCATCAAAATCCATGAACATCGAATTACTCCATCAAAAGAAGATCCAAATGTATCTATCTCCCAAAACCGATGTATACGTATGCTTATGCTCCCCCTAGATACAAGCTACTCCCAATCACACAGGATCACACTCCCACTCCCCCTAGACCTAGGACTCTTCTCCCCCTTTGGCAACAAGCACCAAAAAGTGGAAAAGATGAACATATACACGCTCGTGGTTGAAGGAGGTGGTGCAGCGACATCCTCTGAAGGCTCTGCTCCGGGCTGCTCATGTGCTGGATTCTACTATGCTCCCAGAGCCTGTGCCGCCTGAGCATCCATCTGCTCGAAGAAGTCAAGGTCCACTGGTGACTCAGACCCTCTGTCCTATGCTGTTGGTGTGACTGTGGCAGTGTCCTGAGCTGAAGTCTGGAGAAGAATGAGATCCGCCACATCCTGCTGTGAGAAGCCTCCATGGACAAGATCCTTTGTTGCCTGAGGAGTAAGAGTGGTAACTGTGGCAGTAAGAGGTGGAGTTGTAGCTGTCACTGACTCTGGAGTTGGCTGGGAGTCTGCATGAGTAGTGTGAGCAATCTCTGAGAATAAGCTCCTGACAGGTAAGTGCTAAGTAGTGGAGGGTCCTGTCATCTATGATGTCGAAGAGTATGAAGGAGAGACAAAGAACACAGACACTGAGAAAGCTGACACAGGGGAGAGCTAAGCTGAAGAGAAAGTTTGTCCTGCTCCCCCTATTGGTAAGACCCCTGAAAGTGATAGTCCGCTGGACTAAGCTATCATCAAAGCAGTGAAGGATCCTAGTTGAGTCTACATCTGCTAGTACTATGGAAGCACTGAAGGTCCTGGCTACTGACCGGCTTGCCTCTAGGTCAACTTCGTCATCTGTGTCATCAGGGCGGTAAGAAGTGCAGTCTGCTGCTGATGTATATATGGCCCGATCTTCCAAGAGGTAAGGGGATAAACTCAAATTTGGGGAACTCGGCGTCGACGACCCAACGTGAATCAGATACGATCCAACCCCGCAACCGTTACACCAAGCACAACTTGATTGTTCCTGCAAGCAAAATCGAGAACACAAGCAAGAGAGGATAAACACGCAATCTGAAATTACAAATATGGATGAAGTGAATCACAAGAAAAAGTTCAAGCTCTGATCACAAAAGAACTAATCGCCATAGTGGTGTAGAACAAGAACAGGGGCCCTGGATTACTGTAAAAGGACTTGTCACCACAGTTACAATAATTCGATCAAGTTTCTCTCTGGAAAACTGAACTAAACAAAACCCGAAACTAAAAGACGGCGGCTACTGAGTTTATGTAGGAAACAAAGACGTCCTAGGGTTGGGGGCGACCAGGGGGGGGCGCCCACAACATGGGCTTAAGGCCCGACACGATACATGGCCAAGTTGGCCCAAAATAGGTGACACAACACCTTGTCATGGTCACATATTATGACTCACGACCCTTCTAGAGTTAGGACCAGAACCAAAACGACGGCGTCGTCGTCCTCTTTCCATCGCATCAAAGAACGCCTCGTTTGGACGTCGGATGTGGGAGATATCATCAAAACCGTGAAGGGGTGTCGGCTGAATCCGAGACGAACGCGGCGACCGAGTTGGTGACGACTTGTAACTTGGGGAAGACCATGATATGCGCGTATCAAGCATGGTGATGGCCTCATCAGCTGCCTCTGGATCTTTGTCTGGCTCCTGATGATGTCCATCATCTAACGTCTGTCCTCAGCTACACTCTGGATGAACTCACCCAGGCATCCTGTAAGCGCTATCACAGTGACAGCGTCCTCTGACTGTGAACCCATCAGCGAGGGAGGTGCTCCTGTACTGGCTGACTCCGAAACCATCGTCTTTGGCTGAGCTGCCTGCTCATAAAGTACTGGTGGTGACTCCTGCTCCTCCTCCCCTGTCTGCTGGTTAGAGGCTGACTGTGATCCCCTGGGGACACGAGGTGCGTAGCTGGTGGTCATCTTAGGGAAAGCCTCGTACTGCTCCTCCGTCACTAGGCCCATCCTTCTCAAGAGATAGCAAATATAAGGGCCGTAGACCAAGTGACGTCCTCCCACTCTTTCAGAAATGACCTCCTCCATCTCTCCAATCAGAAGATCTGCCAGGTTGAAGTGTTGTCTCCTCAGAATAGCTGTGACTGCCCACTGGTGCAGAAGTGTAAACTCCTCTCTGTAGCCAGACTTAGAGATGATAGTCCTAGTGACTATCGCTCTCACCACCTTGGCCTCTGCACTGAGTCTCGCAGGGCCTCTCTTAAATCCAGGTGTGTGAGGGGGTGGGAAAGCAATCGACACCATGTCGTCTGAAGGTAGCTTCCCTCCCTGAGGTCTACGGGGTGGTGCAAGTGTACCGTAGGCACTCCTATAAAGCTGGAAGTCTGAAGCCAGGAGTCCTAGGTTACCGATCAAATCCTGCCTTGTGACACGCTGTGGCTGCCCTCTGAATAGAAACTAGAACTCTGAGCGATCCCTGGCAACCCACAGTGTGGTGTAGAACTTTAGCACCACGTCCTCTCTGAACCTGTGTGGAGCAGTAACTAGCTCTGCTAGCCCTGGCAAGTACGTGAAGTACTGCTCCATCTCTGTGCCGGTGGCCCTCCTCATGGCCTCGTAGGTCACATACTGCTATGGCACGAAGAGTCTATCCTTGCCCCTCAGGCTAAGGTAATATCTCAGACCCTCTCCAATCCTCCTCTGGAGAACTGTCCAGTACCTCTCTCCAGCAGCGGGGTCTCTGGGAACTAAAACCCACTGCTCAAAGGGAACCAGACATAGCACCTTAAGGTCCTTTGTAGGAACATTAAGTATGTCCAGCTCTCCAACTGCCTGTACCAGACTCTGCAGCCTCCTAGTGCACAATGCACAAGTGCACCTCTTGTCTCCTCCCCGGTGAGATGTCCTCTGAGGAATAGTCTACTCGGTCTCCTCAAGCTCCTTAGACTCTAACTCCTCAGAACTTGTTTCTGAGGTCTCCTCGTTTGAGGTCTCCTCCTCTGACTCCTCCTGCTGCTGCCTGGATGATCCCTGCTCCACAGTCCCTGACGACCTCTCCTGACGAGAAGCCAGAGTACGCTCCGGCCACGGTGGTGGTACAACTCCGACGGCCAAAGGTACAATCCTCTACCTAGTGCTCCTCCTAAGACCCTGGTTCTCAGCTGGCTGGCTGATCCTTAGTTGTAAACCAGGTGTCCTGCGTGACTGCTCCATGGCATCCAAGTGCTGAGCCAACCTCCTGGCTCTCTCAGACTCTGGGTCCAGTCTTGGTATTTTCTCTCTTGGGCTTCTCAAGCATCTTTCCCTTGCTCTGGTCCTGTCCTGATCCTGCCATCTCTGCTGTTGCAAACTACTATCACTGCACAAATATAGGTATAGACAGGATAAGCATAGACCCTAATACATCTATAAGCAAAGCACCGCTAGGAAAGAATGCGTAATAGAAATCCTAGCACTGAATGATGGACATGAGCACTAGGCAAATATGTAATGTAACAACATTGATCATCGACTATGAGTGGCTGGTGCAAGTCATCTAGTGTGCAATCAAATAATAGGCAATTAATCTAACTATAGACTAAATAGGAGACAAACCCTAGACATGCAATTAACACATAATCAATGTATTAATTACATCTAGGTTGAGCCAATTAATTAACTAATTAATTAATGCAACTAAGGATAGGAAATTTATCTAATTGCATCAATTGACTAAATTGCTCGCTAATCAGGGCATAATCAATGAAAAGAGGATAAGCACGATACCCTGAGGATGAATCAACACCGAGAACCGAAGACTCCACGATCGATTGCCAAAAAAGGTGAAAGCTTGGAATTTGCCGGCAATAGAGGAGGGCAAGTCGTGCCCTAGGACGGGTGGAGCTCGGCTCTGAGGTTCCGCACGCGTAGGAAGGTGGCAGCAGCGGCTGGTGTGCAGCACGGCAGTGATGGCTCGATGCGCATGACAGTGGAGCTGCGGGCGCGGTGGAGGCGGCACGGCTGCGGGGCAAGCGGCGGCACGGGACAAGCGAGCTAGGGTTCAGCGAGTGCGCACGAGGGCGAGCAGGGGAGGCGCAGGCGAGGCGTGGCTTCGGCTACCAGCGGCGAGTCAGCGACGAGGGGGCGAGGAGAGCTTGGCGAGAGCGAGGCGCGTACGGCGGCATCGGGTGCGTGCTCTTGGCGCTGGAGTCGAACGGGGAAGAGAACAACCAAATTGATTTTGACCTAGGTCAAAGAGGATCAGCAGCCAAGATCAGCGAAGGATCAATCAACGGCTCAGATTTAGAGATGCATCGCACGATCAAACGAACTGATTGGACGGTCCGCTCTCTACACCAGACTGTCCGGTCAGGTTGGGGTCTGCTAGCCATTTTGCAGACCATATGGTACGGTCTCTAGGACCTTTCTGTCCGGGACCTGACTCCCCCTAGGCACAGTGCACAGTGCCACTGATCGGACTGTACGGTCTAATGACCGGACCGTACGGACACTTCTAGAAATTTGTTGAGACAAGGAAATTCTCCATTTTCTAAGTGCTCTTGCTAAACACACAATTAAACACTGCACTTGGAATGTAGAGGGAACTCTCAAACACTCATTTTCAAATAGTGGCACTCTATGGCCTTATAATTTTCGCAAATGCTAAATGAAGGATCAAGCAAATAAGAACCAAGGCAAATAAGAACCAAATGGGTGTTGATGGTCCTTAAATGCTAAATCTGACCATTAAATCCTTGCATAAATAATATAAAAGAAATAACTAACATGGTGGTAGGAGCTTGTTACTAACAATTTCCACAAGTGTTGGTGAATATTTGCATGCAGGTGATTTATTAACAAATTCAAGGAAACATGAGAGTTACAAGAGGAGAAATAATAAAAGCCCATAAATATGAAGTAAGAAGTTATCAAATAATATATTAGACCTCACCATGTTGAAGCTCTCATCGAGCCGATCGAAACACATATATAACTTGCCTAAATCGGACTTCGGATATGAGAGTTATGAAGCATAGAAGATCATGTGTTTAGGCTGAATTGACACTGACATCAGCACACGCGGGAGAGGTAGAGAGTGACGGTTCAGGTTGCTTGGCTGAGTGGGGAAGCCCATTACTTGGCCCCTAAGGATGAGGGATAGTCCAAGGAATATTCCCTTATTCTTAGGAAAGGTTCTTCACTCCCCTAAGTCACCTCCCACTATAAATAGAGCCCCTCTCCCTCTTATTTCACACAACACAAGAAGAAGATTTAGAGCTCCACTCAAAAGGTTTTAGCACCCGCTTTCTCTGACATGATCGAAGAAATCATGGAAGTCTTCATGGATGATTTCTCTGTTTATGGGAAAACTTTTGATCATTGTCTTGAGAACCTAGATAGAGTCTTACAAAGATGCCATGAAAAGGACTTAGTACTTAATTGGGAAAAGTGCCACTTTATGGTCCGAGAGGGCATCATTTTAGGACACCTTGTGTCCGAGAGGGGTATTGAGGTGGATAGAGCTAAGATTAAGGTTATAGAAAGGCTTCCACCTCCGATTAATGTTAAGGGGATCTGTAGTTTCTTAGGACATGCGGGGTTTTACTGGCGTTTTATCAAGGACTTTTCCCAGATCGCCAGACCCCTCACTAGTCTTTTGGCTAAGGATGCTCCCTTTGATTTTGATGATGAGTGCCTACATTCCTTTAATATCCTTAAAAAGGCACTCATTTTAGCTCCAATCATTCAACCCCCTGATTGGACGCTGCCCTTCGAAATCATGTGTGATGCTACTGACTATGCTGTTGGGGCTGTTCTTGGCCAAACCAAAGATAAGAAGCATCATGCTATAGCCTATGCTAGCAAGACCTTGACAGGAGCACAACTTAATTATGCCACTACAGAAAAGAGCTCCTTGTCGTTGTTTTTGCTATCGATAAATTTAGGTCATACTTAGTAGGAGCAAAGGTTATCATTCACACTGATCATGCTATACTAAAATACCTACTCACTAAGAAAGATGCTAAACCAAGGCTAATTAGATGGATTCTTCTACTCCAAGAATTTGACCTTGAAATTAGAGATAAGAAAGGAGTAGAAAATTCTGTTGCAGATCATTTGTCATGTATGCAAGTGACTAACATGTAGGAAATTCTGATAAATGACTTCCTCCGCAATGACATGCTACTGAAGGTGACGGACTCCAACCACTGGTATGCAGACATTGTGAATTTCATTGTTGCAGGGTATGTACCACCAGGGGAGAACAAGAAGATGCTAATCTATGAGAGTCGACGTCACGTATGGGACGACCTGTACCTCTATAGAGTGTGTTCGGACGGGTTGCTAAGGAGATGTGTCCCAAGAATTGAAGGCACCCAGATAATCGAGAAATGCCATGCATCTCCATATGGAGTCCACTTTGGTGCATTCTGCACCCAAGCGAAAATCTGGCAGAGTGGATTCTTCTGGCCATCAAAACATGAAGACACAAAAGAATTCATCCGAAGATGTCGGAATTGCCAGAAGCATGGAGGAATTACTGCTCGCAACGCAATGCCCCTAACATACAACCTTCAAGTGGAATTATTCAATGTATGGGGCATTGACTTCATGGGACCGTTTCCAAAGTCCTATGATTGCGAGTACATCTTGGTGGCCGTTGAGTATGTATCCAAATGGGTAGAAGCAATACCATGCAGAGCTGCCAACTCCAAGCACGCCCGAAGAATGTTCCACGAGATCATCTTTCCTTGTTTTGGAACACCGCGGATGGTGATAAGTGACGAAGGGTCTCATTTTATTGATAAGACCTTCTGGAACTTCTTAAGAGAGCTTGGAGTAAAACACAACATTGCAACTCCATACCACCCTCAGACAAGCGGGCAGGTAGAAACTTCAAATAAACAGATTAAGAACATCCTGCAGAAGACCATGATTGAGATGGGGAGTGGATGGAAGATGAAGCTGCCAGATGCACTTTGGGCATATAGGACAGCATACAAAACACTGATTGGTATGTCTCCCTTCCAGCTCGTATATGGAAAAACATGTCATCTACCAGTCGAGATGGAACATAGAGCACATTGGGCCATCCGGAAATGGACTATGGATCTTAGGGAGGCCGGGAGACGTAGAAAAATACAGCTGTCTGAGTTAGAGGAATGGAGAGAGAAGGCTTACCATAGTGCCAAGATCTACAAGGATAGAACCAAAAGATGGCACGACCGAAGGATCAATCCTAAGGAGTTCAAGCCAGGTGACAAGGTGTTGCTCTTCAACTCCAAAGTCAAGTTGTTTGGTCATGGGAAGCTTCGGAGTAAATGGGAAGGACCATTCACCGTCATTAATGCTACATCACATGGAGCAATCACACTCCAAGATGATGGAGGGAACCAGTTTAAAGTAAATGGTCATCGTTTAAAAGTCTTCCTAGAGCTAGAGGACAACGAAGGTAAGGAGGTAGATGTGATCAATTTAATTGATTTCAATGCTCTACTCTAGCATTCCTCTCTGCATTCTTTCTCATTCGAATAAATTTAGACTCCCCGGTCCTAGACCCGGTAGAGTCCTTTTTGTTTCCACAACCCTTTGTTTGTTTTGAACAAAAAGCAGCCAGGTACAAGAACAAGTGTGGGGGAGGCTTCTCAGGCTTTTCAATGTGCAAACAACAGAAGTCAACATCATGAGAAAGAGCGTGGCATCCAGGCACATCCCAACTTCCACCCTCTTCAATACGACGGTTTGTGCACTCAATTCCTTCACCTGCTTGTTTTGCGAGTTAAAATTATTTTCTCTTGAATCAATCATAAAAATTTAACTTGAAAAAATTAAAATGAACCTTGTGGACCCTCATTTTATTTCATGCTTCTATTTGGTGGGCTTACATGCTCCTTATTCCTAGTTCATAAACCTATTACTTGTGAACTACATCTTTAGGAAAGCATGTCACCTAGGTAGTTGATGCATGAGATATGGTTTGACGAAATGAATCTTTCTCTTATGCTTGATATGCTTGGGAATTTTTCTTATAAAAAATTAAAAAAAATTAAAATCAATAGCTTGACTCCTCAATGATTATATCTTCCTACCAAAGCCATATGATGAACTCATTGAAAATCTTATACATATGCTATTTGTTGTTTCATTGAACTTTGTCAAATTGTTGTGACCCTTGTGATTTACTATTTATAACTTTTTGATCAAGATTTTGTGCACACCGCTTTGCTAATACTTCTTCACTAGAAGTTAGCACCACCATATCCATCATCCATATGCTATTTCTTCTATACTGGAAGATAGCAATTCCATGTTATCATCCATCCATTAAATAAAGTACTCCATCATATTCTGATAGACTCCCTCTCCAAATATCTTTGTAAAACTGACATGGGCTATTCATGATTCAAAAAAGAAAGGTGAAAAAAATATAGAAAAATAATTAGCCCATGTTCTAAAACGCCTATCCAATAGAAAGGAGGGAGCATCTTAAAAGAAAAGGGAGTATTCACATTCAGTCATTTTCCATCCACATATCCACATGTGCACGTGCTTGATCAAAAGTTCATGAATTATTCTCCATGGATCCAGTTTTTGACTTAGTAATATATGAGACACAAGTATGCTTCCCTTTTATCCCTACCTTGAGCTCCACATAAAGCCATATTTAGAAATAGGATGAAAAGAGGCAATGTCCTGGTGAGGAACCATACACATTGAGCGATTTGAGAGAATCATTTGAGGAGTATAGTTATGATTTATTTTGAAAATCTTTTCAAAAACCCAAGCTACACAGCAGAACGAGTGAAGAAGATTGGAGTCAAGACCGTTCCATTCCACAACCACCCAAGGTAACATGATAGATACTTCAAAAGTTCATAGGTACAGGTATGACATGGGATAATTTGCATGCTAGCATCATACCAACTGATGTTATGATCCACCTTAGTCTTCAACCTTTACTCGAGGATGAGCAAAGGCTAAGTGTGGGGGAGTTTGTTGACGGTCCTTAAATACTAAATCTGATCATCAAATCCTTGCATAACTAACATAAAAGGAATAACTAACATGGTGGTAGGAGCTTGTTACTAACAATTTCCACAAGTGTTGGTGAATATTTGCATGCAGGTGATTTATTAACAAATTCAAGGAAATACTAGAGTTACAAGAGAAGAAATAATAAAAGCCCATAAATATGAAGTAAGAAGTTATCAAATAATATATTAGGCCTCACCATGTTGAAGCTCTCGTCGAGCCGATCAAAACACATATATAACTTGCCTAAATTGGACTTCGGATATCAGAGTTATGAAGCATAGAAGATCATGTGTTTGGGCTGAACTGATGCTGATGTCAGCATGACGTCAGCACGCGCGGGAGAGGAAGAGAATGACGGTTCAGGTTGCTTGGCTGAGTGGGGAAGCCCATTACTTGGCCTCTACGGATGAGGGATAGTTCAAGGAATATTCCTATATTCTTAGGAAAGGTTCTCCACTCCCCCAAGTCACCTCCCACTATAAATAGAGCCCCTCTCTCTCTTATTTTACACAACACAAGAAGAAGATTTAGAGCTCTACTCAAAAGGTTTTAGCACTACTAAAGTGCTTAGAAAATAGGGAGAGAGTGAGGGAGAGTTAGGAGGAGGTTCGAGCTTATCGGCGCCTTCTCCACACTTGTACCTCAGCGGATGCTTTCCTTTCTTAGTAAGTATTTATGATCTTCCATTGGTATTTAAGTTTCCTTTTTAAGTAAGTTCTTTCCTTAGTTGCTTACGAGATCATCGCTCTACTTAGTTAGAGTATCATAGTCTTCTATAAGTGTGACGTTGAGACTTTGATAGTAATTAATAGCATATACGTGGTGTCTACGCTAGAAGTTACCTTTGTTTGCCGCGTGCCCTATGGTTTGTAGAGGTAGTCGATAGGTGGTGACAGTCCTATCCGTCTTAGTAATCCTCCACGATCGGGTACGTCGTAGAGCTGTTGAACGGAGTCGCCTGTGGATGCAGGGGTAAACCGGTGCCCGAAGTAAGCATTTACAGACTGAACCTATCTTATTTTAGAATCTTTTACGATAGGAATCCTCTCTACCCTCTACCTACCATATTCTTGTTGTTCTTGGATGGATTAGTTTAGAAGAATAGTACACACATGTTCCCTGTGATTCAATAACCTAGAATACTCCTAGGTGAAGTGCTACATCGGTATCCATGCACTTGCGGATTTATCTGTGAACGTAGGAAATATCAACAAGCATTTCTGGCGTTGTTGCCGGGGATTGTAATATTTCTGGTGCGACACTAAGAAGTGTCAACAATGGGTATGTGTGAGCCCTAGTCCATGAACTGCGCGAGTAGATTTAACCTCGGAGTTCATAAGAGCTTGATCAATGAGCACGAAGCACAATCCTTTCCTTTGGTCACACTTATGGAGATGTAATCTCATATAGAGCATGAGGCACAAATATCTCCAAGTGGGACAAGCCTCCTTTGTGTTTCCTATATGATGCATGCAACAAGCATTTTACATATGCAATAAAAGTAAACATGTGATGTGAATGCAAGACATATCAAAAACAAGAAACAAAGAAAACCTAACAATGTCAAGTTTGAACCCTCCCAAGCTTACTCACTATAAGCCATACCCTTGCCTTGCGAGAAGTCAAACCACCATCTCAAGCAATCCCCCTTGCTTACAGCTATCTTGGATGGGTTAGACATTGACTAATTTTTATGTGTTTTTTTCTAGTTATTTACACATGCATGGATGCAAAGCATACTAGTCACAAAGGAGTCCTAATTACCATGCAATGCAAGAGAAAGCAAAACACACTACAACTACCAAGAATAAACACAGTTACCTCCCTCATGAGTAGATAGGTCGTTGAGGTCCATGTCACTTGTGGTGGACTTCACATGATCTTCATGAAAGCGCACAGTCCACCACCACCACCATCTAGGTCTTTTTCTTGGGCACCCACTCTCAAGATCAACAATGCACTTAGGCACCCATATGCTCTTGACCTTCCTCTTCTTGTTTGGTGGTCCCAAGGCCTTAGCTTTCACCTTGTCATCCTTGTTCCTAAAAAGCTTGAAATGTGTGTTCTTATGGAACAAGTTAGCGTTAGGCAAAATAATGGAACTTCTCATCATGGGACAATCCTTGGTGGCGTGGCCATCCTTGCAACACCTCTCGCCATAGTAGTCATCGGTGAGAAGGGGTTTGATCCATGCGGGAGTAGAATCACTCTTCCCTATGATGTTGATGGCAGCGTGATGTGAGCCAAGTCCCCATTGGGAGACATTGTTCACAAGGTTCCTCCCAAGAATCTCCTTGTGGATGGCTCTACCTCGGGTGAGCCTCTCAAAGCCGTCCATCATCATCTTCCTCTCTTCCTTGAGCTTGTGATATTCCTCCAAAACAAATGGCTCAAGAGAAGAAACCTCGACCGAGGTGGTTAGTTCATCACACATAGTAGAAGCATCACTCTTAGATGAACTAGAGGAGGGAGAGGCAAGGTTCTCAACATTGATGGCCTCGTAAGTAATCTCAAGGGCCTTGTACTTCTCATGAAGCTCTACATGATCACCCTTGAGTTTGTCATAACTCTTGTTTAGGGCCTCATGAGATGTGACAAGGTCCTTGAGATCACTCTCAAGGTCAACAACACGGTCCTTAGCCAACTTACACTCTTTTCTTACCAAATCCAACATTTTGGATTTCTTGATGGCGATGTCGCGGGCTTGCTCAAGCATACTCCACAACTCGGCATACGTGTGCTCCTCATCATCGCTGCTCTCATCCTCACTCTCCCCAAGTTGGCTCGTGGCCACGAGGCACATGGGAGGTGGAGGAAGAGCTCGTGGAAGTGTGGTCTTGATCATGGCTAGGCCGGCCACTTCTTCATCACTTGAGGAAGAGGACTCATCACTTGAGTTGTTTCTTGTCCACTCTCCAACAAGGGCCTTGTGTGACACCCAGGTGTCTCACTTCTACTTAACAAACATGAAGGGCACAAATCATGAATATTATAGCATGAAATAATAATGCCTCACTCAATTTTGAATTAAATCTAGGCAATTAAAAACCCTGCAACCAATTTGTGAGCCAAATGAAATTTTACAATATAACATATGCCAAATAAATTCATAATCAGATTAGTAATATTAAAATAGAATTTTACGAATTTAATGAGCATTTTACCATATTTAGAAATGCCCCAATTAATTAATTAAAGCATAGAAACCTTTCATAATAGGGAATTAATTGTCAAATAATTATAAATATTCTGACCAATTAGATCCCACCGGAGCACCAGGAATATCACCAAGGACCTTTGTGCAAAAGCCCATAATTTTAGGAGGGCCCTAGCTTTTTGTTTTGGATTTACTATTGAATAGGGACCTAGATGCAAAGAATCAAATAGTATAGGGGGTCCAGTGCAAAATCTTTTTCTCTCTCCTTCCACTGGCGTAGAGCTTCTCCCCGTGCTGACGCCTTCATCTCCCCCACATGCCACCGCCTGCACCCTCCCCGCCTCGGGACTTCTCGCGAGCTACAGCGCGCCTACCCCTCTACCTCGTCGTGCTGTCCTATCCCCTCTGACCCTGCTGCGAGCTCGCCCAACGAAGCCGCTTCTCCCCTTTTCACTCTGCACGCCATCGACATGACCGGCTGGCGACTTCAATTCCCGCCCCTTCTTCCGCTTGCAAACCCCACTTGTTCCTCTCCCCTCTACGCAACTCAAAGCACACCACCAGCCCCCAGACTCACTCCTTCCCTCGCTTCCTCTGCTCTCCCTCTCTCATTTCTGTTTCCTCACCCGCCATTAATAGAGCCACGCTCGAGCTTGAGCCCCCACTACTTCCCTGCTCCCCGAACTGAGCCAGAGACGCAAATCGCTGCGCACAACCCACTCCCCCTCCCCGCGTGCTTGCCAAGCTGAACCCGAGCGCGCCCTTAGCCGAATTGAAGAAAAATCAAGGTGAACCCCTCCAGCGACCTCCTCTGCTGCCGGCCGAAAATTCCTGGCCCCTAGTAAGCCTCGTCCCCTCCTTCCACTTCTCCCGTGCGCGCAACCCATCTACGCGTTTCCCTGACACGTTTCCCCTTTGTTTCCTCCACCGGAGTCGACGACATTTCGATTTGTCCCGCGCCGCTGCCCTGTTTCTGGTTGACCAGCACCGCCTCCACGACGAGCTCCCACCTCCGGCCCTCCTCGTCCAACACCGACTCGATGCCGATGATAGCCTCGTCCCCGTGAAGCTCTAGGACTTGACCGCGACGAATTTGGTGCTCCCTACCATTCCCGCGACGCAGCCGAAGACCCCCCTTTTGCCGCCTCTTGCCGTCGGCCACCTTCGGTGAGTCCCCGTCCTCGCCAAACCCCCAGACATGTTTGCCTCAATGTGCGCGTCATGTGCATGGTCCCATGGCGAGGTTTCTTCACGCGCAGCCGCGGGCGACGAACTTTGACCGAGCACCGGCGAGCGCGGCATGGCTGACCCCCCCGTGCTAACTGACATCTGACTGGCAGCTGAGGTGTCGCCCATGTGGAGCTGACGTGTCATCGACGTGGCACTCCTTTACCCAGAAAATGCCTAGAAAAATCCCAGAAATTGCATAAACCTTTGAAAAACCATAGTAAATCGAATTCAAACCTAATGTGGCCCAAACAAATTTTGTTAGGTTCATCTTGTAGTGTTCTATTTTAGTAAAATGATAAATCACTGTCTCTGTACATGCATTTTTATTAGTACATTAAATTGCCAAAACACTAAATAATTAACCAGAAATTCTAAGAAAAAAATTAAATCCTGATTTTTGGCATGATTAGTAAAATCATGATTATCTACCACCACAAATTTTGGTTTGGTAAAATATGAATTATTTTAGTCTCTAAAATTTATTTAGTGTGTTTGCTTAGATTAATTCTAGTAATTATTCTGTAAATAATTTGCCCATGCCACTTAGCATAAAAATCACTCATATAAGCCTCTATTCACAGTAAATCACACATGTCCAGAAACATAAATTTGCTTTATTAATTAATTTAATTGCTCATATCACTCATTTACTCTATTTAATTGCATTGAGAATATATATAACAATTTAAATAACAACCCCACTTCTCTGAAGCATATGGCTTCGAGAACATAATAATAATTTAATTGATATTAAAATACGAATGTGCTTGCATGCATCATATCATTACATAAAACGGTGTTCCGACAATGCCGTTAACTCAATTCCATCATATAGGTAACGACCATCAGGAGCAAGAGGAAGACTTTCAGAAGGACGTTGACCCTCAAGAGCAGAAGTTGTAGTTGCTAGCACTAACATTGATCCAGGCAAGCTCCGGTTTACATTCGCCTTTTTATAAAATTTTGCTAGTTTATATCATTACTAGTGTCTATGATTATTGTTGCATTGGGTTATAGGAGTTGATTGAAACCCACCTTGCATGATATCCAAATGACCTATGCTACTGCCTTTAGAACTTTAGTAGAGTCGGTACTGTGATGCTATGGTTAGTAATTACTAGTCTTGCTAGATATTATTATTACTAAGGAATGAACTTGACCACTGGAACGGGAATTATTAAAAGAAGTTTACTTTTGATGTTATGACCGGGCAGGGATAATGCATGTGTAGGTTTGCAACAACACATGGGTGTTGACTGTGGTAGCCCTGCCTTGTCGAACCTAGGACCCGTCCGTGGTCAGCCCCTTGATCAAGTATTGAACAGTACTGAATGCATGCTAGTTTATGAGCACTAGTAAACCGATGTAGCATTAAAGGTCACTTGCATTAAGGACGGTTAAGGTGCGTTGGTCATTGACCCTCCTGCTACTAGAGTGGGCGGTTCATACCATGAAGAACTGTTGGCAGAACGGCATGCCCACTCGATGTCACCACACCCGGGCTGAGGTGTATGTGCTTTTCTTGCGAAAGGTTGCCATATACGACCTTAATTGGTGCGTATGTGTCGTGTATCTCGGGTTTTCCCAGCTAGTGTAAATCGATTGCAATTGCTGTCCCTTGCAGTAATGAGTACCACTTGGTCACCGCGCCAATCACGTAGTTGCACTTGGTACTTGGAAATTGATTATGATATTTATTGTTGATGTTACTATTATTACTCTTATGTTGTATTTACTTTATGTATTGTTTTATTATCTTATTGTTGCAACTAAAGTTACATTTCAGCTCAACCCATTTAATTTGACAGATAAAACTTGATAGAACTAATAGGTTGCTTAGTGCGAGTCCTTTCAAACAAGCCACCTATTAGAGCCATTGCATGTCTAGGTGTCCGACAGGTAAGTCTTGCTGAGTAATTAGTAATCAGGCTTTATGCTTATATGGTTTTCAGGCACTGAAGAGATAGAATTGTATGTAGATGTGTTGCCTTGGGACATGCAAGTCCCTGAGGGTTGGACTGCCCACTGGGAGTCTGACCTGCCGCCGCAGTGACTGTTATGTGCTTCTAGAGTGATGGTTCCAAGGGCATGAATCATCACTATGCTATATCATCGAGCTCGTAGATCTTATCGTTATTTTGCTTCCGCTGTTTTTGAAACCTCATGAACTTGTAATTCTGCTACACTTTGATGTAATAATTAAACTTAAATATTGGATCATTGTTGTATTATCAAGTGTCTGCATTATCAGCACCTTCGGGACCTCGATCCTCCGGGAAGGAGCGCCACACCTTGCAAGAGAACTTCTTCTTGTAGTCTTGAGCTTTGTCTTTGCCTTTGCTCTTGTCCTTGTTGAAGTGTCTCTTCTTCTTTTGCTTGGCCTTGGTGTCTTCTTCTTCTTCTTCACTTGAATCTTGTGACTTGAATGCTTCTTTCTTGGGCTTTGGGCACTCTCGGACAAAGTGATTCTTTGAGCCACAATTGAAGCACTTGCCCCTTGACTTGGAAGCAAACTTGTTCTTGAAGGTCTTCATCTTCTTCATGAGAAGAGCCAAGTCCTCGATCAAGTCACATTCATCATCATCTTCTTCATCATCATTCACAATGTTGACCTTCTTCTTGTTCTTCTTGTTCTTGCTAGATTCTTGCTTGTCAGCTGATAGAGCAAGGTTGGATGGTTGAGGATCATCCATCCCCAATTGGTAGCTCTCGAAGGCGGTGATCTTGCCAAGTACATCCTTCATGGTCTTGGACTTGAGGTCACCTTGCAAGATGAATGTGATGATGGACTCATACTTGGGATCCTTGAATAGTCTCAAGAATCTTCTTATCACCTCAGCGGGCTTCATCTTGAAATTACCCCCAAGTGCATTGATCTCCTCCACTAGTACCTGAAAACGAGAATAAACAATGTTAGCTCTCTCATGTGGCAATCTGGTGAAGTTATCATGCTTGTTCTTCAGCACATAGTATCTTTCCTCTTTGACATCACTGGTGCCCTCATGGAGCCCCTGAATCTCAGTCCAGATACCATGTGTTGTGGAACTAGCATCTAGCTGAGCGAAAACATCCTTAGAGATGCAAGCAAATAGAGCATTCTTGGCCTTATCATTGCACTTAATAAAATCAGGCTCAAGTAGGTTCACATCTGCATCGGACTCGTGAGTGACCATCCATATCTCTGGATCAAGGGACTGTAGGTAAGCTTGCATGCGAGCCTTCCAATAAGCATAGTCCTCTCCATTGAATATGGGAACATTCCTCGCCTGTCCCGGCATCCTTACTCAAGGCAATGAAACCTCAAAGATGAGCACTTGGCTCTGATATCACTCATAAGGATTGAAGGCGTACCGAGAGGGAGGGGGGGGGGGGGGTGAATCGGTAAGCCGCTCACGAATCCAATTACTTCAATTTCCAATACTTGAGTCTAACAAGAGAAGCAACCTAAACAATTCTAGTAGGCCAAGACCCTACACATGCTAGTGTTTTTGATAAGAGAAAGCGCAGAAGCCAAACACACTTGCCTATGCAAGCCACAATTCACCCTAGTCACTAGAGCACACAATTGTGGAATAGTAAAGAGAGGGTCAAGGAATGCTCATGATTTTTTCTCGAGGTCTTGGAAGGATGGAGCCTTCCCCTAATCCTCGTTGGACCACTCCCGCCAGAGTTTTTGTCCCTCCCACCACTAAGTGGAGTTCTCGCCCACGAGCCCACAATCACTCCTAGAGTGAAGACATGGTGTGCGTCACTACTGTACAAACCACAAGCTCGCCCCCACGAGAAATTGCCAGACTCCCCGAGTCGACATGGGCGCTCACTAGCGATGCCCCTTGAGAAACCATGTGGATATGTGCCATGGTTTGCAATATATGTGATGAGTAATTGACTTGAGCGGATTTCATGTTTGAGTTGAAATGCGGGAATCTGGGGATTGCATGAGTTTGTGCATATCATGATTATGACTAACCAGACTTGGTGGAAGTATTGCTGACGTTGCAGGAGATAGAAAATGTGTTTGCTTGTCTCATGATGTGTAGGTCACTGGAGTCGACTTGGCGGTCAACGGTAAGAGGATCGGGCACAAGTAGGGGACTTGGGACCGGACGATCGGGATGTCGGGTGAAGTCAAGGGTGATCCACACCATACATGTGGAGAGGATAGAAGCACGAACGTTTTTGCGATTGAGCCTCAAAACCGTGGTGGTTATGAAGACGACATGTTGACCATGTCAAGGCGAGCGGGATGCCGGTGCAAGTGACAAGTGGGCCCGATGGATAGGGACTAGGAGAGATTTATAGGTGGTCAGGATCGTGGGACGAGGTGACATGCATCAACATCAAGAAGTCATGCTTTGAGAAGCGTGCAAGGCGGTTTCCAAGTTTGAGCCTCAAAACCGATGGCGGCGATTGGAGGTGCACGTGGCACCATCGCGGAGCTTGCATCGAGGGCAAGCAAAGTTGTGAAGGGCTCGATGGCACTCGGGTGACAAGGAAAAAGATGGACGGTTATGCCCCCGGTGGTAGGTGGGTGTGTTATGTAGGTCAAGGGTAGAGTGGTCATGTGCAAAATAGACCCTAGGCCTATATAAGAAGAGGTAGGGCTGATGAAAGATGTGCCTCTCTTTCCATTAGCCTTGTGTTAGGGTTCTATTCAAAGTACTAGGAGAGGTCTTCATGTTTTAGTGGAGAGTAGTGGGTGTGTGAGAGATATCTCTTGCTCTTCCAAATAGTGGGAGGAAGAGGGTGGCTTCCTAGCCATGTACCCACATATCTTGACTTGATGAATCAATGATGTGAGATTCAAATTCGTGCTCAAGTTCTTCCTCTCCCTAAATCCCGAATTTCTCCTTTTCCCTATTTTTGGAGCTATTTTCATGGTGATTTTTTATCTTGATTTTGAGTGAGTTTTGGGATGGTTTTTGTGTGGGATCTTGGTGCTATGATATGCTAGAACAACCCTATATAGGTCCTTGACCGAATCAAAGGCAATAGCACCTTCGATTTGAAAGATTTCTCAAGTTTCCCCTTTTTGGTGTTCTTTGCACAAGATCTGAAATTCATGATGATTCCTTGTGATTTTTGAGTCGATATCTTTAGAGGAGTGTCATGATGTATTGAGGATGATCTGGTACAAATTTCATGATTTTTGGAGTTTGTTTGATAGGATTTTGGCAATTTTCTTTCCCGAACGGAGCTGCTGTTTTGCTCAGGACAGAACTTCCATGGCTAGGATAGAACTTTTGTCACCATGATGGAACTTCCATGAAAAACCATGGATTTGCCGTGAGTGACAGTACTCCTATCGCCTGGAACTTCTGTGATTGACAGAACTTACGTCGAGGGCTTCAGAACTTCTATCGGGCACCACGGAACTTCCGTCAGGCTAAATTTTGTGACCTCTCAGATCTTCCTTGTCTCTTTTTTTGTTTCTCTTGTGCTTCTGCTATGTGTTCTTATGGTTTGAGTCATTCCTAGGGTTAACATATCACAAGTTGGTGTGTGTAATCTTGGTGACTCTGTTAGAGGTTGGTTTGGATTGTAGTTGGGACATAGGCCAAGTTCTCAAAATTTTAATTGGCTCCCATTCACCCCCTCTCTGGTCACCTTCTCGATCCTTCAATTGGTATCAAAGCCGGTTTCATCACTAGTTAACCTTCACCGGCTTTGTGATCCGAAGGTGACATGGAGAAGCGTGCTGTCAAGCTCTGGATGTTCGATGGAGAAGACTTCCCCTACTGGAAGTCGCAGACCAAGGCTTTTCTGCTAAGTCAAGGACGTGCTATCTGGGACATCGTCGAGCAAAAATACAACATACCTGCCGACCACAACACCGCTCCAGTAGGTGAATTGAACAGGTATGAAAACAACTCCAAAGCTGTCAATATTCTACTCTCTGCACTTGGTAGGAGTGAACATGATCACGCTGCACACCTTGACACTGCTCATGCTATTTGGGATAAGCTTTGCACATACCACAAGGGTACCAATCAAGTCAAGTCTGTGCGTAAGGATTCTTACAATAGACAGTACCAAACCTTTGCACAAAAACCTAGCGAGTCACTAGATGACACTTTTCATAGGTTTGAGGCAATTGTATGTAACTTGCGGGCTTGTGGTAACCTTGTGTACAATGACAATGATAGAGCTAAGCAACTGCTGTACTCAGTTGATGAAAATGTTTATGGGGTTAAAATTGCCGCTCTAGAAGAAACTGTTGACTTCAACAACTTGAACTGTGAGCAGTTGTATATCAAGCTAAAATCTTATGAATTGTCTAGGAAATCTTGTCGTAATCTTGCCATTCCTGCTTCTAGCATGGCTTTGCTTTCTTGCTCTCAGAAGGGTAGTCACAGTGATGCTTCTTATGGAACTAACCCCTCACTTGACAAGTCTTCCTTGGAGTTTGCTCTGTCTTCTCTTGTTGCAGCTTCTGATGAACAGATGGAGTGCATTCCTGACAAGGAGCTGTCCTTGATCACAAGGAAGTTCAGGAAGTTCTACAACAACCAGAAGAAGAGAAGAGGAGGTGGTTCAAGAGCCTGCTTCGAGTGCGGTGACCCGGGACACTTCATCTCTGATTGTCCCAAGAAGAAGAAGAAGGCCAAGTACCGTGACAACAACATTGAAGACTTCAAGTAGAAGAAGAGCCGCTTCTACAAGAAGGGCAAGAACTCCAAGAAGTTTGCCAAGGCCATTGCACAAGCTTGCATTGCCACCTTGAGCGATGTTGACCTCACATCAAGCAAAGGCCTTTCAAGCTCGGAGGAGGAGGTTGAGAGGCCACGAATCAAGAGGAAGGATGACTTCACCGGGCTTTGCTTCATGGCAAACAACGACCACGACACCGACTCTGGATTCGACTCCGACACAAGCGAGGTACCTCCCACTCTTGATGAGCTCTCTTCTGAACTTGATCATTTGCGCGATATTCTGCTCATGCAAGATGGTAAGTGTGACAACCCTACTCCGAAAAGTAAAGTATGTCATACAGGATCATCTCGGGAGATGGTTAACGAAGTAACCATACACAGCATTCACACATGAACATTCATCATTTACAACATTACATCACTTAAGTGCATAACATTACAAGTCCAGAGGTGAAATATAATTAAGTTCAGATCTGAATAAATATGTCCTTAGTACATATTACACAAATTTGCGGAAGCGGCGAAACGACAAAACACGACGTTTAGTCCTATGTGAACCATGCCGGCCCTATGGCGATGGCTCACCCATCCAGATTAGGAGAACTGGGGACCCATTCGATGGTCCAGTTCTGAGGCTCCTCGCCTTCCCACACAACCTTATTACAACAATCACAATAGGTCGCTTGAGGAAGACCTGAAACAACATCAACGCAAAGCCTGAGTATCTAACATACTCCGCAAGACTTACCCGTCAACCGGTTTGCTAAAACCGACTCCTAGTATGCAGGGGGCTGACTGGTTTTATTTGATAATTGCATAAAAAGCTCCTATTAGTTCTATGCTGCACTTTCAATTTCCTTAAACAAGATTTTACTTTGCTTATTGTAGAACACAGCTACGGTGAGTTTAGCTAGCTGCTAAGACACGAATATAGCTAAAGAGCAATACACCATAGCAATAGGTATCCATAGCATAAGTAAAATTTCAGAAACTTAACCACAACTTTACTACTTAACATATCATCGCCGCTGCTCGAACAAGAGGTACTCATAACCGCAAGGGACGGCAATTCGAATTGATTTACATACTGCAGGGAAAACCCAAATACACGACATACGCATCATTTAAGAACATGCCTCTGGATCGATGAGTATGGCCGTCCAACAATACGGCGCCCAAGTTACTAGGTTTACCAATTCCCATATTAAAGGTATGCACTTGGTACAGTTCAATACTTGTTCACGGAGTTGCAACGATAGGTACTCCAACTTTATCAAGTTCATCAACCAATCGAACCATAGTTGAATCTCTAACCTACCGTTGACTCCACTAGTTTAAGCATAGCATTTGCTAACGGAAAAGCTTACTAACATACTAATCATGGGTCATTGCTGGAGTATGCAAGTGTGTTCCATCCAAATCCTACACTTAATGCACAATACAATATTCCTAACTTGTGATAAAGAAAAAGGACTCGAGTGATAAAATGGGTTATGCATCGGGGCTTGCCTTGGGTGTGATCGTAGTTAGCGTCGTCACCAAAGTGCACTTCAGCTCCTTGCTGGTCTGGTGTGATCTCCTCGGTCTCGATCCCTATATGGAATGGATATGCATTACTGCCAAGGAATGCACGAGGTTTCATGGAGTTTTCTTAATTAAAGATGGAATGCATGGCATGGCAATTCATGGCACTTCCTCAGCAAATAAACATTAATGACTAATCATTTATTTATGAATGTGTGAACACCTAAGTATGATATGGTAGCTACTGAGTTTTTGAAGGGACAAACTTCTAGCTACTAGAATGCAATTTCTTAATCATCACACTCTTGGTGTATGTCCACTTTAACATGAGCATGGCCTAAATGCTGATTAATTGGCATCATGGTTGATGATGACATGACAATGTAGTACTTAGGGTTAAATTTCAGAAAGTTCAATTTTTGATCCACTTAGCTAAAGTGACCATATGTAAACTAATACTATACCTAAAATGGCTCTTTAGTTACATTACTAGTTCTAGTTCATATAATTAATCAAGAACCAAAGCATATAACTGCACAATGAGAAATCCTACTGTAATGTGAAGATGAGTTATTTTCCATGGATTTCTAGAAATTAATTTATTCTTACTTTCCTTAAATACACACATAAAGTAATATTTATATGAAGAATTTCTTAGTTACTTAACAATTGATCAATTTCGACAGGGAATATATACCTAGGTAGCTTCAAATTTTTCATGAGATTTTACACAAGTGTACAAGTGCATAGGAACATGTACCCTATGAGCAAGACCATGACGATTGTCGACATCCTGCTCGGTGTTGGTGTCGTAGTCGCGTGCAGTTTGCAACTCTGTGAGCTGCGTCATCATGGTCCCAAGTTGCGTTGACATGGCCTCAAGACGAGTCATGATCATCGCGAGCGTGGTGTCGGCAGCCGTATCAGCAAGGTCGAGCTGATCAAAATGCTCGTTCGACGAAGTGATCGTAGAGTCAAGTCTCTCGTGCATCGTCTTCATGTCATTTTGTAGACCTTCAACCTGCGCCTGGACTTCCTGGAGGGTGAGCTCCTCTGACTTTGAGTTGTTTTCTGCCATAGAAACACAAGCAACACAGAAAAAGATCCTACGACGAGAGGTGAGTGGTGGATGAAAAGCTCAATCAAAAAGCTGTTATCAAATCCTTACCCATCCTTACCAAGCACGCAAGTGTGAACTGCAACCACAGGTAAAACCGGTGGAAGATTGGAGGAGCAATTGCGTGGTGAAACAAAGACCTGCTCGTAGTAGAAAATTTGTGGAGCTAGGAGGCTGCACTCAATCAAGGGTTAGCACAATTCAAACAATAACTGCAAAGCTGAATAAAGGTGCTAAATGCGAAAAGATTGCTGCTGGCACAAGTGCAAGTGGAAGGAAGAAGAATCCAAACAAACGGATCAGAAGAAGGTAAAGAACCCTAACGCGTCGCGTCGCCTGTGTTGCTCGACCGCTCTTTTTTCTTTTCTCTCTTTTTTCTGTTCTTTTTTTTTTACTTCTGCACTTAGATTCCTAGCCAATAATTTATACAAATTCAATTGCTGAAAATGAGGATTATGCAATAATACTAAAAATATGCATAAAAATGGAAATGTGCTTTTGCAGAAAGTTTAGATATGCCATGAAATGCTTACTGAGCAAATTTCATGAATTTACCATTTACACATAATTACTTATGAATTTATTAAGCAAATTAGGGTTGTGACTTTGATGGATTAAATAAATTAATTTACTGAATAACCTTGGACTTGATCCTGTTTTTCTGGTAGAGCAAGATTTTAGGAGTTGAACAAAATTAATTTCACAATTTTTGGCCTTGTATTTCTCGAGATATTGAATTTTTCAAGTTTAATCAAAGTTCACCCTAATTTACAAATCTGCCACTGGCCATTTTCAAATTCCCCCCGCGCGCGCGCGGCAGCGTGGCTCTGCTGGCTCGCCGGCGGCGATCGGCAGTGAGGCTCGGGACTTGGTGCTGCTCTACGTGATCAGTGACCCAAGGCGGTCTCGTGGGTGGTGGTGGCCGGAGCGGGGGCTGCCGGAGCTTTGCCGGCGACGAGTGGCGGCGAAGCTCGACGGTGGCCGACGGCGGCAGTCATGCCCAGAGATGGAATCGGCAAGGGGGAAGGTCCAGAAGCATCACCTGGGTGCTGCGGTGCTCGTCGACGCGTTGGCTGGAGTTGGGGTGGCCGGGAGGGTGGTCGTCGCCGTGAGCCCTCTCCGCGCGGTGGCCGACGGCGGCTCGGGTTCTCCAAATTCCGGCGACGTCTCTGCACGAGGGAGGGAGAGGATCAGTAGACGGCGAGAGGACTCCTTAGCGCGTTGCTTTGCGAAAGAAAGAAGAAGGGAGGGGCTGCCTGGTCAGGGCTGGACGCGGCGGCGCTCATGCGACCCGGAGCAGGGGAGCTCGCCGGGTTTCCTTGCGGCAGAGGAGGAGCAAGGCGGTAGCAGCGCTGCGCGGCCTTGCAGGAGCGCCTGGGGCGTGCGGGAGTGTTGGCGAGCAGAGCAGGAGGGGAATGGGGGTTGGGTGAGCCGCTGCTGCCCTTTTGTTGTGGACGCCGGAAGAGAGAGCCGAGAGAGGGAAGGAGAGAGGACGGCGAGCTGTCGGGCTGGGAGTGGCTCCTTCGGTGGAGCTTCAATGCCGGCCGGTGGCACAAGCGCGATTTGGTGGAGCAGTGACCGTGACAGGGCTACAGCGATCGACGGTGGCTCGTACGGGCGCGTCGGTGTCGGGCGGAGACTGGCCGGAGAGAAAGGAAGAGGGAAGGGGCGGTTGACCCAAAACTTGGACATGGGTTTGGTAAATTTTGACACGTTCACTTGCTCCGAATTGGACACCAATTTTTGTGTGGGTTCAGTGAAACGTGTGCTCCAACTTTGCTTTTGGGTGCACCTGCTAGTTTTGCTTTGATAAATTAGGAAAATTCCAAACCCAAAATACACTCTTCTGACTTTAGGGGAATTTTTAAGGGTATTAACTGGTTACCAAAATTTCTAGAAAAATTCTCAAAATTCTATTTTATTATGGCCATTAAGAATATGCAAAAATATTGGGGTACTTCCATGGGTTTTGGTAATGTTTATGAATGACCCCTACTTGAATATTTTGGAATTTAATTAACTAGGTTTCTTTTCTTTATCCTTTGGCCCATGGATTAATCGTACTCTTGCTTAGTCCTTAATTGAGGTTAGGCTTAGTTAACTTCATTTTGTGACATGGGATGTCACAGCACACCCCCCTTAAGGAAATCTCGTCCCAAGATTTGCAAAAGAACAAACGAGAGGGAGGGTTGCGGGTGGTCCGGTTTTGGGAGGCCAAGAATTCCGGAAAATTGGTCCTCAGGAACTCTTCTTGTTCCCATGTAGCTTCATCTTCAGTATGGTTACTCCATTGCACCTTGTAGAAGGTGATAGTGCGGCTGCGAGTTACTCGGTCCTTTTGATCGAGGATGCGAACGGGGTATTCGGGGTAGGAGAGATCTTCTTCCAATTGCTCGGTGTCGGAGATAACCACGTCGATCAGAGGCTTCAAACATCTCTTGAGTTGGGAGACATGGAAGATGTTGTGCACCCGCTCAAGATTTTCCGGTAGTTGTAACCGATAAGCAACGGCGCTATGCTTTTCCGTGATCGGAAAAGGTCCGATATAGCGGGGTGCTAATTTCCCTTTGATTTCGAAACGAGATACACCGTTGTTGGGAGAAACCCGAAGATAGACATGATCTCCCTTTTCGAACTCTAATGGACGTCTCCTTTTATTAGAGTAACTTATTTGGCGGGATTGTGTGGCCTTCATGTTAGCTTGGATTTGTCGTACCTTCTCTTCGGCTTGCGTGACCAGATCGGGACCGAAAGTAATTCTTTCTCCCGACTCTGACCAATTCAGCAGGGTTCGACACGAGTGACCATACAAAGCTTCAAATGGCGACATTCCCAAACTTTCTTGATAACTATTGTTGTAGGAGAATTCAGCGAACGGGAGGCAAGATTCCCAATTTCCACGATTGTCTAGAACACAAGCTCATAATAAATCCTCCAAATATTGATTTAATCTCTCAGTTTGTCCATCGGTTTGTGGATGATAAGTGGAACTACGGATGAGAGTGGTGCCAAGACAAGCGTGCAATTGCTCCCAAAAACGAGCAATAAATTGGGGACCTCGATCGAAGATGATCATTTTGGGCACACCGTGCGAGCATAGAATCCGCACAGTGTAGAGCTCAGCATATTGCTTAGTAGAGTAGGTTGTATGGACGGGGATAAAATGAGCAGATTTGGTCAACCTATCCACAATAACCGATATGGAATCGTGCTTCTTGGGTGTGAGGGGTAGTCCAACGATGAAGTCCATAGCAATGTCTTCCCATTTCCAAGCGGGGATTTTTAATGGGTGTAAAAGACCGGCTGTTCTCAAATGATCGGCCTTCACCCGTTGGAAAGTGTGACATTCGGAGAGATAACGAGCAACCTCTCGTTTCATGCGTGTCGACCAAAACTTTTCCCTTAACCCACAATACATTTTGTTGCTACCAGGGTGTATGGAGTATTTGAACAAGTGAGCCTCATCCGAAATCTTCTTTCTTAACTCCTCATTCTTCGGAACAACAAGGCGATTGTTGAACCAAAGTACTCCATCTTCATCTTGTCGGAAACATGTAGCTTCTTCCTTTCCAATTTTTTGACGGATATACTCCATTCCTTTGTCCTGCTTCTGGGCTTCCACGATTTCTTCCCGAAGAGTAGGAATGAGAGCCAAATGATATAAGGATCCGTGTGGAATGACATGAAGACTTGGTTCACTCGGATCTGAAATCGGGCGAGCTTCCATAGAGCAAGCAATCGCGTGATTGCATTGGTCCCTTCGACTCAAGGCGTCGGCAACCACGTTTGCTTTTCCGGGGTGATAATGAATTTCCAATTCATAATCCTTGATCAGTTCCAACCATCTACGTTGCCGCATATTCAGTTCTTGTTGAGTGAAGATATATTTGAGACTTTTGTGGTCGGTGTAGAGGTTGACAAGATTACCGAGTAGGTAGTGGCGCCAAGTTTTTAAGGCTAAAACCACGGAGGACAATTCTAAGTCATGAGTGGGATAATTTTGCTCGTGCTTCTGGAGCTGTTGTGAGGCATAGGCAATGACACGACCTTCTTGCATAAGCACACAACCCAATCCGGTGCCGGAGGCATCGCAATAAACATCGAATGGTTTGGTGATGTCGGGTTGAGCTAAAACCGGAGCGGTTGTTAAATGCTTCTTGAGCGACTGAAAAGCTCCTTCACATGCACTACTCCACTTGAACTGAGAATCCTTTTCCAGCAGCTTGGTCATAGGCTTGGCAATACTTGAGAAGTTGGGAATGAATTTCCGATAATAACCGGCAAGACCAAGGAAACTGCAAATTTGTCTGACCGATTTCGGAGCCTTCCAATTCAGCACATCCTCTACTTTTCTAGGGTCCATGGCTACTCCTTCTGCTGATATGATGTGGCCCAAGAATGGAACTTGCTTTAGCCAAAATTCACATTTACTAAATTTGGCGTAAAGTTGGTGATCTCGGAGTCATTGTAGAACAATGCGAAGGTGTTCGGCGTGTTCTTCTTCGGACTTAGAGTAGATCAGAATATCGTCAATGAATACCACTACAAACTTATCCAATTCGGGCATGAATACGGAATTCATCAAATACATGAAATGGGCTGGAGCATTGGTGAGACCGAAAGACATGACAAGATATTCGAAAAGACCATATCGGGTGGAGAATGCTGTTTTTGGGATATCTTCGGCTCGGATTTTTATTTGATGGTAACCGGATCGGAGATCAATCTTGGAGAAGACTTTAGCACCTACTAGCTGATCAAACAGGATATCGATTCGAGGTAGAGGGTACTTGTTCTTGATGGTTACCGCGTTTAACGGTCTATAGTCGACACATAGGCGTAGGGTTTTGTCTTTCTTCTTCACAAAGAGAGCGGGACAACCCCAGGGAGATGAACTTGGTCGGATATAGCCCTTATCCATAAGCTCTTGTAACTGATCTTTCAACTCCGCTAATTCATTAGGAGCCATTTTGTACGGCCTACGAGCGATAGGCGCCGTACCGGGTACGAGTTCAATCTTAAACTCAACATCCCTGTCCGGAGGCATGCCCGGCAAATCGTCTGGAAAGACGTCGGGAAAATCGCAAACCACTGGAATATGTGCAAGCTCCTTCCCTTCCACATGACATACTTGAGAGGTGGACGACTTGAGATACGGCAATCGGAGAATATAAGGGCCGTGTAATGGTGAGTTCAAATGGACTTCTTGATCCTCAAGATGCAATACAGCTTTGTGACTAGTCATCCATTTCATACCGAGAATTATGTCGATGCTTTGGCCATTTAAGACGATTAGGGAAGTGGGATATATGTTGTTGGCTAGCTTAAGTGGCACTTTCCTTAACTCGAGATGAGCCCTTATTTTTCCACCGGGAGACGTAATAACGTACGGGGTTCCCATAGGGGTGGGGGTAATTTTCAGATGATTTGCACACGCTTGACTAATGAAATCATGCGTTGCTCCTGAATCAAAAAGAACCATGGCAGCATGTTGGTTGATCGAGAACGTACCCGCGAGAATGGGTTCTCCAGCTTGGGTCTCTTTGACCGTGGTATAGTTGATTCGGCCATTCTTGTGAGTAGGGGTAGACGACTGAGGACGACTCCCATTGCTGCCATTATTGTTGTTGCCGCTGTTGTGGTTGTTGTTGTTGTTCGGATTGCGCTTCGGAAACTGACATTCTTTAGCAAAGTGACCGGTGCGGCCACAATTGTAGCATGGCTGTGAGGAGTGGGTCTTCACCACTTGGTTGTTCTGCTGCGGTGGGCGAGAGCCAGGGGATTGCTGCTGGTTCCCACCATGGAATCGAGAGTGTTGCTGCGAGAACAACGGGCGAGGTCCTCCTCCCGACGGTACCACAGCCCGGAATTTCTGTCCGGTCGGGGAAGTGATTGCTAGCTTGTATTTGGGCGGTGCGGAGCCGGATGAACTTCCCATAGCACGTTTCCTCTTCTTGTCCTCTTGATTGGCAGGGATGGCATCTTCTTGCACAATGGCGGCACTCATCAAGTCATTGAATGTGCCGGCGGTGACTTGCGCCAATCGGTCTTGTAGCTTCGGGGTAAGTCCCAAACGAAAACAGTCCTTCTTTTTCTCGTCCGTATCGGCGTGATACGATGCGTACTGGGCCAGGTAGTTGAACTTCCGTGCATACTCTTGCACGGTTCCGGAGCCTTGCTTCAAGTTGAGGAACTCCTGCAACTCGTGCTTCATGAGTCCAGCGGGTATGTGGTGTGCACGGAAAGCAGTGCAGAACTCCGCCCAAGTAACTTGGTGACCCGCGGCGAGGGCGGCGGTGAAGCTGGCCCACCAAGCACTTGCGGAGCCACGGAGCTGCTGCGCGGCGAAGAGGGGCTTCTGCTGCTCGGTGCAGTGAAGGAGTGCGAACTTGGACTCCAACGTGCGAATGAAATTGTCTGCTTCCAGGGATCACCGGCTTCTCCGAAGGTGGGCGGGTGAGTCGCCCAGAAGTCGGCGTAAGAGGATTCCCGCTGCTGCTGTGGTGGTGGTCCGTGAGCTCCCTGACGGTTCATGTTCTCCATGAACATGCGGAACATCTCGTTCTGATTGTGGATGAGCTGCTCCATAGCCGTCAGAGGTGGCACGTTGGGCAGCGGCCCAGTTCCGCCAATGTTCGAGGTGCCAGGAGCATCACCGACGTTCTCTCCATCACGGCGAGTTTGCACCATCTGACATGTGAACAATATGTTAGCCCGATCATCATATGAGACAACATGATAACAAGGCTACAATATGGCGACGGAATAAAATTTCAGATTGCTCAAATTGAAATGCTGGACAATTAAACGGTGCGGACATAAGAGGTAACTTAAATTCCATAATTTCCACACCATAAGCAACATACTCATGATGAAGCCATCGATACATGTGATACAACTTTCGATACATAGCAAGTCTTCGGTTACATCACTCGGAACACTACACCATACGATCTCGGAGAGCTTAGGTTACAACTTAGCATAACACTACCACACCATGTACACATGACTACGATGTCTCACGAGATTTCACCCTACGTACATAAGGCTACTTGGTTACCCGGCGTGGCTGTCACCATCGGACTCCACGTCCATGGCTGCCGGTCCCGTGGGTGCTTCGAAGTCGGTGCCGGAATCACCGTTCTCACTCAGATTGGCGTCATCGGGGGGAATCACCGCGAGTGGGATGGGTGGTTCATTGTTAAGGATGGCGTTCAGCTGATCATTGGCAGCTTGGAGCTGCCCAATGAGCTGCTCTTGCTGTGCGATGACCTCGTGAGCGTCGTTGAGGTTTCCTTCCATGACGTCACGATCATCTTGAGCTTCTTCGCGTTTGGCCTGCAGCTCGCTTCGCTCCTCCAAGAGAGCGGTGACCTGACCATGAAGAGAGTAAATCTCTCCTTGGGCAGCGGTGAGCTGGGCGTTGCGTTGGTGCAGCTGCTCCTGCAACACGCCGCTTGCATCATCCTCGATGATGAGCCGAGCATCGTGAAGCTGCTCGAAAAGGTCAGCCCGCTCCAATTCGCTAGTGTGCAGCTTGTCCACAAGGGCTGCAACCCTGGCATCACGCTCCGCGAGCTGGGCATCACGGGCAACAAGCGTGGACTGCAGCGCCTCGTGCTCTCGCTCCAACTCGAGGATGCGAGCGGCAAGGTACTCCGGATCCAACATGCGCTTGCCATCATCCATCTGCCGGAATAAAGTTTTGCAAGGGTGAGTCAAAACTTAATATTCCACTAAGCACACATGCTCAAAACATCATAAGGGGTGATTGGTAATAGAAAGTCACGAGGTTCCTGATCCGTTCAATGACCGGTAACGTCGAACTTCTGTGGTCGACGGAGTGAGCCGCAGTAATGGGCAAAAACACTTAGTTTCTGGACAATATTAAAATTTTTGTGCTTTACTATTGTTGTGGGGAACTTCATCCTCTTTCCAACGCACACCCACACTTATCCATCCAATAAAGTCTCTGGGAGTTATGATCACCCAAAGACAGGGAACAGACATGAGGCAGTTTCTGATTCCCAGAAAAAGGCTACTGTTTTTGCAATATTCGATCTAGTTCCAGATTTTTCTAAGACAAACTTTCTAAACAAAACTTGTAGAGCAAAACCTTATCTTTCCAACGAGTACTTACTCACCTCTATTGGATTAAAACTGTGGAAGTTATGCTCATTTTAGTGAAGCTGACTTTTCTGGTGAGGTGGGACACTTACCGGTTAGGTTCTAACTTCTGATCTAGTTGCGAAAGGGGTTCAATTTCGTCCAAAACTTAGTCACTTTGCATGTTCACAGTATCAATGACATTTGTACAGGTTTTGGTAAAGTTTAATGCATATGATGTGCATGGATGCCAATGCTTAATATGACGGTTTCCTACATCCTCACAAAAAGAAAACTTGACCGATTATATACTCGATCATTTCGGTGGCACACACACCTCTCATACGTTTCTAAGCGAACTACACGTGGTTAGTGTACCTGCAAGAGATTCATCTCAGAAACAATACATCAAATTCAAAAGAAACAAGCCAAAATAACAATGACAGTTTATGCCCAGGTATTCGCCCACCTGGAAGGCAGCCGACGTTTAAGCGCATTCGGTCCGCGCATCAATCAAAGCCAGGTCTTTGCCCACCCGGAAGGCTATCGGTATTTATAGCGCAACCGATCCGTGCACAAAAACATACCTTCGTTGAAGAGTCCGTAGTTGCAAATAATTTAAACCAACATAACCCGGGGTTAGCTTTGCCACCTACAAGACTCCTATATGGGCACTACTAGCTCGTACCTCACCGTAAGGCGTAGAGCGGCTTGTTTACGTTTTAAAATGCTCATTTGTGTGTAGCTTATCCCAAGACGGCTCTGATACCAGCTGTGACAACCCTACTCCAAAAAGTAGAGTATGTCGTACAGGATCGTCTCGGGAGATGGTTAACGAAGTAACCATACACAACATTCACACATGAACATTCATCATTTACAACATTACATCACTTAAGTGCATAACATTACAAGTCCAGAGGTGAAATATAATTAAGTTCAGATCTGAATAAATATGTCCTTAGTACATATTACACAAATTTGCGGAAGCGGCAAAACGACAAAACACGACGTTTAGTCCTACGTGAACCATGCCGGCCCTATGGCGATGGCTCACCCATCCAGATTAGGAGAACTGGGGACCCATTCGATGGTCCAGTTCTGAGGCTCCTCGTCTTCCCACACAACCTTATTACAACAATCACAATAGGTCGCTTGAGGAAGACCTGAAACAACATCAACGCAAAGCCTGAGTATCTAACATACTCCGCAAGACTTACCCGTCAACCGGTTTGCTAAAACCGACTCATAGTATGCAGGGGGCTGACCGGTTTTATTTGATAATTGAATAAAAAGCTCCTATTAGTTCTATGCTGCACTTTCAATTTCCTTAAACAAGATTTTACTTTGCTTATTGTAGAACACAGCTACGGTGAGTTTAGCTAGCTACTAAGACACGAATATAGCTAAAGAGCAATACACCATAGCAATAGGTATCCATAGCATAAGTAAAATTTCAGAAACTTAACCACAACTTTACTACTTAACATATCATTGCCGCTGCTCGAACAAGAGGTACTCATAACCGCGAGGGACGGCAATTCGAATTGATTTACATCCTGTAGGGAAAACCCAAATACACGACATACGCATCATTTAAGAACACGTATGGCCACTGTTTACAAGATTGCTATAAAGTCGGTCCGGGGCCATCGATCCCGAGTACACGTCCTCCCGGTGATACAGTACTTCGTATCCGAGGCTTAACCCATGCACTCTCCAGCGGTCCTCAAACCCGTGCAACCACCGTGCTGTTCACATCACCTCTGGATCGATGAGTATGGCCGTCCAACAATATGGCGCCCAAGTTACTAGGTTTACCAATTCCCATATTATTGGTATGCACTTGGTACAGTTCAATACTTGTTCACGAAGTTGCAACGATAGGTGCTCCAATTTTATCAAGTTCATCAACCAATCGAACCATAGTTGAATCTCTAACCTACCGTTGACTCCACTAGTTTAAGCATAGCATTTGCTAACGGAAAAGCTTACTAACATACTAATCATGGGTCATTGCTGGAGTATGCAAGTGTGTTCCATCCAAATCCTATACTTAATGCACAATACAATATTCCTAACTTGTGATAAAGAAAAAGGACTCGAGTGATAAAATGGGTTATGCACCGGGGCTTGCCTTAGGTGAGATCGTAGTTAGCGTCGTCACCAAAGTGCACTTCAGCTCCTTGCTGGTCCGGTGTGATCTCCTCGGTCTCGATCCCTATATGGAATGGATATGCATTACTGCCAAGGAATGCACGAGGTTTTATGGAGTTTTCTTAATTAAAGATGGAATGCATGGCATGGCAATTCATGGCACTTCCTCAGCAAATAAACATTAATGACTAATCATTTATTTATGAATGTGTGTACACCTAAGTATGACATGGTAGCTACTGAATTTTTGAAGGGACAAACTTCTAGCTACTAGAATGCAATTTCTTAATCATCACACTCTTGGTGTATGTCCACTTTAACATGAGCATGGCCTAAATGCTGATTAATTGACATCATGGTTGATGATGACATGACAATGTAGTACTTAGGGTTAAATTTCAGAAAGTTCAATTTTTGAGCCACTTAGCTAAAGTGACCATATGTAAACTAATACTATACCTAAAATGGCTCTTTAGTTGCATTACTAGTTCTAGTTCATATAATTAATCAAGAACCAAAGCATATAACTGCACAGTGAGAAATCCTACTGTAATGTGAAGATGAGTTATTTTCCATGGATTTCCAGAAATTAATTTATTCTTACTTTCCTTAAATACTCACATAAAGTAATATTTATATGAAGAATCTCTTAGTTACTTAACAATTGATCAATTTCGACAGGGAATATATACGTAGGTAGCTTCAAATTTTTCATGAGATTTTACACAAGTGTACAAGTGCATAAAGAACAGGAATGCCAAATTTCATAATTAGATTCCTAGCCAATAATTTATACAAACTCAATTGCTGAAAATGAGGATTATGCAATAATACTAAAAATATGCATAAAAATGGAAATGTGCTTTTGCAGAAAGTTTAGATATGCCATGAAATGCTTACTAAGCAAATTTCATGAATTTACCATTTACACATAATTACTTATGAATTTATTAAGCAAATTAGGGTTGTGACTTTGATGGATTAAATAAATTAATTTACTGAATAACCTTGGACTTGATCCTATTTTTCTGGTAGAGCAAGATTTTAGGAGTTGAACAAAATTAATTTCATAATTTTTGGCCTTGTATTTCTCGAGATATTGAATTTTTCAAGTTTAATCAAAGTTCACCCTTATTTACAAATCTGCCACTGGCCATTTTCAAATTCCCCCGCGCGCGCGTGGCGGCGTGGCTCTGCTGGCTCGCCGGCGGCGATCGGCGGCGAGGCTCGGGACTTGGTGCTGCTCTATGTGATCAGTGACCCAAGGCGGTCACGTGGGTGGTGGTCGCCGGAGCGGGGGCTGCCAGAGCTCTGCCGGCGACGAGCGGCGGCGAAGCTCGACGGTGGCCGACGGCGGCAGGCACGCCCAGAGATGGAATCGGCAAGGGGGAAGGTCCAGAAGCATCACCTGGGTGCCGTGGTGCTCGTCGACGCGTTGGCTGGAGTTGGGGTGGCCGGGAGGGTGGTCGTCGCCGTGAGCCCTCTCCGCGCGGTGGCCGACGGCGGCTCGGGTTCTCCAAATTCCGGCGACGTCTCTGCACGAGGGAGGGAGAGGATCAGTAGGCGGCGAGAGGACTCCTTTGCGCGTTGCTTTGCGAAAGAAAGAAGAAGGGAGGGGCTGCCTGGTGAGGGCTGGACGCGGCGGCGCTCAGGCGACCCGGAGCAGGGGAGCTCGCCGGGTTTCCTTGCGGCAGAGGAGGAGCAAGGCGGTAGCAGCGCTGCACGGCCTTGCAGGAGCGCCTGGGGCGTGCGGGAGTGTTGGCGAGCAGAGAAGGAGGGGAATGGGGGGTGGGTGAGCCGCTGGTGCCCTTTTGTTGTGGCCGCCGGAAGAGAGAGCCGAGAGAGGGAAGGAGAGAGGACGGCGAGCTGTCGGGCAGGGAGTGGCTCCTCCGGTGGAGCTTCAATGCCGGCCGGTGGCACAGGCACGATTTGGCGGAGCAGTGACCGTGACGGGGCTACAGCGATCGACGGTGGCTCGTACGGGCGCGTCGGTGTCGGGCGGAGACTGGCCGGAGAGAAAGGAAGAGGGAAGGGGTGGTTGACCCGGCTTGACCCAGAACTTGGACTCGGGTTTGGTAAATTTGTACACGTTACCTTGCTCCGAATTGGACACCAATTTTTGTGTGGGTTCAGTGAAACGTGTGCTCCAACGTTGCTTTTGGGTGCACCTGCTAGTTTTGCTTTGATAAATTAGGAAAATTCCAAACCCGAAATACACTCTTCTGACTTTAGGGGAATTTTTAAGGGTATTAAATGGTTACCAAAATTTCTGGAAAAATTCTCAAAATTCTATTTTATTATGGCCATTCAGAATATGTAAAAATATTGGGGTACTTCCATGGGTTTTGGTAATGTTTGTGAATGACCCCTACTTGAATATTTTGGAATTTAATTAACTAGGTTTCTTTTCTTTATCCTTTGGCCCATGGATTAATCGTACTTTTGCTTAGTCCTTAATTGAGGTTAGGCTTAGTTAACTTCATTTTGTGACATGGGATGTCACAGTAAGCTTCGTAGTGCTGTTCGTGAAAGTAGAGAGCTTAAGTCTAAGTTGGAGAGTGCTGATTTTGAAATTGCTTCGCTTAGGTCTAAGCTTGCTTGTGTTGATATTGATGCTGAGTGTGAGTCTTGTCAAGTTGTGATGAATGATCTGAGTCAGAGGGAGAGTGTGCATGCTCAAGTTGCCAGTCAGCTTGAGAGTGCCCTCAAGGAGCTTGATGAATTCAAAACTAGGCCAACTCTTTTGGGTGCATTTCAGAAGTGCCCCAAGCTCACAGATGAGTTGGAAGCTTAGTCCCTCAAAGTAAAAGAGCTTGAGTCCAAGCTGCTTCATGAGACTCGCTCTAAAGTTCTCCCACCTCCGTGTAAAGTGTGTGTCACCCTCAAGGACAAGCTAGTAATCACTAGGGAGGAAAACAAAGTCCTAGTTTAGGAAAATGACTATCTTGTTTCTAGGCTCCAGAGAACCCTAGTGAGTGAGGAAAAGATTGAGAGTGATTTGGCAAGAGTGAAGGAGAGTGCTTCTAGGTCAACCTATAACTTGGGCTTGGGATTTGAGAGAGTTGACAAGCAGAGTGAGAATGTGGGTAAGTTTGTGCCTAGCTCCAGCTATAAGGATGAGGAAAACACCATCAAACCCATTGACACATACTATCCACCCAATCCAAAACCCTCCTTCAACCCAAAACAAGTAGAGAAGCCAAAACCCAAGCCTGTCATGCAAACCAAGCCTAATCCTAAGGGTGTCTACATTTGTATGTTTTGTGGTCACAAGGGCCACTTGGATGAATTCTGTTATAGGCGTAAGAGGATTGAGAGGAAGCAAGTTGAGTTGACTAGGGATGCTTTTTATGATGATTTTGATGATCTTCAGCCTCGCTCTTTTTCTCATGCCTATCATGGACAGGGTCATCCCTTATATGACTTTGATTCATAAAACATAGGCTTTGCGCAGTAGCGCTTTGGCACCCTATGTTTTGCCCATCGTGGTGAGCGTCACTCGCGTGGATTTGGTTTTCACACAAATAATTTCTATTCTCACACCCCAAGGTTTGAGTCGAGACCCTTTGATAGGCCACGTTTTCCCCATCATGGATCTCGTCCCATGCTTTCAAATGATAATGTGCAAAGAACTATGATGACTACTACCGGTCGTATGGTTAAGTGCTGAATTCCCAAATGCTTTTTGACTAACCCCAACACTGAGCCATCAACTTTTCCTTCTCGTTCTTTGTAGGTAGTAGGTGGAGGCCTGGAGAACAAATGGTTGATGAACTCTGGGTGTTCGTGTCACATGACCGGAGATGCAAAGTGGTTCTCCAGCCTCACTCCCTTGAAACGTCGGGAGTATGTGACATTTGGAGATCACAAGAGAGAGAGAGAGAGAGAGAGAGAGAGAGTGAAGGCAAGAGGCATGGTAAAGGTAAATGAAAAATCCACTCTCATGAATGTTGGTTTGGTTGAGTATCTCATGTACAATCTCCTCTCTGTCTCTCAACTTCTTGATGTTGGTTTGGAAGTGCGCTTTAAGTCAAATGCTTCTTGTGTTTTTTATTTGAGTGGTTCCTTGGTTTGTGCGATTTCTCGCATTGGCAGAGTTTTTCAGGCTGATTTTGCTGGTTCTCCTGGTTCTCACAAGTGCTTGTTTGCTCAATCTTCTTCTGAGCTCTGGAAATGGCATAGGAGACTAGGTCACATGAGCTTTGACTTCTTATGTCACTTGAATGGCCTAAGTTTAATTCGAGGATTGCCTAAGCTCAAATTTGATAAGGATTTGGTTTGTGCTCCTTGTCGTCATGGGAAAATGATTGCCGCTTCTCATCTACCAATTAATTTGGTGATGACTGAACGCCCTGGAGAGTTGCTTCATATGGACACTGTTGGTCCTTCTCGGGTTCGTTCGGCAGGTGGGACGTGGTATGTTCTTGTGATTGTTGATGACTACTCTTGCTACTCTTGGGTTTACTTTCTTGAGAGCAAGGATGAAGTGTTTCATCACTTTTGGAGCTTAGCTTTGAGGTTGTTCAAGGAACTCCCTGGTGCATTATGAGCAATCGCAGTGATAATGGCACCGAGTTCAAGAACTCCTCCTTTGATGCTTTCTGTCTTGAGCATGATATTGAGCATCAATTTTCAGCACCTCGTGTTCCCCAGCAGAATGGTTTTGTAGAAAGAAAGAATAGACCCTTGGTGGAGATGGCCTGGACGATGCTCGATGAGCATAGGACTTCGAGGTGCTTCTGGGCTGAGGCCATTAGCACTGCTTGCTATGTTACCAATCGGATTTTCTTGCACTCAATTCTTAATGTGACTTCTTATGAGCTGCATTCTGGGAGATAGCCCTCGGTTTCTCATTCTCAGTCCTTTGGTTGCAAGTGCTTTATTCTCAAGTGTGGCAATCTTGATAAGTTTGAGTCGAGATCTTCCGATGGCATCTTTCTTGGTTACTCTCTTCATGGTCATTCGTATAGAGTTTTGAATTTGGAGACTAACACCATCGTAGAATCCTGTGATGTAACCTTTGATGAATCAAACTCTTGTGCAAGGAATGTGATTGAGTCTGCAAGTGACAAGGAGCTGAAGGAAAGCATCTTTGTAGAAGAGGACCTATAGGGCTTTGATGATGATGACGATGATTCACTTCATCTCTCATCTGAGCTTGTTCCTGCTGCTACCACTACTCCAACAGAGGGTCCTGAAGCTTCTACATCGACTTTAGTGGCTATCGAGCGAGCTCCAGTTGTTGTTGAGGGGGAGGTACACTCTGAGAGAGAGGTCCCCAGCCAGATTCAGCATCAACATCCACCTCAACAAATGATTGGTAATCTCTATGAGAGGACAACAAGGTCATGGTCTGCACATCTCGCTTGCTTTACCAATTCTCTTTTTGTTGCAACCTTTGAACCCCGAGATGTTGGACACACACACTATCTAATGAACATTGGGTTAATGCCATGCATGAGGAGTTGGAAAAATTTGAGACAAACAAAGTCTGGACCCTTGTAGAGCCTCCCAAAGATGTCAATGTCATAGGAACCAAGTGGGTGTTAAAAAACAAACATGGGTAGGACGGTGAGGTTATGAGAAACAAGGCTAGGCTTGTTGCTCAGGGTTTTAGCCAAGTTGAGGGCTTAGATTATGGTGAAACCTTTGCTTCTGTTGCTCGCATAGAAGCCATTAGGATCTTGCTTGTATTTGCTGCCTCCAAGGGCATTAGACTCTATCAAATGGATGTCAAGAGTGCTTTCCTAAATGGTTTCATAGAGGAAGAAGTGTATGTGAGACAACCCCCAGGCTTTGAGCATCACAAATACCCAAACCGTGGGTACAAGCTTCAGAAGGCTTTGTACAGGCTAAAGCAAGCACCTAGGGCATGGTATGCTAGGCTTAAGACTTTCTTGCTAGAGCGTGGGTATGTCATGGGGTGTGTTGACAAAACCTTGTTCACTCTCAAGCATGGTAATGACTTTCTAATGGTTCAGATTTATATGGATGGTATCATCTTTGGTGGTTCCTCTCATGTTCTTGTGTCTATATTTCAGGAAGCCATGGAAAGTGAATTTCAAATGTCGATGATAGGCGAGCTCACCTTATTTATTGGGCTTCAAATCAAGCAGTGCAAGAAAGGCACTTTCATACATCAAGCCAAGTACATGAAGGATCTCCTGAAGAAGTTCGACATGGTCAATGTGAAGCTGTTGTCAACACCGATGTCCACTACAACGGCACTTGACCCCGATGAAGACTGTGAAGCGGTGGACCAAAGGGAGTACAGGAGCATGATTGGCTCCCTCTTGTACCTGACGGTAACAAGACCCGACATACACTTTGCGTGTGTCTTTGTGCTCGCTTTCAAGCTTCCCCAAGGGTGACTCATCGCAAGGCTATCAAGCGCATCTTCAGGTATCTCAAATACACCCTTGAGTTTGGCCTTTGGTACTCTACATCTTCATCTCTTGATCTCATTAGGTATTCGGATGCGGACTTTGCTAGGTGTAGAATTGATAGGAAGAGAACTTCTGGTACTTGCCATTTCTTGAGTACTTCTTTGATCTATTGGTGTTCTCCTAATCAGTCGAGTGTATTCCAATCCACCACAGAGGCTGAGTATGTAGCTGCCGCTAGCTGCTGCTCACAAATCCTATGGGTTGTATCTACCATGAGGGACTATGGATTAACCTTTAAGAGTGTTCCACTTATGTGTGATAACTCCAGTGCCATATGCTTAGCCAAAAACCCAATCCAACATGGTAAGGTTAAACACATCAATGTGCGATTCCACTTCTTGAGAGACAATGTTGAGAAAGGGGATGTTGAGCTCAAATACATCGACACCAGAAACCAACTAGCTGATATCCTCACCAAGGCCCTCGATGCTTTGAGACATGCTTTTCTTCGGCGGGAACTTGGTGTTTGTCATCCTTATGGCATCATTTGAGGGGGGAGTTGGTTTTCTCTTATATATATGTATCTTACCTTTTATGCATTGTATCACATATGTAATATATGCATTGGTAGATGAGCATTGATTCTGATACTTTCTTGCATTTCTCTTTGCTATGATTGAGCTTGAGCTAAGTTGTGTTGATGTGATGGTAGATGTACATTCTTCGGAGGGAACGTGCTATGATTGAGCTTGAGCTAGGATTCAAGGAACCCATTGTTTCTTCTCATGGGCTCAGTTACCTCATGATTGGCCCATGTATTCTTTTGGTCCAATTGTAAGCCAAAGGGCATTTGTGTACTTATACCCCCACCAAGGGTAAAATGATGATTTGTAACACGTCGAGGGTAGAAGAGGGATTCCCCTCTTCTCCCCTTTCTATAAATACAAGACCCTAGAGGTCATGAGGAGGGCTGATTGATTAAGGCCGACTCCTCCTCTTCTGGCTAGTTGGATCCTTCCTCTAGCTTTGCCAACCATTCAGGTTGGCATAGTCCTCTATATGTATGTTGGGACTTGTAACTCCAACAGCTGGCACCGACCGTGGGGAGGGATACAAAAAGTCTTGTGAGCAAAAGTTAAATTTTTTGAGCAAAAGTCCGGGGGTCCTCCGGCTTAAGTGTTCTGTCGGGCTCGTTTATAAATGATTCTTCGGGATATGCCTTCGGACACCTTTTTCGAAGGCCCTTCAGGCAATTTTTTCGATGGCCCTTCGGTATCTGCCTTCGGGCATCTTTTTCGAAGGCCCTTCGATCAATTTCCGCCTTTGGGCTCGTTTATAAGTCTTCCTTCGGGATCAGCCTACGGGCATGTTTATAAGTCTTCCTTCGGAATTTGCCCTCGGGCACATTTCCAAGTAGCCTTTCAGGATCTTCCTTTAGAAGGTCCTTCGGTACAAGTTGTCCTTCGGAATCTGCCTTCGGGCTAGTTTTAAGTTGCCCTTCGGAATCTGCCTTCGGGCTAGTTTTAAGTTACCCTTCGGGATCTACCTTCGGGCTAGTTTTAAGTTGCCCTTCGGGATCTACCTTCGGATGTGCATTCGGTTTCATTTCTTGTTCATCCAACTGTTGAAAAAAAAACTTTAGAAGGCCCTTCGGATCTATCTCTTGACATCAGCCGTCTCGGGGCCCTTTGGGCTCAACATTCGGCATCAACCTTTCGGAGGTCCTCTGAACACACCCTTCGACATCAGCCTTACGGGGACCCTTGGGCGTCAGCCTTCAGGGGCCCTTCGGGCTCGTCCTTCGGCATGCCCAGGAAAAACCTTCAAAACTTCGTATTGCAGGTGATATCCACTCGCCGCTTTTGATTCTACCAATTATATTGCTTATGCGTGCTTTGATCTAGCATTCCTTTGGTACCTTAGTTCTTGCGTGTTTTGTTTATGCTATCAAGACATGCATGTCAAAACATTCACATGATTGAGCCCTTCGGTAGTCACACCCCAATCAGCTTGTCGAAGGTACACTAATTTCACTAACAGTATGCACGCCTGCGCATAGTAACGGCTTCCGTTTCATTTTCTATGCACTTCCGGAATCTATCACTTTACCATGCTCGAGTCAAGTGGCACTGGTATCAAAAAAATAAAAAATGTAGTGCAAAGGTGCCGGGGATAGTAGGTCCCGAAGGCTCATCCAGCGTTGGAGCCGAATGAGTGCAAAGGTGCTTGAGGCTGCAGCATGGCTCTTGAGAGCAAGTCATACGCGTGCGTGAACAAATGTAGTATCCTTAGGCATCCGAAGGCACATGAGCTTGCGTTACTTAGTCTACTTATGCTACTCTGTCGCTATCTCTTGCCCATGCTTGTCGCTATCGCCTAGCGTAGTTGCAATTACCTTTGGCACCGCTCACTGGCGTGTTGCGAGTCCCTTCGGTGCTTTCCCCCAGCTTCAAACCTTCATCTATGTATTCACACATTGCGAATAAGCACAATTTATGATTATCGGCAAAACCGAGCGCCAAAAGCCCCTTGGAGGGCGTTCAGGCTGCCTGTCAAAGCCAAGAGTCGTGAGTTCGTGAACCAAACATTATCCGAGTGCCGAAGCTTGTGCACCGATGAACGGTCACCATGACGTAGCCCAGACACACAACGGCTACTTGCAAAAAATTTGCTCCTGCTAGCTCGTCGCCTGCAATTCTGAGTGTGCAACTTGCACACGGCGTTGGCACCTGTCATTAAAGAGAGCAACACCGGAACCTGCTGAACAGATACTGCTAAAGAGATCAACGCGATACGCCGAAGCATTGGCCAAGTGCCGACGCCTCGACACATAGCGCCGGATGCTGATAAGACCGAAGGCATATGATAATATGTTCTCCATATTTTGCCATTACTAGTTGCTGCGGGACATGTGGTTGCAGTTCCAAGCGGTGACTGGGTGTTTCGGAGAGGGCGTCTCACATCAACATGCAATTGGCACCTTCAACTGCGGAGCAAGGGTTGAACTACCCATCTTCTCTGTTAGCACGTCGCCGGGCACACTCATAGGCAGTTCGAAAGTAGCCGAAGGCTACGTAGCTCCAGCTACTGGTACTAGCTGCGTCGTGGTTGCTGAACGAAATTTGTTTCCTGAGTCTGTAAACAAGGTGGCATCTTTAGTTCCGAGGGAACACATGGTCGAAAGCTCTTAATTAACGTTAATTAAGATATAATATGTAGTGACATCATCGTGATGCATTCATGGTGTCACTAGTGTTCATGATCTACATGCGACATAGCCGGCGAGTGCATGCCTGAAGGGACGGTGCAGAAGATTTAGGGCGTACTCACGCCATGTATAACACTCGTAAAAATTTAGCGCCAGTGCTTGTCGCGATGATCGAGTGAGCGCACGAAGTCTCGGTGACTATCTGTGATGAAAGTAGCTACGCGGTCAAGTAGCCACCAAAAATTACAGCAGCTAGTTGCGCCTTCCACTAATATTTAGCCTGCCTCAGCTGGGAAGACAACCAATCGTGCTCCTACTGTAGCACTGGCACCAGCGCACCATTCTTCGGCTAATACTTAGCGGTTGTACTTTCAGAGTGGCTTATGGGCCTTCGGATCGGTCCGCCAACGCCGAGAGCACGTTGTAGGCTATAGAACGCTCTGAATAACACCTTTGGCCTGGCAATCGAAAATATTCTCGCGACCGTTAGCCAAGGTCGTATATCCCAGTAAAGTATCTCCATGGGGCCCAGGGAGTGATTATACCTCCGCAGCTCAGCATTTGATGCGTGCATATTTAAACTTAGCTATCACGGTGGTCATGCCTTCGGTTCTGGCTCCCGGAGGTGCTAGAGATTTGTTGTGCCTTGGGCTCTAGCCCCAGAGATTTTGGTGTTGCGTTTAACGTGTGAGTATAGGGCATCTAAGAGCAAGCTAGCTTGAGCACCAGACGTTATTTTTTATAGCAAACTAACTTTTCGGCAATTTTCCAGAGGCATCCTCAGAACCTATTGGCTATTGTGTTAGCCGAAGCAATCCCCGGTATGGCCGCTTCGTATAAGTTAGCACTACAAGGGTCCGAAGGGTGAAGTTCACCATTATAGCACGCGTGTTAAGTTCCAAGCTAGGCTAGACTGTGACATCCGAAAACCAAGTGTTTGCGGCCCAAACATTTTCCGAGGCCCATCGTTAAGAAACCCATGACTGCAGCAATGCGTTCAACATACGCTTCCAAGGGGATCTTCGATCGCGCAAGATCAGATGGCCCCCAAACCAATGCTGTCAGCCGGAGGCCATCGCCGAGTGCCGCTGCCGTACATGGTTCGAAGGCGTATAGTTTGCTTCCCGCACCCGAAGGCACAAACACTTACACTAGCTCGCCGACAGATGGCACAAGGGAGGCTTGCCGAAGGCGGTTCTAAATAAGCTTACACGAGACATAACAAGAACTATCTCGGCCACTTGCATGCGTCGTGCTCCAAACTAGAACTGTGTGCCTACGTGTTGAGAGCAAGCCATGCATGCATGTGCAAGAGGGCACAAGCACTTGCGTTGCTTATTTTAGCGATGCTGCTATGCTCACGTGGTGGCTGTAGGATAGATCACGAACGGGGTTCACAAGCCACATAGAAAGGCAGAAAAAGTGGCACACACATATATAGTTAATCAGAAAGTTATTGCTTGATGAAAGGTGTTTTTTATGATATACTTGTAGCAGCCAGCCATGGAACAAAACAACTCACATAGTCGACTCGTAAGCAATCCCCGCACCCGAAGGGTACGTGTTGCCGGTTCACCGCCGAGAGCCCGAGAGTTGACGCTTCTAGAGGTCGACAGCCTGAGACCTTCGGCATCCAACGAAGGCATCACCTCAGACTCATAGTAGTCTGATGCTCGCTACAATGCATGGTAAAGTGTGAGATACCAAACCATCGCAAAAAAAATGAAGTTTAGCATTCGTGCTAAAGTCTAAAGCCATTGGCTTTTTCCGTGTTGAAAGCTTTCAGCCAATAAAAATTATTGTGCTAAGAATTGAACTAGCTGACCGAAGAGGACAAAGTGCTCGGACCCGAGGAACACCTGGCCGAAGCACCAATAGCACGCCTCCGGCAGTTGGGTCCGAAGAAGGTCTTTATTACGGATACTTGTACATGCTCATGTATTCGAGGGTTCAAATCAGCAAACATGTATGTTGCTAAGCTAACACACCCATGCATGCGTAGCATGCACGAATAAAACTTAGTGCTACACCCGCCTTTTTTTGCCTAGCACACACAATTTGTTGTTGTGATAGATACCCTTCGGCCGTGGTCGGAACAGGGAAAATTGTCAGCCTTTCAGCAATATAACGCCAACGCCACCGTATGCTGCAATCGTAGCTCTAGACGATGGCGGGGTGCTTTGAGTTTAGTGCCGAAACTTGTCAGTGGAAACTTGTTTCAGTTGAGTTTTGGCACAATACTAATGCAATAAACTCGGAACTAAAATGGAAAGTTACATCCTAGTCGAAGGATAATTGCAAATCCGGTCCCCGAGTCCTTTCTTTTAGTCCCGCTAGACGTTTACTTCATTGCACACATTTTCTTTGTCGGTGATTACACATGCAAGGGAGGGTGTGTATTCCAAATATGCAAACAGAACGGATGTTCATATTATATCATTTGCTTTCGGACCTAACCATATCGGCTTGTCTATCGTGTTTGCTTCATTTGCAGTTGTAACCGAAGGGAGACAGGTGAGAATCTCATCCGAGGGTTCCACTGGGAACTTGCACCACAAAGTGAACCTTTACATCTTTGGTGTAATTTTATGCTATGTATCAACTATCTTATTATGTGCAGGCCTCTATACATCTGAATATTTTTCTTGCATAACGTTCATATGCAATTGATGGCACATGTTGTGTAGGAATCTAAAGCTAAGAGATGTGGCTAAGTGTCACACATTGTGTCTCCTTCTCACAGTTCTCATGTCATACATGTGCATCATGAGCATGCACAAACATTCATGTCACATGAGCATGCATCATGCATACAAGTGCATGGTAAAGTATTATTGCTCATCTTCTTTTCGCTTGAACGCCGAGCAACTACGGCCCGAGGGTCCAAAGGGACGCGTCCTTTACTTTACTTGCAAAGGCAACTACGGCCTGAGTCCAGACAACTATGGTCGGATACCGGGCAACTACGGCCTGATGCTCCGGAAGGACATGCCCGGAATGCCGGGTGCGACACTACCCGATGCCGAGCAACTACGGCCTAATGCTCCGGAAGGACATGCCCGGAAAGCCGGGGGCAGCACCTCTCGATGCCGAACAACTACGGTTCGAACCATGCCGAGGCCTAACGAGGCGCTCGGCACGTATGTTTTATATGGCATGAATTATTTTGCCCTCGTAATTATTAAAGTGCCCGAGGGCACATGATATGATACATGGTACCCGAAGCCATAACTTATATAGAAAGCCCGAGGGCACTAGAGTGAGTGCATGTTACCCGAAGGCATAAGCTTCTACACCATGACTTCTAAAAAATTGTGAGTTAGGGTAAGTGCATGAGTTTGTATGGCATTTCTTCTATTTGATGTTGTTGTTCAGCAAAATCTTGAAGGGTGATGCTTGAAGCTTGTAGACAACATGCGGTGCCAGGGAGGGGTGTAAGCCCTCGGCCTTGATACAACAATTCATCCATCCATGCTAGGGAGGGGTGTAAGCCCTCGGCCTTGATGCAACAATTTGGCCATCCATGCTAGGGAGGGATGTAAGCCCTCAGACTTGATACAACAATTCGTCCATCCATGCTAGGGAGGGGTGTAAGCCCTCGGACTTGATGCAACAATTCGTCCACCCGTGCTAGGGAGGGGTGTAAGCCCACGGCCTTGAGATGCAATAGTAAATCCATTCACACCAAGGAGGGGGCTAACCCCCCAGTCTTGCGGTACAACTTAAGTGGTTTTTTCACTTCCCCCCAACAACAGTCAAAAGGGAGGAGGAGTACATATAAATATTTGCCTATTATATTTGACTGTTTTATGTGAGAAAGTGAAATTACTTACCTCTCCTTCGGACTCATAGGAGCTAACAAAAGTGTATACGTGTTCCAGAAACCATTTCTGTCAAAAATATGTGAGAAAGTGAAATTACTTACCTCTCCTTCGGACTCATAGCAGCTAACAAAAGTGTATACGTGTTCCAGAAACCATTTCTGTCAAAAATTCAACTTTCAGGTTGGGTCCGAAATAATAAAGACATCAGCCACATCTTCAGCCTAGCTATCATTAACAAGAAAGATTCTCGCCTTTAGCATGACTCTGGGTTCCAAAGCAATGATGTCTTTGGCTTAACCTTAACTCCCGAAGAGAGGTTCTCACCTTTGGCCAGTGTCAAGTCTCAAGGGCTAGGCAGAAGAACCTCATGAATTTTGCTATGTACTTCTTTTTTCATGTAATATTATAGTGGAATTTGTAATAAGACATGTAATTTGATAGTTTATAGATTGGGTCTCTGAGCCATGAGGAGATACGGTCATCAGTATCCCCTCGTGCCTCCGAGAGTCTACAGATGAGGGAGGACTGTTGGAGCTAGGATTCAAGGAACCCATTATTTCTCCTCATGGGCTCAGTTACCTCATGTTTGGCCCATATAGTCTTTTGGTCCAATTGTAAGCCTAAGGGCATTTGTGTACTTATACCCCCACCAAGGTAAAATGGTGATTTGTAACTTGTCGAGGGTAGAAGAGGGATTCCCCTCTTCTCCCCTTTCTATCAATACAAGACCCTAGAGGTCATGAGGGGGGCTGATTGATTAAGGCCGGCTCCTCCTCTTCTGGCTAGTTGTATCCTTCCTCTAGCTATGCCAACCCCCACTATATGTATGTTGGGACTTGTAACTCCAACACTCAAATTTGATAAGGATTTGGTTTGTGCTCCTTGTCGTCATGGGAAAATTATTGCCGCTTCTCATCCACCAATTAATTTGGTGATGACTGAATCTCATCCACCTATTAATTTGGTGATGACTGAATGCCCTGGAGAGTTGCTTCATATGGACACTGTTGGTCCTTCTCGGGTTCGTTCGGCAGGTGGGAAGTGGTATGTTCTTGTGATTGTTGATGACTACTCTCGCTACTCTTGGGTTTACTTTCTTGAGAGCAAGGATGAAGTGTTTCATCACTTTTGGAGCTTAGCTTTGAGGTTGTTCAAGGAACTCCCTAGTGCATTACGAGCAATCGCAGTGATAATGGCACCGAGTTCAAGAACTCCTCCTTTGATGCTTTCTGTCTTGAGCATGGTATTGAGCATCAATTTTTAGCACCTCGTGTTCCCCAGCAGAATGGTTTTGTAGAAAGAAAGAACAGAACCTTGGTGGAGATGGCCCGGACGATGCTCGATGAGCATAGGACTTCGAGGTGGTTCTGGGCTGAGGCCATTAGCACTGCTTGCTATGTTTCCAATCGGATTTTCTTGCGCTCAATTCTTAATGTGACTTCTTATGAGCTGCATTTTGGGAGAAAGCCCTTGATTTCTCATTTGCGTTCCTTTGGTTGCAAGTGCTTTATTCTCAAGTGTGGCAATCTTGATAAGTTTGAGTTGAGATCTTCCGATGGCATCTTTCTTGGTTATTCTCTTCATGGTCAATCATATAGAGTTTTGAATTTGGAGACTAACACCATCGTAGAATCCTTTGATGTAACCTTTGATGAATCAAACTCTTGTGCAAGGAATGTGATTGAGTCTGCAAGTGACAAGGAGCTGAAGGAAAGCATCTTTGTAGAAGAGGACCTACAGGGCTTTGATGATGATGACGATGATTCACTTCATCTCTCATCTGAGCTTGTTCCTGCTGCTACCACTTCTCCAACAGAGGGTCCTGAAGCTTCTACATCGACTTTAGTGGCTGTCGAGCGAGCTCCAGCTGTGGTTGAGGGGGAGGTACACTCTGAGAGAGAGGCCCCCAGCCAGATTCAGCGTCAACATCTTCCTCGACAAATGATTGGTAATCTCTATGAGAGGACAACAAGGTCATGGTATGCACATCTCGCTTGCTTTACCAATTCTCTTTTTGTTGCAACCTTTGAACCCTGAGATGTTGGACACACACTATCTAATGAACATTGGGTTAATGCCATACATGAGGAGTTGGAAAACTTTGAGAGAAACAAAGTCTGGACCCTTGTAGAGCCTCCCAAAGATGTCAATGTCATAGGAACCAAGTGGGTGTTAAAAAACAAACATGGGGAGGACGGTGAGGTTATGAGAAACAAGGCTAGGCTTGTTGCTCCGGGTTTTAGCCAAGTTGAGGGCTTAGATTATGGTGAAACCTTTGCTCCTGTTGCTCGCATAGAAGTCATTAGGATCTTGCTTGCATTTGCTGCCTCCAAGGGCATTAGACTCTATCAAATGAATGTCAAGAGTGCTTTGCTAAATGGTTTCACAGAGGAACAAGTGTATGTGAGACAACCCCCTAGCTTTGAGCATCACAAATACCCAAACCGTGTGTACAAGCTTTAGAAGGCTTTGTACAGGCTAAAGCAAGCACCTAGGGCATGGTATGCTAGGCTTAAGACTTTCTTGCCAGAGCGTGGGTATGTCATGGGGTGTGTTGACAAAACCTTGTTCACTCTCAAGCATGGCAATGACTTTCTAATGGTTCAGATTTACGTGGACGGTTCTTTGGTGGTTCCTCTCATGTTCTTGTGTCCATATTTCAGGAAGCCATGGAAAGTGAATTTCAAATGTCGATGATGGGCGAGCTCACCTTATTTCTTGGGCTTCAAATCAAGCAGTGCAAGCAAGGCACTTTCATACATCAAGCCAAGTACACGAAGGATCTCCTAAAGAAGTTCGACATGGTTAATGTGAAGCCGTTGTCAACACCGATGTCCACTACAATGGCACTTGACCCCGATGAAGACTGTGAAGCGGTGGACCAAAGGGAGTATAGGAGCATGATTGGCTCCCTCTTGTACCTGACGGCAACAAGACCTGACATACATTTTGTGGTGTGTCTTTGTGCTCGCTTTCAAGCTTCCCCAAGGGTGACTCATCGCAAGGCTATCAAGCGCATCTTCAGGTATCTCAAATACACCCTTGAGTTCGGCCTTTTGTACTCTGCATCTTCATCTCTTGATCTCATTGGGTATTCAGATGCGGGCTTTGCTAGGTGTAGAATTGATAGGAAGCACTTCTAGTACTTGCCATTTCTTGGGTACCTCCTTGATCTGTTGGTCTTCTCGTAAGCAGTCGAGTGTAGCCCAATCCACCACAGAGGCTGAGTATGTTGCTGCTGCTAGCTGCTGCTCACAAATCCTATGGATTTTGTCCACCATGAGAGACTATGGGGTAACTTTTAAGAGTATTCCACTCATGTGTGATAACTCTAGTGCCATATGCTTAGCCAAAACCCAATTCAATATGGTAAGGTCAAACACATCAATGTGCAATTCCACTTCTTGAGAGACAATGTTGAGAAAGGGGATGTTGAGCTCAAATACATCGACACCAGAAACCAACTAGCTAATATCCTCACCAAGCCCCTCGATGCTTCAAGACATGCTTTTCTTCGGAGGGAACTTGGTGTTTGTCATCCTTATGGCATCATTTGAGGGGGAGTTGGTTTTCTCTTATATATATGTATCTTACCTTTTATGCATTACATCACATATGTAATATATGCATTGGTAGATGAGCATTGATTCTGATACTTTCTTGCATTTCTCTTTGCTATGATTGAGCTTGAGCTAAGTTGTGTGGATGTGATGGTAATCTCTCATGCTTAGATTTTCTAGATGGCCTGTTATAGACTCATGTGAGCAACTTGCTAATCTTAAAGGTAAACTAAGCTTCTTGTGAACCTTATGAACTAATCTTGCTAAAACTTGCTCACCATGTGTATAATTGCTTTTATCCTTGTTGAAACTTGCATTGAGGCTAGTCTAGAGGATGTCTTGGCTTTGGCACCTTGTGTTTGCAAAATGGAAGGCTTTGCAAATGTTTAGTTCATGATGGGACATTGTGGGAACATGTGTTTCTTTTGCCACAAAGGCATGCTCTTTTGTCTTGTGCATAAACTTGAATAAATCTGCTAAGTTCTTTGATCAAGAATAATTCTAAAATGCTAATCCAAACACTATGACTTGAAGCCTCGGGGTGTTTGCCGTAACCAGTCGTGCATCCCTCCACATGGATAAGAGGACACATGAGGATAAACAATAATCACTTGATCAACTTAGTCTCTGTTGCATATGTGAGCATTTGTAGAGCTTATTTTCGGCGAATGCTTGTTGCCCTAGTTGAGATTGAAACTGGGTAGATTCTTATGATTCACTTGTGCTTGTTTTTCCTTGGATGGAAGTACTTACTCATGTGGTGGTAGCTTTGCTCGTGATAAGCAAAATTGATTCTATCTAAGCTAGTCAATCTTTCTGCTTAGCTTGTATAGCTCTTGGTGTTTATGCCCTGCTATCTATTTTTGATCTTTGTATGGTTGTGCGTCATTGCTTCTACACTTCATAGATCTATGCTTATGATTAGAACAGTTAAATGCTTGTTTGCATAATTGTTGAAGCTCCTTAGGTTTGCATTTTCATGCATTGCATGTTTGCTTGTTCTTTTGCCTCTTTGATGAGTTCATTGCCAAAGGGGGAGAAATTATGGGTCAGGCACAAATAATGTTAACAAACTTAAAATGATCCATTTTGCATTACATGAGACCTACCCCAAGTTGAGGGGGACCATATCTTGATCTCAAGCGTTTTCTTGGCTTTTCACATTCTTTGTGTCTCAAGTCGCTTTCTTTGCCAACTCTTGGTTTTATGATCCCTACTTTGCTAGATGGCTTATTTGGATGTGCTTGTTCCTCTTTGCATTTCAATCCTTAATACTTGTGCATTTGGTGTTGTCAGTGTACTCATCAAGGGGGAGATTAAGAAACCATGTGGATATGTGCCATGGTTTGCAATATATGTGATGAGTAATTGACTTGAGCGAATTTGGTGTTTGAGTTGAAATGCGGGAATCTTGGGATTGCATGAGTTTGTGCATGTCATGATTATGACTAACCGGAGTTGGTGGAAGTATTGGTGATGTTGCAGGAGATGGGAAATGTGTTTGCTTGTCTCATGATGTGTAGGTCACTGGAGTCGACTTGGCGGTCAACGACGAGAGGATCGGGCACAAGTAGGGGACTTGGGGTCGGATGATTGGGATGTCGGGTGAAGTCAAGGGTGATCCACACCGTACACTTGGAGAGGCAAGAAGCACGGATGGTTTCGCGGTTGAGCCTCAAAACCGTGGTGGTGATGAAGATGGCATGTTGACCAAGTCAAGGCGAGCAGGATGCCGGTGCATGTGACAAGGGGTCCCGATGGACAGGGACTGGGAGAGACTTGCCGGTGGTCAGGATCGCGGGACGAGGTGACACGCGTCAACATCGAGAAGTGTGCATGTGTTGGTCGTAGTTACGCGCATATACTGCAAGAGGATGGTGTACAGTTGTAGCTCTTTTCCCTTAGAGTATTCCAAGGTTATCGAATCCACAAGGAACGAGTGGAACTATTACTATTAAAGGATTACTAACAGATTGCAATGATTGGGTTGGTGTGAATGGTGACAGTGAGAGAGTGGTGGATGAATGTTATTGAAGATGTAACAGGATAATAAAGGATTCTCATCTTCGGATTGGTTCACTAGCATGCAACCTTATTCTCATCGCCTCGAGTGATGACTCTAATATTCTACAAGACATGGTGGTTTCATTCACCCCGGTTGTCACTACAGAGGCTATTAGCTCCACACTGGTTTCTTGCACTATGCAATGGGTAGAAGTGTATTGGCCTATACACTAATGGATATAGATGCACAATTAAGTTCATCACATAGATTAAATTCATCAAGAGAGTATCAATGAGTATGAGAGTTAATTGACCAGATCCCCGCACCAGAGAAGAGAATATGAGACTACTCACTCATCCTTCCGCTAGACATAGCATAGGGATAAGAGATAGCACTAGAACACGCACGAGCCGATTGGTGCAAGCATCACGCCGATCGGTGCGACCTCCCTTCTGGTGGTTCTCGTCGGTGTTAACCCACCTCCACCGCCAATATCCTGGAACCCTAGCTCTAACAACTCAATGTTGCGATTGCCATCTCTCCGGTTGCCCCTTGGCTCTTGATAGTTATCTTCCTTTTATACTCGACGGGATTAGGTCAACTTCCACCAACTCTGACTCATATTGGGCTGGGCCTTCATCTTTGCCGGTCTTGGTCTTGTCTTCGTCATCTTTTCCTCCTGTGCCGATCAGCGCGGCATTGGAGCCGATCGGCCGACCCTGCATCTGGCCCAACTTCGTTGCTCTTTGGTTCCTTATCCATAATTGCCCTATTTTACACCTGTTTTCTGCAATTACATCCAAAACAGGACAACTACAAATATATAAAAATATGGGGTTAATTGTTAGTCTAAACCACCAAATAACAACGTAAAACGTCCCTTTTTGATAGATAAAATGGGTAGCTAGAAACTACAAACAGTTCCCCCACACTCAAATCATTGCTTGTCCTCGAGCAATACAAAATCACATATGTAGCAAGAATCTTCACATCATCTCTCATGCAATCAGTCTCAATCATCATTTTTACTTGTTATTCCACCACAAAGATTCTCTCATCTTGTTTTTAACCAATCAACATTTCATACTTGAATTTGATCAAATTACCACAAAACCTTTTCAAAAACAATTTTAGTTCTCCTTGACTCATCTTTAGTATCAAACATCAAGCATTTGGTCTTCTCTAGATCTCTCAAGTGTATTTCCTTCCCTCTCCTATCTAATCAAGGATTATATGTGGATCTTGGAGGGCTATATAACTATATTAAACCATAAGGTTAACCATGTCAACAATGTGCTCAATCATGCCTGCTAAGAAAGAATTTTCTTGGAAAAGAACTTAAATGGAGAAGAAGAGTTATAGCAAGATGTTTCAAATAGACAATGATAAAGAATTGGAAATAATCAGAAAGCTACTCTCTTTAATGACCTCACTGCTTCTCAGGGAATATTTTTTTCTTTTTCTCTTTATCTCTTTTTCTCCTTTTTTAGGTGCCGATCGGCGCAAGCATCACACTGATCGGTGCGGTCTATTATTTTTTTCTTTCTTTCTCTCTTTTTCTATTCCCGCTATAATCAGCAATTTCTATCTTGTACCAGCAGCGAAAGTTTTCCGAATTCCCCTTTATTGAGAATATAGGTTGTATCAAGGAGGAGGGAGAAACAAAGATGTATGGTTTCCATGATAGCAAGGAATTTAAATGGATGAGAATGGCTAGAAATACAGGGATAAACAAATAGATCATCCTTTCCTAACTTGGTCGAAATCATGAGCAAAAGGTTGACAAAGTTACTTACAATCTAACTAGTTCAAATATGTAGCTTGTTCTCATTCACTCGGCTATTGTAGGCATATTTAGACCTTGCTTTTGCTTTAGCTTATGATGAGTCGAAAGAATTTTTCATAAATACAAAGCTCAAAAGTTAAGTGGTAACCAACTAATTCAAGTAATCAACGAACCGATCATTAAAAAGACAAGATAAATAGTATGGGGCACTTTAAATTTGACAATCGACACTAACTTTATTAAAGACAATGCAATAATTCAAACTACATAAAAGACCTTGAAGCAACTCTCAATTGACTCATGACTCTCTTAAGCACACACAAACTAAAAATAAGCACTCATATGAAAAACAAATAAGAAACTAGACTCAAAAACCTTAAAAACTTTAAAAACTATGACTAATGGCAAAGCCTATGGGATAATTGCTTTACGGGTATCCTCATACAAGGCTAAGTCGGTGGCCGATCGGGTACTTCATCAACAAGGAAGCCGACCGATTCGGCTTGGAGTGCAAGACAAGAAAGATTAGACTTGCCATATAGAATCTTTGTAGAGTACGACTAGGACTCTGCCTGAACCCCCCTGCCGATCGGATATATAAGGCAGCAGGGTAGCCCCCATCGGGGAGTGAGAGACACAACATCTCGTGACAATTAATACAATACAGAACACAGGACGTAGGGTTTTTACTCTCATTGAGAGGGCCCGAACCTGTATAATTCGGCGTCTTGTATAACCATCGTAGTTCTTGGTCTCGATGTAGCCCTATATATTTACTGCGGGTCTTGAGCATCGACAGTTGGCGCGCCAGGAAGGGGACAAGGCTCGCCGGGATTCTCCGTCGACTACAATGGCCGAACTTCCCATCATCCAATACTCACCAGAATTCAAGATCTCCTTTGAATCGCTCGACTTCACTGTCGGCGATAATGGAGCCCTAGGACTGAACGACTGCAGATCAGACTTGACTGTAGCCAGCCCCATGGCGCGATCACCGAGTCCGTCTGACATTATCCCTACATTGATCCCACTTGGATCCGAGCAGGAAGACTCTTCCTTCGGATATGACTCGACGTCAGATCGGTCTTTTGATGAGGACACGGTCGGATCGACCTACTCATATCCCCATACAGTCAACATGGTGGATATAGTAGATCCTGCTACTGGAAACCAGGATGAGGATCCAGATGTCGAAAAAGAAGGGAATCCAGCCGGTGGTCGCCAAAACCAGCCAGTCGAAGGAGGCCGACAGGATGATAACCCGCCAGCTAATGAATTATCGATCGGTCACCACCTTCGACCAAGAGGGTCAATCGGATCGCGCAACGCAAGTCGATTGGATCTTGGCCCTGACCTTGAAGTGGTTGGTGTTAAGGTCGACCACACCCCACAGAACAACATCACCTGGGCCAAGACATTGCTTGACACTTTAATGGTTGACGCCCACTATCAGACTCCTGCTATGCAGAAGGCGGTGGCTATGCTCAAGGCTGCAGCAGCGCAAGATGCTGCAAAGTCTCAGTCGGTCGCAAGTTCCAGCCATGCATCTCCTCAGGGTCGGCGTAGGCGTGAAGACCTGAGAAAATTCTCTCAGCATCCATGTTGGATGAGACACCATCAACTCTCACCATGAGGTGCGCGCTCGGGACAACCGACGCTATGAGGAAGAACATCGTGAACGAAGGATGGATGCCCGATGGGAAGACCGACGAGAAGACCAACAAGACGATCGACGGGAGGATCACCAAGATCCCCCTTCCAGAGAAAACCGCCAGGACAACCAACAGGACGATCGTCAGAATCCTCCTCCAAGAGACAACCGCGACGACCGATGTCGACATGACGATCGGGATCGGCGCGATAATGATGGCAATCGACAACGTCGTCATGATGAGGATGTCGGCCCACACCACCATCATTGCCCAACTACGTGCCTAGACCGGCAAAGGCGGTCACCAACATCGACTAATGACGAGATCGATGGCATCAAGGCTTACGTCCCTCGGCTTTGCATTGCTCGATGGCCGAAAGGATTCAAGCCGGTTCCCATCAAAAAATATGATGGACAAACCAACCCCCAAGAGTGGCTACAACTCTATAGCATGATGATCCGGTCGGCTAGAGGTGATTCCTACGTAATGGCTAATTACCTTCCGGTCTGCTTAGATCCCACCGTTCGGATATGACTCACATCTCTACCTGAGGAGTCAGTCACATCTTGGGGAGACCTCAACAGGAAACTCATAGAAAGTTTCCAAGCAACTTGCAACCGACCGGGCAACCACTTCGACCTCACTCGGATCAAGCAGAAGGCTTCACGACTACATCAAGCGGTTTTGCGCTAAGAAGACTGAGATCCCCAACGTCCCCGATCAGCAAATCATTACTGCCTTCCTGGGTGGAATTCGCAGTGATGATCTGGTCCGGGAAATCGGTCGGAGGAACCATGATCTCAAGCTCACCGCTCAAGAGTGCTTCAAGAGTCCTCCAAGGAGGACAAGAAGAGTCTGCACATGATGATATCCGAGGAAAGGGCAAGGAGAAGCGGTCGAACAAGCCTGAGTCCTCCAAGAAGGACAAGAAGAGAAAACCTGACAATGTTGTCAACACAGTGGACCGGTTTCGGAAGAATCCTTGGACGAACCAGCCGTCTACTGATGAGTTGCTGAGTGGCCTTTGCCCTTGGCACCCCAAGGGAAACCACAAAGCAAAGGATTGCTATTATCTGAATGGTTTTGCAACAGCTGCGCTCAAGGTGGCCAAAGATCCCCCGAGGCGCAACAACAGCAACAAAGACAAGCCCAAGGATGATGATGACAAGGATGATTCAGGAGAGTTCCAGGAGCCCCATAAAGAAGTAAACTTCATCTTCGGAGGCCTGGATGCCTAGATGTCCAAGCGCAAGCAAAAGTTAGAGCTTCGTGAGATTAACTCGGTGGAGCCAGCTACGCCTCAGTACATGAGGTGGTTCTAGATGCCAATCACCTTTGATCGGTTGGACCATCCAAAACATCTACCAAAACCAGGTCGCTACCCATTGGTGCTTGCTGCGACTATGAAGGAGGTGAAGTGCAACAAAGTACTCATCGATGGAGGAAGCAGTTTGGACCTAATCTTCACCAGGACTCTTCAAGAGCTCGGTCTGTCAACCAATGACCTCCAAGCGAGTTCTTCACCCTTCCATGGGATTGTGCCTGGCAAGACTTCAATCCCAATTGAACAAATCAGTCTGCCAGTCACCTTTGGCACCCGCGAAAATTTTAGGATAGATCATATCCTCTTCCAGGTGGTAGACTTTGAGTCAGCATACCATGCTATCATCAGTCGACCGGCGATGGCTAGGTTTATGGCTGTTCCGCACTATCCGTATCTCACCCTCAAGATGCCAGGCCCGAACGGAATAATCTCCCTCCACTCTGATCTTTGGAATTCTTTTGATTGTGATGTGCTGAGTTGTGAGATGGCTACCAAACAGTTGATGCTGTCAGACCAAAAGGAGATCCAGAAGGCAGTCGGTATAGAGGAGTAGACTGAAGTGGAGGTTCCGACAAAGAAACCTGCCAAGGACAAGATCTAGACCGATGACATCCAAACCAAGGAGATTTCGCTCGATCCTGAGGACCCCGATAAGGTGGCTTATGCTGGGGTCAACCTTGATGAAAAATAGGAACTCGCGCTCACTCTTTTCCACCAGGAAAATAGGGATATCTTTGCATGGAAACCATCTGACATGCCAGGAGTTCCTTGGGAAAAGATTGAGCACGTGTTAAGGGTACCTCTAGGGGCTACCCCCGTTCGCCAAAGGCTTAGAAGATTTGCACAAGACCACAAGGACGCTATGAAGAAGAAGATAGTTAGATTGTTAGAAGCTAAGTTTATAAAGGAGGTGTATCATCCCGACTGGTTAGCAAATCCAGTCCTTGCACCTAAAAAGAATAAAGAGTGGAGGATGTGTGTTGATTATACCGATATCAACAAGGTCTACCTAAAAGACCCCTTTGCTCTTCCTCGTATTGATCAGATTGTAGATTCGACAGCTGGGTGTGAGCTTTTAAGCTTTCTGGATGCCTATTCAGGCTATCACCAGATCCCACTAAGAGTCAAAGATCAGATCAAGACTTCCTTTATAACACCCTTCGGCGCCTATAGCTATATCACTATGTCGTTTGGTCTAAAAAATGCTGGTGCGACTTACCAACGAGGTATTCAACGCTGCCTTGCCACTCAGATCGGTCGGAACGCTGAAGCGTATGTTGACGACATCGTTGTCAAGACTCGAAAAGTCGAAGAACTTCTCTCTGACCTGGCAGAAACCTTTGACAATCTGAGACATTATTCAATGAAGCTGAATCCTAAAAAGTGTGTTTTTGGGGTTCCATCGGGAATGTTACTCGGTTACATCATTTCGAAACGAGGTATAGAGGCTAACCTAGATAAAATCAAGGCAATCCTTGATATGAAGCCGCCTAATTCTCAAAGGGACGTTCAGAAGCTGACCGGATGCATGGCATCCTTGAGTCGCTTTATTTCCCGATTGGGGTTAGGGGGTTACCACTCTTCCGATTGCTTAAAAAGCAGGACGGCTTTGTTTGGACTGAGGAGGCGCAATTGGCACTGGACGAATTAAAGATTCATCTCAGCAGTATTCCAGTGTTGGTGCCTCCAGAGCCAGGAGAAAAACTTCAGCTTTACATCTCAGCCACAACCCAGGTTGTGAGTACTATTTTGACAGTCGACCGAGAAGAAGAGGGACACGTGCAAAAAGTACAGCATTCGGTCTACTTTGTGAGTGAGGTTCTCAGCGCCTCTAAGACAAGGTACCAGCAGATCTTGAAGTTGTTATATGCATTATTGATCACCTCGAGGAAGTTGAAGCACTATTTCCAAACTCATCCAATTGAAGTTCAAACTTCTTTTGCACTCGGGACGGTGTTACATAACCGAGAAGCTGAAGGAAAAATAGCCAAGTGGGCCGTCGAACTTGGTCAGTATACTATTATGTTCGCACCTCGATCGGCTATAAAGGGACAAGCATTAGCTGAATTCGTTGCTGAGTGGATAGAGATTCAAAATGTACTTTGATGGTTCCCTTCAATTACAAGGGGCAGGTGCGGGAGTTATATTTATCTCGCCTACTAGAGAAAGGCTTTGATACGTCCTTCAAATCATGTTTTGTGCATCTAATAATGCTGTGGAATATGAAGCTCTCCTACACGGTCTACGCATTGCTGTGTCACTCGGCATTAAGCGCATCGACATATTTGGTGATTCAGCCTTGGTCATTAATCAGGTCACCAAGGATTGGAATTGTGTAGATGATAACATGAGTGCTTATTGCCAAGAAGTGCGAAAACTCAAAGACAAGTTTGATGGATTGAAGTTCACACATGTTCTCCAAGATAATAACCAGGCGGCTGATGAGTTAGCCAAGATAGGATCATCTCGGTCTGCAGTACCGCCAGGTGTTTTCCTACATGTTCTGGATTCCCCAACAATTTCTTCCCGGTCGGACGTGTTGATGAGTATTGTTGTTGATCTTGTTGGCGATGACGTCTCCAAGACCGACTGGCGTGACCCACTCATCCATTATTTAGATAAGGGAATGCTGCCCTCGGATCCTGATGAGCAACAAAGGTTGAAGATCTGATCTCGAGGATACTTGTTGGTGGGGGACCAACTTTGCAAAAGGGGGTGGTTCCAACATTTTGATGCGATGCATCTCAATTCCTGAAGGCCAGAAGTTGGTAGAAGAGATTCATTCGGGAATATGCGGCAATCATGCAGCTTCCAGGACTTTGGTTGGCAAAGCTTTCCGGCAAGGGTTTTATTAGCCCACGACGGTCGAAGATGCACACCAAGTTATTCGGAAGTGTGAGGGTTGTCAATTATTCGCTCAACAAACACATGTGCCTTCACAACAACTTCACATGATACCATGGACTTGGCCTTTTGCTGTTTGGGGGCTTGATACTATCGGTCCTTTCAAGAAATCGCCAGGCAGGTTTACTCATTTGTTTGTTGCTATCGACAAATTCACCAAGTGGATTGAAGCGAAGCTGGTCAGCAAGATTACATCCAAGAAGGTGATCGAGTTTGTCAAAGATATATTCACTCGATTTGGAGTTCCTCGTGATATCATTACCGATAATGGCACTCAATTCACTTTAGTGGAGTTTTGGGACTTTGCCGATGAGATGGGAATAAAGATCCACTTTGCATCAGTGGCTCATCCGAAAAGCAATGGGCAGGTCGAACGGGTCAATGGTATGATTCTTCAAGGATTAATGCCGCAGATGTTTGATATACTCAAACCTTATGCCGGTCGGTGGGTCAAAAAGTTGCCTTCAGTCCTTTGGGGGCTTCAAACAAACACCAGTCGGGCTACTGGACAGTCACCTTTTTCATTGGTCTATGGCTTAGAAGCTATGTTGCCAACTAAGGTTAGTCTTGTCTCAGCACGAGTTCAAGCGTACGATGAAAAGCTTTCTGAGGAGAACCGAGAGATTGATTTGATTGTGGCAGAGGAGTTGCGTGATCGCGCTCTATTTCGGTTGGCACTCTACCAACAAGGCTTGCGTCATTATTATGACAAGAACGTCCGCAGTCGCCACTTTCAAGTTGGAGATCTAGTGCTTTGCCGAGTGCAATCGACAAAGAATCAGCATAAGCTCTCTCCGAAGTGGGAAGGACCGTACATAGTGAAGGAAGTCACTCGCCCGGGAGCTAACCGACTGATGTATGAAGACGGCGATAATATTCCAAACTCCTGGAACATAAATTAGCTACGTCGTTTCTATACTTAGCTATTATTTTGTGTATTTATACATGATTTATGAATGAAACTTTGATCTTTTTTAATGAAAGATTTTCTGATGATTTTCATTCTATATTTGTCTCGATTCCTCAATTTATACTATTAAACAATCGAGCCAGGGGGCTAGCAATAATGTCCCATCTCGGTCTAACCATATTTTGGTTTTGGCCTATTTTTTGACCAACTTATTATCATGAGATCTTGAGATCTTGAGTTTTGGTCATTATTATTTTGGTCTTATGCTTATACATCATGGTTAAATACTTTGTGCTGCACATCAGACTACCACTACACTAAACCCAGAGCCAAAAGTGTGAGAGGTCATGTGTCGATTGGTCGATTTTGTTTGTTACGCGGTTACGGGTTACAATCTAATATGTTATGGCAGACCGATGCAATCTTCGTTTCTCTTGATAGAAACATGTCAATGATATCTTTGTCAAACTTCTAAAGCTATAAAAGCATAAGATTAGTATATCCACAAGTATCATTACTAAAATACTACTAATGTTTTACACTATTACAGGATTATATCTCCTTTGAAGGAGAGGAAGAGTCAGCCCGAAGTTCGACCTCTGGACTTGCTGGGGGAGTCGGCACGGTCGGATTGATTTCTATATTTTCAACCAAGGCCTAGGAAGTCTCTAGCATGGAATCCAGGAGCAGCTGACATTGGTCGTCGGTTAGGTGGGGTTAAAGCCCTCTTTGATCTTGTCCAATGGCCAAGCAGGAGACCAGGATTGGCAAATCGCCAGCACTTGACTCCCGGCTTCGGTCGCCACTCGCCGAGTGTTATAAGCAATGGCTTCCAATGCATGCTCCAACAAGTAGTCCAGAGAGTGATCGGTCTGCTCTACTCAGTTAGCATGAACATAGTTCATTGCTTTTCGAGCGGCGTAAGATAGAGCTACAAATAATAATTATTGGTCAGTATGTTCAACAGACGAATCAAGCAGAAGGAAGAAGTCGAAGGCTTACTGGCAAGTTTACATTTGAAGGATTTGGAGACAGTCTTAGCCTCCTCTATCTTCGCTTCAGTCCCCTTCAGCTCCTCCTGCAGCCGAGTGATCTCGGTCTTCTCATCTTCAACCAATTTGGAGAGGCTTTCCTTCTCAACTTTCAAGGCGTCAACGAACCTCTACTGGTTGGAAGTCAACTTCTCCAGATCGATGATTTTTTGATCGCGAGCTAAAAGTAAAACTTTTTGCATTAGAGTGGTCAACAGATTGCCTAAATATGGATTGTAGGAAAACTTACCAGCCAGATCTGCACGAACTTGGTCTAAGACCTTGTTTATCTCTTGTCGGTCGGCCAACAACTTCTTGTTTTCCTCTAGGGCCTTGGAGAGTTGCTGACCGGTGACTAGCAAGACAATGAATAAGAAGTTAGTCTAAAACATAAAGACAAGAAGATTAGGCGACCAAGGACATACCAAAAGTTTCGGCTTCAAGATATTCCACTCTAGCCTGCTTTCGCTCCACAAGAGCATACACTTTCTGATATGCAGAAGATAAATGAGCTAAAAGATGAGAGTGAAGCAAGGTAAAAGCATAATGTTGAGTTACCTTGCTGGACTCCCGGTGTTGGTGCAAAATCTCCACATCCTCTACCTCAGGCCGACCAAGCATATCTATAGGAAGAGTCCTTTTACCTTTGTCAAGAGGCAAAGAGACATTAGTTGGAGTGGTCTGAGGCAGAGGCTCGGGAGTGGAGGCAGGAACCATCTTTTCAAATGGTTTATCCACTTCGGTCAGCGTGTTTGAAGACTTGCCAACCGAATGGGCCATATCAGTCCGACGAGGTGGGAGCTCAGACCGAGTATCCTCAGATCCCTGAGCACTCTGAGAATCACTTGTCTGACTACCGAGAAAAAAACATAAAAGGAAGAGATCAGGAAATGTTGAGATCAGCAATAAGAGACAAGGAGTATAGGGTTTAAAGATTAAACCTGGGAGCCTTCTTGAGCTTGATCCGGCATAGCCTCTTCTTTGAAGAAGTCGACTGAAAATCAGTCTCCTTCCTCTTTTGAGAGGGCTGGTCAGTCTTGCCAGTCTGCACCACCTCTTTCGTTGACCTCTGAGTTGGGCTCGAGGGCTCCAGTCGGTCTGAAGGTCGGTTGGAGGTTGCAGGAGCAGGTTGACTAGCATCTACGGTAGTTATTTCTTCATCGTCGTCCTGGTCCCCCACATATTGGCGTCGGCGCCCGATAGTCCGCTTCTGGAGCTTGTCAGGGGTGGCCAGAGTAACAACGGGAGTGACGCTGACTGGCCGAGCGCCTACGGAGGAACTTGAACCCCCAGCGCCGGTTAGCGGTGTCCTTTTGATATAATCAGGTCCCTCAGTATCGGTCTCAGGGAGCGGGGGATGAGATACATAAGTATCCAACACCTGCATGAAGATCAAAACATTGAGTACAACATCAAGATAGGATAACAAGGGATAGCTAAAGGCAGACTGAGGCTTACTCCAGCTCGCATTGTGCCCTTGTTATACGCCTTTTTGACCAAAGAATGTTCATGAAGGATATCCCCTTCAAACATCTTCAACAAGCATCTTCGACGGAGTTCACCATTCGGTGGGTCCGTCACCTCTCTGGTCTCATCCTCATCAACATAGTCCCATGCCGGGTGACATTGAAGCTTCAGGGGCTAAACTCGTCGGATGATAAAACTTTTGGCGACTGTGATGCCATCGATGCCTTCAGCCTTCAGACCGGCAATTTTCTTAAGAAGAGCGACCACTTGATTATCGGTTGAATCGAGCCTCTCTGTCTAATGCGCTTGGGGAATAGCCTTCGCACCAGTGAAGTCGGCAAGAACAGGGGGAGGGTTGTCACAATAGAACCACTCATCCTTCCAATTCTTGTTTCTGGTCTTCAATGGGACATTGATGTAGGCCTCCTTCTTCTGTAACTGGACGCTGACTCCGCCTATGGCCACTTGGCTATCCTTGGTTGGCAGCGGTCGGAGGACAAACAGATGGCGGAAGAGATTGAAATGGGGGAGAGTGCCAAGAAAAGCTTTGCACAAATGTACGAAGATGGCAATATGAAGAATGGAGATGGGATTGAGGTTGACAAGCTCAATCCCATAGAAAAAAAGGAGGCCGCGCAAAAAACTACAGCAGGGAACTCCAAAGCCATGCTCAAAGAATGAGCGAAACACTACGATCTACTAGTGAATGGGGATGGGGCAGGATTCGCGAGGTACCTTCCAGTTGATCCGAGCCTGCTCTGGAAGGACGCCATCCACCACCATCTTGTTCATATCAGCCTGTGAAAGGCTGCTCTTCGAGAACTCCCGAAGTTGCTCCGGGATGTCGACCTCCAACGAGGACGATGCTACGGCGGCGGCGGCGGAAGAAGCTGGGATTGAAATGGAAGTACTCTTGTGACCATCGCAAATAGGATTGGATGCGGTGGAGGAGTTTAAGAAACTTCGCCAAAGCTCGGGGGCTAGACGCGGCGGGATCTGTGGCGGCCGGAACCGAGAGAGCTAAACCTAGCTGGAAAAACAGAGGAGTCGCGAGAGCAGAGAAGGCGCAAGGAAGACGAAGAGTTCGCGTGCAAGTGCGGCGTGGACTGAGGGTGAACCTGGTGCATCCTTTTATACCCTTGCCTTTTTTGACCTAAGGGTCCCATGGGCCAGGGTGGGCCGTACTGTAGTGCGACCCTAATATTAACTTAAAGGTTAATTAAGGGCTTAAGCCCATTAGGGTTACAAACCCAGAAAAATGAGACTCGGGGGCTTCTTTGATGAGAAGTACTCGAGAATTATTTCACCATATCTATGTGATTTGATGATCATGTGGCAAAGGACTTGATGGTCATATGGTTACAAGTTCAAAGGTTATGGTACTGTCTAAAGTCAAATAACCAGAATTACCAAATTTGGACTTAAACGGGTGATTGGAATTAGGGAAAAGCTATATTATGACTAAAGTCATTTAGCTTAATACTGAATATGACTAGAGTCATAAAATTCCGATCGACCCATCACTCGGAAATAATATGTGCCACTCGGCCGGTTTGATGATCGGTCGGCAAAGTGGTCACTTAGCATTAGGACCCAAGGGTTTGATGACCAAAGGTCTGAAAGATTCAAACTTGATGGTTTGAATATCTATAAACAAATTAATAAGAGCTAATATAATTAGACTCTTGCATTATTTGTTAGTCTCCAAATTATACAAGAGTCAGGGGCTACACCTGATCAGGTGCACCTGACCGATGCACCAGATCTATCAGAAACTTCGATAATGAGGTCTTCCTAATTTATGATCTTTAGATCATTCGGAGAATTAAAGCTCAAAATCAGAAAGAACTCGGGGACTGCTGTGGGATACTTGCTTTACGGGTATCCTCATACAAGGCTAAGTCGGTGGGCGACCGGGTACTTCATCAACAAGGAAGCCGACCGACTCGGCTTGGAGTGCAAGACAAGAAAGATTAGACTTGCCATATAGAATCCTTGTAGGGTACGACTAGGACTCTGCCTGAACCCCTCTGCTGAACGGATATATAAGGCGGCAGGGTACCCCCCATCGGGGAGTGAGAGACACAACATCTCATGACAATCAATACAATACAGAACACAGGACATAGGATTTTTACTCTTATTGAGAGGGCCCGAACCTGTATAATTCGGCGTCTTATGCAACCATTGTAGTTCTTGGTCTCGACGTAGCCCTATATATTTACTGCCGGTCTTGAGCATCGACAAAGCCCTTCCCCCACACTCAAAACTTGCAATGTCCTCATTGCAAGAGAAGAAACTCAACACACTAATCATTCAAACCATGCCTGTTCAAGACTCAGAAAATCCATCTTATATTCCTTACGAGAAAAGTGTAGTCCGCTTCATTCATCTCGATTGCATCCTGGATTCTCCGATCCACATCCCTTTGATGCCTGTAGGCATGATCCCTGTCTAGATACAAGCGCTCAATATTCCTTCGGCAAACAGGACAACAAACAGGTGGTTGCAGATTATGATTTTCAACACTGTAGGGAGACACTATTCAAACTCCTCTGAGCCAATCAGCGCAATGGCTGAGCCGATCGACTCGGTGGTTGTTGGTCGTAGTTACGCACCCACTTATATACCGTAAGAGGATGGTGTACAGTTGTAGCTCTTTTTCCCTCAGAGTATTCCAAGGTTATCGAATCCACAAGAAACGAGCGGGACTATTACTATTAAAGACTCACTAACAGATTGCAATGGTTGAGTTGGTGTGAATGATGACGGTGAGAGAGTGGTGGATGAATGTTATTAGAGATGTAACAGGATAATGAAGGATTCTCTCCTTAGAATTGGTTCACTAGCATGCAACCTTATATTTATTAACTTGGATGATGATTCCAACATTCTACAAGACATGGTGGTTTTGTTCGCCCCGGTTGTCACTATAGAGGTTATTAGCTCCCCACTGGTTTCTTGCACTATGCAATGGGCAGAAGTATATTGGCCGATACACTAATGAAATAGATGCATAATTGAGTTCACTACATAGATTAAATTCATAAAGAGAGTATCAATAAGTATGAGAGTTATATGACCAGATCTTCGCACCAGAGAAGAGAATATGAGACTACTTGCTCATCCTCCTGCTAAGCATAGCAGAGGGGTGAGAAATAGCGCTGGAACGCGCCGTGCTGATTGGCGCAACCGTCACGCCGATCGGCGCGACCTACCTTCTGGTTGTTCTCGTCGGTGTTGACCAACCATCGCCGCCAATATCCTAAAATCCTAGTTCTAACAACTGGATATCGCGATTGCTGTCTCTCTCCTCCCTTCTGGGCTCTTGATAGATGTCTTCCTTTTATATCCGGCGCGATTAAGTCAACTTCCACCGACTTCGACTTGTATTGGGCTGGGCCTCTGTCCTTGGACCGAATCATGCTTTTCATTGTCTTTTACCTTCCCGCACCGATCAGCGCAGCTCTGTATCTGGCCCATCCTTGTTGCTCTTTGATTCCTTATCCATAATTGCCTTGTTTTATACCTGTTTTCTGCAATTACATCCAAAATAGAACAACTACAAATATATGCAAATATGGGGTGAATTGTTAGTCAATTCCACCAAATTAAGACGTAAAACATCCCTTTTTTGTCGATAAAATGGGTAGCTAGAAACCACCAACTGTTTCCCCACGCTCAGATCATTGCTAGTCCTCGAGCAATACAAAATCAAATATGTAGTAAGAATCTTCACATCACCTCTCCTTCAATCAATATCAATTATCATTTTTACTTGCCCCACAAAGATTTTCTCTCACCCTCTTTCAAACCAATTGGTACTTCATACTTGAATTTAATCAAATTACCACAAAATCTTTTCAAAAATGATTTTAGTTTTCTTTACTCATCCTTAGCATTGAGCATCATGCAATTGGTCTTCTCTAAATCTCTCAAGTGTATTTCCTTCCCTCTCCTATCTAATCAATGATTGTATATGGATCTTGGAGGGCTATATAACTAATTAAACTATAAAGTTAACCATGTCAATAATGTGCTCAATCATGCCCACTAAAAAATGATTTTCTAGGAAAAGAAATTTTAATGATGGAGAAGAGGAACAAAGGAGACCTAAAGAAAAAGGTTTCAATGAGAACAATGGCAAAGAGTAAGAGATAATCAGAAAGCTGCTTTCTTTGATAATCTTGCTGTATCTCAGGGAATAATTTTTCTCTTTGTCTTTTTTTTTGTTCCCTTTTTTTTATCTGCGCCAATCGGTTCCACAGCTGCGTCGATCGGCGTAGTCTATATTTTTTTTTCTTTCTTCTTTTTCTTCCTCTTTATTCTATTCCCAATGATCGACAATTTCTGTCTTGTACCAGCAGCAACTATTTTCTGAATTCTCTCTTTATTGAGAATATAGGTTATATCAAGGAGGAGGGAGAAGCAAAGATGTATGGTTTTCATGATAGCAAGGAATTTATATGGATAAGAATGGCTAGAAATATAGAGGTAAACAAATAGATCATCCTTTCCTAATTTGGTCAAAATCATGAGTAAAGAGTTGACAAGTTACTTACAATTCAATTAATTCAAAAGTGTAGCTTGCTCTCTCATTCACTTGGCTTATGTAGGCATATCAGACCCTACTTTTGCTTTGGCTTTGGATGAGTCAAAAGAAGTTTTCACAAATTCAAAGCTTAAAATTAAGTGGTAACCAACTAATTCAAGTAATCAACCGATCAATCATCAAAAAGATAAGATAAATAATATGGGGCACTTTCAATTTGACAATCGACACTAACTTTATTAAAGACAATGCAATGATTCAAACTACTTTATTAAAGACTTTATTAAAGACAATGCAATGATTCAAACTACTTTATTAAAGACTTTATAGCAACTCTCAACATCACTCATGATTCTCTTAAGCAAACTTAATAAGAAAAACAAACAAAACTAAACTTAAAAATACTTAAAGACCATGACTAATGGAAGCCCTTCCCCCACACTCAAAATTTGCAATGTCCTTATTGCAAGAGAAGAAACTCAACTAATCATAGAGACCATGCCTGTTCAAGACTCGAAAAATCTGTCTTATGTTTCTTACGAGAAAAGTGTAATCTGCTTCATTCATCTCGATTGCATCATGGATTCTCCGATCCACATCCCTTTGATGCCTGTAGGCACGATCCTTGTCTTGATACAATCTTTCAATATTCCGGCGGCAGACAGGACAGCAAACTGGTGGTTGCAGACTATGATTTTCAACACTATAGGGGGAGACACTGTTTAAACCCCTCTGAGCCGATCGGTGCAATGGCTGAGCTGATCGGCGCGGTGGTGTTCTTTCTTCTCTGCGATTGTCTCCGCTTCCCTCTGCATTACCATTAACTCTTGCTGAAGTTCCTGCCGTCCCGTCATTGTTACATTCTGCAAATGTTCCCCAATTTTCAAACTTAGGATTTCCAGAGCTTCTCTTCATATCAGAATCATCTCCCACATATCCAGACATACTAGGATGACCACTCTCCAAATTTTCCAAACAATCTAACGTGTCAAAGTCGCTATCCCATTCAGAATACCTTTGAATTGGCTTACCCGATATTCTAGCAGATTTGCGAACCTCTGGTGTAGTCTTACACTTCTTTGCAGCAGGCTCTTCGTCATCACTTGGCAGAGCCATCAGATTAATAAATTCAGCCATCTTCAGTTCGTGCCGATCGGCTCCATCGTTGCGCCGATCGACGCATTTGGTGACTTCTACCAATTGTTCCAGGTTACGGTCACGAATCCCCTTGTTTTGCTGTCTTCATAAAATTTCATCATTAATCTCCTTAGGCGTCTTCCCTCCAGGAACTGCGCGATAGCCATCATCATATACAACCTCTCTGGGTATGAAGGTTGGATGTTCTGCCAATTGGAGTTCAACCTTATGTTGAAGATCTTTAGCACAAAAGAGACACTTGCAACCTTCGATGCAACTATCCCTATGAATCTTGTTCTCTTGAAAACCCTCCCAATCGGTAAGAACCCTAGGAGAGGCTTCATCTTGTCTAGCTTGAAGATCCTTTTCCGCATCCAACTGGTACATGGCTTCTTCGGCTTCCTTGTGCAGCTGGAGTTCATACTTGGCAGCAATATCATGTTTGCTATAAAGCCGACACTTATGGATTGTGAGAGCGCTCTCTTTATCTAGTTCCTCTTTCTCTTGCTTAGTCAATAATCTTTCAAAAGATAAGAAATCTTCATATGACAAAGGCTTAGCAAGATCAAGAAGACCTTCCATGGTGTACCTTTGAGAAATGGCCTCTCCTCCAATAGGTCCTACAGATTTTCCCTTGCGCACCAAAACTCTCCTTATAATCTGCCGAAGTTCATTGTCCATCTTTACCTTGTCGTTGTTCCATGCGTCAGCTTCGCTTTCCTTCATGAACTTCTTCCTCAGATCTAACAAGACCACTGGATCATCTCGTGTTGGCGTCAATACTTTGTCAACTTTGTCCCAGGACCAAATTTTAGAAAGCTGCAGAAATTCACCGCCGAGCCGATCGGCTCCAATATCGCGCCGATCGGCTCCACTGTTGCGCCGATCGGCGCCACCTTGATTGCTTCCCGACACACCGTCTTCCATAGCGTCTGCCTTTAGGGCTTTGTTCTGGTCAGTATGTAACGCGAGTTGATCCGTGGGGTTGCTGCCCTCTCATATTTATATCCCTCGATTTCCAATTGGACTAGGACTCTATCTCTTATTTACAGAATTCAACTGTCTTAACAAGGCAAGGTCCAAAATTGACTTGAAAACCAAAAAGACACTACCGTGCCGATTGGTGCAGGGCTGTGCCGATCGGCGCAGCACCGCGCCAATCGGCGTGGTACACTGTTTTTACCCAATCAAAACAGAAAAATCACGAAAAAAACATATACAGGGCTTTTGTTTTAGTTGTTAAGCTCGACCACACAGGGCACTAAGCAGTGAAGTACACATCAAAAGATTTTAATTCAAAAGTATCACGTTCTAGATATACCTTTAGACGTCGTCCATTCACCGTGTACTTGTTCCTTTTTCCATTCATTATAATTACAGCTCCCGAAGGTAACACCGTATTCACAAGATAAGGTCCTTCCCATTTACTTCGTAGTTTGCCTTTACCAAATAATCTGAATTGCGAATTAAAAAGGAGTACCCGATCTCCTTCCTTGAATTTCTTCTTCAAAAGCTTCTTATCATACCACTTCTTTGTCTTTTCCTTATATATTGTCACATTTTCATATGCACGTAATCGCATCTCTTCCAATTCGCTTATTTGAATTTTCCTTTTCATACCGGCGGCATTAAGATCCAAATTCATTTCCTTTATAGCCCAATAAGCCTTATTTTCCAATTCCACCGGTAGGTGACATGATTTCCCATAGATGAATTGATATGGCGTCATACCAATTGGTGTTTGGAATGTCGTCCTATATGCCCATAATGGTCCGTTAAGCTTTATAGCCCAATCTTTTCCTTCCTTCGTAACTATCTTCTACAGAATCCCCTTTAATTGCTTATTTGACGTCTCTGCTTGTCCATTTGTCTGAGGATGAGTTCTGCGTTCAACCCCAGATCTTGCTAAAAACCTAGTAAATTCTCCTCCTGTGAAATACGATCCTCCATCTATAATTATTATTCTTGGTATTCCATACCTTGGGAAAACTTGCTCTTGAAGTATATTCCTTGATTCTCTTGTAGTTTTGAACTTGCATGCCATTGCTTCCACCCACTTGGAAACATAATCAACGGCAACCGATATATATTTGCAACCATGAGAATTCATAAATGGTCCCATAAAATCCATACCACATACATCAAAGATATCGACTTGAAGATTGTACTTAAGAGGCATTGCATTCCTACTGTTAACATTTCCTATTCATTGGCATTGAGCACATGTTGCAACATACCTTTTTGCATCTTCATGCATAGTAGGCCAATAGAATCCACTCGCCCATACTTTCGCGTGTGTTCTGAAATAGCCATAATGTCCCCCATAATCCGAAGAATGACATTTTGATAAAATGCTCGCTCTTTCTTCTCTAGGTACACATCTTCTCACTGCTCCATCCTGACAATACCTATACAAGTATGGGTCGGCCCATATAAATTTTCTCATTTCGCTCTTAACTCTTCTCCTTGTATTCTTGTTCATCATATCAGTTTGTCCCTTGAAACCTTTGATAATATCCATCATCCAACTCTCTCTACGATCAAATACGGTGAACAGCTGCTCTTGTTGCATTTTATCTTTTATTGGCTCAGTTGATGATGACTCAAGACGAGATAAATGATCTGCTATAGAATTTTCCACTCCTTTCTTATCTCTTATTTCCAAATCAAATTCTTGCAGCATCAATACCCACCGCATTAACCGAGGCTTAGATTCTTTTTTTGAAATCAAATATCTTATAGCAGCATGATCAGTATATACAATCACCTTAGAATTTAGAATGTAAGTTCTAAACTTCTCAAAAGCAAATATAATAGCTAACATCTCATTTTCAGTTGTTGTATAATTGATCTGCGCCTTGTTCAAAGTCTTGCTAGAATAATAAATAGCATGCACTTTACCATCTTTCCGTTGTCCAAGAATAGCTCCAACTGCATAACCACTTGCATCACACATGATTTCAAAAGGTAAACTCCAATCAAGTGGCTACATGATGGGTGCAGAGCATAGAGCTTCCTTTAATTTTCTGAAGGCAAAGAGTCTTTCATTGTCCATAATGAATTCTGTATCTTGCTTCAACAATTATGTCAAGGGTTTAGCAATCCTCGAATAATCCTTAACAAATCTATGATAGAAGTTGGCATGTCTAAGAAAACTCCTCAAATTTGTAAGATCAGTAGGGGGAGGCAATTTCTCAATTGTAGATACCTTTGCCTTATCAACCTCTATCCCCCTATTCGATATGACATGACCAAGTACTATTCCTTCTATCACCATGAAGTGACACTTCTCCCAATTAAGAACCAAGTCACATTCAACACACCTTTTCAAAACCTTCTCTAAATTCTCCAAGCAACTATCAAAATCAGCACCATGTACAGAGAAGTCATCCATGAACGCCTCCATAATTTCTTCTATGAATTCAGCGAATATTGCATTCATGCATCTTTGAAATGTGGCAGGTGCGTTGCAAAGACCAAAAGGATTCCTTCTATATGCATATGTCCGGAAAGGGCAAGTAAAAGTAGTTTTCTGCTGATCTTCTGGTCTTACCGGTATCTGAAAGAAACCACTATACCCATCCAAATAACAAAAGTATGTATTCTTTGCTAACCTTTCAAGCATCTCATCAATGAACAAAAGAGGATAGTGATCTTTCTTTATCACCTTGTTCAAACTTCTGTAATCTATGCACATTCTCCATCTAGTTACAGTCCTTTGAGGAATCAACTCATTATTCTCATTAGGCACTACTGTCAACCCTCCTTTCTTGGGCACACAATGTACTGGACTAACCCATTCACTATCAGCAAACAGGGTAGATCATACCTGCATTAAGCAGCTTCAAAATCTCCTTTTTGACCACTGGCGTCATTGATTCTTTCAACCTTCGCATTCCTTCAACCACTGGTTTAGTATTCTCTTCCAAGTTAACCTTGTGGGTGCAAAATACGGGGCTGATTCCCTTGATGTCATCCAATGTGTAGCCAATGGCCTTCTTATACCTTTTGAGCATAGCAAGCAACTTTTCTGTTTCTTCTTTTGTTAGGGCGTTATTCACAATAACTGGATATATTTTATTTTTCCCTAAATATTCATAGCGTAGCTCTTTTGGAAGTTCCTTCTGTTCTACTTCTGGTGCTTCATCTGGATCTAGCTCACCTAGAGGTTCAAAATAAGAATTTTCCTGGCTGAGCCAATCGGCGCAAGCATCACGCCGATCGGTGCTGGCAGTATCCTTGTCAGCTCCGTGCATGAGGTGGTCTAGTGGGTCACCCACATCCATCCCTATCTTCTCATCCTCCTCTGGGTAGAAATTCTTGATAGCAAGAAGGGTCTTGATGAGACGGATCATTAAATTGAAATTGCACTTCTTCACCTCCCAGGTGTAGCGTAATTTGACCTTTCCTAGCATCCAGAACAACTTGTACTAATCTAAAAAATGGCCTCCCTAGAATGATGTCTTCAACTCCAGTTTCCTCATTATTTAGAACAAAGAAGTCCACTGGTATTGTTTTTGAACTAATCTCTACCTCAACATTCTTGATCACTCCCAGTGGCTTGGTCTTCCTTCCATCTGCCATTACGAGCTCAAGTTCAGTCCCCATCATCCGCTGTTGAGTTTCATAAGGTATGCTCATGAATGCATCATAAGTCATCAAGCTAACACGGGAACCAAAGTCACACAAGGCTTTCAGAAATTTCTTCCCTGATATCTCACATGGTATGTATGGATCCTCTTCTTTCTCTTCAGTGAGACCTATAGCATACACACCACATAATCTTTCGTACGGAGATGGCTCAAAGCAACTATCTAGAAATCTCTTCGCTTGTTTCACCATTGTTCCATCAAGCTCTATATCATCCTTGTAAAGCTTCCCTAAGACTCTTCCAATAATTTCTTGATCGAAAACTTCTAACTTGAGGCGATTACTTGGGAAATTATACTCAATTCCGGCTTCAGAGGTGTCTTGCAGACTGAAGGATCTCCTCATATTGAGCAACTCTTGTGAAAAATCATTATGAAGCCAGTCCATTGGCTCAAATTCATCAAGTGGTTTAGCATTTGCCAATGTCCTATGCCCCTTTGGTTTAGCAAATTTAACTTCGAATTCTTTCAGGTGGTTGTCCAGAATTGCAGCTTCTATCTTGGTGATGAGGACATCACTCCTAAGGATACATGCAACACTCCTCCAATTCTGGACTTGCAAGGTCCAATGACTAGAGCTCATGCACGACGACTAAATTTAGAGGTGAGCTCGTTCCTACGTTCTTCATTATATGTCACTTTTGAGAATGGTTTGCTAACTAATGATTATATTGTAATTAGGAACCATGGAGAGGACCAGGAGATGATGGGAGAAGGACTTGGAGACGTGGAGGACCAGCAAGGACGTGGAGGACAAGGTGGAGGCCCAACCAAAACCGACTTCGAGTCTGTTTTGGGGCTCAAGACCAGTCTGCACTAAAACGGATGCCCAGGACGCATACGGACTCAGATTTGGACGTTCTATATATGCACGGAAAGATAAGAAGAAGACCTTTCCAATGCCGCTGGTCCCATATCAAAATTCATCCAGAGTCATCAGGAATCGTCAAAACAAGAGAGAGTCCAGAATCTGTTTCGGTGAAGCATCGCCTGTTTTTGGCCTTTGAGCTTTGTATCTAGTTGAGCCCAATTAGGGGTGCGTCCAGAGGGTCTTGCATGACCCTAGGGTCTTCATATACCGCCGCCACCGCACCATTAGGGTTTGGGTTTTGCTTAGATTATTCTATTCATAATAGTTTCACCGTCATCACGGTTTGTGAGACCCCAACTTTGTGAGATTCATAATACATCTGCAATTGTGTTGCCTTCTTCTTTGTTCTTGCTTGTGTTCTTGATTCGTAGGCAGGGATTAGCTTTCTCGGCAAGGTCAATCGTTTTAGGACGGTTGATAACCAGAGGAGACATCGTGCTGCAATTGCGGGGTTTAGAACGTGCTATTCTGAAGTCGGATTGATTTGTATGTCGCCTCCGACCAAATCAACGTATCCAGAACCTTTCAGAAGATTGGGAACCCTTGTCCACATCACTTGGTATATTCCTTGCAGCTTGGCGGAGTTGTCAGGGCGATCAGTTCCCCTGTTGTTGCAACTGCGCCAATCGGCTCAGAGATTGCGCCGATCGGCGCGCACGTCAGATCCCATTCACTCCACTTACCTTTCGCATCTCGAGATGCTGCCTTGTGCCACTCTTTTGCTTTTCCTCCCAAAGAGAATGGGAAAAGCAGCCATCTGTAAAGATCCTGAGGCACTCCTTCATGATAGAATGTTTGGCAAAGTGCCTCCAAATCTTCTAGGTGAGTATATGGATTCTCCTCCTTCGCTCTAAAGAATTTGTTTGCTTCAGCCATGCTAATGATAATGGGGTTCAACACATACGAGGAGGCTGTGGCCTTCTCGTTTGAGGATTGAGGCACCAGCACATCTGGAGATGGCAAAGAAAGCTCCTTGAGCATCGGAGAAGGTTCCGTCGTACTCATCCTAAAAATTCACACGAAACACAAAACAAAAACAACTAGAAAAGAAAAGGATTAGTCATTAGTAAAATATTAATAGTAAAAGAACTGGCTTGTTCCCCGGCAACGGCGCGAGAAAATATAGCTTGTTGGTCGTAGTTACGCACCCACTTATATACCACAAGAGGATGGTGTACAGTTGTAGCTCTTTTTCTCTCAGAGTATTCCAAGGTTGTCGAATCCATAGGGAACGAGCGGGACTATTACTATTAAAGGCTCACTAACAGATTGCAATGGTTGAGTTGGTATGAATGATGACGGTGAGAGAGTGGTGGATGAATGTTATTAGGGATGTAACAGGATAATAAAGGATTCTCTCCTTAGGATTGGTTCACTAGCATGCAACCTTATTCTTATTCACTCGAATGATGATTCCAATATTCTACAGACATGGTGGTTTCGTTCTCCCCGGTTGTCACTACCGATACACTAATAAAATAGATGCATAATTGAGTTCACTACATAGATTGAATTCATGAAGAGAGTATCAATAAGTATGAGAATTGCATGACCAGATCCTCGCACCAGAGAAGAGAATATGAGACTACTCGCTCATCCTCCTGCTAAGCATAGCAGAGTGGTGAGAAATAGCGCTGGAACATGCACGTGCTGATCGGTGCAACCGTCGCGCCGATCGGCGCGACCTCCCTTCTGGTGGTTCTCGTCAGTGTTGACCAACCATCACCGCCAATATCCTGAAACCCTAGTTCTAACAACTGGATATCGTGATTGTTGTCTCTCTCCTCCCTTCTGGGCTCTTGATAGATGTCTTCCTTTTATATCCGGCGAGATTAGGTCAACTTCCACCGACTTCAACTTGTATTGGGCTGGGCCTCTGTCCTTGGACCGAATTATGCTTTTCATTGTCTTTTACCTTCTTGCAACGATCGGCGCAGGCCCGCGCCGATCGGCGTGGCTCTGTATCTAGCCTATCCTTGTTGCTCTTTGATTCTTTATCCATAATTGCCCTGTTTTATACCTGTTTTCTGCAATTACATCCAAAACAAAACAACTACAAATATATGCAAATATGGGGTGAATTGCTAGTCAGTTCCACCAAATTAAGACGTAAAACATCCCTTTTTGGTAGATAAAATGGGTAGCTAGAAACCACCAATAGTGGTGTTCTTTCATCCCTGTGACTGCCTTCATTCCTCTCTGTATTACCAACTCCTGTTGAAGTTCCTGCTGCCCCATCATTGTTACATTCTGCAGGTGTTCCCCAACTCTCAATCTTAAGACTATCAAAGCTTCTTCACATATCAGAATCATCCCCCAAATATCCAGACATACTAGGGTCACTTTCCAAAGTTTCCAAACAATATAATGAATCAAAGTCACTATCCCATTCAGAATACTTTCGAATTGGCTTACCCAATAGTCTAGCGGATCTTCGAACCTCTGGTGTAGTCTTACGCTTCTTTTAGTAGGTTCTTCATCCTCACTTGGCAGAGCTATTAGATCAATAAATTCAACTATCTTCAGATCTCGCTGATCGGCCTCTGTGTCGCACCGATCGGCTCTGATGTCGCGTCGATCAGCTCCAACGTTGCGCCGATTAGCACAGCCGGCGGCTTCCTCCATATACGTAGCCAACTGTTCTAGATTACGCTCACACATCGCCTTGTTCTACTACCTTTGCAAAATCTCATCATTAATTTCCTTAGGCGTCTTTCCTCTAGGGACTGCGCGATAGCCATCATCATATAAAACATCTCTAGGTATGAAGGTTGGGTCTTCCGCCAATTGGAGTTCAATTTTATGTTGTAGATCTTTAGCACAAAAGAAACACTTGCAGCCTTCGATGCAACTGTTCCTATGAATCTTGTTTTCTTGAAAACCCTCCCAATCGGAAAGAACCATAGGAGAGGCCCCATCCTTTCTAGCCTAAAGATCCTTTTCCGCATTCAGCTGGTTCATGGCTTCTTCGGCTTCCTCCTGCAGCTTGAGTTCATACTTGGTGGCAATATCATGTTCACTGTAAAGCCAACACTTATTGATTGTGAGAGTGCTCTCTTCATCTAGTTCCTCCTTCTCTTGCTCAGTCAATGAATTTTTGAAAGATAGGAAATCTTCATATGACAAGGGCTTAGCAAGATCAAGAAGGCCTTCCATGGTGTACCTTTGAGAAACAACTTCACTTTTAATAGGTGTTATAGATTTTCCCTTGCACACCAATACTCTCTTCATCATCTGCCGAAGTTCGTTGTCCATCTTCACCTTTTCTGTGTTCCACGTGTCATCTACACTTTTCATCATGAATCTAATCTCTTCCTCAGATTCGACCAGACGACAGGATCATCTTGTGCTGGTGTCAACACCTCATCTACTTCATCCCAGGACCAAATAGCAGAGATCTGCGAAAAACCATCATCGAGCCGATCGGCTCCAGAGTCACGTCGATTGGCGCAAGAGTCGCACCAATCGGCGCCGCCTTGGTTTCTTCCCGACGCGCCGCCTTCCATTGCTTCTGCCCTTAGGGTTTGTTCCGGTGACTACTTGTGATGCTAGATAATCCGTGGTATTGCCGCTCTCTCATATTTATATCCCTTGATTTCCAATTGGACTAGGACTCTATCTCTTATTTGTGGAATTCAACGAGTCTTAACAAGGCAAGGTCCGAAACCGACTCAAAAATCAAAAAGACTCTACCGCACCGATCGGTGCAGGACTGCGCTGATTGGCACAGCGTCGCGCCGATCGGCGCGGTACACTAATTTACCCAATCAGAAATAGAAAAATCACGAAAATCAAAAACACGTATAAAGCTTTTGTTTTACGTCGTTAAGCTCGACCATACATGGTACTAAGCAGTGAAGTACACATCAAAAGATTTTAATTCAAAAATGTCGGGTTCTAGATATACCTTCATACGTTGTCCATTCACCGTGTACTTGTTTCTTTTGCCATTCATTATGATTACAGCTCCCGAAGGTAACACCGTGTTCATAAGATAAGGCCCTTCCCATTTACTTCACAGTTTGCCTTTACTAAATAATTTAAACCACAAATTAAATAAGAGTACCCGATCTTTTTCCTTGAATTCCTTCATTGAAAGCTTCTTATCATACCACTTCTTTGTCCTTTTCTTATATATTGCTGCATTTTCAAATGCACGCAATCGCATCTATTCTAATTCACTTATTTGTATTTTCCTTTTCAAGTTGGCAGCATCAAGATCCAAACTCATCTCTTTTATTGCCCAATAAGCCTTATCTTCCAATTCCACCAGTAGGTGACATGATTTTACATAGACAAATTGATATGGTATCATGCCAATTGGTGTCTTGAATGCCGTCCTATATGCCCATAATGCTCCATTAAGCTTTGTGGCCCAATCTTTTCCTTCCATTGTAACAATGATGAGGTCATCACTCCTAAGGATATATGCAATACTACTCCAATTCTGGAATTGCAAGATCCAATGACTAGAGCTCGTGCACGACGACTAAATTTAGAGGTGAGCTCATTCCTACGTTCTTCATCATATGTCACTTTTGAGAATGGTTTGCTACCTAATGATTATATTGTAATTAGGAACCATGGAGAAGACCAGGAGATGATGGGAGAAGGACTTGGACACGTGGAGGACCAGCAAGGACGTGGAAGCCAAGGTGGAGACCCAACCAAAACCGACTTCGAGTCTGTTTCGGGGCCCAGGACCAGTCTGCACTAAAACGGATGACCAGAACGCATACAGACTCGGATTTGGATGTTCTACATAAGCATGGAAAGATAAGAATAATACCTTTCCAGTGCCGCTGGTCTCATGTCAAAATTCATTCGGAGTCATCGGGAATCGGTAAAACAAGAGAGGGTCCAGAATCTGTTTCGGTGCTGTGTCGCCTATTTTTGGCCTTTGGGTTTTGTATCTAGTTGAGCCCAATTAGGGGCGCGTCTAGAGGATCTTGCACGACCCTAGGGTCTTCATATGCAGCCGCCACCGCACCATTAGGGTTCGGGTTTTGCTTAGATTATTCTGTTCGTAACAGTTTCACCATCATCATGGTTTGTGAGACCCCAACTTTGTGAGATTCATAATACATCTGCAATTGTGTTGTATTCTTCTTTGTTCTTGCTTGTGTTCTTGATTCGTAGGCAGGGATTAGCCTTCTTGGTGAGGTCAATCATTTTAGGATGGTTGATAACTAGAGGAGACGTAGTGCTGCGATTGCGGGGTATAGAACGTGCTGTTCTGAAGCCGAATCGATTTGTGTGTCACCTCCGACCAAATCAATGTATCCAGAACCTTTCGGAAGATCGGGAACCGTTGTTCACATCAAGTGGTAATTAGAGCTTCAGGTGCACCGTGAGGTTCGCACTACCCACAGAAAAGCCCAAAAAAATTTCCCCTCCGCCCATAACCACGTGTTTAGACTTTGCATATTTCAATTTCAGAGTTCGTAGTGTTGAGTTTGTGCCCTTGTTCTTGTTTAGTCGCTAGTTTACTTTGTGTTTTTATCGTCAGTAGTGTTTCCCTTGCAATCCTAGCCGCCATCCCCTTCACCATCCTCTGTTTTGTTGGCTTTTTGTGCTAGGGTTGATTGATCGACACACCTAGCCTAGTCCCACCCTAATACCACCCTAAACACACCATCAACACCCCGGACCAATCCCCACAAATTCCACTTTCCGCTGCCTCCACGCCACCAAAAAAACATCCTACCCAATTCCAAACCCGACCCCAAACCCGACTCGGGTTTCTGGAAAACCGACTCCGACCCCCCTTCGGTAAAATGGTCATAACTTTTCGCTCGGTTGTCCATTTTGGCTGAAATTTTTACAGGAGATTCTTGACTCAAAGTTGATTCAAGTTGAAACCTGATGTTTTCTGAAACTTTAAGATTTTTTGTAGGCCACATCCTACCTCTGTTTCAGCTGAAATTTTTTGTGGATTCTCGCCTATTATTGGTGAGTTGGAGAAAAATATCAAAAAAAATAAGTAAAAAGAAATGTGGGATTCCTGCTAGTGCTACATCTAGGCCCCTGAAATTTCTGGATTTGGCTATTTTGCACTTAGCCCCCTGTTATCGCATGTGTTGTCTCCTTGTTTCTACTTTGCTATCACTACTGTTCTAGGACATACTTAGACCAGCATCTAGGGACAAGTTACTTGGGCACTTATTCAGCTTTCTATCTGTTTTTTTATTTGTGTCCCACTCTCTCTCTCTCTCTCTCTCTCACACACACACACACACACACACACACACACACACACATATATATATATATATATATATATATATATATATATATATATATATATATATATATATATATATATATATATTTGGCCTTCCTAGCTCTACATATTTCTTCTAGACAACACATAGGTTATTTTGTGACCTTTGTAATCATGGAACACACCTCCCTGGTATCGTTTGCTTTGCTTTTCAGAACTTTGTAAGGAGTTTCCTTTTGTTGTGTTGTAAGGTACCACTGCTTAGCTGTTTTGTAGGGATAACCTTCACTGTTTGTTTCCTGTTTTGGTGTTTGTGATGGTAGGAAGTGACGACGGAGAGATAGCTTCACCCTCACAATTTGCTGAGTGCGTGAGCCACGAGCAGCTCTAGAAGGCTTTGTAGGCTGCTCAGAGTGATTTGGCAGAGACTATCACCAGAGCCGTTACTGATGCGGTCAGCAAGCTTTACATTAGAGAAAGCATCGAACGGTTGGAGAAGCAGGTCTCTAAGTCAACCGATCAGGTTGTCGCGTTGGAGACCACTCCCAAGAGTCAATCACTTAGTCCTGGCGTTATTCCTGTACTTTTGGTTCCTAAGAAAGATGGTACTTGGCGTATGTGTGTAGATTGTAGAGCTATTAATAATATTACTATTAGGTATCGTCATCCTATTCCTAGGCTAGACGACATGCTTGATGAGTTATGTGGTGCTATAATTTTCACTAAAATTGATTTGCGTAGTGGCTACCATCAAATTAGAATGAAACTTGGAGATGAAAGGAAAACAGCTTTCAAAACCAAATTCGGATTATATGAGTGGTTAGTAATGCCTTTCGGTTTAACTAATGCACCTAGTACTTTCATGCATTTGATGAATGAGGTTTTAAGAGCTTTCATTGGCAAATTTGTGGTAGTTTACTTTTATGATATCTTGATTTATAGCAAATCCATAGATGAACATATGAATCATTTGCGTGCTGTTTTTGATGCTTTACGAGATGCACGTTTATTTGGTAACCTTGAGAAGTGCACCTTTTGCACGGATCAAGTCTCTTTTCTTGGCTATGTTGTGACTCCACAGGGAATTGAGGTGGATGAGGCGAAGATTGAAGCCATAAAGAGCTGGCCTGTACCAAAAACTATCACACAGGTGAGGAGTTTTCTTGGTCTTGCAGGTTTCTACCGCCACTTTGTGAATGATTTCAGCACCATTTCTGCACCTTTGCATGAGTTGACAAAGAAGGGCGTTGATTTCCATTGGGGTAAGGTACATCATGAGTCTTTTGATGCTTTGAAGGATAAACTTACACATGCACCATTGCTGCAATTACCTAATTTTGATAAGATTTTTTAACTTGAATGTGATGCTACTGGTATAGGCATTGGTGGTGTTTTGATGCAAGATAGTAAACCTGTTGCATACTTTAGTGAGAAAATTACTGGGCCTATTTTGAATTACTCCACATATGATAAGGAATTGTATGCACTTGTATGTTAATTAGAGACGTGGCGTTATTATTTGTTGCCCAAAGAATTTGTTATTCATTCTAATCATGAATCACTTAAGTATATTCGTTCTCAATGTAATTTGAACCATAGACATGCTAAATAGATTGAGTTTATTAAATATTTTCCTTACATTATTAAACATAAGAAAGGGAAAGATAATGTGATCGCTGATGCTTTATCTAGGCGCTATACTTTATTGTCTCAACTTGATTGTAGACTTTTTAGACTTGAGGCAATTAAAGAATAATATGCTGCTGATGTTGATTTTAAGGATGTATTGCTGCATTGTAAAGAAGGTTGTGCATGAAATAAATTTGTGTTGACTGATGTATTCTTGTTTAGAGCTAACCGCCTATGCATTCCAGTTGGTTCCATTCCTCTTTTGTTGATACAGGAGGCGCTTGGAGGTGGATTGATGGGTCATTTTGGTGCCAAGAAGACGGAGGATACTTTGGCCACACACTTCTTTTGGCCAAGGATGAGGAAAGATGATGAGCGCTTTGTTGCTCGCTGCACTACATATCAAAAAGCTAAGTCTTGCTTGAGTCCACATGGTTTATACATGCCACTTCCTATTCCTTCTATTTCTTGGGTGGATATTTCTATGGACTTTGTTTTAGGACTGCCTAGGACTAAGAGGGGGAGGGATAGTATTTTTGTTGTTATGGATAGATTTTCTAAGATGGCACACTTTATACCATGTCATAAGACTGATGATGCTAGTTATATTGCTGATCTCTTTTTCAAAGAAATTGTACGTTTGCATGGTATGCCTTCTACTATTATTTTAGATTGTGATGCAAAATTTTTGAGTCACTTTTGGCGTACGCTTTGGAATAAGTTGGGTACAAAGTTGTTGTTTTCTACAACTTGTCACCCACAAACTGATGGACAAACTGAGGTGGTGAACCGCACTTTGGGTACTATGTTGAGAGCTATTTTGATGAAAAATTTGAAGCAATGGGAAGAATGTTTGCCTCATGTTGAGTTTGCATATAATCGGGCAACACATTCTACTACCAAGGTAAGTCCCTTCAAGGTAGTGTATGGTTTGGATCCCCGTACCCTACTTGATATACTTTCTCTACCTATTCATGAGAGAGTTCATGTTGATGCTAAGGAGCGTGCTGAATTTATTTTGCAAATGCATGAGACCACTATACTTAGCATTGAAAAGATGAATGACAAGTATAAAATTGCTGGTAGTAAAGGTAGAAAAGAAGTAAAACTGGATCTAGGAGATTTAGTATGGTTACACTTGAGAAAGGATAGATTTCCAGATTTGAGAAAGTCTAAATTAGTGCCTAGAGTTGATGGTCCTTTCAAAATAATTGAGAAGATTAATGATAATGCATACAAACTTGAGTTGCCTCCCGAGTTCGGGGTTAGTCCTACTTTTAACATTTCAGATTTGAAACCATACTTGGGTGAAGAGGATGAGCTTGAGTCGAGGACGACTCCTCTTCAAGAGGGGGAGGATGATGAGGACATCACTCCTAAGGATACGTGCAACACTCCTCCAATTCTGGACTTGCAAGGTCCAATGACTAGAGCTCGTGCAAGACGACTAAATTTAGAGGTGAGCTCATTTCTACGTTCTTCATTATATGTCACTTTTGAGAATGGTTTGCTACCTAATGATTATATTGTAATTATGAAACATGAAGAGGGCCAGGAGATGATGGGAGAAGGACTTGGACATGTGGAGGACCAGCAAGGACGTGGAAGCCAAGGTGGAGGCCCAACCAAAACCGACTTCGAGTCTGTTTCGGGGCCCAGGACCAGTCTGCACTAAAACGGATGCCTAGGATGCATACGGACTCGGATTTGGATGTTCTACATATGCACGGAAAGATAAGAAGAATACCTTTCCAATACCGCCGGTCTCATGTCAAAGTTCATCTAGAGTCATCGGAGATCGTCAAAACAAGAGAGGATCCAGAATCTATTTCGGTGCTGTATCGCCTGTTTTTGGCCTTTGGGCTTTGTATCTAGTTGAGCCCAATTAGGGGCGCGTCCAGAGGGTCTTGCACAATCCTAGGGTCTTCAGATACAGCCACTGCTGCACCATTAGGGTTCGGGTTTTTCTTAGATTATTCTGTTCATAACAGTTTTGCCGCCATCACGATTTGTGAGACCCCAACTTTCGGAGATTCATAATACATCTGCAAGTGTGTTGCATTCTTCTTTGTTCTTGCTTGTGTTCTTGATTCGTAGGCAGGGATTAGCCTTCACGGCATGGTCAATCGTTTTAGGATGGTTGATAACTTGAGGAGACGTCATGCTGCGATTGCGGGGTTTAGAACGTGCTATTCTGAAGCCGGATCGAATTGTATGTCGCCTCCGACCAAATCAACGTATCTAGAACCTTTCGGAAGATCAGGAACCTTGTTCACATCAGTGAAAGGCACAATACCCTGGGGGTCAACACAGAGACTCAAAGATGCACACCACAGAACGAGCTCCGATTGCCGGAAAAAGGACAAACCTTGGAACTTGAAAGCAATGGAGGTGGAGGGGCAAGACTTGCCCTAGTAATTTGTGGAGCACGGGCTCGGGTGGTGTGGTGTGCGCACATGAGGGGGGTGGGGTGGGGGGGAAGTGGGGGAAGCAGAGGCGGCACTTGAGAAGGCCAGCGAGCTGCGGTGGCGCGGCTATGGCGGCGCGGGCGGAGCAGAGGCAGGTGGCAGCTAGGGTTGGTGCGGCGGCTCGGCGGCGGCGGCTCTGGCACGCGGCAGTGTTGGGGTGCGCATGGGACTGAGGGCGAGCGGCAACGGTGTCGGGAGCTAAGGCAGCGCTCGGCGGCGTGGGTCGGCGACAGCAAGAATAAGTCGGGAGTGATCCTCGGCTTTGGTGTTGAACGAGGAAGGAGACAAGGGTCTGACCAATTTTGACCTAGGTCAAATAGACACCAACGACTGAGATCCATCAAGACATGATCAACAGTCATAGAGAAAAGCTGAGATCGCATTTTCAATATAGTGACCAGACTCTAGACCGGACTGTCCGGTCTCTTGGACCGTTCAATCCGGTCTCTGTGACCAGACTGACTCGTGACACTGTGCAATTGGCACTGACCGGACTGTACGGTCCAGTGATCGGATTGTATGGTCACTATCGAATTTTCGCTAAAACAAGGAATTTCTCCATTTTCCAAGTGCCCTCGCTAAACACACAAATAAACACTACACTTGTGAGAAACCATGTGGTGCCATGGTTTGCTATTTGTGATGAGTAATTGACTTGAGCGGATTTGGTGTTTGAGTTGAAATGCGGGAATCCAGGGATTGCATGGGTTTGCATATCATGGTTATGACTAACCGGAGTTGGTGGAGATATTGGTGATGTTGCAGGACATGGAAAATATGTTTGCTTGTCTCCTGATGTGTAGGTCACTAGAGTCGACTTGGCGGTCAATGGTGAGAGTATCGGGCACAAGTAGGGGACTTAGGGCCAGCGATCAGGATGCCGGGTGAAGTCAAGGGTGATCCACACCGTACACGTGGAGAGGCAAGAAGCACGGACGGTTTCGCGATTGATCCTCAAAACCGTGGTGGTGATGAAGACGGCATGTTGACCAAGTCAAGGCGAAGGGGATGCCGGTGCAAGTGACAAGGGGGCCCGATGGACAAGGACTAGGAGAGACTTGCCGGTGGTCAGGATTGTGGGACAAGGTGACACGCGTCGATATCGAGAAGTCACGCTTTGAGAAGCGTGCAAGGCGGTTTCCCGGTTTAGGCCTCAAAACCGGTGGCGGTGGTTGGTGGTGCACGTGGCACCATCACGGAGCTTGCTTCGAGATGAAGCAAAGACGTGAAGCGTCTGATGCCATTCGGGCGATGAGGAAAAATATGGACGGTTATGCCCCCGGTGGTAGGTGGGTGTGTTATGTAGGTCAAGGGTATAGTGGTCATGTGGACAATAGACCCTAGGCCTATATACGGAGAGGTGTGGCTAGTGGGAGAGTAGCCTCTCTTCCATTAGCCTTGTGTTAGGACTCTATTCAAAGTGCTAGGAGAGGACTTCATGTTTGAGAGGAGAGTAGTGGGTGTGTGAGAGACATCTCTTGCTCTTCCAAATAGTAGGAGGAAGAGGGTGGCTTCCTAGCCTTGTACCTATGAATCTTGTAAGCACCTTTCCATGATATGAGAAGTATTTTTGTGCTCAAGATTTCCCTCTTCACTTGAATTCCGAAATTCCCTTTTTTCTAATTTCGAAAGCATTTTAGTGGTGATTTTTTATCTCACTTTTGGATGAGTTTTTGGCCCGGATTTCTTGAGAAACATGTTGGCCCGGATAATCCTCTATGGATCCTTGATGGAATTATTGGCTCTAGCACATTCGATTTGAAGGATTTCTCAAGTTTCCTCTTTTTGGTGTTCTTGGCACAAGATCTGAAATTCGTGATGATTTCTTGAGCCAATGGAGTTGATCTGCTAGGATTAGGGTCGTGATGTGATGAGGATTCACCGGTCCAAAAATCGCATCATTTGGAGTTTGTTTGATTGAGTTTTGGAGAAGTTTTGAGAAGATCCCAAGAGATTTTCTGTTGTGTCAGGGGTCGACCGGCACTGCCGATGACCAGGACCGGCACTGCCAATTGGTCCAGTCTGTAGGTTCCAGTGTGACAGAATCCCGCACCAGCACTACCGATTGGTGGGGCCGGCACTGCCGATAGGCGTGACCGGCACTGCCGATGGCAGGGATCAGCACTGCTGATGGGAGTTCAGTTCTGCACTGTTGAGGATTGCTTCTTCCCTTTTTGTTTCCGCTATGATTCTTTGGTGCGGCTGATCACTCCTAGGGCTAGTACACTACAAGTTAGTGTGTGTAGTCTTGGTGATCAATTTGGAGGTTGGCTTGGGTTGTTTTTGGGATATAGGCCAAGTTCTCTTGGAGAATTTTATTTGGCTCCCATTCACCCCCCCCCCCTCTGGTTGCCTTCGCGGTCCTTCAATTGGTATCAGAGCCGGTTTGATCACTAGTTGACCTTCACCGGCTTTGTGATCCGAAGGCAACATGGAGAAGTGTGCTATCAAGCTGTGGATGTTCGATGAAGAGGACTTCCCCTACTGGAAGTCACGGACCAAGGCATATCTGCTGAGTCAAGGACGTGCAATTTGGGAGATTGTTGATCAGGAGTATGCTATACCACAAGACCTGAACACTGCTTATGCAGGTGAGTTACTCAGGTATGAGAACAACTCTAAATCTGTCAATATTCTGCTTTCTGCACTTGGTAGGAGCAAACATGATAGGGTTGCACACCTTGACACTGCTCATGCTATTTGGGATAAGCTCTACACTTACCATGAGGGTACCGACCAGGTCAAATCTATGCGTAAGGATTCTTACAATAGACAGTACCAAACCTTTGCACAGAAACCGGGCGAGTCACTAGATGACACTTTTTGTAGGTTTGAGGCGATTGTGTGCAACTTGCGGGCTTGTGGTACCCTTGTGTATAATGACAATGATAGAGCTAAGCAGCTGCTGTACTCACCTGATGAGAATGTCTGGGGGATTAAAACTGCTGCTCTAGAAGAAACTGCTGAATTCAATACCCTGAACTGTGAGCAACTGTATAGCAAGCTGAAATCTCATGAACTGTCTAGGAAATCTCGTCCTAATCTTGCTATTCCTGCTTTTAGCATGGCTTTGCTTTCTAGTTCTCAGAAGGGTGATCACAGTTGTGCTTCTCATGGAACTAACCCCTCACTTGACAAGTCTTCCTTGGAGTTTGCTTTGTCTTCTCTTGTTGCAGCTTCCGATGAACAGATGGAGTGCATTCCTGACGATGAGCTGTCCTTGCTCACAAGGAAGTTCAGGAAGTTCTACAACAACCGGAATGAGAGAAGAGGAGGTGGTTCAAGAACCTGCTTCGAGTGCAGTGACCCGGGACACTTCATCGCTGATTGTCCCAAGAAGAAGAAGAAGGCCGGGTACCGCGACAACAACATTGAAGACTTCAAGCAGAAGAAGAATCGCTTCTACAAGAAGGGCAAGAACTCCAAGAAGTTCGCCAAGGCCATTGCACATGCCTGCGTTGTCGCCTTGAGCGATGTCGATCCCACATCAAGCAAAGGCCTTTCAAGCTCGGAGGAGGAGGTTGAAAAGCCACGAGTCAAGAGGAAGGATGACTTCACCGGGCTTTGCTTCATGGCAAAGAACGATCACGACATCGACTCTGGATCCGACTCCGACACAAGCGAGGTACCTCCCACTCTCGATGTTCTGCTCATGCAAGACAATAAGCTTCGCAGTGCTGTTCGTGAGGGTAGAGAGCTTAAGTCTAAGTTGGAGAGTGCTGATTTTGAAATTGCTTCGCTTAGGTCCAAGCTTGCTTGTGAGGACATTGTTGTTGAGTGTGAGTCTTATCAAGTTATGATGAGTGATCTTGCACAGAGGGAGAGTGTGCATGCTCAAGTTGCCAGTCAGCTTGAGAGTGCCCTCAAGGAGCTTGATGAGTTCAAAGCTAGACCAACTCTTTTGGGTGCATGTTAGAAGTGCCCCAAGCTCACAGATGAGTTGGAAGCTCAGTCCCTCAGACTCAAAGAGCTTGAGTCCAAGTTGCTTCATAAGACTCGTTCTAAGGTCCTTCCACCACCCTGTGAGGTGTGTGTCTCTCTTAAGGACAAGCTTGTAATCACTAGGGAGGAAAACAAAGCCCTAGTCCAGGAAAATGACTATCTTGTGTCTAGGCTCCAGAGAACCCTAGTGAGTGAAGAGAAGATTGAGAGTGATTTGGCAAGAGTAAAGGAGAGTGCTTCTAGATCAACCTATAACTTGGGTTTGGGATTTGAGAGGTATGACAAGGAGAGTGAGAATGTGAGTAAGTTTGTACCTAGCTCCAGCTACAAGGATGAGGAAAACACCATCAAACCCACTGACACATACTATCCACCTAATCCAAAACCCTCCTTCAACCCAAAGCAAACAGAGAAGCCAAAACCCAAACCTGCAATACAAGCCAAGCCTAATCCTAAGGGTGTCTACATTTGCATGTTTTATGGTCACAAGGGCCACTTGGATGAATTTTGTTTTAGGCATAAGAGGATTGAGAGGAAGCAACCTGAGTTGACTAGGGATGCTTTTTATGATGATTTTGTTGACTTTCTGCCTCGCTCTTTTTCTCGTGCCTATCATGGATAGGGTCATTCCTCATATGGCTTTGATTCATGAAACAGAGGCTTTGTGCAGCAGCGCTTTGGCACCCCACGTTTTCCCCATCATGGTGAGAGTCACTCGCGTGGATTTGGCTTTCACACAGATGATTTCTATCCTCACAACTCAAGGTTTGAGTGGTGAGAGTCACTCGCGTGGATTTGGCTTTCACACAGATGATTTCTATCCTCACAACTCAAGGTTTGAGTCGAGACGCTTTGACAGGCCACGTTTTCCCCATCATGGTTCTCGTCCAATGCGTTCGAATGATAAAGTGCAAAGAACTGTGATGACTACTACCGGTCGTATGGTTAAGTGCTGAATTCCCAAATGCTTTTTGACTAACCCCAGCACTGAGCCATCGACTTTCACTTCTCATTCTTTGTAGGCAGCAGGTGGAGGCTTGGAGAACAAGTGGTTGATGGATTCCGGGTGTTCGCGCCACATGACCGGAAATGCAAAGTGGTTCTCCAGCCTCACTCCCTTGAAGCGTCGGGAGTATGTGACCTTTTGAGATGACAAGAGAGGAAGAGTGAAGGGAAGGGGCGCGGTAAAGGTGAATGAGAACTTCACTCTCAATGATGTTGGTTTGGTTGAGTTTCTCAAGTACAATCTCCTCTCTGTCTCTCAGCTTCTTGATGTTGGTTTGGAAGTGCGTTTTAAGTCGAATGCTTCTTGTGTTCTTTATTCGAGTGGTTCCTTGGTTTGTGGGATTTCCCGCATTGGCAGAGGTTTTCAGGCTGATTTTGCTGGTTCTCCTGGCTCTCATAAGTGCTTGTTTTCTCAATCTTCTTCTGAGCTCTAGAAATGGCATAGGAGACTGGGTCACATGAGCTTTGACTTGTTATGTCGCTTGAGTGGCCTAGGTTTGATACCGGGGATTGCCTAAGCTCAAATTTGATAAGGATTTGGTTTGTGCTCCTTGTCGTCATGGGAAAATGATTGCCGCTTCTCATCCACCAATCAAATTGGTGATGACTGAATGCCCTGGAGAGTTGCTTCATATGGACACTGTTGGTCCTTCTCGGGTTCGTTGGGCGGGTGGGAAGTGGTATGTTCTTGTGATTGTTGATGACTACTCTCGCTACTCTTGGGTCTACTTTATTGAGAGCAAGGATGAAGTGTTTCATCACTTTCAAAGCTTAGCTTTGAGGTTGTTCAAGGAACTCCCTGGTGCATTACGAGCGATTTGCAGTGATAATGGCATCAAGTTCAAGAACTCCTCCTTTGATGCTTTCTATCTTGAGCATGGTATTGAGCATCAGTTTTCAGCACCTCGGGTTCCCCAGCAGAACGGTGTGGTTGGAAGAAAGAACAGAACCTTAGTGGAGATGGCTCGGACGATGCTCGATGAGCATAGGACTTCGAGGCGGTTCTAGGCTGAGGCCATTAGCACTGTTTGCTATGTTTCCAATCAGATTTTCTTGCGCTCAATTCTTAATGTGACTTCTTATAAGCTGCGTTTTGGGAGAAAGCCATCGGTTTCTCATTTGCGTGCCTTTGGTTGCAAGTGCTTTATTCTCAAGCGTGGTAATATTGATAAGTTTGAGTCAAGGTCTTTCGATGGAATCTTTCTTGGTTACTCTCTTCATGGTCATTCCTACAGAGTTTTGAATTTGGAGACTAACACCATCGTAGAATCCTACTATGTAACCTTTGATGGATCAAACTCTTGTGCAAGGAATGTGATTGAGTCTGTAGGTGACAAGGAGATGAAGGAGAGCATCTTTGTAGAAGAGGACCTACAGGGCTTGGATGATGATGATGATGATTCATCCCATCCCACATCCGAGCTTGTTCCTGCTGCTACCACTACTCTAGCAGAGGGTCCAGAAGCTTCTACATCGACTTCAGCAGCTGTTGAGCAAGCTCCAGCTGTGGTTGAGGGGGAGGTACACTCTGAGAGAGAGACTCCTCACCACATTCAGCATCAACATCCACCTCAACAGATGATCGGTAATCTCTATGAGAGGACAACAAGGTCAAGGTCTGCACATCTTGCTTGCTTTACCAATTCTCTCTTTGTTGCAACCTTTGAACCCCGAGATGTTGGACACGCACAATCTGATGAACATTGGGTTAATGCCATGCATGAGGAATTGGAAAACTTTGAGAGAAACAAAGTCTGGACCCTTGTAGAGCCTCCCAAAAATCTCAATGTCATAGGAACCAAGTGAGTGTTCAAAAACAAACATGGGGAGGATGGTGAGGTTGTAAGAAACAAGGCTAGGCTAGTTGCTCAAGGTTTTAGCCAAGTGGAGGGCTTAGATTATGGTGTAACCTTTGCTCTTGTTGCTCGCATAGAAGCCATTAGGATCTTGCTTCCATTTGCTGCCTCCAAGGGCATTAGACTTTGTCAAATGGATGTCAAGAGTGCTTTCCTAAATGGTTTCATAGAGGAAGAAGTGTATATGAGGCAACCCCCTGGCTTTGAGCACCACAAATACCCAAACCATGTGTACAAGCTTCAGAAGGCTTTGTACGGGCTAAAGCAAGCACCTAGGGCATGGTATGCTAGGCGTAAGATCTTCTTGCTAGAGCGTGGGTATGTCATGGGGTGTGTTGATAAAACCTTGTTCACTCTCAAGCATGGCAATGACTTTCTAATGGTTCAGATTTACGTGGATGATATCATCTTTGGTGGTTCCTCTCATGCTCTTGTGTCCAGGTTTCAGGAAGCCATGGAGAGTGAATTTCAGATGTTGATGATGGGAGAGCTCACATTCTTTCCTGGGCTTCAAATCAAGCAGTGCAAGCAAGGCACTTTCATACATCAAGCCAAGTACACGAAGGATCTCCTGAAGAAGTTTGACATGGTCAATGTGAATCCGTTGTCTACACCAATGTCCACTACAACGGCTCTTGACTCTGATGAAGACTGTGAAGCGATGGATCAAAGGGAGTACAGGAGCATGATTGGCTCCCTCTTGTACCTGACAGCAACAAGACCCGACATACACTTTGCGGTGTGTTTTTATGCTCGCTTTCAAGCTTCCCCAAGGGTGACTCATCGCAAGGCTGTCAAGTGCATCTTCAGGTATCTCAAATACACTCTTGAGTTTGGTCTTTGGTACTCTGCATCTTCATCTCTTGATCTCATTGGGTATTCGGATGCGGACTTTGCTGGGTGTAGAATTGATAGGAAGAGCACTTCTGGTACTTGCCATTTCTTGGGTACTTCTTTGATTTGTTGGTCTTCTCGTAAGCAGTCGAGTGTTGCCAATTCCACCATAGAGGCTGAGTATGTAGCTGCTGCTAGTTGCTGCTCACAAATCCTATGGGTTGTATCTACCATGAGAAACTATGGGTTAACTTTTAAGGGTGTTCCACTCATGTGTGATAACTCCAGTGCCATATGCTTAGCCAAAAACCCAGTCCAACATGGTAAGGTCAAACACATCAATGTGCGATTCCACTTCCTGAGAGACAAATGTTGAAAAGGGGGATGTTGAGCTCCAATGCATCGATACCAAAAACCAACTAGCTGATATCCTCACCAAGCCCCTAGATGCTTCGAGACATGCTTTTCTTCGGGGGGAACTTGGTGTTTGTCATCCCTATGGCATCATTTGAGGGGGAGTTGGTTTTCTCTTGTATATATGTATCTTACCATTTTCGCATTGCATCTCATATGTAATATATGCATTGGTAGCTGAGTTTTGATTCTTATGCTTTCTTGCATTTCTCTTTGCTATGATTGAGCTTGAGCTAAGTTGTGTAGATGTGATGGTAATCTCTCATGCTTATATTTTCTAGATGGCTTGTTATAAACTCATGTGAGTAACTTGCTAATCTTAAAGGTAAACTGAGCTTCTTGTGAACCTTATGATCTAATCATGATAAACTTGCTCACCATGTGTATAATTGCTTTTATCCTTGTTGAAGCTTGCATTAAGGCTAGTCTAGAGGATGTCTTGGCTTTGGCAACTTGTGTTTATGAAATGGAAGTCTTTGCAAATGTTTAGATCATAATGAAACATTGTGGGAACGTGTGTTCCTTTTGCCGCAAAGGCATGCTCTTTTGTCTTGTGCATAATCTTGAAAAATCTGCTAAGTGCTTTGATCAAGAACTACTCAATAATGCTAAATCCAAACATTATGACTTGAAGCCTCGGGGTGTTTGTCGTACCCAGTCGTGCGACCCTCCGCATGGATAAGAGGACACATGAGGATAAACTATAATCACTTGATCAACTGAGTCTCTGTTTCATATGTGAGTGTTTGTAGAGCTCATTTTCTGCGAGTGCCTGTTGCCTTTGTTGAGACTGAAACTGGCTAGATTCTTATGATTCACTTGGTGCTTGTTTTGCCTTGGATGAGAGTACTTACACATGTGGTGGCAGATTTTCTCATGATAAGCAAAATTTGATTCTATCTAAGCTAGTCAATCTTTCTGCTTAGCCTATATAGCTCATGGTGTTTATGCCTTGCTACCTATTTTTGATCTTTGCATGATTGGGAGCTATTGCATTTACACTTCATGGCACTATGGTTGTGGTTAGCAAAGTTAATGCTTGTTTGGATAATTGTTGAAGCTCCTTAGGTTTGCATTTTCATGCATTGCATGTTTGCTTGTTCTTTTACCTCTTTGATGAGTTCACTGCCAAACGGGGAGAAAATTTTGGGGTCATGCACAAATAATGCTAAGAAACTCATATGATCCATTTTGCACTACATGAGACCTACCACAACTTGACGGGGAGCATATCATGATCTTGAGCGGTTTCTTGCATTTTTCATATTCTTTGCGTCTCAAGTCGCTTTCTTTGCCAACTCTTGGTTTTGTGATCCCTACTGGCTAGATGGCTTGTTTTCACCTTTTCTTTGGGTTTGGCCACTTAGATGTGCTTATTTGGCTTCGTATTTCAAACTCTAATCTTTGTGCATTTGGTGTTGTCAATGTACTCATCAAGGGGGAGATTGAGAAACCATGTGGTGCCATGGTTTACTATTTGTGATGAGTAATTGACTTGAGCGGATTTGGTGTTTGAGTTGAAATGCGGGAATCCAGGGATTGCATGGGTTTGCATATCATGGTTATGACTAACCGGAGCTGGTAGAGATATTGGTGATGTTGCAGGAGATGGGAAATGTGTTTGCTTGTCTCATGATGTGTAGGTCACTAGAGTCGACTTGGCGGTCAACGGCGAGAGGATCGGGCACAAGTAGGGGACTTGGGGCCAGCGATCGGGATGCCGGGTGAAGTCAAGGGTGATCCACACCGTACACGTGGAGAGGCAAGAAGCATGGACGGTTTCGCGGCTGAGCCTCAAAACCGTGGTGGTGATGAAGACGGCATGTTGACCAAGTCAAGGCGAATTGGATGCCGGTGCAAGTGACAAGGGGGCTCGATGGACAGGGACTGGGAGAGACTTGCCAGTGGTCAGGATTGCGGGACAAGGTGACACGCGTCGACATCGAGAAGTCGCGCTTTGAGAAGCATGTAAGGCGGTTTCCCGGTTTGGGCCTCAAAACCGGTGGCGGTGGTTGGTAGTGCACGTGGCACCATCATGGAGCTTGCTTCAAGATGAAGCGAAGACATGAAGCGTCTGATGGCATTCGAGCGATGAGGAAAAAGATGGACGGTTATGCCCCCGGTGGTAGGTGGGTTTGTTACGTAGGTCAAGGGTAGAGTGGTCATGTGGACAATATACCCTAGGCCTATATAACCAGAGGTGTGGCTAGTGGGAGAGTAGCCTCTCTTCCATTAGCCTTGTGTTAGCACTCTATTCAAAGTGCTAGGAGATGACTTCATGTTTGAGAGGAGAGTAGTGGGTGTGTGAGAGACATCTCTTGCTCTTCCAAATAGTGGGAGGAAGAGGGTGGCTTCCTAGCCTTGTACCTATGAATCTTGTAAGCACCTTTTCATGATATGAGAAGTATTTTCGTGCTCAAGATTTCCCTCTTCACTTGAATCCCGAAATTCCTTTTTTCTATTTTCGGAAGCATTTTAGTGGTGATTTTTTATCTCACTTTTGGACGAGTTTTTGGCCCGGATTTCTTGAGAAACTTGTTGCTAGGATGATCTAGGATAATCCTCTATGGATCCTTGATGGAATTATTGGGTCTAGCACCTTCGATTTGAAGGATTTCTCAAGTTTTCACTTTTTGGTGTTCTTGGCACAAGATCTGAAATTCGTGATGATTTCTTGAGCCAATTGAGTTGATCTCCTAGGATTAGGGTCGTGATGTGATGAGGATTCACTAGTTCAAAAATTTCATCATTTGGAGTTTGTTTGATTGAGTGTTGGAGAAGTTTTGAGAAGATCCCAAGAGATTTTCTGTTCTATCAGGGGTCGACCGGCACTGCCGATGACCAGGACCGGCATTGCCGATTGGTCGAGTTTGTAGGTTCCAGTGTGACAGAATCCCGCATTGGCACTGCCGATTGGTGGGACTGGTACTGCCGATGACGCGCACTGGCACTGCCGATAGGCGTGACCGGCACTGTCGATGGCAGGTATCAGCACTGCTGATGGGAGTTCAGTTCTGAACTGTTGAGGATTGCTTCTTCCCTTTTTATTTCCGCTGTGGTTCTTTGGTGTGGCTGATCACTCCTAGGGCTAGTACACTACAAGTTAGTGTGTGTAGTCTTGGTGATCGATTTGGAGGTTGGCTTGGGTTGTTTTTTGGATATAGGCCAAGTTCTCTTGGAGAATTTTTTTGGCTCCCATTCACCCCCCCCCCCTCTGGTCGCCTTCTCGGTCCTTCAACTTGGAATATAGAGGGAACTCTCAAACACTCATTTTCAAATAGTGGCACTCTATGGCCTTAGAATTTTCGCAAATTCCAAATGAAGAATCGAGCAATAAAGAACTAAGGCAAATAAGAACCAATTGGGTATGTATGAGCCTTAGTCCATGAACCACGCGAGTAGATTTAACCTCGGAGTTCATAAGAGCTTGCTCAATGGGCATGAAGCACAATCCTTTCCTTTGGTCACACTTATAGAGATGTAATATCAAATAGAGCATGAGGCACAAATATCTCCAAGTGGGACAAGCCTTCTTTGTGTTTCCTATATGATGCATGCAACAAGCATTGCACATATGCAACGAAAGTGAACATGCTATGTGTATGCAAGCAATATTAAAAACAAGACACAAAGGAAACCTAACAATGTCAAGTTTGAACCCCTCCCAAGCTTACTCACTATAAACCATACCCCTGCTTGAAAGAAGTCAAACCACCATCTCAAGGACTCCCCCATGCTTATAGCTATCTTGGATGGGTTAGACATTGACTAATTTTTATGTTTTTTTCTTTTAGTTATTTACACATGCATGGATGCAAAGAATACTAGTCACAAACACATTTTCAAATAGTGGCACTCTATGGCCTTAGAATTTTTGCAAATTCCATATGAAGAATCGAGCAATAAAGAACTAAGGAAAATAAGAACCAATTGGGTATGTATGAGCCTTAGTCCATGAACCACACGAGTAGATTTAACCTCGGAGTTCATAAGAGCTTGCTCAATGGGCATGAAGCACAATCCTTTCCTTTGGTCACACTTATGGAGATGTAATATCAAATAGAGCATGAGGCACAAATATCTCCTAGTGGGACAAGCCTTCTTTGTGTTTCCTATATGATGCATGCAACAAGCATTGCACATATGCAACGAAGGTGAACATGCTATGTGTATGCAAGCAATATTAAAAACAAGACACAAAGGAAACCTAACAATGTCAAGTTTGAACCCCTCCCAAGCTTACTCACTATAAGCCATACCCCTGCTTGAAAGAAGTCAAACCACCATCTCAAGCACTCCCCCATGCTTATAGCTATCTTGGATGGGTTAGACATTGACTAATTTTTATGTTTTTTCTTTTAGTTATTTACACATGCATGGATGCAAAGCATACTAGTCACAAAGGAGTCCTAATTACCATGCAATGCAAGAGAAAGAAAAACACTCTACAACTACCAAGAACAAACACGGTTACCTCCCTCATGAGTATAACGTTCATTGAGGTCTATGTCACTTGTGGTGGACTTCACATGATCTTCATGAAAGCACTGAGTCCACCACCACCACTATCTAGGCCTTGTTCTTGGGCACCCACTTGTACGTAGACGATCTCTCAAGATCAACAACGCACTTAGGCACCCATATGCTCTTGACCTTCCTCTTCTTGTTTGGTGGTCCAAAGGCCTTAGCTTTCAGCTTACCATCCTTGTTCCTAAAAAGCTTGAAATGTGTGTTCTCATGGAACAAGTTAGCGTTTGGTAAAACAATGGAACTCCTCACCATGGGACAATCCTTGGTGGCATGGCCATCCTTGCAACACCTCTCGCAATAGTAGTTGTCAACGAGAAGGGGTTTGATCCATGCGGGGATGGAATCACTCTTCCCTATGATGTCGATGGCGGCGGGATATGAGCCAAGTCCTCGTTGGGACACATTGCTCACAAGGTTCCTCCCAAGAATCTCCTTGTGGATGACTCTACCACGTGTGAGCCTCTCAAAGCCGTCGATCATCATCTTCCTCTCTTCCTTGAGCTTGTGATATTCCTCCAAAACAAATGGCTCAATAGAAGAAACCGCAACCGAGGTGGTTAGTTCATCACATATGGTAGAAGCATTGCTCTTGGATGAACTAGAGGAGGGAGAGGCAAGGTTCTCCTTGATGGCCTCGTAAGTAATCTCAAGGGCCTTGTACTTCTCATGAAGCTCTACATGATCACCCTTGAGTTTGTCATAACTCTTATTTAGGGCCTCATGAGATGTGACAAGGTCCTTGAGCTTACTCACAAGGTCAACAACATGGTCCTTAGCCAACTTATACTTTTTTCTTACCACATCCAACATTTTGGGTTTCTTCACGGTAATGTCGCGGGCTTGCTCAAGCATACTCCACAACTCGGCACACGTGTGCTCCTCATCATCGCTATCGTCACTGTTCTCATCCTCACTCTCCCCAAGTTGGCTCGCGGCCATGAGGCACGTGGGAGGTGGGGGAAGAGCTCGTTGAAGTGTGGTCTTGACAAAGCTAGGTCGGCCACTTCTTCATCACTTGAGGAAGAGGACTCATCACTTGAGTTATCACTTGTCCACTCTCCAACAAGGGCCTTACAAGAGAACTTCTTCTTGTATTATTGAGATTTGCCTTTGCCTTTGCTCTTGTCCTTGTTGAAGTGTCTCTTCTTCTTTTGCTTGGCCTTGGGGTCTTCTTCTTCTTCTTCACTTGAATCTTGTGTGACTTGAATGCTTCTTTCTTGGGCTTTGGGCACTCTCGAACAAAGTGATTCTTTGATCCACAATTGAAGCACTTGCCTCTTGACTTGGAAGCAAACTTGTTCTTGAAAGTCTTCATCTTCTTCATGAGAAGAGCCAAGTCCTCGGTCAAGTCACATTCATCATCATCTTCTTCATCATCATCCTCAATGATCACCTTCTTCTTGTTTTTCTCGCTCTTGCTAAATTCTTGCTTGTCAGCCGGTAGAGCAAGGTTGGATGGTTGAGGATCATCCATCCCCAAATGGTAGCTCTTAAAGGCAGTGATCTTGCCAAGTACATCCTTCATGGTCTTGGTCTTGAGGTCACCTTGCAAGATGAAGGTGATGATAGACTCATACTTGGGGTCCATGGATAGCCTCAAGAATCTTCTTATCACCTCAACAGGCTTCATCTTGAAATCATCCCCAAGTGCATTGATCTCCTCCACTAGTACATGAAAACGAGAATAGATAGTGTTAGCTCTCTCATGTGGCAATCTAGTGAAGTTATCATACTTGTTCTTCAGCACATAGTATCTTTCCTCTTTGACATCACATGTGCCCTCGTGGAGCCCCTGAATCTCAGTCCAGATACCATGTGCTGTGGAACTAGCATCCAACTGAGCAAAAACATCCTTAGAGATGCAAGCAAACAAAGCATTCTTGGCCTTAGCATTGCACTTAATAAAATTAGGCTCAAGTAGGTTCACATCCGCATCGGACTCGTGAGTGACCATCCATGTCTCCGGATCAAGGGACTGCAGGTAGGCTTGCTTGTGAGCCTTCCAATAGGCATACTCCTCCCCATTGAGTCAAGGGACTATAGGTAGGCTTGCATGCGAGCCTTCCAATAAGCATAGTCCTCCTGATTGAATATGGGAACATTCCCCGCCTGTCCCGGCATCCTTACTCAAGGCGGTGAAGCCTCAAAGATGAGCACTTGGCACTGATACCACTTGTAAGGACCGAAGGCGTACCGAGAGGGGGGGGGGAGGGTGAATCAGTAAGCCGCTCACAAATCCAAATACTTCAATTTACACTACTTGAGTCTAACGAGAGAAGCAACCTAAACAATTCTAGTAGGCCAAGACCTACACGTGCTAGTGTTCATGATAAGAGAAAGCGCGGAAGCCAAACACACTAGCCTATGCAAGCCCCAATTCAACATAGTTACTAGAGCACACAATTGCGGAATAGTAAAGAGAGGATCAAAGAATGCTCATGATTTTTTCCCGAGGTCTCGAAAGGATGGCGTCTTCCGCTACTCCTCGTTGGACCACTCCCGCCGGAGTTCCAGTCCCTCCCACCACTAAGTGGAGTTCTCGCTCACAAGCCTGCAATCACTCCTATAGTGAACACACGGTGTGCGTTGCTGCACAAAGCACAAGCTCGTCTCCCTCGAGAACTTACCAGACTCCTCGAGCCGACACGGGCGCTCACTAGCGATGCCCCTTTCAATGGCGGTCTCAAACCGTGTACAAACGTGTGACGGCCTTCACAACCAATCACGATAGGCTCGATCACTGATACCTAACCGGTCTAGGTCTCACCATAGACCAAGAGTAACAATCTAGATCACACCCTCAAGGACACCCTAGCCTTAGATGTGCAAGATGCTCAAGTTACTCTCCTCTAGCACTCTCAAGATATGCAATATCTCCTCCTAGTGATCTCTTCTTTTCCTCTTGGACCTTACTAAATGCTCTCAGGTATTCCACTGGCCAAGAGAGGTCCCAAAGACCCCAGCAATGAAGTTATATAGGCTCCCAACCTCAAACTAGTCGTTGCTCCACAAAATCAGCTTTCTAGGCCCACTGACCGGATAGTGGTCACTGCCTGACCGGATAGTCCGGTCACTGCAATGTAGTGCTCCAACGGCTCTGTCCTCTGCTGATTCCTGAGCTGACAGGACCGTATGGTCCATTTCTCTCTCCAGTCCAGAAACATTTCATGCTAAAGCTTCATTGCTGCCTTGTGCAAGTCCTACTGACCAGACCGTCCGGTCCGTTTCTCTCTCCAGTCCAGAAACATTTCACGCTAAAGCTTCTTTGCTGCCCTATGCAAGTCCTACTGACCGGACCGTCTAGTCAGTAGACCGGACCATTTGGTCTGTACAGACTCTGGCACAGACAGACTCCTCGCTCCTCGCTATAAGTCCCATACAACTCCTCATAGTGACTGTATAGTCCGGTCACCTCTTACCCCTCTGTCCAGTCTCTATGTCCAGAAGCTGAAACTTGTCGAACTCGCTTGACTTTGTTTCCTGGCTTCTCCAAATAGCTCCTTGGCTTCTTCACTGTCATCTAGTGCTTGTGATTTCACCGAGCAACCTTGCACATCACCAACTAGACATGACCTTAGAGAATGACCTGGACCCCCTTGATAGTCCGGTTTTTCCTATGGACTCAAAGCCCTAACAACTAGGCAAGTTTACCCAACACTTGCACCATAGCTTGTTCTCCGCTTCGACCCATCTTCATCAACCCTTGGACTCCATCAAGTTCACAAGCCTCCATGCTTGTGGTCATTTATATCAATCACCAAGGCAACCATCATCCATGTGATTTGCAATAGAGTTTAGAGATGATTCCTACATAGACAACACTCATGTAGATATTAGCCCACAATTTCATAGTTGTCATATATCACCAAAATATTCATACGTTGGGGATCCAATCATCAATGGTCATGAAGCTTACACAAGGCCTATCGGTGGTTCAGGGCTCACCCAGTGCTCACTATGATGGTGATGGGGGTGGACCATCTTTATCCAGAAGTCGGCTAAGACCGGGCAAGCGACCTGGTTAGAAGCCCCGGGGAGCGACTCGCTCCTCAGGTCTTGGCGGGTGGATCGGGTTTGTCTTGACCCCTCGAGGGGCCGAGCAAATCGTTGTAGGCCCATCGAGCGGGACGTGACCAACTCTCAACCCTCCAGGGGTCGATCGAGTCGGGGGCGATGTGGTCTTTGTTTTCGGGATCTGGTTGCCGCGAAGATTTCCTTCGCAGGGCTCGTGCAGGTGGTGTCACGACAGGGGTCGGGCGCCCGTGTCATCCCGGATGAGGACAGGTTTAGGGGGGTGTGACATGGCACCCCTGGTTTCTGCCCCCGACACTTCCTGACATCACAAACACCAAAACAGGAAACAAACAATAAAGGTTATCCCTACAAAACTATGAAGCAGTGGTGCCTCTCAACATAGCAAAAGGAAGCTCCTTACAAATCTCTTACAAAGTTCTGAGAAGCAATGCAAAGGATACCAGAGGTGTGTTCCACGATTGCAAGGGTCATAAAATAACCTGTGTGCTATCCAGAAGAAAAATGTAGAGCTAGAAAGACCAAATATATATATGTGAGTGGCACACAAATCAAGAACAAAGAGTAAAGCTGAATAAGTGCTCCAAGTAACTTGTCCTTAATTGCTGGTCTAACTATATCCTAGAACAGTATGGATAGCAATTGCAGAAACAAGTGTGAAAGGAGAATAGAGCACAGAAGGGGACTAGGTGTAAAACAGCCAAACCTCCAGATTCCAGGGGCCTAGATGGAGCACTAGTAGAAATCTCAAATTTATTTTTTTATTTTTTTAATATTTTCTCCAACACATTGGCAATGGGAGACAACCCATAAAAAATTTCAGCTCAAACAGAGGTAGGATGTGGCCTACAAAAATTCTGCAAGTTTCAGAAAATAACGGGTTTCAACTTGAATGAATTTTTTCTATATCTTCCCGATTTTTTTAATTTTTTTGAGAAGGGCAAACAGCGTTGGGTGGTTTGGGGAGGACCCTTTTCGAGTTAAGAAGCTCCTATAAAAATTTCAGCCAAAACAGACAACCGAGCAAAAAGTTATGGCCATTTTACCGAAGGTGTGTTGAAACTGGTATGGAAGAAACCCGCGGTTTGAGTGAAACCCGAGTCGGGTTTAGGGTCGGGTTTGGAATCGGGTAGAAATTTTTTTGTCGGGATGGATGTAATGGAAAGTGGAAATTGTGGGGGTTGGTTTGAGATGTTTAGGGTGGGACTAGGGTGGGTTCAGGGTGGGATTGATCAATCAACTTTAGCACACAAAGCCGAACAAAATAGAGGGTGGTGGAGGGGGGTGGCGGCTAGGGTTGCAAGGGAAACACTACTGACGATAAAAACACAAACTATACTAGTGACTAAACAAGAACTAGGGCACAAACTCTACACTACATAATCTGAAATTGAAATATGTAAAAGGCTAACACGTGGAATATGCAAAAGGCTAACACGTGGTTATGGGCGGGGGGAAAAAATTTTGTGGTTTTCTATGGTCAATAGGAAGAACAAGAAAACAAAACTAAAGGGTAGTGCAAACCTAACGATGCATCTGAAGCCCTGATTACCACTTGATGTGGACAAGGGTTCCTGATCTTTCGATAGGTTCTGATAATCTTGACTAAGGTGGAGGCGATACACAAATCGATCCGGCTTTCGAACAACATGTACTGGACCCCACAATCACATCACAACGTCTCCTCTGGTTATCAACCGGTGTTGCACAGTTGACCTCGTCGAGATGGCTTATCCTTGCTTGCAAATTAAGAACACAATCAAGAACAAAGAAGAATGCAACCAAATTTGCAAGTATATGATAAATCTCACAAGTTGGGGTCTCACAAATCAATCAAACAACAAAACTATTCTTAACAAAATAATGTAAGAAAACCTAAACCCTAATGGTGTGTTGGTGGGTGTATATGAAGACCCTAGGGTCATGCAAGTCCCTCTGAACGCGCCCCTAATTGGGCTTAACTGGATACAAAGCCAAAAGACCAAAAACAGGTGACGCAACACCAATACAAATTCTGGACCCTCTTTTATTTCGATGATTCCCAATGAATCCGGATGAACTTTGATATGGGGCCACCGTCATTGGAAAGATCTTCTCCTTATCTTTCCATGTATATATAGAACATCCAAATCCGAGTCCGTATGCGTCTTGGGCATCCATTTTAGTGCAGACTGGTCCTAGGCCCCGAAAGAGACTCGAAGTCGGTTTTGATTGGGCCTCCGCCTTGGCTTCCAAGTCCTTGTTGGTCCTCCATGTTCCCAAGTCCTTCTCCCATCATCTCTTGGTTCTCTCCATGGTTGCTAATTATAATATAATCATTAGGTAGCAAACCATTCTCAAAAGTAATATATAACAAAGAACAAAGGAACGAGCTCACCTCTAAATTTAGTGGTTATGCACGAGCTCTAGTCATTGGACCTTGCAAGTCTAGAATTGGAGGAGTATTGTGTGTATCCATAGGAGTGATGTCCTCATCAACAAGGCATTCCGAGATCCTCCATCGACCTTGATGGCTAAGATTCCAAACATCCAGTACTCGCCGGACTTCAAGATGTCCTTCAGCTCGCTCGACTTCTCGGTGGATGACACCAGAAACCTCTACCGGGTGAATCAAAGATCTAATCCAACCACAGCCAACTCCATGGCGTGATCATTGGGCTCAACAGATCTTATCTCATCTCCAGCACCACTCAGATTTGGCGAGACAGGCCTACCCATCGGGTATGGGTCTAAGTCAATCCTGTCCTTTGATAAGGACTCTTGATGGTTCTTCTTGCCCGTATCCGCACGTCATATACATGGTGCACATGGAAGAACCCAGGGAGACCCTGCCACTAGTGAACAACAAGGACGCAAATCAAGACGAGGAAGCTCCATTGGCTGGACATCTACCCTACCGACCGAGGGGATCTCGTGAATCTGATAGCATTACCTGAGAGCTAAACCTCATAGATTTGGAGATCGAGATGAATGACGAGAATGTTTACACCTCCCCACAGGATAACATCACTAGAGCAAGGACGCTCCTCGATGGCTTGATGGCCGAAGAGGTATTCTAGAATTCTGCGATGAAAAAGGTTGTGGCCATGCTCAATGCTGCTGCAATTCACGACCAAGCTAGGGCTCAACCCTCCCAATCGATTGTTGGCTCTAGTTAGGTGGCTTCACAACACCGTTGAGGACATCAAGATCTGAGAAATTATCTTAGTGTCCAAGACAGTCATCAAATCATCAACTCCCATCATGAGGAGCGAGCCCATGATAATCGGCATCACGAGGAGGAATGACGCGATCGGAAGGATGACCACTGTTGCAATAACCGCAGGGACAAGCAATGCCATGAGTCACCTCGAAGGGATAACCATGATGACTGATGTCACAATGAGGATCGGGACTGGCGTGAATACCATAACGGGGATAATCGGCATCGTTGTCATGATGATGATGTAGGACCCAACCATCGGTGTGATACACCTTCCACCTCCCAATTACCCGACTGACTGCGCAAATCTACATCATCTAGTGATGATGGGTTTGATGGGATAAAGGCTTTCATACCGGAGCTCCGCATCTGCAAGTACCCATGAAGCTTCAGACCAGTCACTATCAAAAAATACGATGACCAGAGACCAGTCCCAAGGAGTGGCTTCAGATCTATAGCATAACTATTCGGTCTGCAGGGGAGACACCTATGTGATGGTCAATTATGTACCAGCCTGCCTTGAGCCAACCGCTCGGATTTGGCTTACATCTATCCCTGAAAAATTGATCACCTTCTAGGGAGACCTCAACAAGAAGTTCATTGAGAACTTCCAAGCTACTTACAACCAGCTGGGCAACCACTTCATCCTCACCTGAGTCAAGTAGAAGTCTTACGAATCCCTTCAGGATTAGATGAAGCATCTTTGCCAAGAAGACTAAGATCCCCAATGTCCCAGATCAGCGGATCATTGCTGCCTTCCAAGGAGGGTTACAGAGTGATGACCTGGTTTGGGAGATCGGTCGGTAGAATCATAACCTAGATCTGACCACTCGAGAATGTTTCAAGATTGCTGACAAGTACGCCTCTGGGGAGTCGGCTCTGTACGACATCCATGGCAAGGGAAAGGAGAAGCAAAAGACTGATAACCTAGTCGCTGCAATAGACCGATCCAGGAAAAATACTCGGATGAATCAGCAGACCATGGACGACTTTCTAAGTGGCCCATGCTTATGGCATCCAAAGGGAAACTGAAAAGACCGAGAGGATGGGGGGGGGGGGGGGGTGAATCAAGAAATTGCTATATGTACCAAATTCTCCAATTCCTAAAACCGATCACTCAAACAACTCCGATTACAGTTCTAGTGGTGATCGCACTAACAAGATAATGGTCCTACAAAAGGAATAACAACCTAAGCATACTAGTGGATCGCACATAAGGCAATACAATTCCTAAGTAAGCTAGTTAAGTATATACACAGAAGCAAATAACATGCTAGCAAAGGAGCCTACTCATGCACTACTATAAGATAATGAACTAGAGGACACAAGCATAAGTAGTACAATACATAGGAGGGTGATCAATCAATCCAAAGCAACTCCTATACATGCTAGTGATCAAATGCGGAAGCTAAACACTACTAGCAAGTAAGGAAGCCTATTCATGTAAGTCTACAAGCAACCAGAGCAAGGTAAGCACACAAGCATGAATAGCACGGTATATAAATCCGAAAGGTAAAGACATCATAGTAACGAGTAGATTAAGAGATGGCTCATGATTTTTTTCCGAGGTCTCGAAAGGATGGCGCCTTTCCCTACTCCTTGTTGGACTATTCCCACTGGAGTACTGGTCCCTCTCGCCACCAAGTGGAGTTCTCGCACACAAGCCCGCAATCACTCTCGGAGTGAAGACACGGTTGCCTCACCACTGCCACCAAGGCACAAGCTCGACATCCTCGAGAACTTGCCAGACTCCCCGAGCTGACTCAAGCGCTTACTAGTGATGCCCCTTTCAATGGCGGGCTCAAACCGTGTACAAACGTGTGACGACCTTCACAACCAATCATGATAGGTTCGATCACCTACACCTAATCAGTCTAGGTCTCACCATAGACCAAGAGTAACAACCTAGATCACACCCTCAAGGACATCCTAGCCTTAGATGTGTATAAATACTCAAGTTACTCTCACTAGCACTCTCAAGATATCCTATATCCACTCCTAGTGCTCCTCTCTTGGCCCTTTGGTTCCTAATAGATACTCTCAGCAATCCCAATGGTCAAAGGCAGTCTCTAAGACCCCAGCAACGAGTTTATATAGGCTTCCAACCTCAAACTAGCTGTTGCTCCACGAGATCACCTTTCTGGACACATTGACCAGACTGTCCGGTCTCTGCCAGATTACACCGTCCAATCTCCTCTCGAATGACTTCCCAAGCCATTGGCTTCTCTGTCCCAGCAATCTCCTATACTGTCCGAACCGTCTGGTCTATCCAACTCTAACGACTCCATAGAGCTCTCAAATTCTGCACCTTCTGTCCTAAGTCACCTCCATATAGACCGGACCGTCCGGTCTGCTGACCGTACCATCTGGTCAATATAGGCCTTCACACTGATAGACTCCTCGCACACTGCTCTCTGATCTCCAACTGCCCGTATAGTCCCGTCACTACTGTCCCCTCTATCCGGTCACTCTGTCCAAAAACCAAAAACAAAACAAGAGAACCAAGGAGCAAATAATAACTGACAAGAGTTAGAAAACTCCCCCTTTCATTGTGCTCCTCGGTCATGATGGTGTTCCACCATAGCTCCCCCTACACACATGACTCAACAAACAATTTCTCAAGTATGTAATGGTTAGTCATTTGTGTGGTGGGGATGTATGAGCCACTTGTCTTTTAGCTGCGTGGGTAGATTTAACCTTGGAGCTTGTTTGAATATGACTCAATTGTCATGAAGCACAATCCTTTCCTTTGGTCACACTTATGGAGATGTATTCTCACATAGATCATGAGGCAGAAATTTCTCTAAATGTGACAAGCCTCCTTTGTGTTTCCTATATTATGCATGCAACAATCATTTTACATATGCAATGAAAGTAAACATGCCATGTGAATGCAAGCAATATTAAACAGAACACAGAGGAAACCTAACAATGTCATGTTTGAACCCCTCCCAAGCTTACTCACTATAAGCCATGCCCTTGCCTTGAGAGAAGCCAAACCACCATCTCAAGCACTCCCCCATGCTTATAGCTATCTTGAGTAGATTAGACATTGGCTAATTTTATGTGTTTTTCTTTTAGTTATTTTACACATGCATGGATGCAAAACATACTAGTCACAAAGGAGTCCTAATTACCATGCAATGCAAGAAAAGAAAGAACATGCTATAACTACCAAGAACAAACATGGATACCTCCCTCATGAGTAGATATATTGTTGAGGTCCATGTCACTTGTGGTGGACTTCACTTGATCTTCAAGTAAGCTCCCAGTCCACCACCACCACCTTCATCTAGGTCTTGTTCTTGGGCACCCAGTTGTACTTCGTTGACCTCTAAAGATAAACAAAGCACTTAGGCACCCATATGCTCTTGACCTTTCTCTTCTTGTTTGGTGGTCCCAAAGCCTTTGCTTTTACCTTGCCATCCTTGTCCTTAAAAAGCTTGAAATGGGTGTTCTTATGGAACAAATTAGCTTTAGATAAAACAATGGAACTTCTCACCATAGGACAATCCTTGACGGTGTGGCCATCCTTGCAACACCTCTCGTAATAGTAGTCGTCGGTGAATAGGGGCTTGACCCAAGCGGGAATGGAGTCACTCATCCCGATGATGTGGATGGTGGCGGGATATGAGCCAGGTCCACGGTAGGAGACATTGTTCACAAGGTTTCTCCCAAGGATCTCCTTGTGGATGGATTTATAACATGTGAGTCTCTCAAAGTCGTCCATCACCATCTCCCTCTCTTACTTGAGCTTATGATATTCTTTCAAAATAGAGGACTGTTGATATTTCTTAACGTTGTATCAAGAATATGACTATCCCTGGTACGACACTAGAAATGATTGTTAGTGTTTGTTATGCTTTAAGAGTAAAGTGAATTAATCCGCAAGAGCATGGAACACCATTGTAGCATTTCACCCGGGAGTATTCCAAGGTATCGTACTTTTTTTCCTCATGGAAGTCAGGCATAAGATTTTCTTGGTTTAACAAAGATATAACTATAAGAATTATACCAACTGACCAAAGACGGGGGTAAGGATGTTCAATAATAATAGTAGGGGTAGTAACACAGGAGAAATCCACACTAAGATAAATAAAGTGGTCAGTTAAGCTAGCCGGGAGGACAGCGAGTCTAAGTCTAAGGTTCCTAAAATATATCTTCCTAATATATCTAAGTCAAGCATCAAATCCTAGTTACTCGGGTTGAGCGCTTACACTAATTTCTTGGTACAGCCTAGTCTTTCACATGTTAGCTCACTTCGGGGCACGAAAACGATCCACTAATAAGGTCGGTAACTAACCTCATGTACTAGTGGGTATGCTATCACTAGGAAACCCTACTTGAGACTTCCCGAACGTGGTGGAATAGTTAAGGGACGGACAGGGCTGTCACCACCTACCGTCTACCACACAGCCCGTGGGGATGAATGCAAATCTAGCTAGCGTTAACTTAGGCACCACGCCTATGCCTTCACTAGATATTCTTCCGTTGGCCTATCGGAGATTGCTGGGAAATAACCAAGTCTAATTCCCAAAAAGAACTAGACTTAATTAAATCCTAGCTGGGAAACCCGTGAACTATGTAACAATGTTTCTTCCCGATAATTTTAACTTGAGGAAATAACTAAATTAAATTAAATACATGAAAAGATATAAAAGGAAAGATATTTATATTAATAAAAGATAAGTCTCACATAAAGAGAAAAGATACAAGAGAACTCATACCAAGACTTCGAGACAATTCCGGAATCTCTAGCGATGCCCTCAACTAGACTCTAACTCCTGACTAACTAACCTACTCTACTAAGTAGCACAAGTAGCGGGAAATGGACTCCTTCATGTATTGCTTCCTTGATGTTCTTCTTTTCTGCCAAATTCCTCCTCTATTTATAGGTGGCAATGGGCAAGGGGGGGGGGGGGGGGGGGGGGTACTTGTAGGTGAAGTACAGTCGGTGGGCCGAAGTTGGTCCACCGGGCGGCGGCCAAGGCTGGGCGACTGTGACATCCCATGTCACAAAATGAAGTTAACAAAACCTAACATCAATTAAGGGCTAAGCAAAAGCATAATTAATCCATGTGCCAAAGAATAAAAAGAGGAAACCTACTTAATTAAGTCTATAATATTCAAAAAGGGGTCATTCCCAAACATTACCAAAACCTATGGAAGTACCCCAATATTTTTGCATATTATGAATGGCCGTAATAAAATAGAATTTTGAGAATTTTTCCAGAATTGTTGGTAACCAATTGATACCCTTAAAAATTCCCCCAAAGTCAGAAAAGTGTATTTCGGGTTTAGAATTTTCATAATTTCTCAAAGCGAATTTATCTGGTGCACCCAAAAGAAACGTTGGAGCACACGTTCCACTGAACCCACACAAAAATTTGTGTCCAGTTTGGAGTAAGGGAACGTGGCTAATTGTATCAAACCCGAGTCCAAGTTCTAAGTCAAAAAACCGGGTCAAGAATTCTCTCCCTCTGGCCAATTCCAACCTGACATCGGGTTGTACCCGGCCACTGTCCCCACCACCGTTTCCTGTCGCCCCATGCCGGCCACTGCGCTGCCAACTCGCCACCCTGTGCCACCGGCTGGGAATTGAAGCCGCCCACCGCCGGCAGCCACTCCCCTGCCGACAGCGTGACCCCTCCTCCCTCTCTCTTCCTCTCTCACCCGCTCTCGGCCATCACTCCGCCGGCCGAGTCAAAAGGGGAGCAGAGGCAGCAGAAGCACACCAGCCTCATTTCTCTCACTCTCTCAACTCGCAACCGGCTCTCACACCCTCCCGAGCACCCCCGAGCGCCGGCACTCACTTCCCTTTCCTCTCCCCGGCGGAAAACCGAGCCTGTGCTCTGTTCTAGCCGCCATGGTCGCCGCCGCCCAGAGCTTGGCCTAGGCAAGCTCTCCGTCCACTCTCTATTCGCAAATCGACGTGCAAGGACTCCACCCCACTCCCCTCTGACTCCCTTCCTCCCCTGTGCAGTGCCCTCACCGGAATTTGTGAAACCGGAATCGTCGCCGCCGGGATCCGACACCCCCGCCGACGGGAACCCACCTCCGGCCTTCCCCCTCGACGAGTTCCTCGACGCCGACCGTCCCCAAGCCTCCGCGGAGCTCATCGACCAAAGCCAGCCTGTCTCCCCCTCGGCACCGTCGCGTGGGCCTCGCCGGAGCTGCCCCTGCCGTCGTGCGTCGTCGCCGGCGATCTCTGGTGAGCCACTTCCCCCTCCGACCCCCTCCTCGAGATCCCCTCGGCATGGAGACCATCCGAGTCGCACACGAGCCCCCACCGTGCCGCCGATCAGCCACGGGCCCGAGCTCGCCGTCGTCGGCCGCCGCGCGCGCGCGCGTCTAATAGGATTTGAACCCAGTGGCAAAACTGTAAATAACAGTGAACTTTGAATAAACTTCAAAATTCAATATCTCGAGAAATACAAGGCCAAAAAATGTGAAATTAATTTTGTTCAACGCCTAAAATCTTGCTCTACCAGAAAAACAGGATCAAGTCCAAGTTTATTCAGTAAATTAATTTATTTAATCCATCAAAGTCACAACCCTAATTTGCTTAATAAATTCATAAGTAATTATGTGTAAATGGTAAATTCATGAAATTTGGTCAGTAAGCATTTCATGGCATCTCTAAACTTTCTGAAAAAGCACATTTCCATTTTCATGCATATTCTTAGTATTATTGCATAACACTCATTTTTAGTAATTGAATTTATATAAATTATTGTCTAGGAATTTATTCATGAAATTTGGCATTCCTGTTCCTTACTCACTTGTACACTTATGAAAAATCCCATGAAAAATTTGAAGCTACTAAAGTACAAATGTGCTGTCGAATTTGATCAATTGTTGATTAACTAGGAATTTCTTCATATAAATGTTACTTCATATGTATAGTTAATGAAAGTAGGAATAAGTTATTTTCTGAAAGTCCATGGAGAATAACTCATCTTCACATTTCAGTAGAAATTCCCATTTCAGTTATATTCTTTAGTTCTTAATTACCCATAGCAACCTAGAACTAGTTATGAAATAAAAGTGCCATTAGTTATGCCTAGTGTTAGTGGTGCATATGGTCACTTTAGCTAAGTGGCTCAAAAAAAAAATGAACTTTCTGAAATTTGACCCTAAGTATTACAGTGTCATATCATCATCAGCATGTGATGTCATATGATCAACATCTAGGCCATGCTCATGTTAAAGTAGACATACACTAACACTGTGATAATTAAAAGTTACATTCTTGTAATTAGAAATGTGTCCCCTTCAAATTCAGTGGCTACCATGTCATACTTAAGTATGCAACCCTATTCACGAATGAATGATTAGTTCATTAATTTATTTGTTGAGGAAGTACCATGAATCTTCATGCCATGCATTCCATCTTTAGTTAAGGAAAACTCCATGAAACCTTGTGTATTCCTTGGCATTAATGCATGTCCATTCCATATAGGGATCGAGACCGAGGAGATCACACCGGACCAGCAAGGAGCTGAAGTGCACCTTGGTGAAGACTCTAACTACGATCACACCCAAGGCAAGCCCCGGTGCATAACCCATTTTATCATTCGAGTCCTTTTTCTTTATCACCAGTTAGGAATATTGTATTGTGCATTAAGTGTAGGACTTGGATGAAACACACTTGCATACTCCAACAATGACCTATGATTAGTATGTTAGTAAGCCTTGTCGTTAGCAAATGCTATGCTTAAACTAGTGGAGTCAACGGTAGGTTATAGATTCAACTATGGTGCAATTGGTTGATGAACTTGATAAAAATGGAGCACCTATCGTTGCAACTCCGCGAACAAGTATTGAACTGTACCAAGTGCATACCTTTAATATGGGAATTGGTAAACCTAGTAACTTGGGCGCCGTATTATCGGACGGCCATACTCATCGATCCAGAGGTGATGTGAACAGCATGGTGGTTGCACGTGTTTGAGGACCGCTGGAGAGTGCATGGGTTAAGCCTCGGATACGAAGTACTGTATCGCGGGGAGGACGTGTACTCGGGATCGATGGCCCCGGATTGACTTTATAGCAATCTTGTGAACGGTGACCATACGTGTTCTTAAATGATGCGTATGTCGTGTATTTGGGTTTTCCCTGCAGGATGTAAATCAATTCGAATTGCCGTCCCTCGCGGTTATGAGTACCTCTTGTTCGAGCAGCGGCAATGATATGTTAAGTAGTAGAGTTGTGGTTATGTTTCTAAAATTTATTTATGCTATTGATACACAGTGCTATGATGTATTGCTCCTCCGCTATATTCATGTCTTAGCAGCTAGCTAGACTCACCGTAGCTGTGTTCTACAATAAGCAAAGTAAAATCTTGTTTAAGGAAATTGAAATTGCAGCATAGAACTAATAGGAGCTTTTTATGCAATTATCAAATAAACCCGGTCAGCCCCCTGCATACTAGGAGTCAGTTTGAGTAAATCGGTTGACGGGTAAGTCTTGCGGAGTATGTTAGATACTCAGGCTTTGCGTTGATGTTGTTTTTCAGGTTTTCCTCAAGCGACCTATTGTGATTGTTGTAATAAGGTTGTGTGGGAAGGTGAGGAGTCTCAAAACTGGACCATCGAATGGGTCCCCAGTTCTCCTAACCGTGGTGAGTGAGCCATCGCCATAGGGCTGGTATGGTTCACGTAGGCAACATCGTGTTTTGTCGTTTCACCACTTCCGCTAAATTATGTAATATGTACCAAGGACTCATATTATGTATCAGATCTGAACTCAGCTTAATTTGAACACCGGACTTGTAATCTTACTCCTCTAAGTGATGTATCTTTGTATATGACGAATGTTCATGTGTGAATGCTATGTATGGTTACTTCGTTAACCATCTCCCGAGACGATCCTGTGCGACATACTCTACTTTTCGGAGTAGGGTTGTCACAGCTGGTATCAGAGCCGTCTTGAGATAAGCTACACATAAATGAGCATTTTAAAACGTAAACAAACCGTTTTTACGCATTACGGTGAGGTACGAACTAGTGGTGCCCATATAAGAGTCTTGTAGGTGGCAAAGCTAACCTCGGGTTATGTTTGTTTAAATTACTTGCAACTACGGACTCTTCAACAAAGGTATGTCTTTGTGTGCAGATCGATAGCGCTCTAAATACCGAACGCATTCCGGGTGGGCAAAGACCTGGGCTTTGATTGATGCACGGACCGAATGCGCTTAAACGTCGGCTGCCTTCCGGGTGGGCGAATACCTGGGCATAAACTGTCATTGCTATTTTAGCTTGTTTCTTTTGAATTTGAAGTATTGTTTCTGAGATGAATCTCTTGCAGGTACACTAACCACGTGTAGTTCGTTAGACAAACGTGTGAGAAGTGTGTGTGCCACCGGATGGATCGAGTTATATAATCGGTCAAGTTTTCTTTTTGTGAGGATGTAGGAAATCGGCATATCGAGCATTGGCAACCATGCACATCATATGCATTAAACCTTACCAAAACCTGTAAAAATATCATTGATACTGTGAACATGCGAAATGACTAAGTTTTTGGACGAAATTGAACCCCTTTTGCACCTAAACCAGAAATTTGAACCTCACCGGTAAGTGTCCCACCTTACCAGAAATGTCAGTTTCACTAAAATGAGCATAACTTCCTCAGTTTTAATTCAATAGAGGTGAGTAAGTACTCGTTGAAAATATTAGGTTTTTCTCTACAAGTTTAGTTTATAAAGTTTGTCTTAGAAAAATCGGGAACTAGGTCGAATTTTGCAAAAACAGTAGCCTTTTTCTGGAAATCAGAAACTGCCTCATTTCTGTCCCATGTCTTTGGATGATCATAACTCCCAGAGACTTTATTGGATGGAGATGTGTGAGTATACCTTGGAAAGAGGATGAAATTATCCACAACATTAGTAAAGCACAAAAATTTTAATATTATCCAGAAACTAAACGTTTTTGCCCGTTACCGCGGTTCACTCCGTCGACCGCAGAAAATTCGTCGTTACCGGTCATTGAACGGATCGGGAACCTCATGTCTTTTCTTTTACCAATCATCCCTTATGCTATTCTGAGCATGTGTGCTTAGTGGAATATTAAGTTTTGACTCACCCTTGCAAAACTTTATTCCGGCAGATGGATGATGGCAAGCGCATGATGGACCCGGAGTACCTTACCGCTCGCATCCTCGAGTTGGAGCGAGAGCGCGAGGCGCTGCAGTCCGCGCTTGTTGCCCGTGATGCCCAGCTCGCGGAGCGTGACGCTAAGGTTGCAGCCCTTGTGGGCAAGCTGCACACTAGCGAGTTGGAGCGGGCCGACCTTTTTGAGAAGCTCCATGATGCTCGGCTCATCATCGAGGATGATGCAAGCGGCGTGTTGCAGGAGCAGCTGCACCAACGCAACACCCAGCTCACCGCTGCCCAAGGAGAGATTTACTCTCTTCATGGTCAGGTTACCACTCTCTTGGAGGAGCAAAGCGAGCTGCAGGCCCAACGCGAAGAAGCTCAAGATGAGCGTGATGTCATGGAAGGGAATCTCAACGACGCTGACGCGATCCTCGCACAGCAAGAGCAGCTCATTGGACAGCTCCAAGCTGCTAATGGTCAGCTGAACGCCATCCTTAACAATGAGCCACCCATCCCACTCGCGATGATTCCCCCCGATGACGCCGATCTGAGTGAGAACGGTGATTCCGGCACCGACTTCGAAGCACCCACGGGACCAGCAGCTATGGACGTGGAGTCCGATGGTGACAGCCACGCCGGGTGACCAAGCAGCCTTATGTACGTAGGGTGAAATCTCGTGAGACATCATAGTCATGTGTACATGATGTGGTAGTGTTACGCTAAGTTGTAACCTAAGCTCTCCGAGATCGTAGGGTGTAGTGTTCCGAGTGATGTAACCGAAGACTTGCTATGTATCAAAAGTTGCATCACATGTATCTATGGCTTCATCATGACTATGTTGCTTATGGTGTAGAAATTATGGAATTTAAGTTATCTCTTATGTCCGCACCGTTTAATTGTCCAGCATTTCAATTTGAGCAATCTGAAATTTTATTTCGTCGCCATATTGTAGCCTTGTTATCATGTTGTCTCATATGATGATCGGGCTAACATATTGTTCATATGTCAGATGGTGCAAATTCGCCGTGGTGGAGAGAACGTCGGTGATGCTCCCGGCGCCTCGAACATTGGCGGAACTGGGCCGCTGCCCCACGCGCCACCTCTGACGGCTATGGAGCAGCATATCCACAATCAGAACGAGATGTTCCGCATGTTCATGGAGAACATGAACGGTCAGGGAGTTCACGGACCACCACCACAGCAGCAGCGGGAATCCTCTTACGCCGACTTTTGGGCGACTCACCCGCCCACCTTCGGAGAAGCCGGTGATCCTCTGGAAGCGGACAACTTCATTCGCACGTTGGAGTCGAAGTTCGCACTCCTCCACTGCACCGAGCAGCAGAAGCCTCTCTTCGCCGCGCAGCAGCTCCGTGGCTCCGCAAGTGCTTGGTGGGCAAGCTTCACCGCCGCTCTCGCCGTGGGTCACCAAGTTACTTGGGCGGAGTTCTGCACTGCTTTCCGTGCACACCACATACCCGCTGGACTTATGAAGCACAAGTTGCAGGAGTTCCTCAACTTGAAGCAAGGCTCCGGAACCGTGCAAGAGTATGCACGAAAGTTCAACTACTTGGCCCAATACGCGTCGTATCATGCCGATGCGGACGAGAAAAAGAAAGACTGCTTTCGTTCGGGACTTACCCCGAAGCTACAAGACCGATTGGCGCAAGTCACCGCTGGCACATTCAATGACTTGATGAGTGCCGCCATTGTGCAAGAAGATGCCATCCGTGCCAATCAAGAGGACATGAAGAGGAAACGTGCTATGGGAAGTTCATCTGGGTCCGCACCGCCCAAGTACAAGCTAGCAATCACTTCCCCGACTGGACAGAAATTCCAGGCTGCGGTACTGTCGGAAGGAGGACCTCGCCCGTCATTCTCGCAGCAGCACTCACGATTCCATGGGGGAAACCAGAAGCAATCTTCTAGTTCTCGCCCACCGTAGCAAAACAATCAAGTGGTGAAGACCAACTCCTCACAGCCATGCTACAATTGTGGCCGCACCGGTCACTTTGCTAAAGAATGTCGGTTTCCGAAGCGCAACCCGAGCAACAACAACAACTTCAACACTTCCGGGAACAACAACAACAACCAAAACAGCGGCAACAACAATAATGGCAACAATGGGAGTCGTCCTCAGTCATCTACCCCCACTCACAAGAATGGCCGAGTCAACTATACCACGGTCGAAGAGACCCGAGCTGGAGAACCCGTTCTCGCGGGTACGTTCTCGATCAACCAACATGCTGCCATGGTTCTTTTTGATTCAGGAGCAACGCATGATTTCATTAGTCAAGCATGTGCAAATCATCTGAAAATTACCCCCACCACTATGGGAACCCCGTACGTTATTACGTCTCCCGGTGGAAAAATAAGGGCTCATCTCGAGTTAAGGAAAGTGCCACTTAAGCTAGCCAATAACATATATCCCACTTCCCTAATCATCTTAAATGGCCAAAGCATCGACATAATTCTCGGTATGAAATGGATGACTAGTCACAAAGCTGTATTGCACCTTGAGGACCGAGAAGTCCATTTGAACTCACCATTACACGGCCCTTCTATTCTCCGATTGCCGTATCTCAAGTCATCCACCTCTCAAGTATGTCAAGTGGAAGGGAAGGAGCTAGCAAATATTCCAGTGGTTTGCGATTTTCCCGACGTCTTTCCAGACGATTTGTCGGGCATACCTCCGGACAGGGATGTTGAGTTTAAGATTGAACTCGTACCCGGTACGGCGCCTATCGCTCGTAGGCCGTACAAAATGGCTCCTAATGAATTAGCGGAGTTGAAAGATCTGTTACAAGAGCTTATGGACAAGGGCTATATCCGACCAAGTTCATCTCCCTGGGGTTGTCCCGCCCTCTTTGTGAAGAAGAAAGACAAAACCCTACGCCTATGTGTTGACTATAGACCGTTAAACACGGTAACCATCAAGAACAAGTACCCTCTACCTCGAATCGATATCCTTTTTGATCAGCTAGTAGGTGCTAAAGTCTTCTTCAAGATTGATCTCCGATCCGGTTACCATCAAATAAAAATCCGAGCCGAAGATATTCCAAAAACAGCATTCTCCACCCGATATGGTCTTTTCGAATATCTTGTCATTTCTATCGATCTCACCAATGCTCCAGCCCATTTCATGTATTTGATGAATTCCGTATTCATGCCCGAATTGGATAAGTTCGTAGTGGTATTCATCGACGATATTCTGATCTACTCTAAGTCCGAAGAAGAACACGCCGAACACCTTCGCATTGTTCTACAACGACTCCGAGCTCACCAACCTTACGCCAAATTTAGTAAATGTGAATTTTGGCTAAAGCAAGTTCCGTTCTTGGGCCACATCATATCAGCAGAAGGAGCAGCCATGGACCCCTAGCAAAGTAGAGGATGTGCTGAATTGGAAGGCTCCAAAATCGGTCAGACAAATTCGCAGTTTCCTTGGTCTTGCCAGTTATTATCGGAAATTCATTCCCAACTTCTCAAGTATTGCCAAGCCTATGACCAAGCTGCTGGAAAAGGATTCTAAGTTCAAGTGGAGTGGTGCATGTGAAGAAGCTTTTCAGTCACTCAAGAAGCACCTGACAACCGCTCCGGTTTTAGCTCAACCCGATATCACCAAACCATTCGATGTTTATTGCGATGCCTCTAGCACCGGATTGGGTTGTGTGCTTATGCAAGAAGGTCGTGTCATTGCCTATGCCTCACGACAGCTCCGGAAGCATGAGCAAAACTATCCCACTCATGACTTAGAATTGGCCTCCGTTGTTCTAGCCTTGAAAACTTGGCGCCACTACCTACTCGGTAATCTTGTCAACCTCTACACCGACCACAAAAGTCTCAAATATATCTTCACTCAACAAGAACTGAATATGCGGCAACGTAGATGGTTGGAACTAATCAAGGATTATGAGTTGTAAATTCATTATCACCCCGGAAAAGCAAACGTGGTTGCCGACGCCTTGAGTCGAAGGGACCAATGCAATCACGCGATTGTTTGCTCTATGGAAGCTCGCCCGATTTGAGATCCGAGCGAACCAAGTCTTCGTGTCATTCCACACGGTTTGGCTCTCATTCCTACTCTTCGGGAAGAAATCGTGGAAGCCCAGAAGCAGGACAAAGGAATGGAGTATATCCGCTAGAAAATCGGAAAGGAAGAAGCTGCATGTTTCCGACAAGATGAAGATGGAGTACTTTGGTTCAACAATCGCCTTGTTGTTCCAAAGAATAAGGAGCTAAGAAAGAAAATTTTGGATGAGGCTCACTTGTCCAAATACTCCATACACCCCGGCAGCAACAAAATGTATCGCGGGTTAAGGGAAAAGTTTTGGTGGACACGCATGAAACGAGAGGTTGCTCGTTATGTCTCTGAATGTGACACTTGCCAACGTGTGAAGGCCGACCATTTGAGAGCAGCCGGTCTTTTACACCCATTGAAAATCCCCGCTTGGAAATGGGAAGACATTGCTATGGACTTCATCGTTGGACTACCCCTCACACCCAAGAAGCACGATTCCATATGGGTTATTGTGGATAGGTTCACCAAATCTGCTCATTTTATTCCCGTCCATACAACCTACTCTACTAAGCAATATGCCGAGCTCTACATTGTGCGGATTCTATGCTCGCACGGTGTGCCCAAGACGATCATCTCCGATCGAGGCCCCCAATTTATTGCTCGTTTTTGGGAGCAATTGCACGCTTGTCTTGGCACCACTCTCATCCGCAGTTCCGCTTATCATCCACAAACCAATGGACAAACCGAGAGACTAAATCAATATTTGGAAGATTTATTAAGAGCTTGTGTGCTAGACAATCATGGAAATTGGGAATCTTGCCTCCCGTTCGCTGAATTCTCCTACAACAATAGTTATCAAGTAAGTTTGGGAATGTCGCCATTTGAAGCTTTGTATGGTCACTTGTGTCGAACCCCGCTGAATTGGTCAGAGTCGGGAGAAAGAATTACTTTCGGTCCTGATCTGGTCACGCAAGCCGAAGAGAAGGTGCGACAAATCCAAGCTAACATGAAGGCCGCGCAATCCCACCAAATGAGTTGCTCTAATAAAAGGAGACGTCCATTGGAGTTCGAAAAGGGAGATCATGTCTATCTTCGGGTTTCTCCCAACAAAGGTGTATCTCGTTTTGGAATCAAAGGGAAATTAGCACCCCGCTATATCGGACCTTTTCCGATCACGGAAAAGCATAGCGCCGTTGCTTATCGGTTGCAACTACCGGAAAATCTTGAGCGGGTGCACAACGTCTTCCATGTCTCCCAACTCAAGAGGTGTTTGAAGCCCCTGATCGACGTGGTTATCTCCGACACCGAGCAATTGGAAGAAGACCTCTCCTATCCCGAATACCCCGTTCGCATCCTCGATCAAAAGGACCGGGTAACTCGCAGCCGCACTATCACCTTCTACAAAGTGCAATGGAGTAACCATACTGAAGAGGAAGCCACATGGGAACAAGAGGAGATTCTGAAGGCCAACTTTCCAGAATTTTTGGCCTCCCAAAACTGGTAACCATCCGCACCCCTCCCTCTTGTTCGTTCTTTTGCAAATCTCGGGACGAGATTTCCTTAAGGGGGGTGTGCTGTGACATCCCATGTCACAAAATGAAGTTAACAAAACCTAACATCAATTAAGGGCTAAGCAAAAGCATAATAAATCCATGTGCCAAAGAATAAAAAGAGGAAACCTACTTAATTAAGTCCATAATATTCAAAAAGGGGTGATTCCCAAACATTACCAAAACCCATGGAAGTACCACAATATTTTTGCATATTCTGAATGGCCATAATAAAATAGAATTTTGAGAATTTTTCCAGAATTGTTGGTAACCAATTGATACCCTTAAAAATTCCCCCAAAGTTAGAAAAGTGTACTTCGGGTTTGGAATTTTCATAATTTCTCAAAGAGAATTTAGCTGGTGCACCCAAAAGAAAGGTTGGAGCACACGTTTCACTGAACCCACACAAAAATTGGTGTCCAGTTTGGAGTAAGGGAACGTGGCGAATTGTATCAAACCCGAGTCCAAGTTCTGAGTCAAAAAACCGGGTCAAGAATTCTCTCCCTCTGGCCAATTCCAACCCGACACCGGGTTGTACCCGGCCACTGTCGCCACCGCCGTTTCCTGTCGCCCCATGCCGGCCATTGTGCTGCCAACTCGCCGCCCTGTGCCACCGGCAGCAACTCCCCTGCTGACAGCGCGACCCCTCCTCCCTCTCTCTTCCTCTCTCACCCGCTCTCGGCCATCACTCCACCGGCCGAGTCAAAGGGGGAGCAGCAGCAGCAGCAGCAGCACACCAGCCTCATTTCTCTCACTCTCTAAGCTCGCAACCGGCTCTCACACCCTCCTGAGCACCCCCGAGCGCCAGCACTCACTTCCCTTTCCTCTCCCCGGCGGAAAACTGAGCCAATGCTCTGTTCTGGCCGCCATGGTCGCCGCCGCCCAGAGCTTGGCCTAGGCAAGCTCTCCGTCCACTCTCTCTTTGTAAATCGACGCGCAAGGACTCCACCCCACTCCCCTCTAACTCCCTTCCTCTCCTGTGCAGCGCCCTCGCCGGAATTTGCGAAACCGGAGTCGCCGCCGCCGGGATCCGACACCCCCGCCGACGGGAACCCACCTCCGGCCTTCCCCCTCGACGAGTTCCTCGACACCGACCGTCCCTAAGCCTCTGCGGAGCTCATCGACCAAACCCCAGCCTGTCTCCCCCTCGGCACCATCGCGTGGGCCTCGCCAGAGCTGCCCCTGCCGCCGCGCGTCGTCGCCAGCGATCTCCGGTGAGCCACTTCCCCCTCTGACCCCCTCCTCGAGATCCCCTCGGCATGGAGGCCATCCGAGTCGCACGCGAGCCCCCACCATGCCGCCGATCAGCCGCGGGCCCAAGCTCGCCGTCGTCAGCCGCCGCGCGCTCGCGCGCGTCTGATAGGATTTGAACCCAGTGGCAAAACTGTAAATAACAGTGAACTTTGAATAAACTTCAAAATTCAATATCTCGAGAAATATAAGGCTAAAAATTGTGAAATTAATTTTGTTCAACGCCTAAAATCTTGCTCTACCACAAAAACAGGATCAAGTCCAAGTTTATTCAGTAAATTAATTTATTTAATCCATCAAAGTCACAACCCTAATTTGCTTAATAAATTCATAAGTAATTATGTGTAAATGGTAAATTCATGAAATTTGCTCAGTAAGCATTTCATGGCATCTCTAAACTTTCTGCAAAAGCACATTTCCATTTTCATGCATATTCTTAGTATTATTGCATAACCCTCATTTTCAGTAATTGAATTTATATAAATTATTGGCTAGGAATTTATTCATGAAATTTGGCATTCCTGTTCCTTACTCACTTGTATACTTATGAAAAATCCCATGAAAAATTTGAAGCTACCAAAGTACAAATGTGCTGTCGAATTTGATCAATTGTTGATTAACTAGGAATTTCTTCATATAAATGTTACTTCTTGTGTATAGTTAATGAAAGTAGGAATAAGATATTTTCTGAAAGTCCATGGAGAATAACTCATCTTCACATTTCAGTAGAAATTCCCATTTCAGTTATATACTTTAGTTCTTAATTACCCATAGCAACCTAGAACTAGTTATGAAATAAAAGTGCCATTAGTTATGCCTAGTGTTAGTGGTGCATATGGTCACTTTAGCTAAGTGGCTCAAAAAAAAATGAACTTTCTGAAATTTGACCATAAGTATTACAGTGTCATATCATCATCAGCATGTGATGTCATATGATCAACATCTAGGCCATGCTCATGTTAAAGTAGACATACACTAACACTGTGATAATTAAAAGTTACATTCTTGTAATTAGAAATGTGCCCCCTTCAAATTCAGTGGCTACCATGTCATACTTAAGTATGCAACCCTATTCATGAATGAATGATTAGTTCATTAATTTATTTGTTGAGGAAGTACCATGAATCTTCATGCCATGCATTCCATCTTTAGATAAGGAAAACTCCATGAAACCTTGTGTATTCCTTGGCATTAATGCATGTCCATTCCATATAGGGATCGAGACCGAGGAGATCACACCGGACCAGCAAGGAGCTGAAGTGCACCTTGGTGAAGACTCTAACTACGATCACACCCAAGGCAAGCCCCGGTGCATAACCCGTTTTATCATTCGAGTCCTTTTTCTTTATCACCAGTTAGGAATATTGTATTGTGCATTAAGTGTAGGACTTGGATGAAACACACTTGCATACTCCAGCAATGACCTATGATTAGTATGTTAGTAAGCCTTGTCGTTAGCAAATGCTATGCTTAAACTAGTGGAGTCAACGGTAGGTTATAGATTCAACTATGGTGCAATTGGTTGATGAACTTGATAAAAATGGAGCACCTATCATTGCAACTCCGCGAACAAGTATTGAACTGTACCAAGTATATACCTTTAATATGGGAATTGGTAAACCTAGTAACTTGGGCGCCGTATTGTCGGATGGCCATACTCATCGATCCAGAGGTGATGTGAACAGCATGGTGGTTGCACGGGTTTGAGGACCGCTGGAGAGTGCATGGGTTAAGCCTCGGATACGAAGTACTGTATCGCGGGGAGGACGTGTACTCGGGATCGATGGCCCCAGATCGACTTTATAGCTATCTTGTGAACAGTGGCCATACGTGTTCTTAAATGATGCGTATGTCGTGTACTTGGGTTTTCCCTGCAGGATGTAAATCAATTCGAATTGCCGTCCCTCACGATTATGAGTACCTCTTGTTCGAGCAGCGGCAATGATATGTTAAGTAGTAGAGTTGTGGTTATGTTTCTGAAATTTATTTATGCTATGGATACACAATGCTATGATGTATTGCTCCTCCGCTATATTCAAGTCTTAGCAGCTAGCTAGACTCACCGTAGCTGTGTTCTACAATAAGCAAAGTAAAATCTTGTTTAAGGAAATTGAAAGTGCAGCATAGAACTACTAGGAGCTTTTTATGCAATTATCAAATAAACCCGGTCAGCCCCCTGCATACTAGGAGTCAGTTTGAGTAAACCGGTTGACGGGTAAGTCTTGCGGAGTATGTTAGATACTCAGGCTTTGCGTTGATGTTGTTTTTCAGGTTTTCCTCAAGCGACCTATTGTGATTGTTGTAATAAGGTTGTGTGGGAAGGTGAGGAGCCTCAAAACTGGACCATCGAATGGGTCCCCAGTTCTCCTAACCATGGTGAGTGAGCCATCGCCATAGGGCTGGCATGGTTCACGTAGGCAACGTCGTGTTTTGTCGTTTCACCGCTTCCGCTAAATTATGTAATATGTACCAAGGACTCATATTATGTATCAGATCTGAACTCAGCTTAATTTGAACACCGGACATGTAATCTTACTGCTCTAAGTGATGTATCTTTGTAAATGACGAATGTTCATGTGTGAATGCTATATATGGTTACTTCGTTAACCATCTCCCGAGACGATCCTGTGCGACATACTCTACTTTTCGGAGTAGGGTTGTCACAGCGACCACGTGTGCTAGGCGGCGGTCAAGGCCGAGCGGCCGTTAGATTGGGTCGATTCCCCGACCGACCTTCCCCGATGGTTTAGATCGTGTCTCAATGATGGTTGTTTGGTCGGTTTCCACTGACTCCCTCATTTTGAGGGCGGTAGGCCTCATGGGCCTCATGGGCTAGCGACCCCGTGTAGCAACCCGAGGCCGAGCGGCAGGCCAGGCCGGGCGGCCCGGATGGCCGGGCGGCCCGGATGGCCGGGCGGTGGGCTAGGCCGAGCGGCGGCCTTGGACGGGTGCTGACTCCTTGCCGGGTTGCCCTTTGACCTCTCCCAGTTAGGCCACTTGATGACCTTCTTTCCTTCACCACATTTAACGAGTCTTGGTCCAGGAGGAGAAAACTACATCGTGGTGGAGTATTTTGCAAAATCGACCGAGTGCTGATTTGAGCCGTAAACGACCCTGTCGTCCATTGAAAATGGCTATTTCATAGCAGTGATCGACCGACAGGGTGTTTATTCATGTTTTTATATATTTTGACCCTTTTATACCTACAAACACATATCTCACCAAAACTCATGGAATCTTATTAGTTAAAATAAATATTTATTTATCTTAGGTCTTTACCTGGCATTTCTCGATCGGTTGGTGCCCGATATTGGGTTTTATAGGCCGCCAACACCTCCCCAAGCTTAAAACCTTTGCTCGTCCTGAGCAAATTAAAACTTAGAGGTGATGGATTAGGAGTTGCTTCGATATTAGAGCCCTACGAGGATCAAGTGCATAAAAAAAATACTCCAACACAATATGGGTAAGTGTAAACCAACACAACTTAGTCACTAAGTCATTCTCATTGTACAACGGGGCTTACTGGCATTTTATAACCTTGTCATAACCGGTTGAAGTCTAGAACAGCTAGTTTAGACTTTTTCATGCAATTTCCTACTTGATCATGAGACCAAAGTTTTTATAATGCTGCATAAGGTTGAAATTCATCCCTATTGGTGTAATCTCCCACTATGACTCTAATCTCTCAAAAAGTATATTTCCTTACCAAGTGCTCATCATACTTTAGAATTTGGCTTTATATGTGGGGCTTGGTAGGATGGCACATCTAGTATGCATATATTGTTAAGTTAAGAGATGGTCCTAGCGAAAGACTTTGCACCTCCTCATTCCAGTCACTTAGAAATAATGTCCAGGGGAGAGGGAGAGAATGGACTAACGTGAAGGAGTAGGCTAGCACAATTGCAGAAGCCTTGGGTACAAATTAGTCCCAAAAGACTGGATTTTTGTGCTAGAGTGGAAGGATGGTTCTTTTGCTCAAAGATCTTTTTGAACCTTGAAACTTGATGTTGTACGTTCATGAGAGCTGATAAACTTTTCTTATTTTCTTTCTTTGTTTCTTTCTTCCTTCCTTCCTTTCTTTCTTTCTTGTTTTTCTTTCTTTTAGCTCTCATGGTGTAGGAAGGTTAATTCAATGGTTAAAATATTTTGCAGATGTTTTCTAAGCATTTATTGGAGAGAACAAAAATCTTACTTATAGGATCAATGTTTTGCAAAAGGAAAGATTTTTGGTTGCCATGCTTGGTGAAGTCGATACTTGAATTCGAAGTGGAGACCGCATAACCAAGCATGATTAATTGAGAACTCAAAGATAACATGAAGGAAAATGATTGGCTTTTGAAGTGCAAGCCCCTCATAAGGATCAAATCCTAACTAAACTCAATGCATGCATAAATGGTGTAGACTTGGTTTTGCTAATCAATATCTGGCCATGGTATGAAATTGTCTATCATAGGGAAGATGTGCACCAAGTGGGGTTTTTTTTGTTGCAGCATGGTTTTGAAAGAAGTCACTGGACTCTATTCATAAGGAAATAAGAGACTCATCCAAAACATGCCATCTCATAAACTCCAACAACTAGACTTGGTGTTTATTAGCCATTTCGCACCCACTAAAACACAGAGGGACTAGCATTATCATCATGACGATCTACCACCACCCACAAAAATGAGGAGTAGAGGCTGTATACTTGAGACTCAAAGGGACCTAATAGAGCAGCTATTCATCATTTCCATAGGCATGGCAAAGACTAATTTCCCAATTTTATTCGAAAACCAGAAATCTTTTTGTTCTTTTTGGATTTGCAAATTTTTATGGTTTTCCTTGAAAGCTAAAATCTTTTTGTGTTTATCTCAAAGTTTTAACAAGCCAAAAAATCATTTTGGGTTTTCTTTAATTTTATCAAAATTGAAAATCTTTTTGGATTTTTCTTAACTAGCTATATACAAAAGGGAAACAAAACGGCTCAACTAGAAAGAGGGCGAGAGGGTAGAACAAATTGTGCACCTTAGTTTGGGTACCTCCCCAAGCTTAGGTCATTGCATGACTTAAGGTTGGATGGCGTTCACTGTGGCAGTTGATACTCGATGTTGAAGTGACCGAACAGTTGGTCTATCATGGAGATGTTTGTCTGAAGTTGTTCTGACGTTTGTTGATGCTATTATGTTCTTCCCTTATGGCTGCTTGTATTTCTTGAGTTCGCATGTTGGTCACATAAGCATTGGCAGCCAGGTATTGCATATCTTATTCGAATTCTAAAAAGTTGTATGATGTGAATCAAGCGGAACGAGAGGTGCCTACCCCTCCATGAGGTTGGGGGTAACTCCCCATCCCGTAGGGATTAGGAGGTTCATACTCTTCATAGGAGTAGGTAGTGTAGTTTGTTGATGAACTAGCAAATCGAGGAAACTATGGTTGCTCCCAATGGTATTGGGAGTTTCCCGAAGTACCTGGTTGAGGTGTGTTCATGGTTGTTTCATGCTGTTGTTCTGCTCGTCGGAGTTGTGCTCTTGTTCTTTGCCTATCCCCTGAAACACTATGTCTTGTCCGCTACAAGGGAGCTTGCAATTTGTACACAAAGTTCTTTTTACCGACAATAGTGAGCTGGGGGTTAGGCAACTCAATTTCTATGTCATACCCGTGATAAAGCATGAAATACCTATTGTTCTCCTCTTTCAACAAGTGGGCTTGCAAGAAATGATCTTCACCTAGTGCTAGGGACATGATCTATTCTAGCTCTGTGAAGTGCGCCAACCTTTCTAGCAATTCTAGTGACAAAAGGGGTAATAGTAATGGGTCCTTGTTGCCTGAATGCTAAGGTGAGCCAATGGTTGATGAGGAAAACTGTGGGGTTCGTTTTAATCTACTTGATTTCAGCATGGAGATAGGCTTTATCCAAACTATTCACCGAACGTACATCACCCCGAGGGGTTAGGTAGTGAGTGATAAAATGGTGAATTATATGGAGCGATGGGTTATGAATGTCACTAGTGTGTTCTTGCCCCGTAACAGGATTTCCTATCTTTGACCAAAGTCCTTGTGGTGTGAAGCCTTTAAGTTTATCAATGTCTCTGGCGGCCTTATGGTCGGAACCAAGATAAGTACTAATTTCTTTCAAGGACTGTTCATAGGTTTCACCAAAAAGACAAAATTCATAGAGAGTGCCTATTTTGTTTGACTCATGGGCATGAACTTTCAAGGTGCAAAGAAATTCGATAGTAAGCCATTTAGAACCGTATTCATTGAGGTGATAGAATCCATACCACCCCGCCGTGTTGAGTGCATACTCAAAATCAGCGAGGACGCTGATTCGTTTGAGAGAAGTCATGGTTGAACTTGCGCACGGATGTGAACTCCTGGTATTGATTGACGTTGAACTTGCTTTGCTCGTCTAAGTCGTTGAACACCATGTTCTCTTCACTCTCTATGAACTTCTCAAATTCTTCATCTTGTATACTCGCCACTATTGCAGCCTCGGTTATAGACATTATTTTCGAGTGGTAACTCAGAGCATGTCCATATATGAAGTTTCTAAGTGTTCAGCTTATGAGCGCTCACTTGGGGTGCGCCTCTCACAACTTGAGCTGCTGCTGCTGAAGTTGGTGTAGAGGCCCCTCCAAATGTTCGCCATTCCTGCAAAAGGGTTACTTGGACACAATACCCAAAGGAAAATATGATAATAATGGTTAGCGGTTAGTCATTTGGTTAGTAGTCCAAGTGTTAGTTGTTCAAACATGCAAGGGAGGTAGAAATCTTGCTCTAGTTGGCTTTATTTCAGCACACTTTTATTCCTATGTTCAAAGTGCACTTACTAAGCAAACTAGTGGAGTGAGAAAGAGAAAAAAAGGAGGGAGAGATGTGAGAGAGAGATAAAGTTTCAGCTGAAGGAAGAGTGGTGGAGAAATGAGTGAGAGGGCACTCGGCATTTATAGGCTCGAGTGGGAGCCTTGGAGCAAATTTTTTAGGCCGGGTGGCGGGCCAGGCTAGGCGACAACCCATGCTAGGAGGTAGGACTTTTTCCTCCACTTGCTGCATTATTGCTTTGATGATTGAGGGGGGGGGGGTGCCCTAGTGCATGCGCCCTATGATCTTCATGCTCACTTTGTTCATAAATGTGTTGAGAGTGTGGGGAGCAAGAACGAAGTGATGGGATGGCCAAGTTGAAATTTTGCAATGAGTACCTTGCCATCTATGAGGCCTAGGGAAGTAGGATGGCAGGTGAGAGTAGGTGATTAAAGTGTGAGGAGACTTGAGTGGCTCTCATTCATTTGCTTTTATTCTTGTGGGGCTCTAGTGATGAGGACATCACCATGCTGGATACACGCATATCATGGCCTTCCCCAAGTTACAAGTCGTCACCAACTCAGTCGCCGCATTCGTCTCGGATTCAACCGACACTCCTTCACGGTTTTGATGATATCTCCCACATCCGACGTCCAAACGAGGCGTTCTTTGATGCGTTGGAAAGGGGACGACGACACCGTCGTTTTGTTTCTGGTCCTAGCTCCAGAAGGGTCGTGAGTCATAATATGTGACCATGACAAGGTGCTGCGCCACCTATTTTGGGCCAACTTGGCCATGTATCATGTCGGGCCTTAAGCCCATGTTGTGGGCGCCCCCCCTGGTCGCCCCCAACCCTAGGACATCCCTGGTTCCTACATAAACTCAGTAGCCGCCGTCTTTTAGTTTTAAGTTTTATTTAGTTCAGTTTTCCAGAGAGAAACTTGATCGAATTATTATAACTGTGGCGACAAGTCCTTTTACAGTAATCCAGGGCCCCTGTTCTTGTTCTACACCACTGTGGCGATTAGTCCTTTTGTGTTCAGAGTTTGAACCTTTTCTTGTGATTCGCTTCATCCATATTTGCAATTTTAGATTGCGTGTTTATTTTCTCTTGCTTGTGTTCTCGATTTCACTTGCAGGAATAATCAAGTTGTGCTTGGTGTAACGGTTGCGGGGTTGGATCGTGTCTGATTCAAGTCGGGTCGTCGACACCGAGTTCCCCAAATTCGAGTTTATCCCCTTACCTCTCAGAAGATCGAGCCATACCTACATCGTCTAGGTGAGAATTTTTTTTCACAAAGGAAAAGCTAGACACTCCTCCTCAACTCATGGTCATCATCCCTTCTATAAGAGAGTAGAGAATCCAATAAAAAGTGTGGCTAGGCAGCCATTATTGGACGGGCGACAGGTTGGGTTAGACAACTCAGAAATCACCCAGCCAGGTGGTCGTTTTTCAGAAAAAACATCCTTCGAGTGCTGAAAATCTGTCTGGGTGATTTCCGGCCGGGTTAGTGTCCCGGATAAGCAGCCGGGTGGTCGTTTTGACCCCGGAATCAGCCTTCCGGCCAACCGACTTGGTTAGGTGATCACCCAAAATAATTTTTTTACTTTTGTAATTTTTTTATTTCTTTTCTTCTATGGCCTAAATTTGGTGATAAAAGAAGAGAATAAAAATAATCTAATTTAATGGTATCTACAAAAGAAAGGGGGTAAATATCGGTTACCATCCGACCAGGATTCAAATTTTCGTCTCGGACAAGATGTTCTTTGTGTTTAGTTCTTCATGGTACCTTTCATGGATGGAGAATTTTCCATGATCGGTGCAACTTCTTTCTTCCGTCATACTTGTTTGATTTTCTTGGCCTTGGCGGGGAACTTTTTCTTCATTTCGTGTGGCTCATTCTTCTTCCTGGGCAGCGGTGGTGCGCTCTCAACTTTTACCACTGGTGCACACAATTTTTGTGCAATTGGGTACACCTCAATTTTCTGCACTGTGTTATGATTTTTGCCATAAAAGATGCTTACCTGATTGCATTGTTCTGTTCGGGGCTTGAAGGCAAACTTTCCATCGTGACCATTAATGTTAAGGTGGATTTGTCCAGCCCCAACGTCAATGTTAGCATATGCGGTGCTAAGGAACGACCTTCCTAGTGTAAGAGGTATCTTCACATCGGCCTCCATATCCAGCACCACAAAGTCGACGGGTGTGAGAGAGTTCCTTATCTTCACGAGTATGTCCTTCGTAATGCCCGCCGGGTAGCAGATTAATTGATCCGTGATCTGCAAGCACATTGCTATAGGGGATAATGAATTGACATTAAGTTTGTCATACACCACCTTTGGCATGACGCTCTCGCGTGCCCAAAATCACAAAGGGCATTGTTGAATTGTTGCCTCCTGATGGAATATGGGATGGTTGGGCATCCCAGATCTCGCTTCTTTTCTGGGAGGGAGTTCAAGATAGCGGCACTACACTCCTTTGTTAATTTGATAATCTCCGTAGATGACATTGGGCGTTTGTTGTTGAGGATGTCCTTTAAGTACTTGGAGTAGGTAGGAACCTGCATAGCATCAAGTAGCAGTATGTTGACGTATAATTTCTTTGTTACCTCCACAAACTTCCTAAATTGTTCATCCACTGTTGGCTTCCTCTGGCGAGAGGGAAATGGCAACACTATGGTATCATAGAACTCATGTGGTGCCTTCTTGAGAGGCACCTTCATCTCCTCAACTTCAATTTCCTCCGCTCCTTCTGACTCTTCATCGGGTTCCCTGGTCTTCCCTGTAGTGTTAGGATTTTGTGGATCATGTGTGGATTTTCCACGTCTAGTTGTGACATCATTAACATTTTCTTTGGGGCTAGCTTCCGGCTGACCGAGGAGCTTGCTCAAGTTAGGCTTAACAATGGATGAGGCCAATTGAGCAATTTGTGTTTCTAACAATTTGTTATGACTAAACTAGTTTTGCAGAGAGGTATTGAAAGCTTCCATATGAGAATCTATGCTTCCTAGGATTACCAAGAGCAATGAACTTGCTACTAATACTTTCATTGATTTTAGATTGTCCTAGAACAAGATCACAGAAGGAAGGTTCATTACAAGTGAAGTTTCCAGAGTTACCCATGTTCTTGTCAAAGTAGAGGTTTGGCTTGGACTCCCACCCGAAGTTGTTCATATGGGGCCTAAACCCATTGTTTTTGTTGTTGTTGTTTTTGTTGTTGTTGTTGTTGTTGTTGTTGTTGTTGTTGTTGTTGTTGTTGTTGTTGTTGTTGTTGTTGTTATTGTTGTTGTTGTTGTTGAGGTAGTTCAATTCTTCTTCCTGAGTCTCTGGAAAGTGGCTGCCCATGTGTCTCACATTGCCGCAGACTTCCTAAGTCATGCGAGAGTCTAAGGATTGGGAAATCTGAGGCGAATCCATATTCTTCAAAAGTTGATCCATCTTGATTGCTAACATGTCAATACCATCAACTTGGTGGACTCCCCTCATCTTGGGTTGCGGCTGGCTCTGCCTCTCATCAAAGCCATTGTAGTTGGCAACCATCTTTTCTATGAGAGTTTGAGCCTCTTTGACCTGTAGAGAGAAGAAGGAACCTCCAACGGCTACATCAAGGTGCTCACGAGTGGGACGGTTGAGCCCATGATAAAAGCCTTGGATTAGCAACTAGTCTTTCATTCCATGATGTGGACATGCCAAAGTGTACTATTGGAAGCGTTTCCATGCCTCAGGGATGCTTTCATCGATCAGCTGTTGGCTTGAAATTTTGTTCTGTAGGGCATTGGTTTTGCCTAGCGGGAAGAACCTAGCAAGGAAGTCACTGAAGCACTTGTCCCATGTGGTGAGCTCTTCTTGATTGCTGTAGAACCACTGCTTGGCCTTCCCCAAGAGTGAGAATGGGAAAAGGCGAAGGAGAATGGCTTTAGGAGTCACATCTCTCATGGTGAAAGTGTTGCACACTGCCAAAAATTGTTGGAGGTGGGTGTTTGCATCTTCTGATGCCTTGCCACAAAAAGGACTGGCCAAAACCATGTTGATTAAGGCTGGTTTTTGCTCATAGCCTATGTTCCCCATGCTCGGGTTCGGACCGGTGCAGATGTTATCTGCAGACGGGGTGGAGTCATCACAGATTGTCTTTTCAGCCATGGTTGGTTGAGTGGATGTAGACGGACCTTGCTACTGAGCTCATGTGATCGAAGGTGCTTCAAGAGCAAGTACAGGCTGAGGAGGGTTGAGTTGTTGATGCACTCTCCTCAACAAAGCCTCCGGATTGTTGTGGTAGTTATCTGGTAGGTCAAAACTAGTCATAAACATCCTATTTACACCATAGATAAATAGAACAAGGGTAAGCCCACAGAGGAAAGCGGTAACTTCTTGATAGGAATATCAATGTTAAAATTCCGATATCTTAGCCTATTGCTCCCCCAGCAATGGCGTCAGAAATGCTTGTTGACATTTCTTAACATCGTATGAAGAATATAACTATCCCTAGTATGGTGCTAGAAATGATTGTTGGCATTTGTTATGCTTTAAGAGTAAACTGAATTAATCCGCAAGTGCACAAAACACCATTGTAGCAATTCACCCAGGAGTATTCCAAGGTATAGTATTTATTTTCCTCAGGGAAGCCAGGCGTAAGATTATCCTAGTTTAACAAAGATATAACTATAAGAATCATACCAACTGACCATAGATGGGGTAAGGATGTTCAATAATAATAGTAGGGGCAGTAACACAGGAGAAATCCACACTAAGATAAATAAAGAGATCGGTTAAGCTAGTCGGGAGGACAACGAATCTAAGTTTGAGATTCCTAAAATATATCTTCCTCATATATCTAAGTCAAGCGTCAAATCCTAGTTACTCGGGTTCAGCGCTTACACCAATTTCTTGGTAAAGCCTCAAGTCTTTCACCTATTAGCTCACTTCGGGGCACGAAAACGATCCACTAATAAGGGTCGGTAACTAACCTCATGTACTAGTGGGTACGCAATCACTAGATAACCCTGCTTGAGACTTTTGAAATGTGGTGGATTACTAAAGAGACAGACATGGCTGTCACCACCTGCCGCCTACCACACAGCCCATGGGGATGAATGCAAATCCAGATAGCGTTAACATAGGCACGAATGCATTGTCCATCCGAAGTGCTTGGTGTAGAACTTGGAATGGCACTTGTGGAAGAGCTTGATGAAGCGCTTGATAATGAGCTTGGTGTAGGTCTTGATCCGAAGGGGTTGTAGAAGCTGTTGCAAGGCAATCCTATGAAGGGATCAAAGAAGTTTGAGCTTGAAGCTACTTCATTCCCTTTTCTTGACAATGGTTCATTGTTTGCCTTGAAAGTCTTCTTCCCAGTCAAGCTTGTGGTGATCTCCTCATCCTTGAAGAGTCGCCCGATCACATCATCAACAAAAATATTCTTGTTCATGATGAGATCAAGGGTGATGTAGAGGAGCTTGCTGCTAGGGAGCAAGGTGAGGATCTTCTCAACAATCAACAACTTGGGGAGCTCAAAAATAGTTGCTGCAATTCTGTCCATAATACCTCGCAAGCGAATAAGAGAGTCAAGTAAGTCCTCATTCTCATTAGCACTCCGAAACAAGTGAGTCACTAGCATGATCAACAAAAGGCTTACAAGCATCATCAATACTAGTCATGCTAGAGGAGCAAGCAAGATGAAGAGGCACATCATTATCGATCATCATATTAGGCACATTAGTAGAGAAACTGAGAAACCATGTGGATATGTGCCTTGGTTTGCTATTTGTGATGAGTAATTGACTTGAGCGGATTTGGTGTTTGAGTTGAAATGCGGGAATCCAGGGATTGCATGGGTTTGCATATCATGGTTATGACTAACCAGAGTTGGTGGAGATATTGGTGGTATTGCAGGAGATGGGAAATGTGTTTGCTTGTCTCATGATGTGTAGGTCACTGGAGTCGACTTGGCGGTCAATGGTGAGAGGATCGGGCACAAGTAGGGGACTTGGGGCCAGACGATCGGGATGTCGGGTGAAGTCAAGGGTGATCCACACCGTACACGTGGAGAGGCAAGAAGCACGAACGGTTTCGCGGTTGAGCCTCAAAACCGTGGTGGTGATGAAGGCACCGTGTTGGCCAAGTCAAGGCGAATGGGATGCCGGTGAAAGTGACAAGGGGGCCCGATGGACAGGGACTGGGAGAGACCTGCCGGTGGTCAGGATCGCGGGACAAGGTGACACGCGTCGACATCGAGAAGTCATGCTTTGAGAAGCGTGCAAGGCGGTTTCCCGGTTTGGGCCTCAAAACCAGTGGCGGTGGTTGGTGGTGCACGTGGCACCATCACGGAGCTTGCTTCGAGATGAAGCAAAGACGTGAAGCGTCCGATGGCTTTCGGGCGATAAGGTGAAAGATGGATGGTTATGCCCCCGGTGGTAGGTGTGTGTGTTATGTAGGTCAAGGGTAGAGTGGTCATATGGACAATAGATCCTAGGCCTATATAAGGAGAGGTGTGGCTAGTGGAGAGGTGCCTCTCTTCCATTAGCCTTGTGTTAGGACTCTATTCAAAGTGCTAGGAGAGGACTTCATGTTTGATAGGAGAGTAGTGGGTGTGTGAGAGACATCTCTTGCTCTTCCAAATAGTGTGAGGAAGAGGGTGGCTTCCTAGCCTTGTACCTATGAATCTTGTAAGCACCTTCCTATGATATGAGAAGTATTTTCGTGCTCAAGATTTCCCTCTTCACTTGAATCCCGAAATTCCCTTTTTCCTATTTTCGAAAGCATTTTCGTGGTGATTTTCAATCTCACTTTTGGACGAGTTTTTGACCCGGATTTCTTGAGAAACTTGTTGCTAGGATGAGCTAGGATAATCCTCTATGGATCCTTGATGGAATTATTGCCTCTAGCACCTTCGATTTGAAGGATTTCTCAAGTTTCCCCTTTTTCGTGTTCTTGGCACGAGATCTGAAATTCGTGATGATTTCTTGAGCCAATTGAGTTGATCTCCTAGGATTAGGGTAATGATGTGATGAGAATTCACTGATCCAAAAATCGCATCATTTGGAGTTTGTTTAATTGAGCTTTGGAGAAGTTTTGAGAAGATCCCGAGAGATTTTCTGTTCTGTCGGGGGTCGACCGGCACTGCCGATGACCAGGACCGGCACTGCCGATTGGTCCAGTCTGTAGGTTCTAGTGTGACAGAATCCCACACCAGCACTGCTGATAGGTGGGACCGGCACTACCGATGACGCGCACCAGCACTGCCGATAGGCGTGACCGGCATTGCCAATGGGAGTTCAATTCTAAACAGTTGAGAATTGCTTCTTCCCTTTTTGTTTCCTCTATGTTTCTTTGGTGTGGTTGATTATGTAGATATGGCCCGATCATCCGAGAGGTAAGGGGATAAACTCGAATTTGGGGAACTCGGCGTCGACGACCCGGCTTGAATCAGACACGATCCAACCCCGCAACCGTTACACCAAGCACAACTTGATATTCCCTGCAAGCGAAATTGAGAACACAAGCAAGAGAGGATAAACACGCAATCTGAAATTGCAAATATGGATGAAGCGAATCACTAGTAAAGGTTCAAGCTCTGAACACAAAAGGACTAATCGCCATAGTGGTGTAGAACAAGAACTGGGGCCCTGGATTACTGTAAAAGGACTTGTCACCACAGTTACAATAATTCGATCAAGTTTCTCTCTGGAAAACTGAACTAAACAAAACCCGAAACTAAAAGACGGCGACTACTAAGTTTATGTAGAAAACAAAGACGTTCTAGGGTTGGGGGCGACCAGGGGGGCGCCCACAACATGGGCTTAAGGCCTGACACAATACATGGCCAAGTTGGCCCAAAATAGATGGCACAGCAGCTTGTCATAGTCGCATATTATGACTCACGACCCTTCTGGAGCTAGGACCAGAACCAAAACGACGGCGTCATCGTCCCCTTTCCAACGCATCAAAGAACGCCTCGTTTGGACGTCGGATGTGGGAGATATCATCAAAACCGTGAAGGGGTGTCGGCTGAATCCGAGACGAACACGGCGACCGAGTTGGTGACGACTTGTAACTTGGGGACAGCCATGATATGCGCGTATCCAGCATGGTGATGTCCTCATCAGTTGATCACTCCTAGGGCTAGTATACCACAAGTTGGTGTGTGTAGTCTTGGTGATCGATTTGGAGGTTGGCTTGGGTTGTTTTTGGGATATAGGCCAAGTTCTCTTGGAGAATTTTATTTGGCTCCCATTCACCCCCCCTCTGGTCGCCTTCTCGGTCCTTCAGAAACCTATCAAGTCATCATTAGAAGGATCTAGACACTCACTAGAACTAGGCACATCCACACAATCAGCAACATACACATGATCATCAATAGAGGTATTGGCAAAGTCCATAAGAGTATCCATCAACTCATTCGGGATCATGGCATTTAGGTAGCTTTTCAAATGATCCTACCATGAGCCATGATCTGGCCCCGAATGGGATGACATCCCAACTCAATACGGTCACTACTCAAGGCGGTTAAGCCTTATGATGAGCACTTGGCTCTGATACCACTTGAAAGAACCGAGTAACCGAAAGGAGGGGGGGGGGGGTGAATCAGAAACTCGCTATATGTATCAAATTCACCAATTCCTAAATTCGATCACTCAAACAACTCTTATAACAATTCTAATGGTGATCGCACAAATAAGATAATGGTCCTATAAAAGGAACAACAACCTAAGCATACTAGTGGATCACATACAAGGCAATACAACTCCTATGTAAGCTAGTTAAGTAGATACGCGGAAGCAAATAACATGCTAGCAAAGGAGCCTACTCATGCAATGCTAAAAGATAATGAACTAGAGCACACAAGCATAAGTAGTACAATACATAGGATGGTGATCAATCAAGCCAAAGCAACTCCTATACATGCTAGTGATCAAATGTGAAAGCCAAACACTACTAGCAAGTAAGGAAGCCTATTCATGCAAGTCTACAAGCAACTAGAGCAAGGTAAGCACACAAGTAAGGAAGCCTATTCATGTATATGAATCTTACCTTTTATGCATTGCATCGCATATGTAATATATGCATTGATAGATGAGCTTTGATTCTGATACTTTCTTGCATTTCTCTTTGCTATGATTGAGCTTGAGCTAAGTTGTGTGGATGTGATGGTAATCTCTCATGCTTAGATTTACTAGATGGCCTATTATAGACTCATGTGAGCAACTTGCTAATCTTAAAGGTAAACTAAGCTTCCTGTGAACCTTATGAACTAATCTTGCTAAAACTTGCTCACCATGTGTATAATTGCTTTTATCCTTGTTGAAACTTGCATTGAGGCTAGTCTAGAGGATGTCTTGGCTTTGGCACCTTGTGTTTGTGAAATGGAAGGCTTTGCTCATGTTTAGTTCATGATGAGACATTGTGGGAACATGTGTTCCTTTTGCCGCAAAGGCATGCTCTTTTGTCTTGTGCATAAACATGAATAAATCTGCTAAGTGCTTTAATCAAGAATAATTCTAAAATGCTAATCCAAACACTGTGACTTGAAGCCATGGGGTGTTTGCCGTAACCAGTCGTGCAACCCTCCGCATGGATAAGAGGACACATGAGGATAAACAATAATCACTTGATCAACTGAGTCTCTGTTGCATTTGTGAGCATTTGTAGAGCTTATTTTTGGTGAATGCTTGTTGCCCTAGTTGAGATTGAAACTGGGTAGATTCTTATGATTCCCTTGTTCTTTTTTTGCCTTGGATGGGAGTACTTACACATGTGGTGGCAGCTTTGCTCATGATAAGCAAATTTGATTCTATCTAAGCTAGTCAATCTTTCTGCTTAGCTTGTATAACCCTTGGTGTTTATGCCCTACTATCTATTTTTGATCTTTGTATGGTTGTGCGTCATTGCTTCTACACTTTACAGATCTATGCTTATGATTAGGATAGTTAAATGCTTGTTTGCATAATTGTTGAAGCTCCTTAGGTTTTCATTTTCATGCATTGCATGTTTGCTTGTTCTTTTGCCTCTTTGATGAGTTCATTGCTAAAGGGGGAGCATATCTTGATCTCGAGCGTTTTCTTGGCTTTTCACATTCTTTGTGTCTCAAGTCGCTTTCTTTGCCAACTCTTGGTTTTGTCATCCCTACTTTCCTAGATGGCTTGTTTTCACCTTTTTCTTTGGGTTTAAGCCATTTGGATGTGCTTGTTCCTCTTCACATTTCAATCCTTAATTCTTGTGCATTTGGTGTTGTCAATGTACTCATCAAGGGGGAGATTAAGAAACCATGTGGATATGTGCCATGGTTTGCAATATATGTGATGAGTAATTGACTTGAGTGGATTTGGTGTTTGAGTTGAAATGCGGGAGTCTTGGGATTGCATGAGTTTGTGCATGTCATGATTATGACTAACCGGAGTTGGTGGAAGTATTGGTGATATTGCAGGAGATGGGAAATGTGTTTGCTTGCCTCATGATGTGTCGGTCACTGGAGTCGACTTGGCGGTCAATGGCGAGAGGATCGGGCAAAAGTAGGGGACTTGGGTTCGACGATCGGGATGTTGGGTGAAGTCCAGGGTGATCCACACCGTACACGTGGAGAAGCAAGAAGCACGGACGGTTTCGCGGTTGAGCCTCAAAACCATGATGGTGATGAAGACGGCATGTTGACCAAGTCAAGGTGAGCGGGATGCCGGTGCAAGTGACAAGGGGCCCCGATGGACAGGGACTAGGAGAGACTTGCCGGTGGTCAGGATCGCAGGACGAGGTGACACACGTCAACATCGAGAAGTCACGCTTTGAGAAGCGTGCTTGTGTTGGTCGTAGTTACGCACCCACTTATATACCACAAGAGGACAGTGTATAGTTGTAGCTCTTTTTCCCTCAGAGTATTCCAAGGTTATCGAATCCACAAGGAACAAGCAGAACTATTACTATTAAAGGATTACTAACTGATTGCAATGATTGGGTTGGTGTGAATGGTGACAGTGAGAGAGTGGTGGATGAATGTTATTGAAGATGTAACAGGATAATAAAGGATTCTCATCTTCGGATTGGTTCACTAGCATGCAACCTTATTCTCATCGCCTTGAGTGATGACTCTAATATTCTACAAGACATGGTGGTTTCGTTCACCCCGGCTGTCACTACAGAGGCTATTAGCTCCCCACTTGTTTCTTGCACTATGCAATGGGCAGAAGTGTATTGGCCTATACACTAATGGAAATAGATGCGCAATTAAGTTCATCACATAGATTAAATTCATCAAGAGAGTATCAATGAGTATGAGAGTTACTTGACCAGATCCCCGCACTAGAGAAGAGAATATGAGACTATCACTCATCCTTCCGCTAGACATAGCAGAGGGATGAGAGATAGCAATGGAACATGCACGGGCCGATCGACGCAATCATCATGCCGATCGGTGCGACCTCCCTTCAGGTGGTTCTCGTCGGTGTTGACCCACCTCCGCCGCCAATATCCTGGAACCCTAACTCTAACAACTCAATGTTGCGATTGTTGTCTCTCCGGTTGCCCCTTGGCTCTTGATAGTTATCTTCCTTTTATACTCGACGGGATTAGGTCAACTTCCACCGACTCTGACTCATATTGGGATGGGCCTTCGCCTTTTTCGGTCTTGGTCTTGTCTTCGTCCTCTTTTCCTCCTGCGCCGATCAGCACGGCATTGGAGCCGATCAGCGCGACCCTGCATCTGGCCCAACTTCGTTGCTCTTTGGTTCCTTATCCATAATTGCCCTGTTTTATACCTGTTTTCTGCAATTACATCCAAAATAGGACAACTACAAATATATGCAAATATCGGGTTAATTGTTAGTCTAAACCACCAAATAATGACGTAAAACATCCCTTTTTGGTAGATAAAATGGGTAGCTAGAAACCACCAACAGTTCCCCCACACTCAAATCATTGCTAGTCCTCGAGTAATACAAAATCAAATATGTAGCAAGAATCTTCACATTATCTCTCATGCAATCAATCTCAATCATCATTTTACTTGTTATTCCACCACAAAGATTTTTCTCTCATCTTGTTTTTAACCAATCAGCATTTCATACTTGACTTTGATCAAATTACCACAAAACATTTTCAAAAACAATTTTAGTTCTCCTTGACTCATCTTTAGCATCAAACATCAAGCATTTGGTCTTCTCTAGATCTCTCAAGTGTATTTCCTTCCCTCTCCTATCTAATCAAGGATTATATGTGGATCTTGGAGGGCTATATAACTATATTAAACCATAAGGTTAACCATGTAAACAATGTGCTCAATCATGCCTGCTAAGAAAGAATTTTCCTGGAAAAGAACTTTAATGGAGAAGAGGAGTTATTGGAAGATGTTTCAATGAGAACAATGATAAAGAATTGGAAATAATCAGAAAGCTTCTCTCTTTAATGACCTTACTGCTTCTCAGGGAATATTTTTTTTCTTTTTCTCTTTATCTATTCTCAGGGAATAATCAGAAAGCATCGAGCCGATCGGCGCAGTCTATTATTTTTTCTTTCTTTCTCTCTTTTTCTATTCCCGATATAATCAGCAATTTTTATCTTGTACCAGTAGCGAAAGTTTTCTGAATTCCCCTTTATCGAGAATATAGGTTGTATCATGGAGGAAGGAGAAACAAAGATGTATGGTTTCCATGGTAGCAAGGAATTTAAATGGATGAGAATGGCTAGAAATACAGGGATAAACAAATAGATCATCCTTTCCTAACTTGGTCGAAATCATGAGCAAAAGGTTGACAAAGTTACTTACAATCTAACTAGTTCAAATATGTAGCTTGTTTTCATTCACTCGGCTATTGTAGGCATATTTAGACCTTGCTTTTGCTTTAGATTATGATGAGTTGAAATAATTTTTCATAAATACAAAGCTCAAAAGTTAAGTGGTAACCAACTAATTCAAGTAATCAACCAACCAATTATCAAAAAGATAAGATAAATAGTATGGGGCACTTTAAATTTGACAATCGATATTAACTTTATTAAAGACAATGCAATAATTCAAACTACATAAAAGACCTTGAAGCAACTCTCAATTGACTCATGACTCTCTTAAGCACACACAAACTAAAAATAAGCACTCATATGAAAAACAAACAAGAAACTAGACTCAAAAACACTTAAAAACTTTAAAAACTATGACTAATGGCAAAGCCCTTCCCCCACACTCAAAATTTGCAATGTCCTCATTGCAAGAGAAGAAACTCAACACAATAATCATTCAAACCATGCCTGTTCAAGACTTGAAAAATCCGTCTTATATTCCTTATGAGAAAAGTGTAGTCCGCTTCATTCATCTCGATTGCATCCTGGATTCTCCGATCCACATCCCTTTGATGCCTGTAGGCATGATCCCTGTCTAGATACAAGCGCTCAATATTCCATCGGCAGATTGGACAACAAATGGGTGGTTGCAGATTATGATTTTCAACACTGTAGGGAGAGACACTATTCAAACTCCTCTGAGCCAATCAGCACAATGGTTAAGCCGATCGGCGCGATGGAGTTCTTTCATCACTGCGACTGCCTCTATTCCTCTCTGTATTACCATTTACTCCTGTTGAAGTTCCTGCTGCCCCATCATTGTTACATTCTGCAGGTGTTCCCCAACTCTCAATCTTAGGACTACCAAAGCTTCTTCACATATCAGAATCATCCCCCAAATATCCAGACACACTAGGGTCACTTTCCAACATTTCCAAACAATATAATGAATCAAAGTCGCTATCCCATTCAGAATACTTTCGAATTGGCTTACCCAATAGTCTAGTGGATCTTCGAACCTCTGGTGTAGTCTTACACTTCTTTGCAGTAGGTTCTTCATCGTCACTTGGCAGACCTGTTAGATCAATGAATTCAGCTATCTTCAGATCTTGCCAATCGGCCTCTGTGTCGTGCCGATCGGCTCTAATGTCACACCGATCGGCTCCAACGTTGCGCTGATCGGCACAGCCGACGGCTTCCTCCATATACGCAGCCAACTGTTCTAGATTATGCTCACACATCGCCTTGTTCTGCTACCTTCACAAAATCTCATCATTAATTTCCTTTGGCGTCTTTCCTCTAGGGACTGCACGATAGCCATCATCATATAAAACATCTCTAGGTATGAAGGTTGGGTCTTCCGCCAATTGGAGTTCAATCATATGTTGTAGATCTTTAGCACAAAAGAAACACTTGCAGCCTTTGGTGCAATTGTTCCTATGAATCTTGTTTTCTTGAAAACCCTCCCAATTGGAAAGAACCCTAGGAGAGGCCCCATCCTTTCTAACCTGAAGATCCTTTTCCGCATTCAGCTAGTTCATGGCTTCTTTGGCTTCCTCCTACAACTTGAGTTCATACTTGGCGGCAATATCATGTTCACTATAAAGCCGACACTTATGGATTGTGAGAGCGCTCTCTTCATCTAGTTCCTCCTTCTCTTGCTCAGTCAATGAATTTTTGAAAGATAGGAAATCTTCATATGACAAGGGCTTAGCAAGATCAAGAAGGCCTTCCATTGTGTACCTTTGAGATACAACTTCACTTTCAATAGGTGCTATAGATTTTCCCTTGTGCACCAATACTCTCTTCATCATCTGCTAAAGTTCGTTGTCCATCTTCACCTTTTCTGTGTTCCACACATCATCTTCACTTTTCATCATGAATTCCTCAGATTCGACCAGACGACAGGATCATCTTGTGTTGGTGTCAACACCTCATCTACTTCATCCCAGGACCAAACGGCAGAGACCTGCGAAAACCGTCATCGAGCCGATAGGCTCCAGAGTCGCACTGATCGGTGCTAGAGTCGCGTCAATCGGCACCGCCTTGGTTGCTTCTCGACGCGCCGCTTTCCATTGCTTCTGCCCTTAGGGTTTGTTTGGTGACTACTTGTGATGCTACATAATGCGTGGTATTGCCTCTCTCTCATATTTATATCCCTTGATTTCCAGTTGGACTAGGACTCTATCTCTTATTTGCGGAATTCAATGAGTCTTAACAAGGCAAGGTCTGAAACCAACTCAAAAACCAAAAAGACTCTGCTATGCCGATCGGCGCAGTGTCGCGCCGATCGGCGTAGTACACTAATTTACCCAATCAGAAATAGAAAAATCATGAAAATAAAAAACACATACATGACACTAAGCAGTGAAGTAAACATCAAAAGATTTTAATTCAAATGTGTCGGGTTCTAAATATACCTTCAGACGTTCTCCATTCACCGTGTACTTGTTTCTTTTGCCATCCATTATGATTACACCTCCCGAATGTAACACCGTGTTCACAAGATAAGGCCCTTCCCATTTACTTCACAGTTTGCCTTTACCAAATAATCTGAATCGTGAATTAAATAAGAGTACCCGATCTCCTTCCTTGAATTCCTTCATCAAAAGCTTCTTATCATGCCACTTCTTTGTACTTTCCTTATATATTGCTGCATTTTCATATGCACGCAATCGCATCTCTCCTAATTCACTTATTTGTATTTTCCTTTTCACGCCGGCGGCATCAAGATCCAAGCTCATCTCTTTTATTACCCAATAAGCCTTATCTTCCAATTCCACCGGTAGGTGACATAATTTTCCATAGACAAATTGATATGGTGTCATGCCAATTGGTGTCTTGAATGTCGTCCTATATGCCCATAATGCTCCATTAAGCTTTGTTGCCCAATCTTTTACTTCCTTTGTTAAAATCTTCTGCAAAATCCCTTTTAATTGCTTATTTGATGTTTCTGCTTGTCCATTTGTTTGGGGATGATAGGTTGTCCCAATTCTATGTTCAACCCCAGATTTAGCCAAAAACCTAGTAAGGTCTCCTCCTATAAAATGGGATCCTCCATCTATAATTATTATCCTTGGTACTCCATACCTAGGGAATATCTGCTCTTGAAGTATACTCCTCGATTCTCTTATGGTATTGGCCTTGCATGCCATTGCTACGACCCACTTGGAGACATAATCAACGGCAACTAATATATATTCGCAATCATGAGAATTCACAAATGGTCCCATGAAGTCCATACCTCAAACATCAAAGATATCAACTTGAATATTATACTTAAGAGGCATTGCATTCCTACTGTTAACATTCCCTATTTATTGGCATTGAGCACATGTTGCAGCATACCTTTTTGCATCTTCATGCATAGTAGGCCAATAGAAACCACTCGCCCATACCTTTGCCTGTGTTCTGAAGTAGCCATAATGTCCCCCATAATCCGAAGAGTGACATTTTGCCAAAATGCTCGCTCTTTCTTCTCTGGGTACACATCTTCGCACTGCTCCGTCCTGGCAATACCTATACAAGTATGGGTCGGACCATATAAATTTTCTCATTTCACTCCTAACTCTTTTCTTTGTGTTTTGTTCATCATATCAGTCTGTCCCTTGAAACCTTTGATAATATCCATCATCCAACTCTCTCCACGATCAAATATGGGAAACAACTGCTCTTGTTGCATTTCATCTTTTATCGGCTCAGTTGATGATGATTCAAGACGGGACAAATGATCTACTACAGAATTTTTAACCCTTTCTTGTCTCTTATCTCCAAATCAAATTCTTACAGCATCAATACCAATCGCATTAACCGAGGCTTAGACTCTTTCTTTGGAACCAAGTATCTTATAGCAGCATGATCAGTATATACAATCACCTTAGAATTCAGAATGTAGGATCTAAACTTCTCAAAAGCAAATATAACAGCTAACATCTCTTTCTCAGTTGTTGTATAATTGATCTACGCCTCATTCAAAGTTTTGCTAGCGTAATAAATAGCATGCACTTTACCTCCCTTTCGTTGTCCAAGAACAACTCTAACTGCATAGTCACTTGCATCACACATAATTTCAAAAGGTAGACCCCAATCAGGTGGCTGCATAATGGGTGCAGACCATAGAGCTTCCATTAATCTCCTGAAGGCAAAGAGTCGTTCATCATCCATGACAAATTATGTACCTTGCTTCAACAATTCTGTTAGGGGCTTAGCAATCTTTGAATAATTCTTAACAAATCTGTGATAGAAGTTGGCATGTCCAAGAAAACTCCTCAAGGTTGTAAGATCAGTAAGGGGAGGTAATTTCTCAACTATAAATACCTTTTCTTTATCAACCTCAATCCCTCTGTTAGATATGACATGACCAAGTACTATCCCTACTGTTACCATGAAATAACACTTCTCCCAATTAAGAACTAAGTCACATTCAACGCACCTTTTCAAAACCTTCTCCAAATTCTCTAGACAACTATCAAAATCAGTACTGTGTATGGAGAAGTCATCCATAAATACTTCCATAATATCTTCTATGAATTCAGCAAATATTGCATTCATGCATCTTTGAAATGTGGCAGGCGCATTGCAAAGACCAAATGGCATCCTTCTATATGCATATGTCCCGAAAGGGCAAGTAAAAGTAGTTTTCTGCTGATCCTCTAGTCTTACCGGTATTTGAAAGAAACCACTAAATCCATCCAAATAACAAAAGTATGAATTCTTTGCTAGTCTTTCAAGCATCTCATCGATGAACGGAAGAGGATAGTGATCTTTCTTTGTCACCTTGTTCAAACTTCTGTAATCTATGCACATTCTCCATCCAGTTACAGTCCTTTGTGGGATCAACTCATTGTTCTCATTAGGCACTACCGTCAACCCTCCTTTCTTGGGCACACAATGTACTGGACTAACCCATTCACTATCAGCAACAGGATGGATCATACCTGCATTAAGCAGCTTCAGAATCTCCTTTTTAACCACTGGCTTTATTGACTCCTTCAACCTTCGCATCCCTTCAATCACTAGTTTAGCATTCTCCTCCAGGTTAATCTTGTGAGTGCAGAATGCGGGGCTGATTCCCTTGATGTCGTCCAGTGTGTAACCAATAGCCTTCTTATACCTTTTGAGCACAGTAAGCAGCTTCTCTGTTTCTTCCTTTGTTAGGGCGTCGTTCATGATAACTGGATATGTTTTATTCTTCCCTAGATATTCATAGCATAGCTCCTTTGGAAGTTCCTTCTGTTCCACTTCTGGTGCTTCATCTAGATCCAGCTCCTCTAGAGGTTCAAAATCAGGATTCTCCTAGTTGAGCCGATCGGCACAAGTATCGCGCCGATCGGCACTAGCAGTATCCTTGTCAATTTTGCGCATGTTGTGGTCAAGTGGGTCTCCCATATCCATCCCTATCTTCTCATCTTCCTCTGGGTAGAATTCCTGATAGTAAGAAGGGTCTTGATGAGACGGATCATTAAATTGAAATTGCACTTCTTCACCTCCTAGGTGCAGCAAAATTTGACCTTTCCCAGCATCCAGAATAGCTTGTACTAATCTCAAGAACGACCTTCCCAGATTGATGTCTTCAAGCCCGATTTCTTCATTACTTAGAACAAAGAAATCCACCGGTATTGTTTTCGAGCTGATCTCAACTTCAACATTTTTTATCACCCCTAGTGGCTTGGTCTTCCTTCCATCCGCCATGATGAGTTCAAGTTCAGTCCCTATCAGCTGCTGTTTGTGACACCCCAGGTGTCTCACTTCTATTTAACAAGCATGAAGAGCACAAATCATGAATCATATAGCATGAAATGATGAAGCCTCACTTCAATTATTTAAATTAATTCCAAGTAATTAAAAACCATGCAAAACAAATTGTGAGCCAAATGAAATCTTATTATATAACATATGCCAAATAAATTCATAATCAGTTTAGAAATAATAAAATAGAATTTTATGAACTTAATGAGCATTTTACCATATTTAGGAATACCTCAACCAATTAAATTAAACCTAGAAGCCTATTTAAATTGAATTTGAATTTAAAAATTTCTCTAAGTGTTCTGCAGAATTGGGACCCACCAGAGCACCACAAATATCTCAGAGGACCTTTGTGCGAAATCCCAATTTATTTGGAGGCCCCTAGCTATTTGTTTTGGAATTACCATTGACCAAGGACCTTTTGTAAGGATCTAATTTTTCAGGGGGTTCAGAGGAAAATCTTTTTCCCTTCTTCCTCCATTGGCGCAGCAGGAGCAGAGCTCCACCACCGGCGCACGCCACGGTCTGCCTTCACCCCCAGCCTCGAGACCTCGTGACCTACAGCGTGCCTGCCCCTTTGCTCTATACCGTCTCTCATCTCTGCCATGAGCTCGCCCAATGGTCGCCTTCCCCGCCTCTGCACGTTAGCCTTGTCAATCGGCAATGGCTTCAATGCCGCCCCACGTGACCAGACTACCCCGCTCCCTGCCGAGTCTTAAACCGCCACCCCGGATTTTCTCTCGGCCATAACCAGCCGCTATCTCCCATTCTCTGCTCTCTCTCGCTCTCTCACTTAATCTTTGTTTCCTTCCCACCACTTCGCCATTACCGACCACCAGCTCGAGCATGAGCGCCGCTGATTCCACTGCTTTCAAGCCGAACCAAGACCACCAAATTGTGTGTCTCACCCTCCTGCACTTCCCCATGTCTCTGCTCGGCCAAAACCACGCGCGCCTTGGCTGAATCGAAGAAAGATCAGAGGCGAGCCCTCCGATGAGTTCCTCTGCCGCCGGCCATAAATTAGCTACTCTCGGTGAGCCTCGGCACCCATTCTTTTTCCTCTCATGCGCACAACCTCCTGACTCACCTCCCTGACCTGCTTTCTCTTTGTTTTCCATCGCAGAGTCGATGGCATCATGATTTTCCCTGTCACCACCGTCGAACCCGAGTCGCCTCCACGATGAGCTCCCGCCTCTGGCCGTCCTCGTCCAACACCGACTCGATGCCGATGATAGCCTCACCCCCGTGACGGATTTGGTGCTCTCTGCCGGTTCCGTGACACAGCCGAAGACCTCCGCTCTGCCACCTCTCGTCGCCGACCACCCCCCGGTGAGCCACCATCCACGCGAACCCCTCACTTCCCTTCACCGTGATGCACGCTGCGTTTTTCCGCAACCACAGTGAGGTTCCAGCGCGCGCAGCCACCAGCGGCGAGCTCTCCGGCGAGCTGCCCTATCTCCAGCAACGCTGACTTGGCGCAACCTACTGGCGCTTATGTGTCTCTGACGTGGCGCCTACGTGTAGCTGATGTGTCGCCTACATGGCAATTCCTTAAAACCAGAAATACCAGGAAATTACCAGAAATTGCCTAAAACTTTGAAAACTCATAGTAAATCAAATTCAAATCCATTGTGGCCCAAACAAACTTTGTTGGATTCAAATTTCAGTGCTCTATTTTTGTAAAATGTTAAATAGCTGTTTCTGTACATGTATTTTTATTAATTCATTTAATTGCCAAAACACCAAATAATTCACCAGAAATTGTAGGAATAAAATTAAATCCTGATTTTTGGCATGCTTAGTAAACACATGAATATCTATCACCAAAAATTTTTGTTTGGTAAAATATGAATTACTTTAGGCTCTGGAATTTATTTAGTACTTTTGCTTAGATTAATGCTAGTAAATGATTTGTAAATATTTTGACCCTGCCACTTGGCACAAAAATCACTCATATACTCCTCTATCCAGAAACATAAATTTACTATATTAATTAATTTAATTGCTCATATCACTCATTCACCTTGTTTAATTGCATAAAGAATATATATACCTAAAATCTTAATTAACAGCCCCACTTCTCTGAAGCATATGGCTTCGAGAACATAATAATAATTTTAATTGACATTAAAATAAGATGCGCTTGCATGCATCATATCATTGCATTCAACGGTATTCCGATAATGCCGTTAATTCAATTCCATCATATAGGTAATGACAACCAGGAGCAAGAGGACGACTTTCAGAAGGACGTTGACCCTCAAGAGAAAGAAATTGTAGTTGCTAGCACTAACATCGATCTAGGCAAGCCCCGGTTTATATTCGCCTTTTTACAAAATTTTGCTAGTTTATTTTAATAGTGTCTATAATTATTGTTGCATTAGGTCATAGGAGTTGATTGAAACCCACCTTGCATGATATCCAAATGACCTATGCTACTGTCTTAGAACTTGGTAGAATCGATACTGTTATGCTATGCTTAGTAATTACTAGTCTCGTTAGAAAGTATTATTACTAAGGAATGAACTTGACCACTAGAACGGGAATTATTAAAAAGAACTTTTTTTTATGTTATGACCTGGCAGGAATAATGCATGTGTAGGTTTGCAGCAACACATGGGTGTTGACTGTGGTAGCCCTGCCTTGTCGAACCTAGGACCTGTCCGTGGTCGGCCCCTTGATCAAGTATTGAACTGTACCGAATGCATGCTAGCTTATGGGCACTAGTAAACCGATGTAGCATTAAAAGTCACTTGCATTGAGGACGGTTAAGGTGCATTGGTCATTGACCCTCCTGGTGCTAGAGTGGGCGGTTTAGACCATGAAGTACTGTTGGCAGAACGGCATACCCACTCGACGTCACCACACCCGGACTGAGGTGTAGATGCTTTTCTTGCGAAAGGTTGCCATATACGACCTTAATTGGTGCGTATGTGTCATGCATCTTGGGTTTTCCTAGCTGGTATAAACCGATTGCAATTGTTGTCCCTCGCAGTAATGAGTACCACTTGGTCACCGCGCCAATCGCGTAGTTGCACATAATATTATGGAATGGATTATGTTGCTTATTGATGATGACGATCAGTATTATTATTGCTCTTATGTCATATTAACTTATATATTGTTTTATTACCCTTTTGTTGCAACTAAAGTTACATTTCGGCTCAACCCATTTAAATTGACAATTAAAACATGATAGAACTAATAGGTTGCTTACTGCGAGTCCTTTCAAACAAGCCACCTATTAGAGCCTTTGCATGTCTAGGTGTCCGACGGGTAAGTCTTGCTGAGTAATTAGTACTCAGGCTTTGTGCCATTGTGTTTTTCAGGTAATGAAAAAATAGAATTGCCAGTAGATGTGATGCCTTGGGACGTGCAAGTCCCTGAGGGTTGGACTGCCCACTGGGAGTCCGACTCGCCGCCGCAGTGATGTTGTGTGCTGCTAGAGTGATGTTCTTCAGGCATGGATCATCACTAAGCTGTATCGTCGAGCTCGTAGTTTTTTGAATGTTATTTGTTTCCGCTGTTTTCAAAACATTGATGAACTTGTAATATTTCGCTACACTCTGATAACCTTAATGATGTAATATTCAACTTAAATTTGGACCAATGTTATATTATCAAGTGTCTGCGCTATCAGCACCTTCGAGACCTCGATCCTTCGAGAAGGGGCACCTCAGCTGGTATCAAAGCCGTGGTCCATGATAATATAACAAATAAATCGTATTTTCAAAACTACGACGTTTGCGAGCAAGGAAACGTTAGTATTGCCCATGTAGATAATAGGGTGGTGACAAAGCTAACCTGGGTTATGATTGTTTATAATACTTGCATCCAGCTTCTTCAAACGAAGGTACGTGCGTGCTTAACCGACACTCATGATATCGGTGTTTGTGCTCACAGGCGGATACGAGACGCTGTTGGCTTGGGACTTATCACGGGGCGATTCTTTTCCATGGATCTTTACTAGTAGAATTGTGCTTATTTTTGTAGTTTCTTTTGAATTTGATGTATTGTTTCTGCAATGGATCTTCTACAGGTACACTAACGTCATTAGTATAACACTTAGATTGACTTACGTGTTGAGTGCAGGTCATCAGCAAATATTCGTGCTGCTAAGTAGCGGCAAAATATGCGTTGTGTTGTGAGGAACGATAGGATTATAAAATAAAAATTTTGCATCATGCATCCCAATGTAACTAAAGTAAAATTTGGTTCTCTCCTTGCTCACCAAACTCTGAATAAAAATTTTCTAAGCATGATAAGTATAAAGTTCTGAATTATAAGGTTATGTCCTGTTTTTAGCTGCCAACTTCAAAAATTTATGGCTATTAATTTACTCAATCAAATAAGGCATACAAATACTTTTTAGAAAGATCTCAGCATCCCCTGTCACCTAGAATTTAAATTAAAATTCGACCATAACAGTAACAACCTCAGAAACAGAGAACAAGTAGTCAACTCACTATTTTCAGCATAACCCTAAACTTGGAAATTGCATAACTGGAGTTGTACTTCGAATTTGCAAGTGTTTAAACCCAATCTGGAAATCCCTTGAAGTCTATTTTCATTTCCAATAGGTTTCATAATTTTGTTGTTTTCCCTCTGTCCAGTAGAGCCAAAACACTCAGCCTCTGTCATCCTGAAACAAATCTGCCAACCTGAACTTGCAAAATTCATAAGTCTAGATTTACTTGGAATTTATGAGAATATAAATACAAACTGGAAACTATGAAAGTGTAGTATAACTTGGTTCCAACCCCCAATTTTTAAGACCTTGTTTTCTATTCAAAATACCCACTTTTCAGACTGTGGTACAGTCAAGATAGAATCCGTTTTAAAACCCATCGCCGTATTATTGCCCCTTGAGGCTGGAAAATGTAAACTAAAAACTTGGTTTCTGTATTTCGTAGCACTTTATATGAAATGCATCTTTACTGTATGGAAGGTTTGACTCAATAAAATTGTTGTGGTATAGTTTTGCTATCATTACCAGCACCGTGTCAGTTGTTAGTGATATACATTATTGCCCATGGAACACTGTACTCACCATTGGATTTTTGTTCCAGATGGGTGACCACAGTTTTGAGTAGCTTTCGCACGACGGGTGGCGCTACACCACCGGTCTCCACCACCATGGCTTTCGTACACTTTTGTGGGATCTGCTACACTTGCTGGGCTACGATGAGCCACCCTCCTACAAGGGCCGCGAGATCCGCCGCCACGGGGTGACTCTTGCTGAGGTGCACATCAGCGTGCCCTCCCACCCACACAACCTTGACATGGCGGGGATGGAGAGCACGGCGATTTGTGGGAGCCTCCGTGAGGGCTTGGAGAGAGTCGCCCACAGGGCTCTCACTCACTTCTACGGGCGCCACACAGCAGCGCTCTCTGGGACTCCGTTTGAGATGATTCCCATCTGGCACCAGGCCAACCCGGTCTGGCAGAGGCGCGTGAGGCGCATCGCCCATGATGACTACCCAGCGTATCACGCGGGGTACCACCGTGTGTCCCACTACTCCGAGTACCTCCTCAACTTGGATGAGGAGGCTAGCAGCCACAGTAGGATCCTACTGGCTGACGCGGAGCAGGCCTGTGAGTAGAGGAATGATCTGCAGACACAGGTTGACACACAACAGAGGGAGATTCAGCGGCTGACCGCTGCTCTTGAGGTGAGTGAGACTCGCGTTATTGAGGTCACTGGACAGTGCGACACCCTCGTGTAGGAGGTTGACAGACGTGGCGTGCTTATGCAGCAGCGCGCCAACCACAATGAGCACCTACAACATCAGTTGACGGCTGCACAGCACGAGATGGAGCTCATGAGAGAGGATCTAGAGACCCTGGCTCACAAGAACCAGGGCCTGCAGCAGCAGCTGGAGGCAGTCCTGGCGCCACCGGCAGCACCAGAGGGGGAGGATCCGAATGAGGACATGGACGAGGAGTCTGACGTGGACTACGAGGCACCAGCCAGAGACAGGACTTAGGGGATCATGATAAACCGGACTAGATCGTGTAGGCAGGACCAGTTGGGTAGGTAGCTTTTGTCGACCACGCGAGGTTGTGGTATTTTGGGGGATCACTGCGTGAGATGCTTTTGTAACTCGATGGCCATATATTCCGAGTTCATGTACTTAAGACTATGTTGACTTATGTTATGTATTGGTTGTACCCTTTCCGCTATTGTTGTTGCAACAGAGTTTCATAAGAATTCCAGCTTGATCATACTCTTTGACTCAATCGAAGTACTTTCCTTGTAGATGGCTGAAAACACCAATCAACCGCCACCAGGTTGGGAGATCACCGACGCCCTGGAGTTCACAGGGATGGTTCACCTGTTTTGGAGAGTTCTTCAGAGATTCGAATATCCCATTCCTCCCACCTATGTTGGCAAGGAATTTTAGGAGCATGGAGTCCCCTCATGTGTAGTCCATGTGGCAGTTCCCGCCAACTACTCAGTCGTTCCCGCATGGGAATCCTGGACCATTAGCGTCACCGGGACAGATTTGCCTTCCACTTGGAATGTGGCTGCTTTCAAGGCGCTCACTCGATTTTGTGAAGACCACAAGCATGATGTTGCTAGAACACCCGTCGCCTTACTACCCATTAATGATGTGATGGACTTTGAGTGGATTAGGTGTGTGGATTTCATCTTTGATCCAAACCATCGCCACCATGATCCTATGCTGCCCATAATAGAGTATTATGGCTTATCCACTTTTGCCTTATGCACAAACTTGTGCCGGCATCTGGATGTGTTTCATGCTGCACTTCGACTTTCTGAAGTCGAAAAACAAGCTAAGGATGAGGAAATTGCAGAACTGAACCAACAAATTCAAGCAAAGAATGAAGAGATGGATGCGATTATAGAAGAACGTGACCAAGCTTTGCTGGATGCAGCAGATTTTGAGCATGACATGATTGAGGCTCAAGATGACTTGGACGCATTTAAGGCTGCCCACCTTCCTATTGAAGAAAATTGGGACGAGATCATCATGGAGTATGGAGAACAAGAGGATATAGAGATGGCGCCGGTCGGTATTAGTGATGTGGAAATGATGGATCTAGAGGAACTAGAAGAGCCTATGGAACCGGGGGAACCAGAAGAGCCGAAAGACATAGGCCATGAGTAGATGGATCGCTACACCCCGATGTATGGTCGTGTAATATAAGTATTCCTAGATCGATGTAGGAGTGTGAATCTTGCATTATGTGTCTGCAATACCATAGCTAGGCGGTGGCACATATGTGTAAGAAGTCGTGTGATGGTGTCCTTTTAACAACCATGTAGTCTGAATTGAATTAATGAAGATGGTTGTTACTTGTGAAATTTATCTATGCCTCTTGCAAATTTATATTCTTGCACATGTGTTTTTATGGATTATTTTGAGGAATAACTAATGTGCAACCGTATAAATTGCAGCATGGTGCATACTCAGAATCAGGATGACCCTGAAAGCTCTCAGCAAGGAGCTAATGCTGAGCCCTCACTAGCTGAGGTATTGGCTGCTGCACTCAACCGGCAGCAAAATGACTCTGAGATTCTTCGTCGGCTAGTAGATATTACGTACCATCTAGATGGACAGGGAGGCCACTGCAACAACAACAATCAGCCTCGATAGAGCACCTACTCAGATTTTCTAGGTACTCATCCGCCAGCCTTCGAGCGCGCCAGAGAACCTCTGGATGCCGATCACTGGCTGCGTCGGACCGAGTCAAAGTTCGGTCTGCTGGAGTGCACCGAGCACCAGAAGGTGCTATTTGCCGCCCAACAACTCCAAGGCTCTGCTAGTGCCTGGTGGGCAAACTATGAAGCTTCTCTGCCTGCTGGACGCCGTGTTGAATGGAATGAGTTCAAGATTGCATTTCATGCTCATTTTATCCCAGCTGGCCTCATGCAGAGGAAATTCTAGGAATTTATGGATCTGAAATAAGGAAGGAGGAATGCCCTACAATATTCTAAAGTTTTTAATCACCTGGCTCAGTATGCTACTGAGTATGTTAATACTGAGGATAAAAAGAGATATGCATTTCTGCGTGGTATGAATGCCACCCTTAAGGAGCGTCTGACTTGGCAAACAACCGGCACATACAACGACTTGGTCAATGCTGCTATTGTCCAGGAAGGCGCTATGCGCCAAGTTGAAGAAGAAGATTACAAAAGAAAGGACCCTGCTAGTGCCTCTGCTGCCTCACTGGCAAAGCACCACCTAATTTATACTTCACCTACCGGACAGTGTTTACGGGCATCTCCGCAGCAGCAGTATCAGTGACGGTATGGTCAGAACTACTCGAGGCCACCAAAGCAACAGAACTTTCCGCCCCGTGCACCGTACCAACAGCAGAACACTCAGTACCATGCACCATACCAACAGCAAGGGAATCAGAATGCTCGTGCCCCACAGCCTGCTGATCGTGGAAGCAGTTATCCGTGCTACAATTGCGGTCTCACGGCCACTTTGCCAAGACCTACACTGCACCGAGGTGCAACAACAACAAGCACAACAGCAACCAGCGTCAGAACCAGAGCAGGAATGTGAATGCACCATCTCGTGGTGCCCAAGTGAACTACACCAATGCTGAAGATATTCCTCAGGGCGAACCCGTGCTAACCGGTACGCTCTCGCTCTATCGCCAGCCTGTCCTTGCACTTTTTGATTCTGGTGCTACGCATAACTTCATTAGCAAAGCTTGTGTGCCAAAACATAATCTCCACAGCACCGTCATAAATAGATGCTACACCGTCCGCTCTCCTGTTGGACAAATTTTTGCTAACGAGGTAGTGTGTAAGGCTCCACTAGAAATTAATCGAAAGATCTACCCCACCGATTTCATCATGCTCAAGGATCAAGAGATCGACCTGATCATAGGTATGATCTGGATGAAAACCCATAGAGCCATGCTAGACATTGAGCCTCGCATCGTTCACATCAACTCTCCCTTGCATGGAAAAGACACACTTTCTCTAAATGCCGATTCATTGAAAGCCTTGGTTGCCATCACTTGGAAGGGCAATTACTCGAGAGTATTCCCGTCGTTCATGAGTATTCGGACGTGTTTCCCGAGGACATCTCCGGTCTACCGCCTGATCGTGACGTGGAATTTAAGATAGAGCTACAGCCAGGAACTTCTCCGATATCCCGTCGCCCGTATAAAATGGCCCCGAACGAGCTGGCTGAGTTGAAAAAGCAATTGAATGAGTTATTGGAAAAGAGATTCATTCTCCCAAGCACTTCACCTTGGGGCTGCCCTGCTATTTTTGTGAAGAATAAGGACAAGTCCTTGCACCTTGTTGTTGACTATCGGACTCTTAATGAAGTTACCATCAAGAACAAATACCCATTACCCCATATAGATATCCTCTTTGACCAATTGGTTGGTGCTAAGGTCTTTTCAAAGATTGACCTCCGTTCGGGCTATCATCAAATCAAGATTAGAGCCGAAGACATCCGAAGACCACCTTCTCTACTAGATATGGATTATTTGAGTATCTAGTAATGTCATTCGGATTGACAAATGCCCCTGCCCATTTCATGTACCTCATGAATTTCGTATTCATGCCCGAGTTGGACAAATTTGTGGTAGTATTCATTGATGACATCCTCATCTATTCTAAGTCCAAGGAAGAGCATGCTGAACATCTTCACATTGCTCTTCAACGCTTCCGAGATCACAAGCTGTAAGCAAAATTCAGCAAGTGTGAATTTTGGTTGGACCGTGTGCCATTTCGTGGTCACATAGTCTCTGCGGAAGGTATCTCGGTGGATCCTAGCAAATAATGGCCCCGAACGAGCTGAAGACTGGGTTCTAGATGTGCTAGATTGGAAGTCACCAAAGATGGTTCATCAAGTACACCGTTTCCTCGGGCTAGCCCGATATTATCGTAGGTTCATTCCCAATTTTTCTCGGCTGACCAAACCCATCACAGAGCTGCTGAAAAAGGAGAAGAAATTTAATTGGAACGACAGTTGTGAAGAAGCATTTCAAGCATTGAAGAAATTATTGACCACTGCCCCAGTATTGGCCCAACCAGACATCACCAAGCCGTTCGACGTGTATTGTGATGCATCTGGGACATGACTTGGATGTGTGCTCATGCAGGAAGCTCATGTCATTGCCTATGCATCTCGGCAACTACGAAAGCATGAAGAGCACTATCCAACTCATGATTTGGAACTAGCTGCGGTTGTGCTTGCACTAAAAATATGGAGACATTATTTGCTCGGAAACTTAGTACACATCTACACGGATCATAAGAGCTTAAAATATATCTTTACCCAGACTGATCTGAACATGAGACAATGTCGGTGGCTAGAACTAATTAAGGATTATAATCTGGAGATTCATTATCATCCAGGCAAGGCCAATGTAGTCGCCGATGCGTTGAGTGGGAAGGTACACTATCATCACTTAGTACTGGAATATCAGAACAACGGCAACCACGTCACTGCTTCAGAACCCAGTCTTCATGTTTTGCCTGCTATAGTGATTAGCAACCTTAGTGTACACTCTACTATTCATAAAGAAATCATTGCTGCATAGAAAAATGATGTTGGTATGAATCATATGCGTCAAAACATTAAGAAGGGTAAAGCAAAGTGTTTCACCCAAGACTCCGACGGTACCCTATGGTTCAATAACCGTTTGGTAGTATCAAAAGACTTTGAACTTCAACGGAAAATCTTGAATGAAGCACATCACTCAAAATATTCCATCCATCCGGGTAGTAATAAAATGTACCAAGATCTGAAGAAGAATTTTTGGTGGACAAGAATGAAGCGAGAAGTGGCTTGATATGTTGCAGAATGTGATACTTCTTAGAGAGTTAAGGCTGACCATTTGAAACAAGCCGGATTGCTTCAACCATTAAGTATTCCCGCCTGGGAATGGGAAGACATCAGCATGGATTTTATTGTTGGCCTACCTCTCACTTCGTATAAGCATGATTCTATTTGGGTCATTGTGGACCGACTCACCAAATCTGCTCACTTCTTGCCGGTCAATAATAGATACAGCATACGGCAAAACGCAGAGCTATACATTGCAAAAATTCTGTGTCATCACGGAGTACCCAAGACCATCATTTCACATCATGGTTCGCAGTTTGTCGCTCGTTTCTAGGAATAACTGCATGCGTCTTTGGGTACAGGTCTAATTCATAGTTCTGCTTACCATCCCGCTATCGATGGACAGGTAGAGCGTGTCAACCAAATTTTGGAAGATATGCTTAGGGCATATGTTTTAACACATGGTGGTAACTGGGATGAGTATCTACCCTATGCTGAATTCTCGTATAACAATAGTTACCAGGAGAGTGTGAAAATGTCACCATTTGAAGCACTCTATGGTCGCAGTTGTAGAACACCGTTAAACTGGTATGAATCTGGAGAAAGAGTAACCTTTGGTCCTGATCTTGTCAAGGATGCAGAAGAAAAAGTTCATACCATTCAGGCAAATCTTAAAGCTGCTAAATGCCGCCAAGAGAAGTATGCAAACAGACGACATAAACCATTATATTTCAATAAAGGTGATCACGTCTATCTTCGAGTGTCACCTATGAAGGGTATCCAACGGTTTGGAGTCAAAGGAAAGTTAGCTCCCCGTTATATTGGACCATTTCAAATTTTGGAACAATGTGGAAATGTAGCCTACAAGCTAGAGTTACCCGCTAACTTGTCTAGAGTTCATAACACTTCTCACGTCTCTCAGCTAAAGCGGTGTCTCAAACCACCCATTGACAAGATCTTGGAAGACTATGAACAACTTCAACCCGATCTCACATACTCTAAACAACCAACAAAGATCCTCGATGAGAAAGGGCACACAACCCATAAAAGAAAACTCAAATTCTATAAAGATCAATGGAGTAATCACTTGGAATATGAATCCACTTGGGAATCAGAAGAATTTCTGAGTACTCATTACCCGAAATTTTGGTCATCATACGCAGGTATGTTTTGACCGCCATACCTCCCTCTAGTTTGCCTTGTTCATAATCTCGAGACGCGATTTTTTTAAGGATGGAGGGTTGTGACACCCCAGGTGTCTCACTTCTATTTAGTAAGCATGAAGAGCACAAATCATGAATCATATAGCATGAAATGACGAAGCCTCACTTCAATTATTTAAATTAATTCCAGGTAATTAAAAACCCTACAAAACAAATTGTGAGCCAAATGAAAGCTTATTATATAACATATGCCAAATAAATTCATAATCAGTTTAGAAATAATATAATAGAATTTTATGAACTTAATGAGCATTTTACTATATTTAGGAATACCTCAACCAATTAAATTAAACCTAGAAACCTATTTCAATTGAATTTGAATTAAAAAATTTCTCTAAGTGTTCTGCACAATTGGGTCCCACCAGAGCACCACAAATATCTCAGAGGACCTTTGTGCAAATTCCCAATTTATTTGGAGGCCCCTAGCTATTTGTTTTGGAATTACCATTGACCAAGGACCTTTTTGTAAGGATCTAATTTTTCAGGGGGTTCAGAGGAAAATCTTTTTCCCTTCTTCCTCCATTGGCGCAGCAGGAGCAGAGCTCCACCGCCGGCGCACGCCACGGCCTTCCTTCATCCCTAGCCTCGGGATCTCGCGAGCTACAGCGTGCCTGCCCCTCTGCTCTGTCCCGTCTCTCATCTCTGTCGCGAGCACGTCCAATGGTCGCCTTCCCCGCCTCTGCAGGTTAGCCTTGTCAATCGGCAATGGCTTCAATGCCGCCCCGCGCGACCAGCCTACCCCGCTCCCAGTCGAGTCATAAACCGCCACCCCGGATTTTCTCTCGGCCATTACCAGCCGCTATCTCCCATTCTCTACTCTCTCTCGCTCTCTCACTTAATCTCTGTTCCCTTCCCACCACTTCACCATACCGACCACCAGCTCGAGCTTGAGCGCCACTGATTCCACTGCTTTCAAGCCGAGCCAAGACCACCAAATTGTGTGTCTCACCCTCCTGCACTTCCCCCATGTCTTTGCTCGGCCAAAACCACGTGCGCCTTGGCTGAATTGAAGAAAGATCAGAGGCGAGCCCTCCAGTGAGTTCCTCTACCAACGGCCATAAATTAGCTGCTCTCGGTGAGCCTCAGCACCCATTCTTTTTCATCTCATGCACACAACCTCCTGACTTACCTCCCTGACCTGCTTTCTCTTTGTTTTCCATCACGGAGTCGACGGCATCATGATTTTCCCAGTCACCGCTGTCGAACCCGAGTCACCTCCACGACGAGCTCCCGCCTCCGGCCCTCCTTGTCCAACACCGACTCGATGCCGATGATAGCCTCGCCCCCGTGAAGTTCTAGGGCCTGACCGTGACGGATTTGGCACTCCCGACCGTTCCCACGACACAGCCGAAGGCCTCCGCTCCGTCGCCTCTCGTCGCCGACCACCCCCCCGGTGGGCCACCGTCCATGCGAACCCCTCCCTTCCCTTCGGCGTGATGCACGCTGCATTTTTTTGCAACCGTGGCGAGCTTCCAGCGCGCGTAGCCACCAACGGCGAGCTATCCGACGAGCTTCCCTGTCTCCGGCAACGCTGACTTGGCGCAGCCTACTGGCAGCTGATGTGTCTCCGACATGGCGCCTACGTGTAGCTGATGTGTCACCTACGTGGCAATTCCTTAAAACTAGAAATACCAGGAAATTACCAGAAATTGCCTAAAACTTTGAAAACTCATAGTAAATCGAATTTAAATCCATTATGGCCCAAACAAACTTTGTTGGATTCATATTTCAGTGCTCTATTTAGTAAAATGTTAAATTTCTGTCTCTGTACATGTATTTTTATTAATTCATTTAATTGCCAAAACACCAAATAATTCACTAGAAATTGTAGGAATAAAATTAAATCCTGATTTTTAGCATGCTTAGTAAACACATGAATATCTACCCACACGAATTTGTGTGTGGTAAAATATGTATTACTTTAGGCTCTGGAATTTATTTAGTACTTTTGCTTAGATTAATGCTAGTAAATGATCTATAAATATTTTGACCCTGCCACTTGGCACAAAAATCACTCATATAATGCTCTATTCACAGTAAATCACACATGTCCAGAAACATAAATTTACTATATTAATTAATTTAATTGCTCATATCACTCATTCACCTTGTTTAATTGCATAAAGAATATATATACTTAAAATATTAATTAACAATCCCACTTCTCTGAAGCATATGGCTTTGAGAATATAATAATAATTTTAATTGACATGAAAACACGATGCACTTGCATGCATCATATCATTGCATTCAACGGAATTCCGATAATGCCGTTAATTCAATTCCATCATATAGGTAACGACAACCAGGAGCAAGAGGATGACTTTCAGAAGGACGTTGACCCTCAAGAGCAAGAAGTTGTAGTTGCTAGCACTAACATCGATCCAGGCAAGCCCCGGTTTACATTCGCCTTTTTACAAAATTTTGCTAGTTTATTTTACTAGTGTCTTTAATTATTGTTGCATTAGGTCATAGGAGTTGATTGAAACCCACCTTGCATGATATCCAAATGACCTATGCTACTATCTTAGAACTTGGTAGAATCCGTACTGTTATGCTATGCTTAGTAATTACTAGTCTCGTTAGAAAGTATTATTACTAAGGAATGAACTTGACCACTGGAATGGGAATTATTAAAACAAGTTTATTTTTATGTTATGAACGGGCAGGGATAATGCATGTGTAGGTTTGCAGCAACACATGGGTGTTGACTGTGGTAGCCCTGCCTTGTCGAACCTAGGACCCGTTCGTGGTCGGCCCCTTGTTCAAGTATTGAACAGTACCAAATGTATACTAGCTTATGGGCACTAGTAAACCGATGTAGCATTAAAGGTCACTTGCATTGAGGATGGTTAAGGTGCGTTGGTCATTGACCCTCCTGCTGCTCGAGTGGGCGGTTCAGACCATGAAGTACTGTTGGCAGAACGGCATGCCCACTCGACGTCACCACACTCGGGCTGAGGTGTAGGTGCTTTTCTTGCGAAAGGTTGCCATATACGACCTTAATTGGTGCGTATGTGTCGTGCATCTCGGGTTTTCCCAGCTGGTGTAAACCGATTGCAATTGTTGTCCCTCGCAGTAATGAGTACCACTTGGTCACCGCGCCAACCGCGTAGTTGCACCTAATATTATGGAATGGATTATGTTGCTTATTGATGATGACGATCAATATTATTATTGCTCTTATGTCATATTTACTTATATATTGTTTTATTACCCTTTTGTTGCAACTAAAGTTACATTTCGGCTCAACCCATTTAAATTGACAATTAAAACATGATAGAACTAATAGGTTGCTTAGTGCGAGTCCTTTCAAACAAGCCACCTATTAGAGCCTTTGCATGTCTAGGTGTCCGACGGGTAAGTCTTGCTGAGTAATTAGTACTCAGGCTTTGTGCCATTGTATTTTTTAGGTAATGAAGAAATAGAATTGCCTGTAGATGTAATGCCTTGGGACATGCAAGTCCCTGAGGGCTGGACTGTCCACTGGGAGTCCGACTCACCGCCGCAGTGATGTTGTGTGCTGCTAGAGTGATGTTCTTCGGGCATGGATCATCACTAAGCTGTATCGTCGAGCTCGTAGTTTTCTGAATGTTATTTGTTTCCGCTGTTTTCAAAACATTCATGAAATTGTAATATTCTGCTGCACTCTGATAACCTTAATGATGTAATATTCAACTTAAATTTGGACCAATGTTGTATTATCAAGAGTTTGCGCTATCAGCACCTTCGGGACCTTGATCCTCCGGGAAGGGGCGTCTCACTGTTGAGTTCCATAAGGCATGCTCATAAATGCATCGTAAGTCATCAAGCTGACACGGGAACAAAAGTCACACAAAGCTGTCGAAAATTTCTTCCCTGATATCTCGCATGGTATGTATGGTTCTTCTTCTTCTTCGTCGGTGACTCCTACAACATACACACCTCACAATGCTTCATAGGGGGATGGCTCAAAGCAACTGTCTAGTAATCTCTTTGCTTGTTTCACCTCTGTTCCATCAAGCTCTATATCATCCTTGTAAAGCTTCCCTAAAACTCTCCCAATAATCTCTTGATCCAAAACTTCTGACTTAAGGCGATTACTCAGGAAATTGTATTCAATTCTAGCTTCAGAAGCATCTTGCGGGCTTAAAGATCTTCTCATATTGATCAACTCTTGCAAAAAATCAATAGGAAACCAGTCCATTGGTTCAAATTTGTCAAGTGGTTTAGCATTTGCCAATGTCCTATCCCCCTTTGGTTTAGCAAAGTTGCCTTCAAATTCCTTCAGGTGGCTGTCTAGAATTGCAGCTTCTATCTTGGTATATTCGTTGCAACTTGACAGAGTCGTTAGGGTGATCTGTTCTTCTGTTGTTGCAACTGCGCTGATCGGCTCAGAGACTGCGCCGATCAGCGCGCACGTCAGATCCATAGAGGCGGGTCTGACGGGCTCTATCTCTTCAAATTCATGCTCTAAAGTAATCATTGCTCTACTCTCGGACATAAAGATCTGTTCAGCTGGTGACTTTTCCCTTTGCATAACTTCTAGGCATTGTCGGCTTGGTTCTAGGTATTCTTCTCAATGCTTGTGCAAAGCTTCATTCTCAGCAATTTTGCCTAACAATTCAATCCCTACCTTGGCTGTCAATCTCAGAATACTTCCTCCAGCTGATCCATCCAAATGCATCCTCGATTCCTTGTTTATAGCCATGTAGAAGATTTGAGCACACATATTCTCATCAATGCCAATGTCAGGTCCTTGTTTCAACAATATTTGAAAACCCGTTCAGGCATCCGTGAGAGATTCTTCATCTTCTTGTAAGAAGTCCACCACTTCTCTTCTCAACTTCTGTACCTTTGGCAAAAGAAAATAGTGGAGACTGAAAATTTCCTACTAATTCACTCCACTTACCTTTCGCTTCTCGAGATGCTGCCTTATGCCACTCTTTGGCTTTCTCTCCCAAATAGAATAGGAAAAGCAGCCATCTGTAAAGATCCTGGGGCACTCCTTCATGATGGAATGTCTGGCAAAGTGCCTTCAAGTCTTGTAAGTGAGTATACGGGTTCTCCTCTTTTGCTCCAAAGAAGTTATTTGCTTCAGCCATGCTAATGATAATGGGGTTCAACACATACGAGGGGGTCGTGGCCTTCTCGTCTGAGGATTGAGGCACCAGCATGTCTAGAGATGGCAAAGAAAGCTCCTTGAGCGTCGGAGAAGGTCCTGTCATACTCATCCTGAAAATTCACACAAAATGAAGGACCGAGAAGGCGATCAGAGGGCGGGGGGGGGGGGGGGGGGGGTTGAATGGGAGCCAATTAAAATTCTTCTCAAGAACTTGGCCTATGACCCAACTACCATCCAAACCAACCTCTAACCAAGTCACCAAGATTAAACACACCAACTTGTGATGTGCTAACCCTAGGAGTGACTCAAACCAAAAGGACCCATAGCGGAAACATAAAAGGAACAAAAACGAAAACAAGGAGGATCCGAGAGATCATAAAACAGAGCCGGACGGAAGTTCCATGGTATCCAACGGAAGTTCCGTCAATCACGGAAGTTCCAGGCAACGGGAGAACTGTCACTCACGGAAGTTCCGTGGTTCTTGATGGAAGTTCCGTCATGGTCAAAATAGCAGCTCTATTCGGGAAATAAAATTGCCAAAACCCTATCAAACGAACTCCAAAAATCACAAAATTTGGCCCAAATGATCCTCAATACATCACGACCCTCCTCTAAAGAGATCCGCTCCAAAAACACAAGGAATCATCATGAATTTCAGATCTTGCGCCAAGAACACGAAAAAGGGGAAACTTGAGAAATCCTACAAGTCGAAGGTGCTAGAGCTATTGATTCGGTCAAGGATCCATAGAGGATTGTTCTAGCTCATCCTAGCAACAAGTTTCTGAAGAAATCCAAACCAAAAACTCATCCAAAAGTGAGATCCGCTCCGAAAATAGGAAAAAAGGGAATTTCGGGATTCAAGGAAAGAGGGAAATCTTGAGCACGAAAATACTTCTCATATCATAGAAAGGTGCTTATAAGGTCCAAGGATACAAGGCTAGGAAGCCACCCTCTTTCTCCCACTATTTGGAAGAGCAAGAGATGTCTCTCACACACCCACTACTCTCCTCTAAACATGAAGTCCTCTCCTAGCACTTTGAATAGAAGACCTAACACAAGGCTAATGAAAGAGAGACACCTCTCCCACCAGCCACACCTCTCCTTATATAAGCCAAGGGTCTATTGTCCACATGACAACTCTACCCTTGACCTACATAACACACCCACCTATCACCGGGGGCATAACCGTCCATCTTTTTCCTCGTCGCCCGAATGCCATTGAGCCCTTCACAACTTTGCTTGCTCTCGACGCAAGCTCCGCGATGGTGCCACGTGCACCTCCAATCGCCACCACCAGTTTTGAGGCCCAAACCAGGAAAACACCTTGCACGCTTCTCAGAGCACAACTTCTCGATGTTGACGCGTGTCACCTTGTCCCGCGATCCTGACCACCAGCAAGTATCTCCCGGTCCCTGTTCATCGGGCCCCCTTGTCACTTGCACCGGCATTCTGCTCGCCTTGACTTGGTCAACATGCTGTCTTCATCACCACCACAGTTTTGAGGCTCAACCACGAAACCGTCCATGCTTCTTGCCTCTCCACGTGTACGGTATGGATCACCCTTGACTTCACCTGGCATCCCAATCGTCTGGCCCCAAGTCCCCTACTTGTGCCCGATCCTCTCGCCGTTGACTGCCAAGTCGACTCCAGTGACCTACACATCATGAGACAAGAAAACACATTTCCCATCTCCTGCAATATCACCAATATCTCCACCAACTCCGGGTAGTCAAAACAATGATCATGCACACACACACATGCAATCACCGGATCCCCGCATTTCAACTCAACACACCAAATCCGCTAAAGTCAATTACTCATCACACATATTGCAAACCATGACACATATCCACATGGTTTCTCAATCTCCCCCTTGATGAGTACATTGACAACACCAACTGCACAAAGATTAGAGATTGAAATGCGAAGCCAAATAAGCACATCCAAATGACCAAACCCAAAGAAAAGGTGAAAACAAGCCATCGAGCAAGGTAGGGATCACAAAACCAAGAGTTGGCAAGAAAGCGACTTGAGACGCAAAGAATGTGAAAGCGCAAGAAAACGCTCAAGATCATGATATGCTCCCCCTCAAGTTGTGGTAGGTCTCATGTGATGCAAAATGGATCATTTTAAGTTTCTTAGCATTATTTGTGCATGACCCACTATTTTCTCCCCCTTTGGCAATGAACTCATCAAAGAGGCAAAAGAACAAGCAAACATGCAATGCATCAAAATGCGAACCTAAGGAGCTTCAACAATTATGCAAACAAGCATTTAACTTTGCTAGCCATAAACATAGAGCCATAAAGTGTAAAAGCAATAGCTCCCAATCACGCAAAAATCAAAAATAGATAGCAAGGCATAAACACCAAGAGCTATATAAGCTAAGCAGACAGAATGACCAGCTTAGATAGAATCAAATTTGCTTATCATGAGCAAAACTGCCACCACATGTGTAAGTACTTCCATCTAAGGGAAAACAAGCATCAAGTGCATCAGAAGATACTAGCCAGTCTCAATCTCAACTAGGGAAACAAGCATTCGTAGAAAATGAGCTCTACAAACGCTCACATATGAAACAAAGACTCAGTTGATCAAGTGATTATTGTTTATCCTCATGTGTCCTCTTATCCATATGGAGGGTCGCATGACTGGTTACGGCAAACACCCTGAGGCTTCAAGTCACAATGTTTGGATTTAATATTGTTGATTAGTTCTTGATCAAAGCACTTAGCAGATTTTTCAAGATTATGCACAAGACAAAAGAGCATGCCTTTGTGGCAAAAGGAGCTTAGTTTACCTTTAAGATTAGCAAGTTGCTCATATGAGTTTATAACAGGCCATCTAGAAAATCTAAGCATGAGAGATTACATGAGAGATTACCATCACATCCACACAACTTAGCTCAAGCTCAATCATAGCAAAGAGAAATGCAAGAAAGCATAAGAATCAAAGCTCATCTACAAATGCATATATTACATATGAGATGCAATGCGAAAATGATAAGATACATATATACAAGTGAACACCAACTCCCCCTCAAATGATGCCATAAGGATGACAAACACCAAGTTCCCCCTGAAGAAAAGCATGTCTCGAAGCATCTAGGGGCTTGGTGAGGATATCAGCGAGTTGGTTTCTGGTATCGATGTATTTGAGCTCAACATCCCCCTTCTCAACATTGTCTCTCAGAAAGTGGAATCGCACATTGATGTGTTTGACCTTACCATGTTGGATTGGGTTTTTGGCTAAGCATATGGCACTGGAGTTATCACACATGAGTGTAACGCCCTTAAAAGTTAACCCATTAGTCTCTCATGGTAGACACAATCCATAGGATTTGTGAGCAGCAGCAACATACTCAGCCTCTGTGGTGGATTGGGCAACACTCGATTGCTTACGAGAAGACCAACAGATCAAAGAAGTATCCAAGAAATTGCAAGTACCGGAAGTGCTCTTCCTATCAATTCTACACCCAGCAAAGTCCGCATCCGAATACCCAATGAGATTAAGAGATGAAGATGCGGAGTACCAAAGACCGAACTCAAGGATGTATTTGAGATACCTGAAGATGCGCTTGACAACCTTGCGATGAGTCACCCTTGGGGAAGCCTGAAAGCGAGCACAAAGACACACTGCAAAGTGTATGTCCGGTCTTGTCGCCGTCAGGTACATGAGGGAGCCAATCATGCTCATGTACTCCCTTTGATCCACCACTTCACAGTCTTCATCAGGGTCAAGAGCCGTTGTAGTGGACATTGGTGTAGACAATGGCTTCACATTGACCATGTCAAACTTCTTCAGGAGATCCTTCATGTACTTGGCTTGATGAATGAAAGTGCCTTGCTTGCACTGCTTGATTTTAATCCCAACAAAGAAGGTGAGCTCGCCCATCATCGACATCTGAAATTCACTTTCCATGGCTTCCTGAAATCTGGACACAAGAGCATGAGAGGAACCACCAAAGATGATATCATCCACGTAAATCTGAACCATTAGAAAGTCATTGCCATGCTTGAGAGTGAACAAGGTTTTATCAACACACCCCATGACATACCTGCCCTCTAGCAAGAAGGTCTTAAGCCTAGTATACCATGCCCTAGGTGCTTGCTTTAGCCCATACAAAGCCTTCTGAAGCTTGTACACACGGTTTGGGTATTTGTGGTGCTCAAAGCCAGGGGGTTGCCTCACATACACTTCTTCCTCTATGAAACCATTTGGGAAGGCACTCTTGACATCCATTTGATAGAGTCTAATGCCCTTGGAGGCAGCAAATGCAAGCAAGATCTTAATGGCTTCTATGCGAGTAACAGGAGCAAAGGTTTCACCATAATCTAAGCCCTCCACTTGGCTAAAACCTTGAGGAACTAGCCTAGCCTTGTTTCTCACAACCTCACCATCCTCTCCATGTTTGTTTTTGAACACCCACTTGGTTCCTATGACATTGACATTTTTGGGAGGCTCTACAAGGGTTCAGACTTTGTTTCTCTCAAAGTTTCCCAACTCCTCATGCATGGCATTAACCCAATGTTCATCAGATAGTGCATGTCCAACATCTCGGGGTTCAAAGGTTGCAACAAAGAGAGAATTGGTAAAGCAAGCGAGATGTGCAGACCTTGATATTGTAGTCCTCTCATAGAGATCATTGCGGCTGTTGAGCAAGCTTCAAGGGTGGATGTTGATGCTGAATGTGGTGAGGAGCCTCTCTCTCAGAGTGTACCTCCCCCTCAACCACACTTGAAGCTTGCTCAACAGCCGCTGAAGTCGATGTAAAAGCTTCTAGACCCTCTACTGGAGTAGTGGTAGTAGCAGGAACAAGCTCAGATGAGAGATGAAGTGAATCATCATCATCATCATCAAAGCCTTGTAGGTCCTCTTCTACAAAGATGCTCTCCTTCAGCTCATTGTCACATGCAGACTCAATCACATTCCTTGCACAAGAGTTTGATTCATCAAAGGTTACATCGCAGGATTCTACGATGGTGTTAGTCTCCAAATTCAAAACTCTGTAGGAATGACCATGAAGAGAGTAACCAAGAAAGATGCCATTAGAAGACCTCGACTCAAACTTATCAAGATTTCCACACTTGAAAATAAAGCACTAGCCACCAAAGGCACGCAAATGAGAAAACGAGGGCTTTCTCCCAAAACGCAGCTCATAAGAAGCCACATTAAGAATTAAGCGCAAGAAAATCCAATTGGAAACATAGCAAGCAGTGCTAATGGCCTCAGCCCAGAACCGCCTCGGACTCCCATGCTCATCGAGCATCATCCGGGCCATCTCGACTAAGGTTCTGTTCTTTCTTTCAACCACACCGTTCTGCTGGGGAACACAAGGTGCTGAAAACTGATGCTCAATACCATGCTCAAGACAGAAAGCATCAAAGGAGGAGTTCTTGAACTCGGTGCCATTATCACTACGAATTGCTCATAATGCACTAGGGAGTTCCTTGAACAACCTCAAAGCTAAGCTCCAAAAGTGATGAAACACTTCATCCTTGGTCTCAAGAAAGTCGTCAACAATCACAAGAACATACCACTTCCCACCCGCCGAACGAACCCAAGAAGGACCAACAGTGTCCATGTGAAGTAACTCTCCAGGGCATTCAGTCATCACCAAATTGATTGGTGGATGAGAAGCGGCAATCATTTTCCCATGACGACAAGGAGCACAAACCAAATCCTTAATAAATTTGAGCTTAGGCAATCCTCAGATCAAACCTAGGCCACTTAAGCGACATAACAAGTCAAAGCTCATGTGACCTAGTCTCCTATGCCATTTCTAGAGCTCAGAAGAAGATTGAGCAAACAAGCACTTGTGAGAGCCAGGAGAACCAGCAAAATCAGCCTGAAAACTTTGCCAATGCGAGAAATCCTACAAACCAAGAAACCACTCGAATCAAGAACACAAGAAGCATTCGACTTAAAGCGCACTTCCAAACCAGCATCAAGAAGCTGAGAAACAGAGAGGAGATTGTACTTGAGATACACAACCAAACCTACTCAACCTCTTGCCTTCACTCTCCCTCTCTTGTCATCTCCAAAGGTCACATACTCCTGGCGCTTCAAGGGAGTGAGGCTGGAGAACCACTTCGCATCTCCGGTCATGTCGCGCGAACACCCTGAGTCCATCAACCATTTGTTCTCCAGGCCTCTACCTGCTGCCTACAAAGAACGAGAAGGGAAAGTCGATGGCTCAGTGCTAGGGTTAGTTAAAAAGCATTTGGGAATCCAGCACAATGGGGTAGTAGTCATCACAGTTCTTTGCACATTATCATTCGAATGCGTAGAACGAGAACCACGATGGGGAAAACATGGCCTGTCAAAGCGTCTCGACTCAACCCTTGGGTTGTGAGGATAGAAGTCATCAGTGGGAAAGCCAAATCCACGCGAATGGCGCTCACCACGACAGGCAAAACGTGGGGCACCGAAGCGCTGCTGCGCAAAGCCTCTGTTTCATGAATCAAAGCCATATGAGGATTGACCCTGTCCATGATAGGCACGAGAAAAAGAGCGAGGCTGAAAGTCAACAAAATCATCATAAAAAGCATCCCTAGTCAACTCAGCTTCCTTCCTCTCAATCCTCTTACGCCTATAACAGAATTCATCCAAGTGGCCCTTGCGACCACAAAACATGCAAATGTAGACACCCTTAGGATTAGGCTTCGTTTGCATGGCAAGCTTGGGTTTTGGCTTCTTTGTTTGCTTTGGGTTGAAGGAGAGTTTTGGATTGGGTGGATAGTATGTGACAGTGGGTTTGATGGTGTTTTCCTCATCCTTATAGCCGGTGCTAGGAACAAACTTACCCACATTCTCACTCTCCTTGTCACACCTCTCAAATCCCAAGCCCAAGTTGTAGGTTGACCAAGAAGCACTCTCCTTCACTCTTGCCAAATCAGTCTCAATCTTTTCCTCACTCACTAGGGTTCTTTGGAGCCTGGAAATTAGATAGTCATTTTCTTGGACTAGGACTTTGTTTTCCTCCCTAGTGATTACAAGCTTGTCCTTAAGACACACACACACCTCACATGGTGGTGGAAAGACCTTAGAGCGAGTCTCAATGAGCAGCTTGGACTCTCTTTGACTTTGAGGGACTGAGCTTCCAACTCCTCTGTGAGCTTGGGGCACTTCTGACATGCACCCAAAAGAGTTGGTCTAGATTTGAATTCATCAAGCTCCTTGAGGGCACTCTCAAGCTGACTGGCAACTTGAGCATGCACACTCTCCCCCTGACTCAGATCATTCATCACAACTTGACAAGACTCACACTCTACAACCATGTCATCCTTAGCAAGCTTAGACCTAAGCGAAGCAATTTCAAAATCAGCACTCTCCAACTTAGACTTAAGCTCTCTACTCTCATGAACAACACTAGAAGCTTATCATCATGCAAGAGCAGAACATCGCGTAAATGATCCAATTGAGAAGAGAGCTCATCAAGAGTGGGAGGTACCTCGCTTGTGTCGGAGTCAGATCCAGAGTCGGTGTCGTGGTCATTCTTTGCCATGAAGCAAAGCCCGGTGAAGTCATACTTCCTCTTGACTCGTGGCTTCTCAACCTCCCCCTCCGAGCTTGAAAGGCCTTTGCTTGATGTCAAGTCGACATCGCTCAAGGTGGCAACGTAGGCGCGTGCAATGGCCTTGGCGAACTTCTTGGAGTTCTTGCCCTTCTTGTAGAAGCGGTTCTTCTTCTGCTTGAAGTCTTCAGTGTTGTTATCACGGTACCCAGCCTTCTTTTTCTTCTTGGGACAGTCAGCAATGAAGTGTCCCGGGTCATCGTACTCGAAGCAAGTTCTTGAACCACCTCCTCTTCTCTCCTTCCGGTTGTTGTAGAACTTCCTGAACTTCCTTGTGAGCAAGGATAGCTGCTCATCAGGAATGCACTCCATCTGTTCATCGGAAGCTACAACAAGAGAAGAGGAGGTGGTTCAAGGACCTGCTCGAGATGCTGCCTTGTGCCACTTACCTTTCGCTTCTCGAGATGCTGCCTTGTGCCACTCTTTAGCTTTCTCTCCCAAAGAGAATGGGAAAAGCAGCAATCTGTAAATATCCTGGGGCACTCTTTCAGGATGGAATGTCTAGCAAAGTGCCTCCAAGTCTTGTAAGTGAGTATATGGGTTCTCCTCTTTTGCTCCAAAGAAGTTATTTGCTTCAACCACGCTAATGATAATGGGGTTCGACACATACGAGGGGGCCGTGGCCTTCTCGTATGAGGATTGAGGCACCAGCATGTTTGGAGATGGCAAAGAAAGCTCCCTGAGCGTTGGAGTAGGTCCTGTCGTACTCATCCTGAAAATTCACACAAAATGAAGGACCGAGAAGGCGACCAGAGGGGGGGGGGTGAATGGGAGCCAATTTAAATTCTTCTCAAGAACTTGGCCAATGTCCCAACTACCACCCAAACCAACCTCTAACCATGTCTCCAAGATTACACACACCAACTTGTGATGTGCTAACCCTAGGAGGGACTCAAACCAAAAGGACCTATAGCGGAAGCACAAAAGGAACAAAAAGGGAAACAAGGAGGATCCGAGAGATCACAAAACAGAGCCTGAAGGAAGTTCTATGGTATCCGATGGAAGTTCCATGGTGCCCGACAGAAGTTCCGTCAATCACGAAAGTTCCAAGCAATGGGAGAACTATCACTCATGGAAGTTCCGTGGTTCTTGACGGAAGTTCCGTCATGGTCAAAACAGCAGCTCCGTTCGGAAAAGAAAATTGCCAAAACCCTATCAAACGAACTCCAAAAATCACGAAATTTGGATCAGATGATCCTCAATAGATCACGACCCTCCTCTAAAGAGATCCACTCCAAAAACACAAGGAATCATCATGAATTTCAGATCTTGTGCCAAGAACACCAAAAAGGGGAAACTTGAGAAATCCTTCAAATCGAATGTGCTAGAGCTATTGATTCGGTCAAGGATCCAGAGAGGATTGTTCTAGCTTATCCTAGCAACAAGTTTCTCAAGAAATCCGAACCAAAAACTCATCCAAAAGTGAGATCAAAAATCACCACGAAAGTAGCTCTGAAAATAGGAAAAAACGGATTCCGAGTGAAAAATAAGAACTCTTGCGGGGCTCTCCAATATTGAGTAAAATCATAAGTAATCAATATTGGCCGAGTGATCCAATAATATATTTGAATAATATAATGATTTGAGATAAGAAGATCAAGTAATCCAATAATGAAGCTAAATGATCCAATAACTCCGGATAAATTGATTGATGTCAATAAAGTAGCTTCAGTTGATATAGCTACTATAATCCATGAAAATAATGTATTCAATAAATAATACATTAATAAAACAAATAATATATTCAATAAGTAATACATATATAAAACAAACAATGTACTCAAAAGATAATACATTGATAAAACAAACAATGTATTCAATAGGTAGTACACTGATAAATCAAACAATGTATTCAATATGTGATACATATATAAAATAACAATATTGATCCATTGCCGGAAATGCAATAGATGCTTGGGTTGTATTGGTGATTAAGTACTGTATGAACTCGAGTCTAACTCTCACAACCAGTAAATATCAGGTACCAATACGACTAAACGACTTCCTTAACATTCAACATGAAGCATGGAGACTAAGAACTCACTCGGATTGAGTCAAGGTAAAAAGTCGCCTCGGTCCTCAACAAACGATATGAATTATGGAGACTAAGAACTCACTCTATGAAGCATATGCGAGTTAAGGTAATACCGAGAGTCTAATGCATCAAGATTATGCAAAAAGAAATCATCCCTAAGTTAAAGAACTTACGGCCTTTAATTAGATGAATAAAACTAAAATTATAAAAATACTTAGCTACTTAATAGCCATCGAGCTAAAGACGAGCCCCCGATATAATAGCTCAAAAGGTCTGAGTGATCAAAATTCCAGAAACCATGAGTAGTTGATCATGGCCGAGTGATCCAATGACTCGGCGCTCCATGATTAAGTGATATCGATGAGATAACTGTAATACAAGAACACAAATAATGTAGTTATATGTAAAATTAATATAAAGTATTAATGAAACAACGTCTTTAATATCTAAGTCTGTTGGATTTCTATTATTTGTCTAAGGCTTATATGTGCTTAGAGTACTGATCATTCAACCAATAGACATAAAAAATAAACAAGGTTCATTGGAAGAACAATGTGTACGATGATTTTGACAAACGACATAAGCCACGGAGCTAGACTGACCAACTTGGGTAATAAGAGCCAGACGGGCAACTAAGCAAAACAGCTGAACTCCCTCTAATACCACTTATGTACTGCTAAGACTCACTCGGCCAAGTATGTGCGAGTCAAAAACAATCAAGAAAAATTATTGACCAGTATTGTCAAGGTAAAAAAATATGAGTTCAGAAGAAACTCAAAACTATCACCATAAGATGAAGAACCTATAGCCTTCATATCAATATGGTATGAATAAAAAACTATAAAATTTACTTAGCTTTGCGATGGTAGATGAGTCGAAGACGAGCCCCCGAGCACACTGCTAGATCATCAAGCTAGCGATCGAGTCATCGAATAACTCATTGTTCGATCCGTCAAATCACAAGTCACTGAATTGTCACGCCAAGTGATTGGTCGCCACGCCGAGTGATTTATTGAGTCAACGAGTGGCTTCAAATGCTTGAGTGACTCAAAACGTCACCAGTGTGTTTGTGCCTTCAACCATATAGATGAGCCATTGCATTGCCGAGTTGCTGACCCATCAGCCGAGTGGACAACCGGCCTCGCCATCTTGATTACCTGCCTTTTTCACAGCAACAAGCACCTGATTTGATTTGACAAATGCGATATAGCTAACCATAGTGTAGATGGTAAACTCATAGATGCAAAAGGATAAGTGCAAAATAAACACAAAACTATCACCGTAAGATTAAGAACCTACGGCCTTCAAATTGAGTTGATATGAATAAGAATAAAAAAAACTATAAAGTTTACTTAGCTTTAATATTCGACGAATTGTAGATGAGCCATATGCAAGCCCCCGAGTGTGTGGCTTGATTGTCAATGCGAATATCCCAATCACTGTATTGCCTTGTCGAGTGATTAATTGCGTCGCCGAGTGGTTCGCAACTTTCTAAATCGTAAGCCGCTAAGTCGTCATGTTGCCGTACTCGGCCGAGTAATTGAGATGACATGCATGGGCCATGATCTGATCTCCAGCCAACGTTTCTCATGCACAAAAGACATTATTCCATTAATAAGATAGATTAATATTGAAAAAATAAAATAATACGGAATAATTAATATGGAAAGAAATTTCCCTGAATTGACTGAGTGACCGGCCGAATTTTTGAGATACTGTGTTGCCTAGTGGCCAAGTCGCCAAAGCTCTAAATCCACAAGTCGGATCTCAGACTCGATCACGAGTTAGAGTCGTAGTAGTGATGGCTGAGCTGCCTATGCGTCGAATCGTAATGCCATGCTGCATCGGTTCTCTCTGGGCCAAATTACTGATCGATCTAATCCAGACGCCGCTGGATCGCGTATCGTACATGGATATAAAGAAGCTTGGCTTGTAACTTAGACCATCGATGTCAGAGTCCACGAGTTGTCAGTCGTCAAATGACCAAGATGCCGCATCATTAACCTTACATTCTTGTCGTTAGCCAAGTTTGATTTGCCTTGTTGATATGACATAACCTGGATCTCATGCCATCGATAGCGACACGTTCATGCAAAAAACAAAACAAAATTGAAACAACATAACGTGCATGAATTGATTACTTTATATGGAATAAAATAATATGAAAAGAATTAATATGGAAAAAGATTCCCCTGTGGCAAGAATTGACTCGGACTTAGTCTTGGTCGCACAAGTCAAACTCGGGGACTCTTTGATCTTTTGCGTTAGAAGATGAACTTGCCAACTCCAAACATGCTGGCAGCTCACGACACCACACGCGCACATGCATGTTCCAAGATGCTCAAGTTACTCTCCTTTAGCACTCTCAAGATATGATCCAAGCTTGGTTAAGGCCAGTGTCATCCATGCACATCCTCCACTCCTTATTCTTCTTTCTCACCAGGACCGGGTTGGCTAACCAGTCGGGGTGAAAAACTTCTTTGATAAAACCGACTTCCAATAATCGGTCGATTTCTTTTCTAATCGCATCCTTTCGGTCCTACGAAAATTGTCTAAGTCGCTGTCTCACAGGCTTAGCATTGTCTCGAACGTGAAGTTTGTGCTCAGCGTTTTCCCTTAGAACACCCGGCATATCAGAGGGTTTCCATGCAAATATATCTTTTATTATTTTGAAGAAAAAGGATGAGCGTGCTTTCCAATTTATCACCTAAATTGACCCCAACATTGGCGGTCTTGGATACATCATTATCTTCAAAATGGATCTTCTTTGACTCCATGGCTTCTGCCTGCACCATGGCCTTTAGCGTCTTCTTGGAGGGCGAGTCGAGCTTGGCCTCCTCCACCCTTGCCATCTCTGCCTTCAACTCGGCAAGCTCTGATGCCACCACCTTCTTTTCTGTCAGCTCACAACTGCCGTTGTTGTAGTCGTACGAGGTCCGAACATCCGAACGAAGTGAAATAACTCCGTTTCGCCCCAGCAGCTTCATCATCATATACGGTTAATGAGATATGGCCATGAACTTGACAATAGCTGGTCGCCATATGATGGCGTGGTAGGTGGAGTCAAGATCCACAACCTCAAAGGTAATGCGCTCCGTCCTGTAGTTCTCTCGAGTACCGAACGTCACTGGCAGGGTGATTTAACCCAGGAGAACTGTCTGCATGCCAGGGATCACGCTGTGGAATGGCGATCGGCTTTGCTTGAGGTCGGTCAAAGCTATGCCGAGCTCCTTGAAGGTCTTCATGAAGAGGATGTCGAGATTGCTGCCGCCATCCACCAATACCCTATTTAACCAGACTCGGTTAACAGTCGCTGTCAGTACTAAGCGGTATTTCTCGGGTCTAGGGATGTGATCCGGATGGTCCGACCAATCAAAAGTAATCAGAACCTCAGACCAATGTAGGTTGTGAGGTACCGCTGGTGAGACTGAGTGGACCTCTCTGTACAGGATCTTCTACTGGCGCTTTGAGTCTGCTGTGGACCTACCACAGATGTAGTTGCCTCTCTCTCGGGATCTTGGAATTCCTCCTTGTCCTTATCTTGATTGTCCTTATCCGCATCCTTTCTATCGCCTTTGGAAATCCAAGGGCGGTCTTTGCAGACTTTCAAAGCATGATGCGCGAAATTTTTTAGCTTAAAGCATTCTCTGGCCTTGTGCACACCGTCATGCAACAGACAAGGACCATCCAGCATTTTATCGATGTCATCCTGAGTGACCTGCTTTTTTTGATTGGGGCGCTCCGTTTTGGCCACCATTCGGTCTTGCTTGCGCTTTCTATCGACGTCCTTGTTGTATTTGGACGGGCCCGACTGATTACGATTTCGGGGTGCCTCATCCTTGAACTGGCGAACTTGGAAGAGAGCTGAGTTGCCACCCACGTATTTATCAGCCATGGTGAAGAGCTCCTTGGCCGACAGACCTCTAGCAACATCTAGTCTTCCAATCTTCTTGATCAAGTCATCATCACGGAGTCTGCCCTGGAAGGCAGAAATGACTTGAGCATCTGAGATATTAGGGATGGTGTTTTTCACTTGACAGAAGCACTGGATGTATTCTTGCAATGGCTCCTGGTCCCGCTGCTTGATCCTGGCAAGTTCCCAGTGATTCCCCGACCTATCAAATGTAGCTTGAAAGTTGGCAGTGAATTGTTTGCATAGCTCTGCCCAAGAACTGGTGGAGTTGTCGGGTAGGTTGGTGAGCCAAGTTCTGGCTGCTGGGGCCAGACATACATGCAGATAATTGGCCATGACGAAGCTATCTCCGCCGAGTGCCTAGATGGCCGTTGCATAGACGTGAAGCTAGTCGTGCGGGTCCGTCTTGCCGTCATATTTCCAGCCGACCAACTAACCGTTTGTAATTCTTGAGTGAAGGCCCGAATGCCGGCCTCGTCATCGTAGTATTCAAAGGTGGGAGTTCGTTCCTCCTCGCGACCAGCTTCTCAGCGAGTTCTATCTTTGTGCCGACCCTCGTCCCGTCGATCATAGTATCGATCGTCTCTGGGTGGCTCTCTCGTGTCGTTGCACTCGTAGTACCGGTCATCAATGAAGCCGCAACGACATCGTTCATCTTCGTATTCTCGACGGGCCACGTCATCCCGCTCTTGGTATCTGTTGTCCGACCGGACTCGGGCACCGTGTAGCGGTATACCACTGGTAGGTCAGCTTTCGGATGTCGATCACGGTAGTCTGCGATGGGCCTTCATCGTGGTGCAGTCGACGGGGTTGCCTACCGGTCGATACGTTGTCGGTCCCTTCCTTCCTGGTTAGGCACCGAACTGGCAGCCCCGGATGCTGTCTTGTTGGGTGCTGATCACGCCACGTGCATCTCTAGTATAGCCGCGGCCTTGATGTGTGCCTTTAACTTGTTGACCTATGGTGTCAACTCTCGAACGACCTGGAGCATGGGCTATAGTGAGCTTAGAAGGTCCGCCGCAGCCGTGATGTTATGCTGTGGGGTTTTGAAGACATCTTCACCATCCAGTTTTAAGGTGACATTGCCCATGTCCAGGTTCCACATGACCCGGGATCCCTGCCGAGCATCCGATCGTCAGAGTGGGGGAGTGGCAGCGTCTAGGTTGTCGTCTTCAGGATCAGTTTCCTGTCCATCCTGGTGCTGCATGTTTGCTCGTGCGGTGGCTACCGCCGATGTTTCTCCATCAGTGCCTCCTGGGACGGCTGGTGCTACCATAAACACCTCGTGATAATCTGACGAGCAACTTTTCAAATCACTCGACCCTTCAATCATGTCCAGGACTGACTCATTTTCAAGGCTGGTCGTTGCTACTAATCTTGATGCATAGAAAAAATTGGGATCTTCATCCAACTTATCCATATGAAAAGATGGGAGATCAACTGTAGTTAGATACGAGTTGGCCAAGATTGCCGATCGGCTCGTTGTGGGCAATGTTGAGAGGGAGCCCAAAAGGGTTTCCATCTAAAGAACCACCACCGCATTGTTAAGGCTGAGTGGGAGCCGACCGACCGGGTCAGTCCGATCGGTCATCAAAGCTCTGCTAACGCTTGGATTTGAAGGTGCAACGACCACCGGAAAGGTTGCCTGATCTTGCTTGACGAGGCTCCCTCTTTGATCATCCATGAAGCTGACGGTGCCAAAGCGGATCTTGTCTTCCGGGCGGAACTTGACATCGATGAAAGCCATCGATTTCAACGGAGTTGGACTCAATGCGCCCCCTTCCTGGCGTGCCAGTTGTCAAGAGATATTCTCGATAGTAGATCTAGGTATGCGTATAAGTATGAAAGATCAATGGACACAAGACACAGTGTTTATACAGGTTCGGGCCTCCCGGAGGATAACAACCCTACGTCATGTTCGGTGTTTCTGTATTGCTAGGGTTCGCAATGAAATTAGAGTTCCAATAGAAACCTCTATCCTGCCGAAGACCCCCTGCCCTCCTTATATATCTGAAGGGCAGTGGTTTACATGGTAATCTATTATTCGGCAACAAATCCTATCTATCCATCATATCTGCTAACCTAGGTTGCTGCTTACTCAAACAAATATCTAAACAAGTATCTCCTGGGCCGCATTCTTCAATACTTCATAACTGAGCTCCCGGCCCACTTGGCCATATAGCCGAGTGGTTAGGTATCCTAGGTACATATGTCCCACACCTCTTTTCCTCTTGGATCTTACTAAATGCTCTCAGGTATTCCACTGGCCAAGAGAGGTCACAAAGACCCCAGCAACATAGTTATATAGGCTCCCAACCTCAAACTTGCCGTTGCTCCATGAAATCAGTTTCCTAGGCCTTCTGACCGGACTGTCTGGTCACTGCCTGACCGGACCGTCCGGTCACCGTAGTACTGTGCACAAACAGCTTTGGCCCTGCTGAATCCTCTGCTGACCGGACTGTCTGGTCACTTGACCGGACCGTCCAGTCTGTTTCTCTCTCCAGTCTAGAAACATTTCACGCTGAAGCTTCCTCTCTGGCCTGTGCAAGCCCTACTGACCGGACCATCCGGTCTGTATAGGCTCTGCCACAGACAGACTCCTCGCTCCTCGCTGTAAGTCCCAGACAACTCCCTATAGTGACCGTACAGTATGGTCTTCACTGACTCCTCTGTCCAGTCTCTATGTTCAGAAGCTGAAACTTGTCGTCCTCGCTTGACTTCATTTCTCGGCTTCTCCGAACAGCTCCTTGGCTCCTCCACTTTCACCTATTGCCTGTGATTTCACCAAGCAATCCTTGCACATCACCGACTAGACATGACGTAAGAGAATGACCTAGACCCCCTTGATAGTCCGATTTTTCCTATGCACTCAAAGCTCTACAACTAGTCAAGTGTACCAAACACTTACACCATAGCTTGTTCTCCGCTTTGATCCATTTTCATCAACCCTTGGACTCCATCAAGTTCACAAGCCTCCATTCTTGTGGTCATTGTCATCAATCGCCAAGGCAACCACCATCCATATGATTTGTAAGAGAGTTAAGAGATGATTCCTACATAGACAACACTCATGTAGATATTAGCCCACAATTTCATACTTGTCATATATCACCAAAACATTCATACCTTGGGGATCCAATCATCAATGGTCATGAAGCTTACAAAAAGGTTAGTGACAACAGGAGGCAACGAACTAGAAGCAATATCATCAAGCAAAAACAAAGCTTGTTTGCATATCAAAGCATAGCAAATATCATCAACAGAAATTTCAGCAAGCTCAGATTTTGTTGCAAGACATGAACGACACTGTAATTTAATTCCAAAACCCTTAGAACTTGAAGAATCACTAACATTACTAGTTGTAGAATCAGACTTAACAGGTTGCTGAATTTCAGGGCCTTTATTTTTTCAAACTAGTAGCTCTTTCTAAATCAGCTTGTACAATTTCAGCAGGGGTCATTGGTAACAAAGTAATTTTAGTTCCTTTATGCATAAAAGTGTACTTATTACTTTTACCATGGTGTACAACATCATTATCAAATTTCCAAAGTCTACCCAATAAAAATGAACATGCTTGCATGGGTATAACATCACAGTCAATAGAATCCATATAAGAACCAATGGAAAAAGGAACTCTGCAAGTTTGTGTAACCTTAACTTTTCCAGAGTCATTTAACCACTGAATGTAGCATGGATGTGGATGTGCGCATGTGGTCAAATCAAGCTTCTTGACCACATCAAATCTCATCAAAGGGTTGCAGCTCCCTTCATCAGTGATGACATGTGCTCGGCAGTTCTTGATGACAAAGAAAATCTAGAACAAGTTATATCACTGCATCGTCTCGGGCTGCTAGATTTGTGTGCTAAGCACATGTTGCACAATAATATTCATGTAGCCTGTGGTGTCTCTGCCTCCAAGGACAAGGTTGCCACTGGTGGCAGCGACATCCTCCTCCTCATTATCACCATCGGTGGTGCTCATGTAACCGCCATCGTCTGTCATGAAATATGCCTACCTACTTGGGCAATCTTTCTACACATGACCAAGTCCTTGGTAGCGGTGGCACTGAATCCCTATAGTGCGTTCTGTTGAAGCAACAAAGGAGTCACTACTAGCTGGTACCTGCACAAAATTTTAACCTGAGTGAGTAGAAGGTGCAGGGGCTGATCTTGGTGCTATAGAAACAACACTAGTTCCCATGGCAGCTGCTGATGGTGGTGGCTGGAAAGATGGCTTGGGCAGCCCCGAAATCGCCGTCGGCCGCGGTGGGTAGAAGGTACGACTGGACTTGCTGTACTCCTCAAAAGCCTAGAAAAGTCCCTAGGATTTTTTCTCTGCAAGCATAGCATACTGGAAATAATGGTTGGGGGTATAAAATTCTTTATAATCAAGGATGTCCTGAATTTCTTTTCTCAAACTAGAATAAAAGCGGCAAATCTGATCATCTACTTTTTTAACTACAACACAATGAATCAAACTCTTCTGAAGCTCACTAAAGTACTCCTAAATAATTTTATCTCCTTGATCTAAGCGCTACAGTTTATTAGGAATCTCTCTATAAAAAGAAGGAGGAACAAAACGATCAAGCATTGCTACTTTAAGATCTTCCCAAGTAATAGGTAAATCAGTTTTAGCAGCTAGACCACTCCACCAAATAATAGCAAAGTCCTTAAAACTCACTAGTGGCTTGTTTAACTCTATGTTGTTCAAGAACAAGGTGGGCATTAAATTTTTGCTCTACAGTCATCTCCCAAACAAGATAAGCATCACCATCATACTGACCCAGAAACAAAGGAATTGAAAATTTAATTTTAGCATACGGATCATCTGGAGCATGGTGTCCTTAATTGTTACCTTGTGGGCGACGGTTGTGGTTGTGGAAACCACCCATACCTTGAGTGTTATGTTGCAAACGATGTCATAATCTCGTGGTCCTTGTAGCAGCCCTATCCACGGTGCCATCAGCCTTATACACCGTGTCTTCATCATGGTTGTCTTCAATGTCGTTGGTGTTGGTGTTGGTGTTGATGGTCTTGTGAGCGGTCTCCAACTCGATAACCTGATTGGTTAACTTAGAGACTCTCTTATCCAACTGCTCAATGCTATATCCTAGGTGAAGCTTGGTGATCGCATCAGTGACAGCCCTGGTGATCGTCTCGACCAAATCACTCTGAACCGCCTACAAAGCATTCTGTAGCTGATCTTGGCTCACACACTCATCAAATTTTGAGGGTGAAGCACCCTCACCATTGCTTCTTGTTGGTGTTTCGATCACCAGCAAGTAGTATTTGTTCTAGGGGTGCGTGCTTTGGTTTCGGCAATAGCTATACAAGAGGACACAAGGATTATACTGGTTCAAGGAGTACCCCTACGTCTAGTTTACGGCTTTGCTCGTGTTACTTGCACCGGGGTGTATAAAGGTGGCAAGAGAGGAGTAGGAGCCTCCAAGTCTCTGATGTTTGTAGGTGTGGGTTTGTGCATGGTCTGATGTCTCTATCCTTAAGGAAGAGGTAGGCCTTCCCTTTTATATCTCAAGGGAGAGGGTCCCAATTACAGAGAGAGAGAGAGAGGGAGGGAGAGAGAGAGAGAGAGAAAAGGGGCAAGTTGCTACACGTGCGGAGTTGGCAATGCCAAGCCGGAGAAGATGGGGGCCTTGGTTGACGCCGCAACTCTCGGTCCTTGTGTTAGGGGTAAAGGGCACTGTGCTAAAGCATGCCCCCATTTTTCCCGTTGTCAAGTCGAGTACCCTGCCGCTGTAGAAGGTGTGTCCTACCATTCGTGGGGTGGCGCAACATGGGCACTGTTACGTTTATTAAGCAAGGTCTTATCTAGCCATCCGTCAGATCATCCTTTATCGCCACTGTTGGCGATGCCATTGAGCGACAATGGCGCAGGGAGCCTTACAGTGTCTGCCATCGTCAGCCGGTGCTGCCGACAAGGGGGGGGGCAGGTATACGGAAAGATTTGACCCCCCGATACTATGCTTTGGACTGGGGCAACATTTAAGGCGGGGCGATCGGTACTTGTTGACCGTCGTCCCGTTTGACCCCCATGCCGAGGGTCTACGTGTGGGGTTGCACTTTCTCAGGCCCGCTCAGAGTTTAGAATTGGTCCCATCACAATAGGGCAATCAAGTTTCCCCTCCCGTCATCTTCGGCTTGACCAGTGATTCACAGGACTGTCCTGTCATCAGCGATGACCCACGAAGGGGGGTTTGTCAGAGACAAGGTGTAAGGACCGAAGGCGTACCATGAGGGGCGGGGGGTGAATCGTAAGCCGCTCACAAATCCAAATACTTCAATTTACACTACTTGAGTCTAACAAGAGAAGCAACCTAAACAATTCTAGTAGGCCAAGCCCCTACACAAGCTAGTGTTCATGATAAGAGAAAGCGTGGAAGCCAAACACACTAGCCTATGCAAGCCACAATTTAACATAGTTACTAGAGCAAACAATTGCGGAATAGTAAAGAGAGGGTCAAGGAATGCTCATGAATGGTGGCGCCTTCCCCTACTCCTTGTTGGACCACTCCCACCGGAGTTCCGGTCCCTCCCGCCACCAAGTGGAGTTCTCGCCCACGAGCCTGCAATGACTCCTAGAGTGAAGACACGGTGTGCGTCACTATTGCACAAAGCACAAGCTCGCATCCCTCGAGAACTTGCCGGACTCCCTGAGCCGACACGGGCGTTTGTTGGTCGTAACTACGCACCCACTTATATACCGCAAGAGGACGGTGTATGATTGTAGCACTTTTTTCCCTTGAATTGAGTATTCCAAGGTTTATCGAACTCACTAGTACCTTAGGGATAATTGAGTATTCCAAGGTTTATCTAGTCAAAGCTACTGTCGAATTCAGGTTGTATGAGGGGGGACTAGCCAGCGCAAAGGTGTGCTAGACAGAAAATCAATCATTGCACCGATCGGCGTAGGCATTGAGCCGATCGGCACACAAGTAAGTCTGTCGTCACGCCGATCGGCGCAGGTGTTGAGCCGATCGACACACTGATGAATCTAAGCCAAAGTGTGCAAGATACCTTGTAAGCCTAACCTATTAAGTCAGTAGCCAAATATCTACTAGTGAGATCATAACCAAAAAGTCTAATTAAATAGCATCATAATGGGTAATTACATGGATCAGTGAAAACCTATAATGAATAAGACCACCCTGCTTTCTGAGCGGCTCCCAATTTATCGTTGCCGAGAGGAAACCCTTAATTGCCCGAGTATCTTACCCTACTCAACTATCCAATAGTGCTACGTAGCTTTAGTGCTGCCACCGCTAAACCACACTACTAGCATCATCAAGCAACCATAACCAATACAATGTTCGAATACTATCCTAATCACCATGATCAAGATAATATCTACTTACTTAGCCTAGAACTAAGCAATTGGAATAAGCACATGCATGGTTACATAATCGAGATAGACAAATCCCCAAAACCATCATCAACATATTCAATCATCCTTGAGATACATGGAGTAAGATTCATCCCCATCGAGATGGCATACCTTGACGGATCAACTCTTAACACCAATGGTTCTTGAAACTCAACTAGAGATCTATTCTAACAGGGCAAGCCCCGGTGGCTCTAACTCACGGATTTGTTGTCCCTCTATCGCCTCTTGGTCTTCCCCTAGCCGCGGCTAGGGTTTACAAGTATCTATAAGGGTTCTACTTGTAAAGGACTCATTTTCTAGCAAATAAGACGGTTGCGCCGATCGGCGCAGGATTGTGCCGATCGGCGCAAGCCGTGTCTTCTCTGGTTTCTCCTCCGAGTCGGTTCCTCTGTCTTCCATGGCTGCCATGTGGGCATTTTCCTTCGAGATAAAGTCTTGTACTGCACGTCGACATCTTGAAGTTCCATAAATCTTCTATGTAAATATCTTCAAGTGTCTTGCACAGATAAACTTCCATAAACATGTGGAATGGGCCTCGGTCACTTCTGTGGGCCAAAACACCCTTGTGCCGACCGACTCATGGGCCAAATTTGATCTTTAGTGCTTTTCATCAGTTCAGGATTCCTGTCCTCTCTAGCACCAATTTAATCACCAATTTTACCTGTTTCTGCAATAAAGCTCCAAACCAACGCATATACAAATATATAGGCAATATCATAGGTAAATGGCCTAAATTAGTGTCAACTATGCTCTAATTAGGGTAATATTCACATATAAAAAGGGCACTTGGGGAGTGCCAACAATTCCCCCACACTTAAACCATTGCTCATCTCGAGTAAAGTAATAGAAAGAAAAATAAAAAAAACATACTCTCTCTATCATAAAAGATATCTCAAATCAGCAAATGTTGAGTATTGTTCTATTGTGGTGTCTTTCATATTGGTATTCAGCAAAATAGTTCAAATATGGGCATAAAGTTTAAAGTTTCTCCCCAAAGCAATAAATCATGTCCAACTCACAAATTATAACTTCTCCACATATGTAAATCACTTAAAAGATTGTTGTGAACATAAAGAATCTATCTTCCAAATAATCCAAGGCAACAACTCATCTTTCAAATCACTCAACCTATATTCTACATCATAATGATCAAATAATATTTGTGTAAGGCTTATATGAGTAGCTACGTGAGGTAATTCAAGCATTAGAAACATAAATCAACAATATATTATAAAGCTATGAGATTATTCTTCGTTGGAATTGTAGAAACTTATCAAGATGGCCATTAAGAAACAAAAATTTAAGAAAGGACTCACACTTTAGATATGTGGACATGTGCATAGCAAAAATTTGATCTTGAAAGAAAAAGAACTCCCATTATCATATTGCACATGGTTGATATGATTCAAGGCTATATTAGAATGAATTTCGAGAATAAGCATGTCACATACCATCCCCCCACACTTAAAATTTTGCTCGTCCCTTAGCAAATAGCAGAGGTTTTCTCTTTTTTTCCTACTAGTATTTATTTATTTCCCTTTTTTTCTATTTTGCTCTCTGCTGTAGCAATCGGCGCCAGGTGTGCGCCGATCGGCTCTCAACCTGAATTCACCAACATTTGTTGGTATTTGATTCATCTGGCTTCAACATTTATTCAAGAATTAAATATAGCCAGAAATATAGGATGTGGTCAAGGAATAATACTCAACAAGATATTTTTGGTTTATGTTAGGATACTCAGCGGAATTGGATTTTTGCATGAGTAATTCAAGGCTAGAAAAAAATACACAAAGATTTGCCATCTTAGTAAAGTTCATACCAAGAAGAATTAAATGCTAACCGAACTCAACCATCAATTTAATGTTCATCTACTTATCAAAGGTTCATGAGAATTATTCAAAATATGGCATTGGTGGGTAAGTGTGACACCCCAGGTGTCTCACCTTAATTTAACAAATATGAGGAGCACTAATCATGGATATTATAGCATGAAATGATAGGAGCCTAATCATTGGTTTAATTCTAGGCAAATAAAAACCCTGCAATCAAGTTATTGAAACAATTCAAAAATTTCAATACAACTCATGCCAAATAATTTCATCATCAGTTTGGTAATAAGAAAATAGAATATTATGAATTTATTGGGCATTTAATCTGCTTGGTAAAACGGTTGTCGGCACCACGAGATCGTCGGCACCACGGTTGTCCCCGGCCGCCGCCCTGCTCCATGGGAAATCCCAAGCCGCCTCACCGATGAACAATACCCTCCACTTCTTCCTGAAGCCCACTGACACGATGCCGATCTTCACCAAGACTCCGTGAAGCTTAGGAGCAAGTCGCGCATGATTTGCTGCTCGGAGCCGTTTTCGTGACGCCGCCGGAGACCCACATTCTGCCACCTCTTGTCGCCGACCCCGTTCCGGTGAGCTTCTAACCCCGCTGACCCCCTAGACCTGTTCGCCTTGATGTGCGTGTCATGCGCATGGTCCCGCGATGAGTTTCCGTCGTCCGTAGCCGCCGGCAGCGTGCCCTCCGGCCGTGCGCCACCCCGCTCCGACGAGCCTATTGGTCGTCCTTCTGGTGCTTGCGTGGCCACTACGTGGATCCGACCTGGCACCCACGTGGCTCCGATATGGAAACCCCTTAAACCAGAAATGTCCAGAAATTGCCAAAAAGTGCTAAAAAATTTGAAAACTCCAAGTAAATCAAATTTAACTCCAATGAAGCTCAAACAAAATTGGTTAGGTTCATTTCGAATTGCTCTATTTTAGTAAAATAATAAATCACTGCCTCTGTTCATATATATATATATATATATATATATATATTAAACTATCCAAACAATATTTAATTCACCAGAAATTCTAGGAATCAAATTTAGCTCTGATTTTTGGCATGCTTAATAATTACATAATTACCTACCCCCACAAATTTTGGTTTGGCACAATATGAATGATTTTAAGCTCTGGAATTTATTTAGTGTGTTTGCTTAAATTAATTCTAGTAATTATTCTGTAATTAATTGGCCTTTGCCACTTTGCACAAAAATCACTCTTAGAAGCCCCTGTACCCAGTAAAACACACAAGTCCAGAAACCAAAATTTACTTAATTAACTAAATTGATTTGCTCATATCACTATTTTACTTTAATAAATGCTAGTAATTAGAATAATAATATCCAGAGGCTATAAATTGGTAAAAATGCAATTCACCTATGTCCCTGTTCATGATAAATCATTCAAGTCCATAATCAAATAGTTACTATTTTAATTGCTTGATTATTTTGAAAAACTATAACAAACCTAAATAAATGAATAACACACATAAAATGATGAAACTTTAAGTTGTTTCTTTGAAGCATATGGCTTCGAGAACATAACAATAATTTTTATCGACTTTTAAAAAGCCTTGTGCATCATATCATTACATTCAACGGTATTTTGATATGCCGTTAATTCAATTCTATCATATAGGCAACGACAACCAAGAGTAGGAAGAGGAGGACATTCAGAAGGACCTTGATTCCCCAGAGCAAGACGTGGTAGTTGCTAGTACTAACATCGATCCAAGCAAGCCCCGGTTTTTATTCGCCATTTTATAAAGTTGCTAGTTATCAATATTACTAGTGTCTATAATTATTGTTGCATTAGGTCATAGGAGTTGATTGGAACCTACTTGCGTGATACCCAAATGACCTATACCACTGTCATTAGAACTTTGGTAGTATCGATACTGTGTCGCTTCGCTTAGTGACTACTAGGCACGATAGATATCATTACTAAGAATAAACTTGACCACTGGAACGGGCTTATAAAAGAAGTTTATTTTGATGTCATGACCAGACAGGGATGATGCATGTGTAGGTTTGCAACAATACATGGGTGTTGACTATGGTAGCCCTGCCTTGTCAAACCTAGGACACATCCGTGGTTGGCCCCTTGGTCAAGTATTGAATAGTACCGAATGCATGCTAGTCTATGGGCACTAGTAAACTGATGCAGTATTGACGTGGCAATGAGGACGGTATCTAGTATAGTGGTCGTTGACCCTTCTACTGCTGGAGTGGGCGGTTCATACCGCGAAGTACTATTGGCAGGACGGCATGCCCACTCGCTGAGACTGGACCCGGACTAAGTTGTTTTTCGCCTTTGTGAAAGGTTGCCATATACGACCTTAATTGGTGCGTATGTGTCGTGTATCTTGGGTTATCCCAGCTGGTGTAAATCAATTGCAATTGTTGTCCCTCGTAGTAACGAGTACCACTTGGTCACTGAGTCGTCACGTAGTTGCACATGGTATTTGGGAATTGATCATGATGCTTATCGTTGATGTTACTATTATTGCTCTTATGTTGTACTTACCTTATGTATTGCTTTGTTATTTTATTGTTGCAACTAAAGTTACATTCTTCTCTACCCAGTTAATTTAAGAAGTAAAACTTGATAGAACTAATAGGTTGCTTAGTGTGAGTCTTTTCAAACAAGCCACATATTAGAGCCATTCATGCCTAGATGTCCGACGGGTAAGTCTTGCTGAGTAATTAGTACTCAGGCTTTGTGCCATTGTTGTTTTTAGGTAATGAAGAGGTAAAGTTGCCTAAGAATGTGCTACCCTGGGACATGCAAGTCCATGAGGGTTGGACTGCCCACTGGGAGTTCGACTCGCCGCCGTAGTATTGATGTGTGTTGCTAGAGTGATGGTTCTTCGGGCAGAAACCATTACTATGCTGTATCATCAAGCTCGTAGCTCCTTACCGTTATTTGCTTCCGCTGTGTTTTCAAAAGCATTATGAACTTGTAATATTCTGCTGCACTCTGATGACTTAATGATGTAATATTCAACTCAAATTCGATCCAATGTTGTGTTATCAAGTGTCTGCGCTATCAGCACCGTCGGAACCTCGATCCTCCGGGAAGGGGCACCACAGCTGGTAATAGAGCCGTGGTCCATGATAATACAACAAATAAATCGTATTTTTAAAAACCACAATGTTACGAGTGAGGATACGTTAGTATTGCCCTTAGTAGATAATAGGGTGGTGACAAAGCTAACCTGGGTTATGTTTGTTTACATTATTGCATCTACGGCTTCTTCAAACAAAGGTACCTACGTGCTTAACCGACACGCGTGAAATCGGGTTCTGTGCTCGCAGGCGGATACGAGACACTGTTGGCTCGTGACTTATCATGGGGCGATCCTTTTTCATGGATCGTTACTAGTAGAACTGTGCTTCTTTTTGTAGTTTCTTTTGAATTTGATGTATTTTTCTGCAATGGATCTTCTGCAGGTACGCTAACACCGTTAGTATAACATTTACAATGACTTACGTGTTGAGTGTGGGTTGTCACCACATATTCGTGCCGCTAAGTCTCGACAAATTACGTGTTGAGTTGTGAGGAACGATAGATTAATAGAATGGCACATTCTACATCATGCATCCCTTTTAACTAAACTAAAATATGTTCTCGTCTTGCTCACCAACTATGGAGCTTCTCTGCCCGCTGGACGCCGCACTGAATGGAATGAGTTCAAAGTTGTTTTCCGTGCTCATTTCATCCCTGCTGTCCTCATGCAGAGAAAGTTCCAGGAATTCATGGATCTAAAACAAGGAGGGAGGAATGTCCTTCAATATTCTGAAGCTTTCAATCACCTTGCTCAGTATGCCACTGAGTATGTTAATACTGAGGAAAAGAAGAGATACGCATTCCTGCATGGGATGAATGCCACACTCAAGGAACGTCTGACTTGGCAGACGATTGGCACATACAATGATCTGGTCAATGCTGCTATTGTCTAGGAAGGCGCTATGCGCCAAGTTGAAGAAGAAGACCGCAAGAGAAAGGCCCCTGCTACTGCCTCTGCTGCCCAACAGGCAAAGCATCACCTGATATATACTTCACCCACCGGACAACGTTTCGGGTAACACCGCAGCAACAGCTTCAGCAACGGTTTGGCCCGAACTACTCGAGACCATTACAGCAGCAGAACTTCCCACCTCGTGCACCATACCAACAGCAGAACAATCAGTACCGTGCAGCGTATCAGCAACAAGGGAACCCGAGTGCTCGTGCCCTACTGCCTACTGATCGTGGAGGCAACTACCCTTACTACAATTGTGGTCATACCGACCACTTTGCAAAGAACTGCACTGCACCAAGGCGCAACAACAACAGTAACAACAATCCAGCGTCAGAACCAGAACAGGAATGTGAATGCACCATCACGTGGTGCCCAAGTGAACTACACCAATGTGGAAGATATCCCTCAGGGCAAACCCGTGGTACGCTCTCGCTTTACAGCCTATCCTTGCACTTTTTTATTCTGGTGCTACGCATAATTTCATTAGCCAAACATGTGTGCAAAAACTTAATCTTCAACCCTACACTATAGAAACATGCTACACAATTTGTTCCCCCGCTGGGCAAATTAGTGCCAATCAAATAGTATGCAAAGCTCCTCTAGAAATAAACAAGAAAATCTACCCCACGGATTTTATCATGCTTAGCCACCAAGGAATTGATTTGATTTTGGGTATGTTCTGGATGAAAACCCATAGAGCCATGCTAGACATCAGGCCCCGTATCGTTCAAATCAACTCCCCTTTTCATGGAAAAGACACATTTTCTCTAAACATCAATTCATCGAAATCCTTGATTGTCCATCACTTGGAAGGGCAATCGCTCGAGAACATCCCCGTTGTTTGTGAGTATCCGGACGTATTTCTCGAGGATATCTCTAGCCTACCACCTGACCGTGAAGTGGAATTAAGCTACAGCCAGGAACTTCTTCGATATCTCATCGACCTTATAAGATGGCCCTAAATGAGTTGGCCGAATTGAAATAGCAACTGAATGAGTTATTGGAAAAGGAATTCATTCGCCCAAGCACTTCACCTTGGGGCTGCCCTGCTATTTTCGTGAAGAAGAAGGACAAATCTCTACATCTCGTTGTTGATTATCGACCTCTCAACGAAGTTACCATCAAGAATAAATACCCGTTACCACGAATTGATATCCTTTTTGATCAATTAGTTGGTGCTAAGGTATTTTCAAAAATTGACCTCCATTCGGGTTATCATCAAATCAAAATCAGAGCAAAAGATATTCTGAACACCGCCTTTTCTACTAGATACGTATTATTCGAGTATCTAGTAATGTCATTCGGATTGACAAACACTCCAGCTCATTTCATGTATCTCATGAATTCGGTATTCATGCCAGAGTTGGACAAATTTGTGGTAGTATTCATTGACGACATCCTCGTCTATTCTAAGTCCAAGGAAGAGCATGCTGAACATCTTCGCATTGTTCTTCAATGTCTATGAGACCACAAGTTATATGCAAAATTCAGCAAGTGTGAATTTTGGTTAGACCGTGTGCTATTCCTTGGTCACATAGTCTCGGCAGAAGGAATCTCGGTAGACCCTAGCAAGGTTCAAGATGTGCTAGATTGGAAGCCACCAAAGACAGTTCACCAAGTCCGCAGTTTCCTCGGGCTAGCTAGATATTATCATAGGTTCATACCAAATTTTTCTCGGCTGACCAAACCCATCACGGAGCTGCTGAAAAAGGAGAAAAACTTTGATTCGAACAGCAATTGCGAAGAAGCATTTCAAGCATTGAATGAATTATTGACAATTGCCCTAGTACTGGCTCAACCCGACATCACCAAGCCATTCGACGTATATTGTGATGCATCTGGGATAGGACTTGGATGTGTACTCATGCAAGAAGGTCGTGTCATAGCCTATGCATCTCGACAGCTAAGAAAGCATGAAGAGCACTATCCAACTCATGATTTGGAGCTAGCTATAGTTGTACTGGCACTGAAAATATGGAGGCATTATTTGCTCGGCAACTTAGTGCACATCTACACAGACCATAAGAGCTTGAAATATGATAAGGACATCACCATGCTGGATACGCACATATCATGGCCTTCCCCAAGTTACAAGTCGTTACCAACTCGGTCGCCGCGTTCATCTCGGATTCAGCCGACACCCCTTCAAGGTTTTGATGATATCTCCCACATCCGACGTCCAAACGAGGCGTTCTTTGATGCGTTGGAAAGGGGACAATGATGCCACATTTTGTTTCTGGTCCTAGCTCCAGAAGGATCATTCTTTGACCAAGACAAGGTGCTGCGCCACCTATTTTGGCCCAAACTTAGCCATGTATCATGTTGGGCCTTAAGCCCATGTTGGGGGCGCCCCCCCTTGTCTCCCCCAACTCTAGGACGTCCCTGGTTCCTACATAAACTCAGTAGTCACCATCTTTTAGTTTTGGGTTTTGTTTAGTTCAGTTTTCCAGAGAAAAACTTGATCGAATTATTGTAACTGTGGTGACAAGTCCTTTTACAGTAATCCAGGGCCCCTGTTCTTGTTCTACACCACTGTGGCGATTAGTCCTTTTGTGTTCGGAGCTTGAACCTTTTCTTGTGATTCGCTTCATCCATATTGGCAATTTCAGATTGCGTGTTTATCCTCTCTTGCTTGTGTTCTCAATTTCGCTTGCAGGAACAATCAAGTTGTGCTTGGTGTAACGGTTGCGGGGTTGGATCGTGTCTGATTCAAGCCGGGTCGTCGACACCGAGTTCCCCAAATTCGAGTTTATCCCCTTACCTCTTGGAAGATCGGGCCATATCTACATCAAAATATATCTTCACCCAAACTGATCTGAACATGAGACAACGTCGGTGGCTAGAATTTATTAAGGATTATAACCTGGAGATTCATTATCATCTAGGCAAGGCTAATATAGTCATCGATGCATTAAGCAGAAAGGTCCACTGCAACAACTTAGAGCTGGAAGTTCAGGACAGAAATGACCGCGAAACTAATTCAGAACCCGGCCTTCACGTTTTACCTGCTGTAGTGATTAGCAACCTAAGTGTGCAATCTACTATTCATGAAGAAATCATTGCTACACAGAAAAATGACGTTGGTATGAATCATATCCATCAAAACATTGAAGATGGTAAAGCAAAATGCTTTACCCAAGATTCGGACGGTACTCTATGGTTCGATAACCGTTTAGTAGTACCAAAAGACTTTGAACTTCGACGGAAAATCTTGGATGAAGCGCATCACTCCAAGTACTCCATCCATCCGGGTAGTAACAAAATGTACCAACACTTGAAGAAGAATTTCTGGTGGACAAGAATGAAGCGAGAAGTTGCTCGGTATGTTGTAGAATACGATACCTATCAGAGAGTTAAGGCTGATCATTTGAAACAAGCCGGATTACTTCAACCATTGAGTATTCCCGCATGGAAATAGGAAGACATCAGCATGGATTTTATTGTTGGTCTCCCTCCCACCTCTCGGAAGCATGATTCAATTTGGGTCGTTGTGGACCGACTCATGAAATCTGCCCACTTCCTACCGTTCAATAACACCTACAAGATAAAGCAATATGCAGAACTATACATAGCAAGAATTCTATGTCTTCATGGAGTACCCAAGACCATTGTTAAAGATCGTGGCTCGCAGTTTGTCGCTCAATTTTAGGAACAACTGCATGCATCGCTAGGTACCAGGCTGATTCAGAGTTCCGCTTACCATGCCACCACTGACGGACAAACAGAGCATGTCAACCAGATTTTGGAAGATATGCTTAGAGCATGTGTTTTAACACATAGTGGTAATTGGGATGAGTATTTGCCTTATGCGGAATTCTCATACAACAATAGTTACCAGGAGAGTTTAAAAATTTCGTCAGTTGAGGCACTTTATGGTCGTAGTTGTAGAACACCGCTAAATTGGTCTGAATCTGGAGAAAGGGTAACCTTTGGTCCCGACCTTGTCAAGGAAGCTGAAGAAAAGGTTTGTATCATTCAAGCCAATCTTAAAGCCGCTAAATGCCGACAAGAGAAGTAAGCAAACAGACGACATAGGCCATTGTACTTCAACAAGGGTGATTACGTCTATCTTAGGGTGTCGCCTATGAAGGGTATCCAACGGTTTGGAGTCAAAGGAAAGTTAGCTCCCCATTATATTGGACCATTCCAAATTCTGGAGTTATGTGGAAACGTGGCCTATAAGCTAGAGTTACCCGCTAATCTATCCGGAGTTCATCACACCTTCCATGTCTCTCAGCTTAAGCGATGTCTCAAGCCACCCATCGACAAGATTTTGGAAGAATATGACCAACTCCAACCCAATCTCAGATACTCCGAACAACCCATGAAGATCCTCGACGAGAAAGAGCGCACAACCCATAATAGAACCCTCAAATCCTACAAAGTTCAATGGAGTAACCACTCAGAGGATGAGTCTACTTGAGAATCTGAAGAATTTCAGAGTACTCACTACCCGAAGTTTTGGTCATCATACACGGGTATGTTTTGACCACCGCACTTCCCTCTAGTTTACTTTGTTCGTAATCTCGGGACGAGATTTCTTCAAGGAGGGAGGGCTATGACACCCCTGGTGTCTCACCTTAATTTAACAAATATGAGGAGCACTAATCATGGAAATTATTGCATGAAATGATAGGAGCCTAATCATTGGTTTAATTTTAGGCAAATAAAAACCCTGCAATCAAGTTATTGAAGCAATTCAAAAATTTCAATACAACTCATGCCAAATAATTTCATCATCAGTTTGGTAATAATAAAGTAGAATATTATGAATTTATTGGGCATTTTATCTGCTTGGCAAAACCCGTAATTAATTAATTGATTCTTAAGTAACTAATTAATGCATTTAATAAATTAAAAAAATATGTTTACGCAAGTTTCAAATAAAATTCACCAGAGTGTTCTCCACCATTTAAAATAGTCAGTCCACCAAATTTCACCATTTTTAGAAATGCCTAACTATTTTATTTTGACCAGGGACCTATGTGTAAGAAATCAAATTCCAGAAGGGGTGCAGCGTACAAATCTTTCCTTCTTCTTCCTCACTGGCGTAGAGCCGATTGCCAGCCGATTTTTCTGTCAACGCCGGCGCACCGCGCGGCCAGCCTTCACTCCCAGCCTCGGGACTTCGCGCCGCTACAGCGTCACCTGCCCCTCCGCTCTGCCCCGCGTTGTCTCCCTCCACCGTAGAGTCGCCCAATGGCTCCTTTCCTTCCCTCTTCACCCCTCTACACACCACCGTGCGACCCACCTGTGTTTCAATTCCCCCACCCGCCGCACTCACTCGCCCAACCACTCCGCTGACCCCCTGGCGACCTCAAAACACACCCGTGACACATCGCCCAGAGCCTCTCCGCTCTTTGTTCCCCTCCTCCCTCCCCTTTTCCCTCTGTCCGCCATTGTTGAGCAGAGCTCCAGCCCGAGCTTGCGCCCTGCTCCCCCCACTACTTTCTGCGATGAACCAAGAGCACAAATCTAGCACGTAAACCCCGTCTACCTTCCCCGACCCTTGCTCGACCATTCCCTCACCTACATCACCTGAATCGAAGGAAGAACCGAGGCAATTGCCTCCGGCGACCCCCTCCGCCACTGCCCAAAATTCTGGGTTTTTGGTAAGCCTCGTCCCCTTTTTTCCACCTCTCACGCGTGCGCAACTCGTCCACGCGTTTCTCTGACCTTTCAATCTCTTGTTTTTCTCACGAGATCACCGGCACCACGGTTTTCCCTGGCCGCTGCCCTGCTCCGCAGGAAATCCCGAGCCGCCTCGCCGACGAACAATACCCTCTGCTCCTTCCTGAAGCCCGCTGACACGGTGCCGAACTTCGCCAAGACTCCGTGAAGCCGTAGGAGCATGTCGCGCACGATTTGCTGCTCGGAGGCGTTTTCATGACGCCGCCAAAGACCCACGTTCCGCCGCCTCTTGTTGCCGACCCCCTTCCGGTGAACTTCTAACCCCGCCGATCCCCTATACCTGTTCGCCTTGATGTGCATGTCATGCGCATGGTCCCGCGATGAGTTTCCGTCGTCAGTAGCCGCTGACAGTGTGCCCTCCGGCCGCGCGCCACCCCGCTCTGATGAGCCTATTGGCCGTCCTTCTGGCGCCTACATGGCCACTACGTGGATCCGACCTGGCACCCACGTGGCTCCGACGTGGAAACCCCTTAAACCAGAAATATGTCCAGAAATTGCCAAAAAGTGCCAAAAACTTTGAAAACTCCTAGCAAATCGAATTTAACTCCAATGAAGCTCAAACAAAATTGGTTAGGTTCATTTTGAATTGCTCTATTTTAGTAAAATAATAAATCACTGCCTCTGTTCATATATTTTTATGTATATATTAAACTATCCAAACAATATTTAATTCACCAGAAATTCTAGGAATCAGATTTAGCTCTGATTTTTGGCATGCTTAATAATTACATAAATACCTACCCCCACAAATTTTGGTTTGGCACAATACGAATGATTTTAAGCTCTGGAATTTATTTAGTAAGGTTGCTTAAATTAATTCTAGTAATTATTCTGTAATTAATTGGCCCTTGCCACTTGGCACAAAAATCACTCTTAGAAGCCCCTGTACCCAGTAAAACACACAAGTCTAGAAACCTAAATTTACTTAATTAACTAAATTGATTTGCTTATATTACTATTTTACTTTAATAAATGCTAGTAATTAGAATAATAATATCCAGAGGCTGTAAATTGGTAAAAATGCAATTCACCTATGTCCCTGTTCATGATAAATCACTCAAGTCCAGAATCAATTGGTTACTATTTTAATTGCTTGATTGTTCTAAAAAACTATAACAAACCTAAATAAATGAATAACACACATAAAATGATAAAACTTTAAGTTGTTTCTTTGAAGCATATGGCTTGGAGAACATAATAATAATTTTTATCGAATTTTAAAAAGCATTGTGCATCATATCATTGCATTCAACAGTATTTTGATATGTCGTTAATTCAATTCTATCATATAGGCAACGACAACCAAGAGCAGGAAGAGGAGGACATTCAGAAGGATCTGGATTCCCTAGAGCAAGACGTGGTAGTTGCTAGTACAAACATCGATCCAGGCAAGCCCGGTTTTCATTCGCCATTTCATAATGTTGCTAGTTATCAATATTACTAGTGTCTATGATTATTGTTGTATTAGGTCATAGGAGTTGATTGGAACCCACTTGCGTGATACCGAAATGACCTATACCACTGTCATTAGAACTTTGGTAGTATCGGTACTATGTCGCTTCGCTTAGTGACTACTAGGCGTGATAGATATCATTACTAAAAATGAACTTGACCACTAGAATGGGACTTATAAAAAAATTTTATTTTGATGTCATGATCGGGCATGGATGATGCATGTGTAGGTTTGCAGTAATACATGGGTGTTGACTACGGTAGCCCTGCCTTGTCGAACCTAGGACCCGTCCGTGGTCGGCCTCTTGGTCAAGTATTGAACAGTCCCGAATGCATGCTAGTCGATGGGCACTAGTAAACTGATGTAGCATTGACGCGGCAATGAGGACGGTACCTAGTACAGTGGTCGTTGACCCTTCTACTGCTGGAGTGGGCGGTTCATACCGCGAAGTACTATTGGTAGGACGACATGCCCACTCATTGAGACTGGACCCGGACCGAGTTATTTTTCGTCCATGCGAAAGGTTGCCATATACGACCTTAATTGGTGCATATGTGTCGTGTATCTCGGGTTATCCCAACTGGTGTAAATCAATTGCAATTGCTGTCCCTCGCAGTAATGAGTACCACTTGGTCACTGAGTCATCACGTAGTTGCACATGGTACTTAGGAATTGATCATGATGCTTATCCCTGATGTTACTATTATTGCTCTTATGCTGTACTTACCTTATGTATTGCTTTATTATCTTATTGTTACAACTAAAGTTACATTCTGCTCTACCCAGTTAATTTGAGAAGTAAAACTTGATAGAACTAATAGGTTGCTTAGTGTGAGTCTTTTCAAACTAGCCACCTATTAGAGCCATTGCATGCCTAGATGTCCGAGGGGTAAGTCTTGCTGAGTAATTAGTACTCAGGCTTTGTGCCATTGTTGTTTTCAGGTAATGAAGAGGTAGAGTTGCCTGAGAATGTGCTGCCCTGGGACATGCAAGTCCCTGAGGGTTGGACTGCCCACTAGGAGTTCGACTCGCCGCCACAGTATTGATGTGTGTTGCTAGAGTGATGGTTCTTCGGGCAGGAACCATTACTATGCTGTATCGTCGAGCCTGTAGCTTCTTACCGTTATTTTCTTCCGTTGTGTTTTCAAAAACATTATGAACTTGTAATATTCCGCTTCACTCTGATGACTTAATGATGTAATATTCAACTTAAATTCAATCCAATGTTGTATTATCAAGTGTTTGCGCTATCAGCACCGTCGGGGCCTCGATCCTCCAGGAAGGGGCGCCACAGTAAGGATCTAGAAAAGAATAAAATCCAAAGTTCACAACATGAAAATTTGTTTATGAAAAAATTTGTACTAAGTTATCATCACAAATTGGACAATACAAATGAAGCACATGGGTACTCAAAATTGCTCCAAAAAAGACATATTTGTCGAATGATCATTAAGTGTAAGTTCAAAATTTTATTCAATGCTCAACATTATTTGGTCTTCATGGGTACTTTTCAAGAAAGAGTAAATAATTCAATTCTCCTAAAAGAGCAAAACCGCCACCATTATATTAAGATCCAAACTTGAATACATGGTGATGATTTTTGCACACACTTGCATAAAATAAAACTACTACTAATTACTACTAACACACTTGCATGAAAGTAAACACACCCGATACATGGTTTCCCAACCCGCTCACACACACATAAGCCAATAAAGAAAAAGATTGCAAAAATAAGAGAAAACACAAACCAGGAAAATGATACACGTGCCAACTCCTAGGCACTCTAGTCAAACGGAGGTGGATACGGTGGCTGATCGAAGCCATAGCACCGCGCCTTGAGTCGCTCAAACTCCTCCACCATCGCCTCATGGTTGTTCCTATATTGGGACGTGGCGTCCTCCACATGCTCGATGTAGTGCATGTTGTTGTCGATGTACCACTGCATGGGCACGAAAAAGTCTGCACCGGGCACAGGAGGCATCACAGGTACACGTCCTTGGTACCTGTAGTCAATACCCGCGCTAAAGTAGGTGGCGCCGATCAGCGCGTCGCCTGCGTCGGTCCTTGAGAACTCGCCCCCCTCCAGGAGACCTTCCTCAAGCCAATTTCCTCCCTCCAACTTGCGATGGAGGAAAACTCCTAGCTCCGCATATGGGAGCCTGACGTTGGTGCCACCGACATGAAAGCCGGCATGAACACTTCCCGTGACAATATTGCCACGAGTCATATTCTTGCCGATCTCCGTCGCGCACTCCCACTTGTTGTCGTGCCCTCCTGGTCCGTCAACCATCGCAGACGAGGGCTGCTATGCATTGAAGATAGGCCCCAAAGTCTAACTTCTTGTTGTTCTTGCCCCTCTTGTCGAGCCAACCCCGCACAATCACCGACGTGGTGTTGCAATGAGATGGACTCACGATGGCGTTGTAGAGCCATCGCAAGTCCGCATCAGTGACGTTGCTGGAGTCGACCTTGTCGCCTGTGCGCCTCCAAATGGAGTGTCGTGCTTCATCTCCCCCATGAATAAGAGTCGCTTCCAAAAGGAGTCCAACTCCCCACGTCCCAAGATGCCGGGGACGTTGGCGTCGGCGTTGAAGCTAAAGGCTTGAGCCGCCGCCTCCATGGTCACCGTGTAGCTGATGTCGCGGATGCAGAAGTTGACTGCCTCATTGCCGTCTTCGATGGTGCCAAGCCTCATCGTAGAGGCAACCTCGCTGACGATGTTGAGGTTGTAGTCCATGGGAAGGAGGTGGAAGTCCATCCAGCCGAGATTGTTGAGCATCCTCCCTATGTCCTCCCACATGCCGATCGTGCTGAGGAAGGTTTCGTCCAAGTTGAAGTTGGGGACAAACCTTCCCCTCACTGCGAGGTAGTGCTATTGTTCCTCCATGCTCAGAAGGGTGAAGCCCTCCTGCACCGTGCGCGGCATGAATGCTGGCGGTGGTGGTGATCTGGGAACCCCACAGCTTGCCACCATTTGTCTCCTCGTAGCACGCCCTGTTGGAAGGGGCGCGCCGGAGATGGAGTGGCGAGCGCGGATCTCGTGGGTTGCCGCCATCGAGCCGGTGGATGCATCACCCACTGACATGTCATCACGAGGGCCAAAGCTCCTCCTCGCCGAGGAGTCACCGCTCGACTCGCCACTGCCGCCAGAACTGCTTCCCCGGCGCAACCACTTGCCCAACTTGCCGACGGAGGAGCAGAGATGATCCATCTGTGAGGAATGCGGAAAGTGTGCGAGATCATGGGTAGTGGGGAAGGTGCAGAAATTACCGGGATGGTGTGCCAAACTAGGGGCGCCTGGCCTCCCTTTTATAGTGTGGGAAACTTCCAGGAGAAGGACCCGCCCTGAAATTTCAAAATTAAGAGCGTGCCGATCGGTGTGAGGTGCGCCGATCGGCACAATTCAAATTTGTCGCTTCCCGGTAGACCATGTTGGTTGGCAGGGGAACAACACTGAATCCCGACATCTTGATTGACTGCGCCTATTGGAGCGGGCCCACGCCAATCAGCACGTCGTCCCTTTTTTAGCTTTTGGTCAATTCCGTGTCTCCTCTACACCGCACACCTGCATAGCAATCATAACTGTTCCTCAAAATCAATGCCTGCCACCTTTGTCGCCCATTTGGGTACATCATTGGTACTTGTGTCGATCGGCGTAGTAGGGCGCCGATCGGCGCAAGTCACCTTGCACCACGTCTTTTGGTCCGGCGCTGATCCTGATGCCTCGTGTTCATCTCTTTCACCTAATTTTCCACTTTTCCCAATGTTCCGGTAGCATTGACATACGTAGAGGGGCCTATCTGGTGACCGCGATGAACGGAGCTGATGCACGCCGATCGGCGCGACGTCCATTTTTGCTCCTGGCCCCTTATGTTGCTCATCCTTTCCTGTGTCATTTAGCAACCATTTTGCACACAAAAATCATTTCAAAAGGATTTTTAATTACCTTGAAAATAGCTCCGTCTCTAAAAATTATTGTGCTGGTTGATTTTTAGCACCCCTTCAATTTTGGGCGTCGTCAGCCTTCTGTCCTGACCTGGGCAATAGTGCGTGGATCGACACAGACAACACAAGAGCACACAAGAATTAAGCACACACTTCTTCTACTTCTTTTATTCAAGAGATTGTCTTTATTAAAAGCAAGCAAATTAAAACACCGGGTTGCCCTCCCGGTCAACACTAATTAACTAAATGAAATGGGTTGCCTTCCCACAAGCACTAAACAACTTCTAAATCCCCTGATCCTTGGGTTGCCTCCCAAGAGCGCTCTAGTTATTTAGAGGTCAAAGAAGTTGACCTCCCTGCAAACAATCAATCCTTAGTGTCACGGTGCGGGATGTCAGGCCGCGACACTACAAGGTTCACTTATCTCCATGGTTCATATGGCTCGGATGACCTATCCATACATCCCCTCCAATTACTCTTGATGCCATGTTGCCACGGTGTCTTGTATCTCTTCACTTCATCAACAGTATGACACTCTTCTACCTTTGGGCGAAACTTGAAAGAGTAGGGAGTCCCACTTATATCTAAGCTTATCTCACCACTCCCAACATCAATACATGCTTTTGCTATCCTCAAGAAGGCTCTGCCTAAGATCAACGGGGTCCTCATCCTCTTATCCATATCAAGCACAATAAAATCAACAGGGATGATGTGATCTCCAATTTGAACAGGCACATCCTCAGCAACTCCATCAGGGAAGCGTATCGATTGATCGGCTAACTCCAAACACATACCCATAGGCTCCAATTCAGGCAAATTGAGACTTGTGAATATATGACAGGGCATAACACTTACACTTGCTCCAAGATTGCACAAGCACCTATCAAATATCCTTGTTCCAGTCATGCATTTGATGCTTGGTGATCTAGGGTCGGGTTTCATCTCAAGTGCGACATCATTGATTGCCGCCGTAAGCTCCTTAGTAACCTTCACAGCATCCTCGAAACTAGAGACTTATTGTTTTGCATCATGTCCTTAATGTACTTGGCATAGTTGGGTACTTGAATAGCATCAACAAAAGAGGCATTGATGTAAAGCTTCTTCATAATATCGATGAACCTTGCAAATTGCTCATCGTGTTGCCGCGCTCTTTCTGTCTTCGTCAGTAGTTGAGTATCTAGGAACGTGGCAGGGCCATGCTCCTCTGTCTCCATGCCCATTTTCAGACCAGAGAGGTCAACATCCTCCTCGTGCCGATCGGCGCTTTCAGGGAGTCGATCAGTGCCATCAGGACCGTGCGCCGATCGGCACCAAGTATGCGCTGATTGGCGTGGGGCCTCTTTGCCCCGCAGGGTGCTCTGGATCTTCTATTTGTTTTCTTGACCTCGTAGCTATTGCTTTCAGCTGCTCTGCGGACTTTGTATTGCCAGGAGTAGCCCCTTTGTTGCCTTGACTAGCTTGCGATAACTATCCCATCTATTGCTCCATAATCTTGGTATGCTTCAAAATCTGCTCATTGGAGCTCCCAATTTCTATTACCTTGTCATAAATTCCCTCAAGGACACGGTCAATCTCCTTGAATTTAGCTTGATTGTCCTTGTTGATCTTCTCTTGAGCTTGGAAGAACTCATGACATGGGAGACGAAGTGGGATAGAATTTTGCATGAACGAACTAGGAGAGAAAGAACTCCTTTGCTGCTGATATTAGGGCTTCCATCCACTATTCTTCATATATTCTAGCATCTTCATCTCTTCAGGGCAATCTTTCTACATATGACCAAATTCTCCACACTCACCACAAGTGGAGCATGATTCCGCTAGCTTGGGTGGCTCTGCCTTAGGGATATGAAGATTATTGTCCAACCTCCTCTGAATAGCATTGAGGCGATCCATAATCAAGTCTTCATGAGTCCTCTCAATCACACTCTTCACTACTCCTTTTGAAGTTGCAAATTCTTGAACTTCTCTCACCATCCCACGATTGATTTTCAACTATCAACTTGATCAAACCCTTAGCTTGGGTGAGAGTTTTTGACATGAATGAACTTGCAGCTGAAGTGTCCAAGTGTTGTCGAGATAGAAGATTCAATCATGTATAGAACTTCTCAACAACTTCTCCAACCATCAGACCATGATGAGGGCATGCATCCATATATTCATTGTATCTCTCCCATGCTTCTCCAATGCTCTCATTAACATTCTGAGTAAATCCAAGAATCTTATTCTTTAAAGCTTGAGTCTTACCAGAAGGGAAGTACTTGGCCAAGAACTCAGTTGCTAATGTGTCCCACACCGTCCTTACCGTGTTCTGCAATCCATTGTACCATTGCTTGGGGCGTCCAACTAGAGAAAAGGGGAACAACTGCACACTTGCTTGGTCTCCGGTCAATCTCGCTATCTTGAATGTACTGCAAACCTCAAGGAAGTGTTGCAAGAGATGATTGAGATCTTCTGAACCTGTGAACAGTTGTTGCGCCACTATTCCAACATATCTCTCCAATTGATACGAAAGTTAATCTTGAGCTTCTTGGAAATCTGTCTTGACAACATTAGTCAATTGAGGCTTGAGACGATTAACCATAGGTACCTCTGACATCTCCTCTTCTTCTTGATCTTGAACTTGGTCTTCTATTGTAAATAATGTTCGAGGGCTAATGCATACTGCTTCTCTAGCTAAATCTCTAAGTGACTTGCTTCTTTTCTCCGCTGTTCTCTTCTTGTGAAAGAGTCTTTCTAGATCATCGGTGTAATTAGAGGGTTTGTTTGACTTAGGACCATCCATACCTGTTAGTTTCACTTAACAGAATATATATACTAAAGAGACAAGTAAAAATAAGCACAATGACTAAACACTAATACATCAAACAATGTTTAAAAACCTTCTATGGTCCCCGGCAATGGCGCCAGAAAATAGAAGCTTGTTGGTCATAACTACGCACCCACTTATATACCGCAAGAGGACGGTGTACGATTGTAGCACTATTTTCTCTTGAATTGAGTATTCCAAGGTTTATCGAATCCACTAGGACCTTAGGGATAATTAAACAAAGTTAACAGTAAAAGATCTAGTCAAAGCAACTGTCGAATTCAGGTTGTACGAGGGGGGACTGGCCAGCGCATTGTGCGCTAGACAGTAAATCTGTCATTGCGCTGATCAGCGTAGGCATTGAACCGATCGGCACACTAGTAAGTCTATCATCACGCCGATCGACACACTGGTGAATCTAAGCCAAAGTGCGCCAGATACCTTGTAAGCCTAAGCTATTCAGTGAGTAGCCAAATATCTACTAGTGAGATCATAACCAGAAAGTCTAATTAAATAGCATCATAATGGGTAATTGCATGGATCAGTGATAACTTATAATGAATAAGACCACCCTGCTTTCCGAGCGGCTCCTGATTTATCGCTGCCGAGAGGAAACCCGTAATTGTGCGAGTATCTTACCCTACTCAACTATCCAATAGTGCTGCACAGGTTTAGTGTTGTCACCGCTAAACCACACTACTGGCATCATCAAGCAACCATAACCAATGCAATGTCCGAATACTATCCTAATCACCATGATCAAGATAATATCTACTTACTTAGCCTAGAACTAAGCAATTGGAATAAGCATATGCATGATTGTAGAATCAAGATAGACAAATCACCAAAATCATCATCAACATATTCAATCATCCATGAGATACATGGAGTAAGATTCATCCCCGTCGAGATGGCCTGCCTTGATGGATCAACTCTCAACACCAATGGTTCTTGAAACTCAACTAGAGATCTATTCTAACGGGGCAAGCCCCAGTGGCTCTAACTCACAGATCTGTTGTCCCTCTGTCGCCTCATGGTCTTCCCCTAGCCACGGCTAGGGTTTACAAGTATTTATAAGGCTTCTACTTGTAAAGGACTTAGTTTCAAGCAAATAAGGTTGTTGTGCCGATCGGCGTAGGATTGCGCCGATCGGTGCAAGCCGTGTCTTCTCTGGTTTCTCCTCCGAGTTGGTTCCTTTGTCTTCCACAGCTGCCACGTCGAGATCTTGAAGTTCCATAAATCTTCTATGCAAATATCTTCAAGTGTCCTACGTAGATAAACTTCCATAAACATGTGGAATGGGCCTCGGTCACTTCTGTGGGCCAAAACACCCTTGCGCCAATCGGCTCATGGACTACGCCGATCGGCGCAATGGGCTTCTTTAGTGCTTTTCGTCGGTTCTGGATTCCTGTCCTCTCCAACATCACTTTAATCACCAATTTTACCTATTTCTGCAATAAAGCTCCAAAACAACGCATATACAACACTCATGTAATTTTGAGATGATTACTACATAGACAACACACATATAGATATTAGCCCACAATTTCATAGTTGTCATCTATCACCAAAACATTCATATCTTGGGGATCCAATCATCAATGGTCATGAAGCTTACAATCTACCCCCTTTTGGGTGATTGATGACAACCACTACTTAATCAATAAACAACCAGGCTAAAAGAGCTACATAAAGATTGAGAGGAACCATAACAACATAGGAGAGAAACACGTAAGGTCCTACTCAATCAAACATCATCTAGAGATACAAGGAAAAGAGAGAAAAGCATACTCTAGATGAAAATGCATGCATGTAATGGCGATATATTAAAGGAAATCATAAAGACATACAATGCAAGGCATGAATGATGAGATGCAACAGGTTAGCATGACTAAGCAAAGGAATTAAGAACAATCAATCATCATCATGATATCATACACAGGCATACATGATAATTAATGAATACAAGGCACTGCATATGAGAATAAACCAAGTGACATTAAAATGAGTCAAACACAACCAAATGAAAACCATGACTAATCAAAATCCACGAACATCGAATAACTTCATCAAATAAGATCCAAATGTATCTAACTCCCCAAAACCACGAATGCTCCCCCTAGATACAAGCTACTCTAGATCGCACAGGATTACACTCCCACTCCCCCTAGACCTAGGACTCTTCTCCCGCTTTGGCAACATGCACCAAAATGTGGACACGATGAACATCTAAGCCCTCGTGGTTGAAGTAAGTGGTGCAACAACGTCCTCTGAAGGCTCTGCTCCGGGCTGCTCCTATGCTGGATCCTGCTATGCTCTCTGAGCCTGTGCCACCTGAGCATCCATCTGCTCGAAGAAATCAAGGTCCACAGGCGACTCAGACCCTCTGTCCTGTGCTGCTGGTGTGACTGTGGTAGTCTCCTGAGCTGAAGTCTAGAGAAGTATGTGAGCTTCCATGTCCTGCTGTGAGAAGCCTCCACAGACAAGATCCTCTACTGCCTGAGGAGTAAGAGTGGTAACTCTGGCAGTAAGAGGTGGAGCTGTAGCTGTAACTGACTCTGGAGCTGGCTAGGGTCTGCACGAGTGGTGTGAACAATCTCTGAGAATAAGCTCCTGACAGGTAAGTGCTAAAAGGTGGAGGGTCCTATCATCTGTGATATCGAAGAGTGTGAAGGAGAGACAAACAACACAGACACCGAGAAAGCTAACACGGGGGAGAGCTGAGCTAAAGAAAGAGTCTATCCTGCTCCCCCTGTCGGTAGGAGCCCTGAAAGTGACAGTCCGCTGGACTGAACTGTCATCAAGGCAGTGAAGGGTCCTGGCTGAGTCGGCAGCTGCTGGTACTGTGGAAGCACTGAAGGTCCTGGCTGCTGACTGGCCTGCCTCTGGGTCAACTCCGTCATCTGTGTCATCATGGCGGTAAAAAGAGCAGTCTGCTGCCTCTGTAGCTCTGCCTGACTCCTGATGACGTCCATCATCTGATGTCTGTCCTCAGCTACACTCTGGATGAAATCACTCAGGTGTCCTATAAGCGCTATCACAGTGACAGCGTCCTCTGACTGTGAACCCATCGGCAGGGGAGGTGCTCTTCTAGTGGCTGACTCAAGAACCACCGTCTCTGGCTGAGCTACCTGCTCGTGAGGTACTGGTGGTGACTCCTGCTCCTCCTCCCCTGTCTGCTGGCTAGAGGCTGAGTATGATCCCCTAGGTACTCGAGGTGCGTAGCTGGTGGTCGCCTCAGGGAATGCCTCGTACTGCTCCTCCGTCACTAGGCCCACTCTCTCAGAGATAACCTCCTTCATCTCTCCAATCAGTAGATCTGCCAAGTGGAAGTGTTGTCTCCTCAGAATTGCTGCGACTGCCCACTGGTGTAGAAGTGTGAACTCCTCTCTGTAGCCAGACCTAGAGATGATAGTGCTGGTGACTATCACTCTCACCACCTTGGCCTCTGTGGTGAGTCTCGCAGGGCCTCTCTCAAAACCTGGTGTGTGGGGGGGGGTGGGAAGGAAATCGACACCATGTCGTCTGAAGGTAGCTTCCCTCCCTGAGTTCTGCAGGGTGGTGCAAGTGTACCGTAGGCACTCCTGTAAAGCTAGAAGTCTGAAGCCAGAAGTCCTAGGTTAGCTATCAAATCCTGTCTCGTGACACGTTGTGGCTTCCCTTTGCACAGAAAGCCAGAACTCTGAGCAATCCCTAGCAACCCACAGTGTGGCGTAGAACTCTAGCACCATGTCCTCCCTGTACCTTTGTGGAGCAGTAACTAGCTCTGCTAGCCCTGTCAACTACGTGAAGTACTGCTCCATCTCTATGCCGGTGGCCCTCCTCATGGCCTCGTAGGTAGTGTACTACTGCGACACGAAGAGTCTATCCTTGCCCTTCAGGCCAAGGTAGCATCTCAGACCCTCTCCAATCCTTCTCTCGAGGCCAGTCCAGTACCTCTCTCCAGCAGCGGGGTCTCTAGGGATAGGAACCCACCGCTTGAAAGGAACCATACATAGCGCCTTAAGGTCCTTTGTAGGAACCTTAAGTATGTTTGGCTCTCTGGCTGCCTGTGCTAGACTCTGCAGCCTCTTCGTGCACACTGCACAGGTGCTCCTCGGATCTCCTACCCGGTGATCTGTCCTCTAGGGAACAGTCTGCTCAGCCTAATGTTCAGTATCCTCAGACTCTGACTCCTCAGAACCTGACTCTGAGGTCTCCTCCTCTGACTCCTCCTCCTGCTGCCTGGAGGATCCCTGCTCCACACTCCTCGACAACCTCTCCTGACGAGAAGTCGGAGTACGCTGCGGCCACGGCGGTGGTACAACTCCAACTGCCAGAGGTGCAGTCCTCTATCTGGTGCTCCTCTTGAGACCCTGACCCTCAGCTGGTTGGCTGATCCTTAAGCGTGAGCCAAGTGTCCTGCATGACTGCTCCATGGCCTCTAGGTGCCCAGCAATCCTCCTGGCTCTCTCTGACTTTGGATCCAACCTCGGTCTCTTCTTGCTCTTGGGCTTGCCAGGCATCTTTCCTTTGCCCTTGTCCTTTCCTGACCCTGCCATCACTGCTGCTGCAAACTGCTATCACTGCACGCATGTAGGTATAGATAGGATGAGCATAGACCCTAATACATCTATAAGCAAAGCACCGCTAGGAAAGAATGCATAATAGAAATCCTAGCACTGAATGAAGGACATGATCACTAGACAAATATGCAAAATGACAACAGTGATCAAGGTGCAAGTCATCTAGTGTGCAGTCAAATAATAGGCAATTAATCTAACTGTAGACTAAACAAGAGACAGACCCAAGACATGCAATTAACAGATAATCAATTAATTTAATTGCATCCAAGGTTGAGCCAAAATTCCTAATTAATGCAACTAAACATGGCAGTTAATCCAAATTGCATCAATTAAGGAAATTGCTTGAATTTAGGGCATCAATCGACGGAGCAGTGAAAGGCACAATACCCTGGGGATCAACACAGAGACTCGAAGATGCACACCATAGAACGAGCTTCGATTGCCGGAAAAACGACAAACCTTGGAACTTGAAGGCAATGGAGGTGGAGGGGCAAGACTTGCCCTAGTAATTGGTGGAGCACGGGCTTGGGTGGGGTGGTGTGCGCACGTGAGCGGGGGGGGGGGGGAGTGGGGGAAGCAGTGGCGGCGCTGGAGAAGGCCGGCGAGCTGCGGCGGTGTGGCTATGGTGGCGCAGGCAGAGCAGAGGCAGGTGGCGGCTAGGGTCGGTGCGGTGGCTCAGCGGCGGTGGCTCTGGCGCGCGGCAGTGCTGGGGCGCACATGGGAGCGAGGGCGAGCGGCGGCGGCGTCGGGAGCTGAGGCAGCACTCAACGGCGCGGGTCGACGATGGTGAAAACAAGTTGGGATTGATCCTCGGCTTTGGTGTCGAACGAGGAAGGAGACAAGGGTCTGACCAATTTTGACCTAGGTCAAATAGACACCGACGGCCGAGATCCATCAAGACATGATCAATGGTCATAGAGAAAAGCTGAGATCGCATTTTCAATATAATGACCGGACGGTACGATCTCTAGTCTGCTGACGACCCACACAGACCAGACGGTCTGGTCTCTAGGACTGTTCTATCCGGTCTATGTGACTAGACTGACTCGTGACATTGTGCACTCGGCACTGACTGGACTGTACGGTCCAATGATCAGACTGTACGATCACTATCGGATTTTCGCTAAAACAAGGAATTTCTCCATTTTTCATGTGCCCTCGCTAAACACACAAATAAACACTGCACTTGGAATATAGAGGGAACTCTCAAACACTCATTTTCAAATAGTGGCACTCTATGGCCTTAGTATTTTCGCAAATTCCAAATGAAGAATTGAGCAATAAAGAGCCAAGGAAAATAAGAACCAATTGGGTATGTATGAGCCTTAGTGCATGAACACGCGAGTAGATTTAACCTCGGAGTTCATTAGAGCTTGCTCAATAGACATGAAGCACAATCCTTTCCTTTGGTCACACTTATGGAGATGTAATATCATATAGAGCATGAGGCACAAATATCTCCAAGTGGGACAAGCCTCCTTTGTGTTTCCTATATGATGCATGCAACAAGCATTTCACATATGCAACGAAAGTGAACATGCTATGTATATGCAAGCAATATTAAAAACAAGACACAAAGGAAACCTAACAATGTCAAGTTTGAACCCCTCCCAAACTTACTCACTATAAGCCATACCCTTGCCTTGAGAGAAGTCAAACCACCATCTCAAGCACTCCCCCTTGCTTATAGCTATCTTGGATGGGTTAGACATTGACTAATTTTTATGTGTTTTTCTTTTAGTTATTTACACATGCATGGATGCAAAGCATACTAGTCACAAAGGAGTCCTAATTACCATGCAATGCAAGAGAAAGAAAAACACTCTACAACTACCAAGAACAAACACGGTTAACTCCCTCAAGAGTAGATAGTTCGTTGAGGTCCATGTCAGTTGTGGTGGACTTCACATGATCTTCATGAAAGCGCTCAGTCCACCACCACCACTATCTAGGTCTTGTTCTTGGGCATCCACTTGTACGTAGCCGATCTCTCAAGATCAACAACGCACTTAGGCACCCATATGCTCTTGACCTTCCTCTTCTTGTTTGGTGGTCCAAAGGCCTTAGCTTTCACCTTGCCATCCTTGTTCCTAAAATGCTTGAAAAGCTTGAAATGTGTGTTCTCATGGAACAAGTTAGCGTTAGGTAAAACAATGGAATTCCTCACCATGGGACAATCCTTGGTGGCGTGGCCATCCTTGCAACACCTCTTGCAATAGTAGTTGTCAACGAGAAGGGGTTTGATCCATACTGGGATGGAATCACTCTTCCCTATGATGTCGATGGTGGCGGGATATGAGCCAAGTCCCCGTTGGGAGACATTGCTCACAAGGTTCCTCCCAAGAATCTCCTTGTGGATGACTCTACCACGTGTGAGCCTCTCAAAGCCGTCGATCACCATCTTCCTCTCTTCCTTGAGCTTGTGATATTCCTCCAAAACAAATGGCTCAATAGAAGAAACCGTGACCGAGGTGGTTAGTTCATCACATATGGTAGAAGCATCGCTCTTAGATGAACTAGAGGAGGGAGAGGCAATGTTCTCAACATTGATGGCCTCGTAAGTAATCTCAGGGGCCTTGTACTTCTCATGAAGCTCTACATAATTACCCTTGAGTTTGTCATAACTCTTGTTTAGGGCCTCATGAGATGTGACAAGGTCCTTGAGCTCACTCACAAGGTCAACAACATGGTCCTTAGCCAACTTATACTCTTTTCTTACCACATACAACATTTTGGATTTCTTGACGGCAATGTCACGGGCTTGCTCAAGCATACTCCACAACTTGGCACACGTGTGCTCCTCATCATCGCTATCATCACTGGTCCCATCCTCACTCTCCCCAAGTTGGCTTGCGGCCATGAGGCATGTCGGAGGTGGAGGAAGAACTCGTGGAAGTGTGGTCTTGATAAAGCTAGGCCTGCCACTTCTTCATCACTTGAGGAATAGGACTCATCCCTTGAGTTATCACTTGTCCACTCTCCAACAAGGGCCTTACAAGAGAACTTCTTCTTGTATTCTTGAGATTTGCCTTTGCCTTTGCTCTTGTCCTTGTTGAAGTGTCTCTTCTTCTTTTGCTTGGCCTTGGGGTCTTCTTCTTCTTCTTCACTTGAATCTTGTGACTTGAATGCTTCTTTATTGGGCTTTGGGCACTCTCGAACAAAGTGATTCTTTGATCCACAATTGAATCACTTACCCTTTGACATGGAAGCAAACTTGTTCTTGAAAGTCTTCATCTTCTTCATGAGAAGAGCCAAGTCCTCGGTCAAGTCACATTCATCATCATCCTCTTCATCATCATCCTCAATGATCACCTTCTTCTTGTTTTTCTTGCTCTTGCTAGATTCTTGCTTGTCAGCCGGTAGAGCAAGGTTGGATGGTTGAGGATCATCCATCCCCAAATGGTAGCTCTCTTAGGCAGTGATCTTGCCAAGTACATCCTTCATGGTCTTGGTCTTGAGGTCACCTTGCAAGATGAAGGTGATGATGGACTCATACTTGGGGTCCTTGGATAGCCTCAAGAATCTTCTTATCACCTCAACAGGCTTCATCTTGAAATCATCCCCAAGTGCATTGATCTCCTCCATTAGTACATGAAAACAAGAATAGACAGTGTTAGCTCTGTCTTGTGGCAATCTAGTGAAGTTATCATACTTGTTCTTCAGCACATAGTATCTTTCCTCTTTGACATCACATGTGCCCTCGTGGAGCCCCTGAATCTCAGTCCAGATACCATGTGCTGTGGAACTACCATCCAATGGAGAAAAAACATCCTTAGAGATGCAAGCAAAAAAAGCATTATTAACCTTAGCATTGCACATAATAAAATCAGGCTCAAGTATGTTCACATCCGCATCGGACTCGTGAGTGACCATCCATATCTCTGGATCAAGGGACTGTAGGTAGGCTTGCATGCGAGCCTTCCAATAAGCATAGTCCTCCCGATTGAATATGGGAACATTACCCGCCTGTCCCAGCATCCTTACTCAAGGTGGTGAAGCCTCAAAGATGAGCACTTGGCTCTGCTACCACTTGTAAGAACAGAAGGCGTACCGAGAGGGGGGGGAGGGTGAATCGGTAAGCCGCTCACAAATCCAAATACTTCAATTTACACTACTTGAGTCTAACAAGAGAAGCAACCTAAATAATTCTAGTAGGCCAAGACCCTACACATGCTAGTGTTCATGATAAGAGAAAGCGCAGAAGCCAAACACACTAGCCTATGCAAGCCACAATTCAACATAGTTACTAGAGCACACAATTGCGGAATAGTAAAGAGAGGGTCAAGAAATGCTCATGATTTTTTCCCGAGGTCTCGGAAGGATGGTGCGTTCCCCTACTCCTCGTTGGACCACTCCCGCCGGAGTTCCAGTCCCTCCCGCCACCAAGTGGAGTTCTCGCCCACAAGCCCGCAATCACTCCTGGAGTGAAGACACGGTGTGCATCGCTGCACAAAGAACAAGCTCGGCTCCCTCAAGAACTTGCCGGACTCCCCGAGCCGACACGGGCACTCACAAGCGATGCCCCATTCAACGGTGGTCTCAAACCGTGTACACACATGTGATGGCCTTCACAATCGATCACGATAGGCTCGATCACCGAAACCTAACTGATCTAGGTCTCACTATAGACCAAGAGTAATAATCTAGATCACACTCTCAAGGACACCCTAGCCTTAGATGTGCAAGATGCTCAAGTTACTCTCCTCTAGCACTCTCAAGATATGCAATATCTCCTCCTAGTGTTCTCTTCTTTTCCTCTTGGACCTTACCAAATGCTCTCAGGTATTCCACTGGAGAAGAGAGGTCCCAAAGACCCCAGCAACAAAGTTATATAGGCTCCCAACCTCAAACTAGCCGTTGCTCCACAAAATCAGCTTTCTAGGCCCACTGACCGGACAGTTCGGTCACTGCCTGACCGGACAGTCCGGTCACTGCAACGCAGTGCTCCAACAGCTCTGTCCTCTGCTGATTCCTGAGCTGATAGGACCGTACGGTCCATTTCTCTCTCCAGTCTAGAAACATTTCATGCTAAAGCTTCCTTGCTGCCCTGTGCAAGTCCTACTGACCGGACCATCCGGTCCATTTCTCTCTCCAGTCCAGAAATATTTCACGCTGAAGCTTCTTTGCCGCCCTATGCAAGTCCTACTGATTGGACCATCCAATCAGTAGACCAGACCGTCCAGTCTGTACAGACTCTGGCACAAATAGACTCCTCGCTCCTCGCTATAAGTCCCAGACAACTCCCCATAGTGACCGTACAGTCCGGTCACCTTTGACCCCTCTGTCCGGTCTCTATGTCCAGAAGCTGAAACTTGTCGAACTCGCTTGACTTTGTTTCCTGGCTTCTCCAAACAGCTCCTTGGCTTCTCCACTGTCACCTAGTGCCTGCGATTTCATCGAGCAACCTTGCACATCAACGACTAGACATGACCTAAGAGAATGACCTAGACCCCCTTGATAGTCTAGTTTTTCCTATGGACTCAATGCCCTAACAACTAGGCAAGTTTACCCAACACTTGCACCATAGCTTGTTTTCCGCTTTGATTGATCTTCATCAACCCTTGGAATCCATCAAGTGCACAAGCCTCCATGCTTGTGGTCATTGTCATCAATCGCCAAGGCAACCATCATCCATGTGATTTGCAATAGAGTTTAGAGATGATTTCTACATAGACAACACTTACGTAGATATTAGCCCACAATTTCATAGTTGTCATATATCACCAAAATATTCATACCATGGGGATCCAATCATCAATGGTCATGAAGCTTACACAAGGCCTATCGGTGGTTCAGGGCCCACCCAGTGCTCACTATGATGGTGATGGGGGTGGACCATCTTTATTTGAAAGTCGGCTAAGACCGGGCAAGCGACATGGTCAGAAGCCCCAGGGAGCGACTCGCTCCTTAGGTCTTGGTGGGTGGATCGGGTTTGTCTCGACCCCTCGAGGGGCCGAGCAAATTGTTATAGGCCCTCGACCCCTTGGGGGGTCGAGCGGGACGTGACCAACTCTCAACCCTCCAGGGGTCGATCGAGTCGGGGGCGACGTGGTCTTTGTTTTTGGGATTTGGTTGCTACGAAGAATTCCTTCGCAGGGCTCATGCAGGTGGTGTCACGGCGGGGTCAGGCGCCCTTGTCATCCTGAATGAGGATAGGTTTAGGGGGGGGGGGGTGACATGGCACCCCTGGTTTCTACCCCCGACACTTCTGACATCACAAACACCAAAACAGGAAACAAACAATAAAGGTTATCCCTACAAAACTATGAAGCAGTGATGCCTCTCCACACAGCAAAAGGAAGCTCCTTACAAAGCTCTTACAAAGTTCTGAGAAGCAAAGCAAAGGATACCAGGGAGGTGTGTTCCACAATTGCAAGGGTCACAAAATAACCTGTGTGCTGTCCAGAAGAAATATGTAGAGCTAGGAAGGCCAAATATATATATGTGAGTGGCACACAAATCATGAACAAAGAGTAAAGCTGAATAAGTGCTCCAAGTAACTTGTCCTTAATTGCTGGTCTAACTATGTCCTAGAACAGTAGTGATACCAATTGCAGAAACAAGTGTGAAAGGACAATAGAGCACAGAACAGGGCTAGGTGTAAAACAACCAAACCTCCAGATTCCAGGGACCTAGATGGAGCACTAGTAGAAATCTCAAATTTCTTTTTTTATTTTTTTGATATTTTATCCAACTCATTGGCAATGGGAGACAACCCATAAACAATTTTAGCTCAAACAGAGGTAGGATGTGGCCTACAGAAATTTTGCAAGTTTTAGAAAACAACGGGTTTCAACTTGAATGAATTTTTTCTATATCTTACTGATTTTTTTCAATTTTTTTGAGAAGGGCAAACAGTGTTGGGTGGTTTCGGGAGGCCCCTTTTCGAGTCAAGAAGCTCCTATAAAAATTTCAGCCAAAATAGACAACCGAGTGAAAAGTTATGGCCATTTTACCGAAGGTGTGTCGAAACTGGTATGGAAGAAACCCGCGGTTTGAGTGAAACCCGAGTCAGGTTTGGGGTCGGGTTTGGAATCGGGTAGAAAATTTTTTGTCGGAAGGGATGCAATGGAAAGTGGAAATTGTGGGGGTTGGTTTGAGATGTTTAGGGTGGGATTAGGGTGGGTTTAGGGTGGGATCGATCAATCAACTTTAGCACACAAAGCCGAACGAAATAGAGGGTGGTGGAGGGGGGTGTCGGCTAGGGTTGCAAGGGAAACACTACTGACGATAAAAACACAAACTATACTAGCGCCTAAACAAGAACTAGGGCACAAACTCTACACTATGTAATCTGAAATTGAAATATGCAAAAGACTAACACGTGGTTATGGGCGGGGGGAAAAATTTGTGGTTTTCTATGGTTGATAGGAAGAACAAGAAAACAAAACTAAAGGGTAGTGCAAAGTTGACGATGCATCTGAAGCCCTGATTACCACTTGATGTGGACAAGAGCTCCCGATCTTTCGATAGGTTCTGCTAATCTTGATTAAGGCGGAGGCGATACACAAATCAATCCGGCTTTCGAACGACATGTACTGGACCCCGCAATCACAGCACAACGTCTCCTCTAGTTATCAACCGGTGTTGCACAGTTGACCTTGCTGAGATGGCTTATCCTTGCCTGCAAATCAAGAACACAAGCAAGAACAAAGAAGAATGCAATCAAATTTGCAAGTATATGATAAATCTCACAAGTTGGGGTCTCACAAATCAATCAAACAACAAAACCATTCTTAACAAAATAATCTAAGCAAAACCTAAACCCTAATGGTGTGTCCGTGGGTGTATATGAAGACCCTAGGGTCATGCAAGTCCCTCTGAACGCGCCCCTAATTGGGCTCAACTGGATACAAAGCCAAAAGACCAAAATCAGGTGACGCTATACGAACACAAAGTCTGGACCCTCTTTTGTTTTGATGATTCCTGATGAATCCGGATGAATTTTGATATGAGGCCACTATCATTGGAAAGGTCGTCTCCTTATATTTCCATGCATATATAGAACCTCCAAATCAGAGTAGTCCGTATGCATCTTGGGCATCCATTTTAATGCAGACTGGTCCTGGGCTCCGAAAGAGACTCGAAGTCGGTTTTTATTGGGCCTCCACCTTGGCTTCCAAGTCCTTGTTGGTCCTCCATGTTCCCAAGTGCTTCTCCCATCATCTCCTGGTTCTCTCCATGGTTCCTAATTATAATATAATCATTAGGTAGCAAACCATTCTCAAAAGTAATATATAACAAAGAACAAAGGAATGAGCTCACCTCTAAATTTAGTGGTCATGCACGAGCTCTAGTTATTGGACCTTGCAAGTCCAGAATTGGTGAAGTGTTGTGTGTATCCATAGGAGTGATGTCCTCGTCAACAAGGCATGCCGAGATCCTCCATCGACCTTGATGGCTGAGATTCCAAACATCCAGTACTCGCCGGACTTCAAGATCTCCTTCGGCTCGCTCGACTTCTCGGTGGATGACGCCGGAAACCTCTGCCGTGTGAATCCAAGATCTGATCCGACCACAGCCAACTCCATGGCGTGATCATTGGGCTCAACAGATCTTATCTCATCTCCAGCACCACTTAGATTCAGTGAGACAGGCCTACCCATCGGGTATGAGTCTAAGTCGATCATGTCCTTTGATGAGGACTCCTAATGGTTCTTCTTGCCCGTATCCACATGTCATATACATGGTGCACGTGGAAGAACCCAAGGAGACCCCGCCACTAGTGAACAACAAGGACTCAAATCAAGACGAGGAATCTCCATCGGCTAGACATCTACCCCACCAACCGAGGGGATCTCGCGAATCTAATAGCATTACGAGAGAGCTAAACCTCATAGATTTGGAGATCGAGATGAATGATGAGAATGTTTACACCTCCCCGTAGAATAACATCACTAGAGCAAGGATGCTCCTCGATGGCTTGATGGTCAAAGAGGTATTCTAGACTTCTGCGATGAAAAAGGCAGTGGCCATGCTCAATGCTGCTGCATTTCACGACCAAGCTAGGGCTCAACCCTCCCAATCGGTTGCTGGCTCTATTTAGGTGGCTTCACAACACCGTTGAGGACGTCAAGATCTAAGAAACTATCTCAGTGTCCAAGACAGTCGTCAAATCATCAACTCCCATCATGAGGAGCGATCCTGTGATAATCGGCGTCACAAGGAGGAACGACGCAATCGGAAGGATGACCACCATTGCAACAACTGCAGGGACAAGCAATGCCATGAGTCACCTCGGAGGGATAACCATGATGACTGATGTCACAATGATGATCGGGACTGGCATAAAGACCATAACGGGGATAACTGGCATCGTTGTCATGATGATGATGTAGGACCCCCCATCGGTGTCGTACACCTTCCACTTCTCGATTACCCGACTAACTGCGCAAATCTACATCATCTAGTGATGATGGGTTCAAAGGGATAAATGCTTTCATACCGGAGCTCTGCATCTGCACGTACCCACGAAGCTTCAAACCGGTCACTATCAAAAAATATGATGGCCAGAGACCTGTATCAAGGAGTGGCTTCAGATCTATAGCATAACTATTCGGTCTGTAGGGGAGACACCTATGTGATGGTCAATTATCTACCAGCCTGCCTTGAGCCAACCGCTCGATTTGGCTTACATCTATCCCTGAAAAATCGATCACCTTCTGGGGAGACCTTAACAAGAAGTTCATTGAGAACTTCCAAGCTACTTACAACTAGCCGGGCAACCACTTCATCCTCACCTGAGTCAAGAAGAACTCTGATGAATCCCTTCAGGATTAGATGAAGCATTTCATTGCCAAGAAGACCAAGATCCCCAATGTCCTAGATCATCGGATCATTGCTGCCTTCCGAGGAGGGTTACAGAGTGATGACCTGGTTTGGGAGATCGGTCAGTGGAATAATAACCTAGATCTGACCACTCAGGAATGCTTCAAGATTGCTGACAAGTACGCCTCTAGGGAGTCGGCTCTGTACGACATCCATGGCAAGGGAAAGGAGAAGTGAAAGACTGATAACCTAGTCGCTGCGGTAGACGAATCCAGGAAAAATCCTCAGATGAATCAGCAGACCATGTACGACTTTCTAAGTGGCCCGTGCTTATGGCATCTGAAGGGAAACTAAAAAAACCGAGAGGATGGGGGAGGGGGGGGGGGGGGGGGGGTGAATCAAGAAATTGCTATATGTACCAAATTATTCAATTTCTAAAACCGATCACTCAAACAACTCCGATTACAATTCTAGTGGTGATCGCACTAACAAGATAAGGGTCCTACAAAAGGGACAACAACCTAAGCATACTAGTGGATCACACACAAGGCAATACAATTCCTAAGTAAGATAGTTAAGTATATACACGGAAGAGAAAAACATGCTAGCAAAGGAGCCTACTCATGCAATGCTATAAGATAATGAACTAGAGCACAAAAGCATAAGTAGTACAATACATAGGAGGGTGATCAATCAAGCCAAAGCAACTCCTATGCATGCTAGTGATCCAATGCGGAAGATAAACACTACTAGCAAGTAAGGAAGCCTATTCATGTAAGTCTACAAGCAACCAGAGCAAGGTAAGCACACAAGCTTGAATAGCATGGTATATAAATGCAAAAGGTAAAGACATCATAGTAATGAGTAGAGTAAGAGATGGCTTATGATTTTTTTTTCCGAGGTCTCGGAAGGATGGCGCCTTTCCCTACTCCTCGTTGGACTACCACTGGAGTACTGGTCCCTCTCGCCACCAAGTGGAGTTCTCGCACACAAGCTCGCAATCACTCTCGGAGTGAAGACACGGTTGCCAAACCGCTGCCACCAAGGCACAAGCTCGACATCCTCGAGAACTTGCCAGACTCCTCGAGCTGACACAAGCGCTCACTAGTGATGCCCCTTTCAATGGCGGGCTCAAACCGTGTACAAACGTGTGACGGCCTTCACAACCGATCATGATAGGTTCGATCACCTACACTTAATCAGTCTAGGTCTCACCATAGACCAAGAGTAACAACCTAGATCACACCCTCAAGGACATCCTAGCCTTAGATGTATATAAATGCTCAAGTTACTCTCACTAGCACTCTCAAGATATCCTATATCCACTCCTAGTGCTCCTCTCTTGGCCCTTTGGTTCCTAATAGATACTCTCAGCAATCCTAATGGTCAAAGGCAGTCTCCAAGACCCCAGTAACAAGTTTATATGGGCTTCCAACCTCAAACTAGCCTTTGCTCCACGAGATCACCTTTCTGGACAGATTGACCGGACTGTCCGGTCTCTACCAGATTACACCGTCCGATCTGCTCTACAACGACTGCCCAAGCCATTGGCTTGTTTGTCCCGACAATCTACTGTACTGTCCAGACTGTCTGGTCTATCCAACTCTAATGACTCCATAGAGCTCTCAAATTCTGCACCTTCTATCCCAAGCCACCTCCATATAGACAGGACCGTCCGATCTGCTGACCGTACCATCCGGTAAATATAGGCCTTCACGCTGATAGACTCCTCGCACACTCCTCTCTGATCTTCAACTGCCCGTATAGTCCCTTCACTACTGACCCCTCTGTCCGGTCACTCTGTCTAGAAACTGAAACTTCTCGTCCTCGCTTGACTTCATTTCCTGGCTTCTCCGAACAACTCCTTGGCTTCTCCACTGTCAACTAGTGCCTGTGATTTCACTGAGCATCCACGCACATCACCGACTGGCATGACCTAAGAAATGTCCACAATGGGAGACATTGTTCACAAGGTTTCTCCCAAAGATCTCCTTGTGGGTGGGTCTATAATGTGTGAGTCTCTGAAAGCCGTCCATCACCATCTCCCTCTCTTACTTGAGCTTATGATATTCTTTCAAAATAGAGGACTGTTGACATTTCTTAACGTTGTATCAAGAATATGACTATCCCTGGTATGACACCAGAAATGATTCTTAGCATTTGTAATGCTTTAAGAGTAAAGTGAATTAATCCGCAAGAGCATGGAACACCATTGTAGCATTTCACCCGGGAGTATTCCAAGGTATCATACTTTTTTTCCTCATGGAAGCCAGGCATAAGATTTTCTTGGTTTAACAAAGATATAACTATAAGAATTATACCAACTAACCAAAGACGGGGGTAAGGATGTTCAATAATAATAGTAGGGGTAGTAACACAGGAGAAATCCACACTAAGATAAATAAAGAGGTCAGTTAAGCTAGCCGGGAGGACAGCGAGTCTAAGTCTAAGGTTCCTAAAATATATCTTCCCAATATATCTAAGTCAAGCATCAAATCCTAGTTACTCAGGTTGAGCACTTACACTAATTTCTTGGTACAACCTAGTCTTTCACCTGTTAGCTCACATCAGGGCATGAAAATGATCCACTAATAAGGTTGGTAACTAACCTCATGTACTAGTGGGTACGCTATCACTAGACAACCCTACTTCAGACTTCCCAAACGTGGTGGATTAAAAAATGGATGGACAGGGCTGTCACCACCTGCCACCTACCACACAGCCCGTGGAGACGAATGCAAATCTAGCTAGTGTTAACTTAGGCACCACGCCTATGCCTTCACTAGATATTCTTCCATTGGCCTAGCGGATGAATAGCCAAGAAATAACCAAGTCTAAGTCCCAGAAATAACTAGACTTAATTAAATCCTAGCTGGGAAACCCGTGAACAATGTAACAATGTTTCTTCCCGATAATTATACCTTGAGGAAATGACTAAATTAAATTAAATACATGAAAAGATATAAAAGGAAAGATATTTATATTAATAAAAGATAAGTATCATATAAAGATAAAAGATACAAGAGAACTCATACCAAGACTTCGAGACAATTCCAAAATCTCCAGCGATGCCCTCGACTAGACTCTAACTCCTGACTAACTAACTTACTCTACTAAGTAGCACAAGTAGCGTGAAATGGACTCCTTCATGTATTGCTTCCTTGATGTTCTTCTTTTTTGTCGAATTCCACCTCTATTTATAGGTGGCAATGGGCAAGGGGGGGTGCTTGTAGGTGAAGTAGAGTCGGTGGGTCGAAGTCGGTCTATCGGGCGGCGGCCAAGGCTGGGCGACCACATGTGCTGGGCGGCGGGCAAGGCCGGGGGGCTGTTAAATTGGGTCAGTTCCCCATCCGACCTTCCCCGATGGTTTGGATCATGTCTCAATGATGGTTGTTTGGTCGGTTTCTACCGACTCCCTCATTTTGGGGGCGATAGGCCTCATGGGCCTCATGGGCTAGCGACCCCGGGTAGCAACCTGAGGCCGAGCGGCAGGCAAGGTCGGGCAGCCAGGATGGCCGGGCGGTGGGCTAGGCCGGGAGGCGGCCTTGAACTGGTGCTGACCCCTTGCTAGGTTGCCCCTTGACCTCTCCCGGTTAGGCCACTTGATGACCTTCTTTCCTTCACCACATTTAACGAGTCTTGGTCCGGGAGGAGAAAACTACATCGTGGTGGAGTATTTTGCAGAATCGGCCGGGTGCAGATTTGAGCCATAAACGACCCTATCGGCCGTTGAAAATGGCTATTTCATAGCAGTGATTGACCGACAGGGTGTTTATTCATGTTTTTACATATTTTGGCCCTTTTATACCTACAAACACATATCTCACCAAAACTCATGGAATCTTATTAGTTAAAACAAATATTTATTGATCTTAGGTCTTTACCTTGCATTTCTCAATCGGTTGGTGGCCGATATTGGGTTTTATAGGCCGCCAACACCTCCCCAAGCTTAAAACCTTTGCTCGTCCTGAGCAAATTAAAACTTAGAGGTGATGGATTAGGAGTTGCTTCGATATTAGAGCCCTACAAGGATCAAGTGCATAAAAAAAATACTCCAACACAATATGGGTAAGTGTAAACCAACACAACTTAGTCACTAAGTCATTCTCATTGTACAATGGGGCTTACTGGCATTTTATAACCTTGTCATAAGCGGTTGAAGTCTAGAACAACTAGTCTAGACTTTTTCATGCAATCTCCTACTTGATCATGAGACCAAAGTTTTTATAATGCTGCATAAGGTTGAAATTCGTCCCTCTTTGGTGTAATCTCCCACCATGACTCTAATCTCTCAAAAAGTGTATTTCCTTACCAAGTGCTCATCATACTTTAGAATTTGGCTTTATATGTGGGGCTTGGTAGGATGGCACATCTAGTATGCATATATTGTTAAGTTAAGAGATGGTCCTAGTGAAAGACTTTGCACCACCTCATTCCAATCACTTAGAAATAATGTCTAGGGGAGAGGGAGAGAATGGACTTGCGTGAAGGAGTAGGCTAGCACAATTGCAGAGGCCTTGGGTACAAATTAGTCCCAAAAGACTGGATTTTTGTGCTAGAGTGGAAGGATGGTTCTTTTGCTCAAAGATATTTTTGAACCTTGAAACTTGATGTTGTACGTCAATGAGAGCTGATAAACTTTTCTTATTTTCTTTCTTTGTTTCTTTCTTCCTTCCTTCCCTTCTTTCTTTCTTTCTTTCTTCTTTTTCTTTCTTTCAGCTCTCATGGTGTAGGAAGGTTAATTCAATGGTTAAAATATTTTGCAGATGTTTTTTGAGCATTTATTGGAGAGAACAAAAATCTTTCTTATAAAGTTTTGCAAAAGGAAAGATTTTTGGTTGGCATGCTTGGTGAAGTCGATGCTTGAATCCAAAGTGGAGACCGCATAACCAAGCATGATTAATTGAGAACTCAAAGATAATGCAAAGGAAAATGATTGGCTTTTGAAGTGCAAGTCCCTCATAAGGATCAAATCCTAACTAAACTCAATGCATGCATAAATGGTGTAGACTTGGTTTTGCTAAGCAATATCTGGCCATGGTAGGAAATTGTCTGTCATAGGGAAGATGTGCACCACGTGGGTTTTTTTTTTGTTGCAGCATTGTTTTGAAAGAAGTCACTGGACTCTAATCATAAGGAAATTAGAGACTCATCCAAAACATGCCATCTCATAAACTCCAACATCTAGACTTGGTGTTTATTCGCCATTTTGCACCCACTAAAACACAGAGGGACTAGCATTATCATCATGTCGATCTACCACCACCCACAAAAAAGAGGAGTAGAGGATGTATACTTGAGACTCAAAGGGACCTAATAGAGCAACTATTCATCATTTCCATAGGCATGGTAGAGACTAATTTCCCAATTTTATTCGAAAACCAAAAATCTTTTTGTTCTTTTTGGATTTGCAAATTTTTATGGTTTTCCTTGAAAGCTAAAATCTTTTTGTGTTTATCTCAAAGTTTTAACAAGCCAAAAAATCATTTTGGGTTTTCTTTAATTTTATCAAAATTGAAATCTTTTTGGATTTTTCTTAATTAGCTATATACAAAAGGGAAACAAAATGACTCAACTAGAAATAGGGCGAGAGGGTAGAACAAATGGCGCACCTTGGTTTGGGTACCCCCCCAAGCTTATGTCATTGCAAGACTTAAGGTTGGATGGCGTTCACTGTGGCGGTTGATACTCGATGTTGAAGTGACCAAATTGTTGGTCTCTCATGGAGATGTTTGTCTGAAGTTGTTCTGACGTTTGTTGATGCTATTCTGTTCTTCCCTTATGGCTGCTTGTATCTTTTGAGTTCGCATGTTGGTCACATAAGCATTGGCAGCCAGGTATTGCATATCTTCTTTGAATTCTGAAAAGTTGTATGATGTGAATCGAGCGGAATGAGAGGTGCCTACGCCTCCATGAGGTTGGGGGTAACTCCCCATCCCGTAGGGATTAGGAGGTTCATACTCTTCATAGGAGGAGGTAGTGTAGTTTGTTGATGAACTAGCAAATCGAGGAAACTATGGTTGCTCCCAATGGTATTGGGAGTTTCCTGAAGTACCTGGTTGAGGTGTGTTCATGGCTGTTTCATGCTGTTGTTCTACTCGTCAGAGTTGTGCTCTTGTTCTTAGCCTATCCCCTGAAACACTATGTCTTGTCTGCTACAAGGGAGCTTGCAATTTGTACACAAAGTTCTTTTTACCGATAATAGTGAGCTGGGGGTTAGACAACTCAATTTCTGTGTCATACCCCTGATAAAGCATGAAATACCTATTGTTCTCCTCTTTCAACAAGTGGGCTTGCAAGAAATGATCTTCGACTAGTGCTAGGGACATGATCTATTCTAGCTCTGTGAAGTGTGCCAACCTTTCTAGCAATTCTAGTGACAAAAGGGGTAAACGTAATGGGTCCTTGTTGCCTGAATGCTAAGGTGAGCCAATGGTTGATGAGGAAAAATGTGGGGTTCGTTTTAATCTACTTGATTTTAGCATGGAGATAGGCTTTATCCAAACTATTCACCAAACGTACATCACCCCGAGGGGTTAGGTAGTGAGTGATAAAACGGTGAATTATACGGAGCGATGGGTTATGAATGTTACTAGTGTGTTTTTGCCCCGTAACAGGATTTCCTATCTTTGCCCAAAGTCCTTGTGGTGTGAAACCTTTAAGTTTATCAATGTCTATGGCGGCCTTACGGTCGGAACCAAGATAAGTACTAATTTCTTTCAAGGACTGTTCATAGGTTTCACCAAAAAGATGAAATTCATAGAGAGTGCCTATTTTGTTTGACTCATGGGCATGAACTTTCAAGGTGCCAATAAATTCAATAGTAAGCCATTTAGAACCGTATTCATTGAGGTGATAGAATTCATACCACCCTGTCCGGTTGAGTGCATACTCAAAATCGGTGAGGACGCCGATTCGTTCAAGAGAAGTCATTGTCGAACTTGCACACGGATGTGAACTCCCGGTCTTGATTGATGTTGAACTTGCTTTGCTCGTCTAAGTCGTTGAACACCATGTTCTCTTCACTCTCCATGAACTTCTCAAATTCTTCATCTTGCATACTCGCCACTATTGTAGCCTCGGTTATGGACATTATTTTCGAGTGGTAACTCAGAGCATGTCCAAATATGAAGTTTCTAAGTGTTCAGCTTCTGAGCACTCACTTAGGGTTTGCCTCTCATGACTAGAGCTGCTGCTTCTGAAGTTGGTGTAGAGCCCCCTCCAAATGTTCGCCATTCCTATAAAAGGGTTACTTGGACACAATACCCAAAGGAAAATATGATAATAATGGTTAGCGGTTAGTCATTCGGTTAGTAGTCCAAGTGTTAGTTGTTCAAACATGCAAGGGAGGTAGAAATCTTACTCTAGTTGGCTTTATTTCAGCACACTTTTATTCCTATGTTCAAAGTGCACTTACTAAGCAAACTAGTGGAGTGAGAAAGAGAGAAAAAAGGAGGGAGAGATGTGAGTGAGAGATAAAGTTTCAGCTGAAGGAAGAGTGGTGGTGAAATGAGTGAGAGGGCACTCGGCATTTATAGGCTTGAGTGGGAGCCTTGGAGCAAATTTTTCAGGCCGGGTGGCGGGCTAGGCTGGGCGACAACCCATGCCAGGGGGCAGGAATTTTTCCTCCACTTGCTGCATTATTGCTTTGATGATTGAGGGGGGGTGCCCTAGTGCATGCGCCCTATGATCTTCATGCTCACTTTGTTCATAAATGTGTTGAGAGTGTGGGGAGCAAGAAGGGAGTGATGGGATGGCCAAGTTAAAATTTTGCAATGAGTACCTTGCCATCTATGAGGCCTAGGGAAGTAGGATGGCAGGTGAGAGTGGGTGATTAAAGTTTGAGGAGACATGAGTGGCTCTCCTTCATTTGCTTTTATTCTTGTGGGGCTCTAGGTGAGAATTTTTTTTCACAAAGGAAAAGCTAGACACTCCTCCTCAACTCATGGTCATCATCCCTTCTATAAGAGAGTAGAGAATCCAACAAAAAGTGTGGCTAGATAGCCATTATTGGACGGGCGACAGGTTGGGTTAGACAGCTTAGAAATCACCCAGCCACGTGGTCATTTTTGAGAAAAAAACGTCCTCCGAGTGCTGAAAAATGTATGGGTGATTTCCAGCCGGGTTAGTGTCCCGGATAAGCAGTCGAGTGGTCGTTTTGACCCCGGAATCAGCCTTCCGGCCAACCGACTTGGTCGGGTGATCACCCAAAATAATATTTTTTACTTTTGTAATTTTTTATTTCTTTTCTTCTATGCCCTAAATTTGGTGATAAAAGAAGAGAATAAAAACAATCTGATTTAATGGTATCTACAAAAGAAAGGGGGGTAAATATCGCTTACCATCCAACAAGGGTTCCAATTTTCGTCTCGAACAAGACGTTCTCTGTGCTTAGTTCTTCATGGTACCTTTCATGGATGGAGAATGTTCTACGATCGGTGCAACTTCTTTCTTCCGCCATACTTGTTTGATTTTCTTTGCCTTGGCGACGAACTTTTTCTTCATTTCGTGTGGCTCATTCTTCTTCTTGGGCAGCAGTGGTGCACTCTCAACTTTTACCACTGGTGCACCCAATTTTGTGCAATTGGGTACACCTCAATTTTCTGCACTGTGTTATGATTTTTGCCATAAAAGATGCATACCTGATTGCATTGTTCTGTTCGGGGCTTGAAGGCAAACTTTCCATCGTGCCCATTAATGTTAAGGTGGATTTATCCAGCCCCAACGTCAATGTTAGCATTTGTGGTGCTAAGGAACGACCTTCCTAGTATAAGAGGTGTCTTCACATCAGCCTCCATATCCAGCACCACAAAGTCGATGGGTATGAGAGAGTTCCTTATCTTCACGAGTATGTCCCCCGTAATGCCCGCCGGTTGGCAGATTGATTGATCGGCAAGCTGCAAGCACATTGCTATAGGGGATAATTAATTGACATTAAGTTTGTCCTACACCACCTTTGGCATGACGCTCACGCATGCCCCAAATCACAAAGGGCATTGTTGAATTGTTGCATCCTGATGGAACATGGGATGGTTGGGCATCCCGGATCTCGCTTCTTTTCTAGGAGGGAGTTCAAGATAGTGGCACTACACTCCTTTGTTAATTTGATAATCTCCGTGGACGACATTGGGCGTTTGTTGTTGAGGATGTCCTTTAAGTACTTGGAGTAGGTAGGAATATGCATAGCATCAAGTAGCGGTATGTTGACGTATAATTTGTTTTTTACCTCCACAAACTTCCCGAATTGTTCATCCACTGTTGGCTTTCTCTGGCGAGAGGGAAATGGCAACACTAGGGTATCATAGAACTCATGTGGTGCCTTCTTGAGAGGCACCTTCGTCTCCTCAACTTCAATTTCCTCCTCTCCTTCTGACTCTTCATCGGATTCCCTGGTCTTCCCTGTAGTGTTAGGATTTTGTGAATCCTGTGTGGATTTTCCCCGTCTAGTTGTGACATCATTAACAGTTTCTTTGGGGCTAGCTTCTGGCTGACCGGGGAGCTTGCTCGAGTTAGGCTTAACAATGGAAGAGGCCAACTGAGCAATTTGTGTTTCTAACATTTTGTTATGACTAAACTAGTTTTGCAGAGAGGTATTGAAAGCTTCCATATGAGAATCTATGCTTTCTAGGATTATCAGGAGCAATGAACTTCCTACTAATACTTTCATTGATTTTAGATTGTTCTAGAACAAGATCACAGAAGGAAGGTTCATTATGAGTGAAGTTTCTAGATTTATCCATGTTCTTGTCAAAGGAGAGGTTTGGCTTGGACTCCCACCCGAAGTTGTTCATATGGGGCCTAAACCCATTGTTGTTGTTGTTATTGTTGTTGTTGTTGTTGTTGTTGTTGTTGAGGTAGTTCAATTCTTCTTCCTGAGTCTCTGGAAAGTGGCTGCCCATGTGTCTCACATTGCCGCAGACTTCCTAAGTCATGCGAGAGTCTAAGGATTGGGCAATCTGAGGCGAATCCATCTTCTTCAAAAGTTGATCCATCTTAATTGCTAACATTTCAATACCATCAACTTGGTGGACTCCCCTCATCTTGGGTTGCGGCTGGCTCTACCTCTCATCATAGCCATTGTAGTTGGCGACCCTCTTTTCTATGAGAGTTTGAGCTTCTTCGACCTTCAGAGAGAAGAAGGAACCTCCAACGGCTACATCAAGGTGCTCACGAGCGGGATGGTTGAGCCCATGATAAAAGCTTTGGATTAGCAACTAGTCTTGCATTCCATGATGTGGACATGCCAAAGTATTATTGGAAGCATTTCCATGCCTCAGGGATGCTTTCATTGATCAGTTGTTGGCTTGAAATTTTGTTCCGCAGGGCATTGGTTTTGCCTAGCAAGAAGAACTTAGCAAGGAAGTCACTGAAGCACTTGTCCCATGTGGTGATCTCTTCTTGATTGCTGTAGAACCACTGCTTGGCCTTCCCCAAGAGTGAGAATGGGAAAAGGCAAAGGAGAATGGCTTCAGGAGTCACCATGGTGAAAGTGTTGCACACTACCAAAAATTGTTGGAGGTGGGTGTTTGCATCTTCCGATGCCTTGCCACAAAAATGATTGGCCAAAACCATGTTGGTTAAGGCTGGTTTCAGCTCATAGCCTCTGTTCCCCATGCTCGGGTTCGGACCAGTGCAGATGTTGTCTGCAGACGGGGTGGAGTCATCACGGATTGTGTTTTCAGCCATGGTTGGTTGAGCGGATGTAGACGGACCTTGCTGCTGAGCTCGTGTGATCGGAGGTGCTTCAAGAGCAAGTACAGGCTGAGGAGGGGTGAGTTGTTGATGCACTCTCTTCAACAAAGCCTCCAAATTGTTGTGGTAGTTGTCTGGTAGGTCAAAACTAGTCATAAAGCATCCTATTTACACCACAGATAAACAGAACAAGGGTAAGCCCATAGAGGAAAGCGGTAACTTCTTGATAGGAATATCAATGTTAAAATTCCGATATCATAACCTATTTCTTCCCCAGCAATGGCATCAGAAATATTTGTTGACATTTCTTAACATCGTATCAAGAATATCACTATCCCTAGTACGGTGCCAGAAATGATTATAGGCATTTGTTATGCTTTAAGAGTAAACAGAATTAATCCGCAAGTGCACAAAACACCATTGTAGCATTTCACCCAGGAGTATTCCAAAGTATCATATTTATTTTCCTCAGGGAAGCCAGGCATAAGATTATCCTATTTTAACAAAGATATAACTATAAGAATCATACCAATTGGCCAAAGATGGGGGTAAGGATGTTCAATAATAATAGTAGGGGTAGTAACACAGGAGAAATCCACACTAAGATAAATAAAGAGATCGGTTAAGCTAGCCGGGAGGACAATGAATCTAAGTTTAAGATTCCTAAAATATATCTTCCTAATATATCTAAGTCAAGCATCAAATCCTAGTTACTCGGGTTCAGCGCTTACACCAATTTCTTGGTAAAGCCTCGAGTCTTTCACCTATTAGCTCACTTCGGGGCATGAAAACGATCCACTAATAAGGGTCGGTAACTAACCTCATGTACTAGTGGGTATGCTATCACTAGACAACCCTGCTTGAGACTTTCTGAATGTGGTGGATTACTAAAGAGACGGACAGGGCTGTCACCACCTGGCACCTACCACACAACCCATGGGGATGAATGCAAATCCAGCTAGCGTCAACATAGGCACCAATGCGTTGTCCACCCGAAGTGCTTGGTGTAGAACTTGGAATGGCACTTGAGGAAGAGCTTGATGAATCGCTTGATAATGAGCTTGGTGTAGGTCTTGATCCGAAGGGGTTGTAGAAGCTGTTGCAAGGCAATCCTATGAAGGGATCAAAGAAGTTTGAGCCTGAAGCTACTTCTTTCCCTTTTCTTGACAATGGTTCATTGTTTGCCTTGAATGTCTTCTTCCCAATCAAGCTTGTGGTGATCTCCTCATCCTTGAAGAGTAGCCCGATCACATCATCAACAGAAAGATTCTTGTTCATGATGAGATCAAGGGTGATGTAGAGGAGCTTGCTGCTAAGGAGCAAGGTGAGGATCTTCTCGACAATCAACAACTTGGGGAGCTCGAAAATAGTTGCTGCAATTCTGTCCACAATACCTCGCAAGCGAATAAGAGAGTCAAGTAATTCCTCATTCTCATTAGCATAAAAAGCAAAGAACTCCGAAACAAGCGAGTCACTAGCATGATCAACAAAACGCTTACAAGCATCATCAATACTAGTCATGCTAGAGGAGCAAGAAAGATCAAGGGGCACATCATTATCAATCATCATATTAGGCACATTAGTAGAGAAACCTATCAAGTCATCACTAGAAGGATCTAGACACTCACTAGAACTAGGCATATACACACAATCAGCAACATACACATGATCATCGATAGAGGTATTGGCAAAGTCCATAAGAGTATCTATCAACTCATCCGGGATCATGGCATTTAGGTAGCTTTTCAAACGATCCTACCATGAGTCATGATCTTGCCCCAAATGGGATGACATCCCAACTCAATACGGTCACTACTCAAGGTGGTTAAGCCTTATGATGAGCACTTGGCTCTAATACCACTTGAAAGAACCGAGTAACCGAGAGGAGGGGGGTGAATCAGAAACTCGCTATATGTATCAAATTCACTAATTCCTAAATCCGATCACTCAAACAACTCCTATAACAATTCTAATGATGATCGCACAAACAAGATAATGGTCCTACGAAAGGAGCAACAACCTAAGCATACTAGTTGATCACACACAAGGCAATACAACTCCTATGTAAGCTAGTTAAGTAGATACGTGGAAGCAAATAACATGCTAGCAAAGGAGCCTACTCATGCAATGCTATAAGATAACGAACTAGAGCACACAAGCATAAGTAGTACAATACATAGGATGGTGATCAATCATGCCAAAGCAACTCCTATACATGCTAGTGATCAAACGCAAAAGCCAAACACTACTAGCAAGTAAGGAAGCCTATTCATGCAAGTCTACAAGCAACTAGAGCAAGGTAAGCACACAAGCATGAATAGCACAATATGTAAATGTGAAAGGTAAAGACATCATAGTAAGGAGTAGAGTAAGAGATGGCTTATAATTTTTTTCCGAGATCTCAGAAGGATGGCACCTTCCCCTACTCCTCGTTGGACCATTCCCACTGGAGTATCGGTCCCTCCCACCACGAAGTGGAGTTCTCGCACATGAGCCCGCAATGACTCTTGAAGTGAAGACACGATTGCGCCACCGCTGCCACCAAGGCACAAGCTCGCCTCCCTCGAGAACTTGCCAGACTCTCCAAGCTGACACAGGCGCTGACTAGTGATGCCCCTTTCAACGGCAAGCTCAAATCATGTACAAATGTGTGAAGGCCTTCACAACAGCTCATGATAGGCTCGATCACTGACACCTAACCGGTCTAGGTCTCACCATAGACCAAGAGTAACAACCTAGATCACAACCACAAGGACACCCTAGCCTTAGATATGTATAGATGCTCAAGTTACTCTCACTAGCACTCTCAAGATATCCAATATCCTCTCCTAGTGCTCCTCTCTTGGATCTTTGGCTCCCAATAGATGCTCCCAGCAATCCCAATGGCTAAAGGAAGTCGACAAGACCCCAACAACAAGTTTATATATGCTTCCAACCTCAACTAGCCATTGCTCCATGAGATCACCTTTCTAGACACACTGATCAGACTGTTCGATCTCTACCAGACCAGACCGTTCGGTCTCCTCTAGAATAGCTCCCTAAGCCATTGGCTTCTGTGTCCCGACAATCTCCTGTACTGAGTGGACCGTCCGGTCTCTCCAACTTTGACAATTCTAGAAGCTCCCAAATTTTGCACATTCTATCCCAAGCCAGCTCCATATAGATCAGACCATCTGGTCTGCTGATTGTACTGTCCAGTCTGTATAGGTGAAAGTGCAACTAGGCCCCCGTGTGGGTTTTGGTTGATTAAAGATGAACAATTAAAGGACTAATGATATTTGCTAAGTATATGAGCAGGGCGATTATTAAATGAATCAAAGACGACCCTCCAAAATGAAAAAGAAAAAGTGTGAAGGCAACCGATGACTCCTAGTTTTTACTCTTACTTTTTGATTCATAGGGATACCATAGTATCAAGAGGGACACAACAAAGAAAGTGGTGAAATTGACCAAGTGCTCAACTTTCTAACTTCATTTTGCATTCCTAATGCCTAAATTTTCTTACCTCCACTCTAGAACTCGGACTAGTCTGGAAATGGGTGGACTAGGCTGGCATCAGTCAAAATAGAACCAATTTGGTTCTAGAGTCGACTTAGTCGGACTAAGACGCTAAGTTCCGGACTAAGCCAGGAACCAGGGGTGTCCGGACTTGAACGGCTTCTGCCGGAGTAAGCTGGCTCAGAGCAAAACCCGAGAGTGTTTTGGTCTGGTCATGGGTTGATGCGAACTTGGCCGGGTTGATGACCCATCTGGACTAAGCCAGCTATGGCTATATTAGGACAGGTCAGGGTCATTCCAGAAAGGTTTTCCTTTAGGGAGCTGCTTGATCCAGACTAAGCCGGGTTTTTCTAGACTAGTCCGGGTCACTAACACTTAGCCATTTTTTAGGGATGGGTTGAGCATCCGTGTTAATTTTGAAATGTAGGGCCAGACTAGTCTGGGCCTTGATACCAAACTAGGTCGGGTTTGACAACCCCAACGGCTCTTTTCTTCTCCCCTCTTATAAATACACCATTTCGTCCCCATTGCTCGGTTGGCCACTCCACAAAGATGAAAAACACATCTGAGCACTCAAGAGCTTCTCTCTCCCCTAAGCTTGCTACTATGATTCTTGAGGGATTGAGAGGTGATTTGTGAGCATTTGAGTGAGCCACCTCATATTGCATTGGAGCACTTCGGTTTCTCTTCACCATTGGTATTGCTTGTGTTTGTTACTCTTGGAGATTCATTGCCTAGATCGTTAGGCGTCGCCTGGGGCTCCCAAGCTTGTGGTTGAAGACTCGGGAAGTTTGTATTGCACTCATTGCAAAGGATTAATAGTGGAAAACTGAGCTGGACCTTTGTGGTTGCTTGGAAGAGGTTCTAGGGTTGAGAGCAACCCGGTCCTTTGTGGACTCCTCGACGAAGACGTAGGTTCCTTTGTGGGACAGAACTTCGGTGAACAAACTCTTGTGTATTGTGTGCTTGTTCTTGTTGTTCATATTCAATATTTGTGCTATATTGTGCCTCTCTCATTTTTCTTGTGTAGCTTGTCCCCTAGCTCTCTTGTACTGTTTTAAGCTTGCTAGTACTTGCTACTTCTTGTCCTCAGCTCCTAGTAAATTAGTTGCACTTTAGAAATCAATCTAGAGCTTGTTCCATAAACTGTCGTGTGCAGGACCCGCACTTAAACGCTAACCCTAGCAGACTAAGATGCCCGATCGGACTTAGACGCCAACACTAGCGTCTTAGTCCAGACCCTATTAGAACTAATTGTTTTAATTAGTGGTTTTTAGGAGCATTTGCCTATTTGCCCCCCACCCCCTCTAGGCAACTTTCAATAGGCCTTCATGCTGATAGACTCCTCACAGACTGCTCTGTGATCTCCAACTGACCTTACAGTCCGGTCACCACTAACCCTCTGTCCGGTCACTTTGTTCGAAAGCTGAAACTTCTCGTCCTCTCTTGACTTTGTTTCCTGGCTTCTGTGAATAGCTCCTTGGCTTGTCCATTATCACCTAGTGCCTGTGATTTCACTGATAATCCACGCACATCACCGACTAGCATGACCTAAGAGATATGACCTAGACCCCCCTTGATAGTCCAATTTTTTCTATGGACTCAAAGCCCTAACAACTAGACAAGTGATCCAAACACTTGTTCCATAGCTTGTCCTTAGCCTTGATCTATCTCCATCAACCCTTGGACTCCATCGAGCTCATCAAGCTCCATGCTTGTGGTCATTGTCACCAACAGCCAAGGCAACCATCAATGATCATCATAAGGTAGATAAGATTTCCTACACATACAACACTCGTGTAGACATTAGTCATATTTCATGTTTGTCATTCATCACCAAAACATTCATACCTTCGGGTGACCTCAATGGTCATGAACCTTACAGAAACCACAAGGCAAAGGATTGCTACATGCTAAAGGGGTTTGCGACTGCTGCACTCAAGGTAGCTAAGTCACCACCAAGGCAGAACGACCCCGGCTATCCTGATGATGATGATAACGATGACAAGGACGGAGTAGGAGAGTTCCAAGAGCCCCGCAAAGAGGTGAACTTCATCTTCAGAGGCAACAATGCCGACTCGTCCAAGCAAAAGCAAAAGCTGGAACTACGAGAGATCAAATCCATAGAGCTAGCTACTCTCGAGTGCATGAGGTGGTCTGAGATACTGATTACTTTTGATCGGTCGCATCACCCCAGGCACCTGCCCAAGCTAGGTTGCTATCCTCTTATGCTCGCGGCAACCATCCAGGAGGTCAAGTTCAACAGAGTACTCATCGATGGGGGAAGCAGCCTTGACTTGATCTCCACCAGAACCCTCAAAGAGCTCAGTTTGATAGTCGCCAACCTCAAGTCGAGTATCTCACTCTTCCATGGGATTGTGCAGGGCAAGACTTCTGTTCCAACAGGACAAGTCACTCTGCCTGTCACATTCGGCACTAGAGAAAACTTAAGGACCGAGTGGATCACCTTCCAAGTGGTGAACTTTGAGAATGCTTATCACGTCATCCTCGATCGATCGACGATGGCGAAGTTCATGGCAATCCCCCATTATCCATACCTCACTCTCATGGTGCTAGGCCCCAAAGGAATCATCTCCCTCCATTGATGCATTCGGCCCATGTGGGGTTGGAAAAGCATGACACACCGACCCGATTCAAGATACGTGATCCGAACCCACAGTCTTAGCACCACAACTCCGGCAGCACGACAAACCGATTCGGTTTTAGATACACACGATCTGGCCCCCACAATCTTAGCATCGTAACTCTAGCACGTTCACTCGGGGAAAGGCCCAATCGCCCTAAAAGACTAGTCCAATAGGGTAAGGGTGGCTCTCCCTTTTAAGGTGGCTTCCTTCTCCCAAGCTAAGTAAGGTGAAATTATTCAGAGGCTCACACAGTCATCGCCCGACTACAACTGGGCCACATGGCCTTTTTTTGTTGCATCTTTGCCACGGGTAATAGTGGAGGATGCCCTCATCATTCCCACCCCCTTAAATAAGGACCTAGCTTTAGCAGTACTATTCCCTCAACATGTGCAACAAACTGATTTTTTCCTCTCTTTGATTGTCTATGAACAAGGGCATGCACAACTCAAACAAGACCAAAGAACAAGCACTAGACCAGCAACACAATGACCTTGTAGGGACTAAAATTCAGAGAAGCAAACTAAACTGAAAATTGTGAGGCATAGGGAGATAGGACAGCAGAAACACGACAAACAAATATTTTTGTGGGGTAATTTTCTATTCTATAGGATAGAGCAAAACAATAAGGATAAGGATGAACCTAACGGTATACCTGAAGTTCTGATTACCACTTGATGTGAACAAGGGTTCCTGATCTTCCGAAAGGTTCTGGTAAATCTTGATTTAGATGGAGGTGAAACACAAATCAATCTGGCTTCTAAACAACACATTTAGAACCCCGCAATCACAGCACAACGTCTCCTCTGGTTATCAAACATCCAAGGACGATTGACCTCGCTGAGAAGGCTAATCCCTGCCTGCGAATGAAGAACAGAAGCAACAACAAAGAAGAATGCACCACAATTGCAGATGAATGATTAAGCTCACGAAGTTGGGGTCTCACAAACCAATGAATGGCGACACTATTTATGAACAGAATTAATCTAAGAAAAAACCGAACCCTAATGGTATGCTGGTGGCTGTATATGAAGACCCTAGTGTCATGCAAGACCCTCTAGACGTGCCCCTAATTGGGCTCAACTGGATACAAAGCCCAAAGGCCAAAAACTGGTGACGCAACACTGACATAGATTCTAGACCCTCTCTTGTTTCAACGATTCCCGATGACTCCGGACAAAATTTAACATGCGACCAGCGGAATTGTAAAGGTCTTCTTCTTATCTTTCCGTGCACATGTCAAATGTCCAAATCCGAGTCTATATGCGTCATGGGCGTCCGTTTTAGTGCATACTGCTCCTGGGCCCCGAAATAGACTCGAAGTTTGTTTTGATTGGGCCTACACCTTGGCTTTCAAGTCCTTATTGGCCCTCCACATTCCCAAGTCCTTCTCCCATAATCTCCTGGTCTTCTCCATGGTTCCTAATCATAATATAATTATTAGGTAGCAAACCATTCTCAAAAGTAACATATAACGAAGAACGTAGGAACGAGCTCACCTCTAAATTTAGTCATCATGCACGAGCTCTAGTCATTGGAGCATGCAAGTCCAGAATTAGAGGAGTGTTGTGTGTATCCATAGGAGTGATGTCCTCATCATCCTCCCCCTCTTGAAGTGGAGCCGTCCTCGACTCAAGCTCATCCTCTTCTCCCAAGTATGGTTTCAAATCTGAAATGTTAAAAGTAGGACTAACTCCGAACTCAGGAGGCAACTCAAGTTTGTATGCATTATCATTAATCTTGTTAACTATTTTGAATGGACCATCAGCTCTAGGCATTAATTTAGACTTTCTCAATTCTAGAAATCTATCCTTCCTCAAGTGTAACCACACTAAGTCTCCAACATCAAGCTTTATTTCTTTTCTATCTTTACTAACAGCAATTTTATACTTCTCATTCATCTTTTCAATGCTAAGTCTAGTGGTCTCATGCATTTTTAAAATACATTCAGCATGCTCCTTAGCATCAACATAAACTCTCTCATTAATAGGTAGAGGAAGTCTATCAAGTGGAGTACGGGGATCAAAACCATACACTATATTGAGGGGACTTACCTTGGTAGTAGAATGTGTTGCCCGGTTATAAGCAAACTCAACATGAGGCAAACATTCTTCCCATTGATTCAAATTTTTCTTCAAAATAGCTCTCAACATAGTGCCCAAAGTGCGGTTCATCACCTTAGTTTGTCCATCAGTTTGTGGGTGACAAGTTGTGAAAAACAACAACTTGGTATCCGACTTATTCCAAAGTATGCACCAAAAGTGACTCAAGAATAACGCATCATGATCTAAAACAATAGTTGAAGGCATACCATGCAAATATACAATTTCTTTGATAAAGAGGTCAGCAATATGACTATCATTATCGGTCTTATGACATGGTATAAAGTGTGTCATCTTAGAAAAACGATCCACAACAACAAAATGCTATCACTCCCCCTCTTAGTCCTAGGCAGTCCTAAAACAAAGTTCATAGCAATATCTGCCCAAGGAATAAAAGAACCAGAAAGTGGCATGTATAAAACCATGAGGATTCAAGCGAAACTTAGCTTTTTGACATGTAGTGAAGCGAGCAACAAAACACTCAACATCTTTCCTCATTCTTGGTCAAACAAAGTGTGTGGCCAAAATATCCTCCGTCTTCTTAGCACCAAAATGACCAATCAATCCACCTCCATGTACCTCCTGCAACAACAAAAGACGAATGAAACCAACTGGAATGCATAGGCAGTTAGCTCTAAACAAGAATCCATCATTCAACAAAAATTTGTTCTAAGAACGACCTTCTTTACATTGCAGCATTACATCCTAAATCAGCATCTTCAGCATATTGTTCTTTAATTGCCTCAAGTCCAAATATTCTACAATCCAGTTGAGACAACAAAGTATAGCACCTAGATAAAGCATCAGCTATTAAACTATCCTTCCCTTTCTTATGTTTAATAATATAAGGAAAAGACTCAATAAACTCAACTCATTTAGCATGTCTACAGTTCAAATTGCATTGTGAGTGAATATACTTAAGAGATTCATGATCAGAATGAATAACAAATTATTTCGACAACAAATAATGACGCCATGTCTCTAAGGAACGTACAAGAGCATATAATTTCTTATCATAAGTGGAGTAATTGAAAACAGGTCTAGTAATTCCTACAAGTATGCAAAAGGTTTACCATCTTGCATCAAAACATCACCAATGCCTATACAACTATCATCACATTCAAACTCAAAAGTCTTGTCAAAATTGGGTAATTCCTACAATGGTGCATGTGTAAGTTTGTCCTTCAAAGCATCAAAGGACTCATGATGTACCTTACCCCAATGGAACTCAACGCCCTTCTTTGTGAACTTATGCAATGGTGCTGAAATCTTTGACAATGCAACGGTAGAAACTTGCAAGACCAAGAAAACTCCTCAACTGTGTGATAGTTTTTAGTACAGGCTAGCCCTTTATGGCTTCAATCTTCACCTGATCCACCTCAATTCCCTGTGGAGTCACAACATATCCAAGAAAAGAGACTCGATCCATGCAAAAGGTGCATATCTCAAGGTTACCAAACAAACGTGCAGCTCGCAAAGCATAAAAAATAGCACGCCAATGATTCATATGTTTATCCATGGATTTGATATAAATCCAGATATCATCAAAGTAAACTACCACAAATATGCCAATGAAAGCTCTTAAAACCTCATTCATCAAACGCATGAAAGACTAGGTACATTAGTTAAACCAAAAGGCATTACTAACCTCTCATACAACCCGAATTTGGTTTTGAAAGCTGTTTAACATTCATTTCCAAGTTTAATTCTTATTTGATGGTAGCCACTATGCAAATCAATTTTAGTGAAAATTATAGCACCACATAACTCATCAAGCATGTCGTCCAACCTAGGAATAGGATGACGATACCTAATAGTAATGTTATAAATGGCTCTACAATCTACACACATATGTCAAGTACCATCTTTCTTAGGAACCAAAAGTACAGGAACAACACAAGGACTAACTAATTAACGAGCATACCCACAATCTAAAAGGTATTAGACTTGTCGTGTATCTCCTTAGTCTCCTCAGGGTTGGTCCTATAAGCAGCATGGTTTGGCAAAGTAGCACCCAAAATCAAATCAATTTTATGCTCAATCCCTCTCATACTCCTGCAAAATGTTAGAGACAACATGAGGCAAAGCACTAGAAGCAATATCATCAAGCTAAAACAAATCTTGTTTGCATATCAAAGCATAGCAAATATCATCATCAGCAAAAATTTCAGCAAGCTTAGATTTTGCTGCAAGACATGAATGCTTGTAATTTAATTCCAACATCCTTAGAACTTGAAGAATTATTAATATTACTAGGTGTAGAATCATAATTAACAGGTTGCCGTATTTCAGGACCTTTATTTTTCAAACTAGCAGTTCTTTCTAAATCAACTTGTATAATTTCGGTAGGGGTCATTGGTAACAATGTAATTTTAGTTCCTTTATGCATAAAAGTGTACTTATTACTTTTACCATGGTGTAAAACACCATTATCAAATTCCCAAGGTCTACCCAATAAAAGTGAACATGCTTGCATGGGTACAACATCACAATCAATAGAACTCACATAAGAACCAATGGAAAAAGGAACTCTGTAAATTTGTGTTACTTAGCCTTTCCAGAGTCATTTAACCACTGAATGTAGTATGGATGTGGATGTCGGCGTGTGGTCAAATCAAGCTTCTTGACCACATCAAAACTCACAAAATTGTTGCAGCTTCCTCCATCACAGCGATGACACGTGCTCGTCGATTCTTGATGACGAAGAAAATCTAGAACAAGTTATGTCGCTGCATCGTCTCGGGCTGCTAGATTTGTGTGCCAAGCACACGCTGCACAATAATATTCATGTAGCCCGTGGTGTCTCCATCTCCAAGGATGAGGTCACCGCTGGTGGCAATGACATCCTCCTCCTCCTCCTCCTCCTCCACCTCCTCCACATCGAAGGTGCTCATGTAACCACCGTCATCACCACATATGCCCGCCTATTTGGGTAGTCTTTCTACACATGACCAAGTCCATGGCAGTGGTGGCACTGAATCCCTATTGTGTGCCCCATCGAAGCGATAGAGGAGGCACTACTAGCTGGTACCTACGCAGAGTTTTTACCTGAGGTCGCAGAAGGTGTAGGGGCTGATCATGGTGCTGTAGAAACACCACTGGTCCCCTTGGCAGCTGCTGGTACGGGCAGTCGGAAAGATGGCTTGGGCAGCCTTGAAGTTCCCATTGGCCGTGGTGGGTGGAAGGTACGACTGGATTTGTTGTATGCCTCAAAAGTCTAAAAAAGTTCCTGCGATTCTTTCTCTGTAAGCATAGCATACTGGAAACACTGGTTGAGGGTATAAAATTCTTTATAATCAAGGATGTCCTCTTTTCTCAAACCAGAATAAAAGCGACACATTTGATCCTCTACTTTTTCAACTATAGCACAACAAATCAAACCCTTCTGAAGCTCACTGAAGTACTCCTAAATAGTTTTATCTCCTTGATCTAAGCGGTGTAGTTTATTACAAATCTCTCTATAAAAAGGAGGAACAAAACTATCATGCATTGCTACCTTAAGTTCGTCCCAAGTATGTAACACCCTACTTTTCACAAATTCTAAAAATGCCAATTAATCGCATTAATCAATTAATAAAATAGCCTAGTACAAATTATTTTCTAAAATAATTAATTAATTGCATTTGCACATCATGTCATTGCCATGTAGTTGCATTATGCATTTAGTTTATTCATTAAATAGTGACCAGGAAAATTAGGAATAGGAATTAGGATAGGATTTAGAGAGGAAAGGACTTAGAAAAGAGAAAGAAAAAGGAGAAAAAAAATAGAGAAACCAGAACTGGGCCAAACCCACCAATTCAGCCCACCCCGGAGCTCTCCTCCCCTCTCTCCACTCCCCTCTCTCGGCCCAGGCCGCTCCAGCCCAGCCGCCCGCCCCCTGTGCGCACTGAAGGTGCCCCACCCTAGGAACCCGCCTTCCCCTCGCAAACGCGCCCCAGCCGAAGCCGCCTCCCTCCCGCTCTCACTCTCTCGCTTGCACGCGGGCCCTAGCCATCATCTCCTTCCTCCCGCTAATCCCGCCTCCCTTCCCTTCTCGCCTCTGGCCAGTTCAAATTGGCGCCTGCGCGCGCTCGCCCCGCCCCCCCCCCCCCCCGACACTGCGCGCGTGATTGCTGCAACCTTCCGCACCTCCCTCCCCCACTTTCCCCAATTCTCCCGTGCCGCCGCTGATAAATTTTGGGAAGCGCGAGATCGTCGGCCCCTGCTCCCCGCTCAGCCGCGTAGGCGAACCCTAGCCTCCCCCCCCCCCCCCCCATATAAAACCCGTGCTATCGGCCCTCTCCGCACACCCAGTCTTGCCGCACTCGAACCCTCCCCTCTCCTTCGCTCCAGCACCATCGCGTGTCGTCTCTCCTCGTCGCCGGTAAGGAGTCCCACCGCCGCCACAATTTTCCCTCCCCGACGCACCCGGTCCAATGTGACCTGTTCCCAGGCACCGCAAATCAACTAGGAGCAGCCGAAGCCAATCCCCGGACGTCGCCAACACCGCCGGACCCCTTCTCGTCATCACCGACAACCCCGAGCCGCCCCCGTCATCGTGAACCCCTCCTCAGCCTTCAAAACTCCCGCACGACACCTCTGGTGAGTCCGCCATGCCCCCCCCCCCCTCTCCCCTCTAGAACCCTCCCGGCCGAGCCCCGACCGTCGAAGCGCCGATTCCGATGACCTCCAGTGAGCTCTGCTATGCGTCGCTGCACCGGCCGCCGGTAGCCCCGCCTCCCCTCTCGGTTTAAATCTGGGCCGTTGGATCTCGTTCCAACACGCCAGATTACATACCCCGAAGGGATATGTAATCGATGCACCGTGGACCGGTGGACCAAGGGTCCACAGGGCCCATAGATCCGGTCCACGGGTTTTAGAATTAAATTATCTCGATAATTCCTGGATATTGGTATAGTTTTGCATATAGGTCCCTACGCTTAGTTTAAATTATGTTTATACCCCTGTTTTTGTCCAGAAATTTTAGAAAACTGTTTTTAAGCCCCTTAACTTCATAATAATTATTTTAGCACTGTATTTTAATAGAAACGCCCCTGTACTTTAATAGAATTATTATTTTGGCCATGTAATTTTACAAAAACACCCCTGGACTTATTTTTAATTATATTTCAGTCCTGTCCTTTTACACTTTAGTCCCAGAACTTGTTATAAAGTACATTTTTGCGTCGGATTTTTCTTTAAGTTATTTAGACCCTGTTATTTTGGAGTTAAGCCCCTATAGTATTCTGAAATTACCTTTTTAGCCCCCAAACCAGCCTGTTTTTACTATTTTACCTCTAGAACTTGAAATAGGCATAACTTTTTGCTCGTAACTCCGATTTAGGTGTTTCTTGTGCCAAATTTCTCGTAGGAGCATAACCTATGCATTCATGGCATTTACATATTGTTTTTCCACTGTTGCATGGCTGTGTTTTGATTGTTATGTAATTGCTTGTGTCGGTACTATTACGTAAAGACGAGCACACATAAGGACTACCCTACGAGGACTTCTAGGAGCAGGAATTTGAAGTGTTTGAGCAGCCTCCCTCGCAGGACAAAGTCAAGTGTCCTTGATGCATTTTGATCCTATTATAAATATTATTTTAGAATTGCATGCTTGTGTCAAATTGAATGGGTACCTATTGTTAGGGTTTCCCTGGTATTGTTTTATCCTTTCCCTTGTCGCCTTGAACTAGTTGGTTGGATGGTTGTGGGTAGGTAATGCTTAGTTGCTTATTGGGTTGTTGAGTCCAATTTAATGTTGACTAATGAACAATATCACGTGGGGAATGATTGGTAATTCTTTTAGCAACATGGATTAGGGATCTATGCAAGCCGGATGGAATGGATGTGGTGCCGTGGTGTTGACACTAATATCGGCAGTGGATCATAGGGCTACTCATGATCCTTGTGTATCGATAGAGGCATGCGCGAGACCGAGAGTCGATGGACACACAAGACGTAAGGTTTAGACAGGTTCAGGCCTCCTGAAGGATAACAACCCTACGTCCTGTGTTCTGTTGTATATTATGCCAGATGATCCATGAGAGATCCCCTGCCCCTCCTTATATATCCGGGGGGCAGGGTTACATGGCAAGTGTCCTAGTCGGTTACAACATGATTTCCGACTAGGATTCTATCTCTAACTTTCTATCTCTAGTATTGACTTGTCGTGTACTCCAAGTAATAATCTAAGTAGTTATCTTCATGGGATTTATATTTATTGGACCCCGGCCCACTCGGCAATATATCCGAGTGGTGAGGTATCCTTGGTATATATATCCCACAGTAGCCCCCGAGAGATTTGCAAGTTAGTTGTTGATCTTCAGTTGATTGACTAATGCTTCTGAATATGATTAAGCTATTTCATGTACAGAAACAAACTTGTAAAGGTCTCCAGAATTCACAAGAATCTTCAAAAGGATTATGCACCAAATAATATCCATATGCGGGGAAAAATCCACCTACTAGGTGTAGGTATAGCCCCCGACTCAGAAGGTATTTAGATCACAAAATATATTGTGAGTAAAAAATAATAACATCATATATAAATCTTGATCTACCACTTTATCCGACTGATTTGATGAAGAGTTTTAATATGGTAGCCCCCAAGATTGGTTCTACCACTTTCCCCGACTGATTCAATGAGGAGTTTTAATGTGATAGCCCCCAAGATTGGTTCAACCACTCCCCCAATTAACTAAAAGGAACCACTGGTACTAATGAATCTGAGTGATACTTGATCAGATATATCAAGCATAGTAGTCATTAAAATATCCGGGTGATACTTGATCCAATATAACAAGTATAAGAACCATCAAAAATATCCAAGAAATACTTGATTAAATATATAAAGTATAACAGCCCCCAGACGTAATTCCGAGTGAAAAAATAACAACTCTTGCAGGGCTCTCCAATATTGAGTAAGATCATAGGTAATCAACATTGGCCGAATGATCCAATAATATATTTGAATGATATAACGACTTGAGACAAGAAGACCGAGTAATCCAATAATGAAGCTGAATGATCCAATAACTCAGGATAACAAAATCGAGTGATGTCAATAAAGTAGTTCCAATTGATATAGCTATGCTTAATATCCAGTGAGCCAAAGACGAGCCCCCGAGATAATAGCTCAAAAGGTTCGAAGAATCAAAATTCCAAAAACCATGAGTAGTTGATCATGGCGGAGTGATCCAATGACGCGGCGCTACGTGGCCGAGTGATCCAATGAGATAACTGTAATACAATAACACAAATAATGTAGTTATATGTAAAATTAATATAAAGCATTAATGAAACAATATTTTTAATATCTATGTCTGTTGGATTTCTGTTATTCGTCTAAGACTTATGTTTGCTTAGAGTACTGATCATTCAACCAACAAACATAAAAAATAAATAAGGTTCATTTGAAGAACGATGTGCACGACAATTTTGACAAACGACATGAGCCACAGAGCTAGACTGACCAATTTGGGTAATGGGAGTCAGACGGGCAACTAAGCAAAATAGCTGAACTCCTCCTAATACCAATTATGTACTGCTAAAACTCATTCGGCCAAACATGTACGAGTCGCAATTAACTGAGAAAAATTATTGACCAATATTGTCAAGGCAAAAGGATGAATCCAAAAGAAACTCAAAACTATCACCGTAAGATGAAGAACCTACGGCCTTCAAATCATACTGGTAAGAAAAATTATAAAATTTACTTAGCTTTTCTATAATAGATGAGTCAAAAATAAGCCCCCGAACATGCTCCAAGATCATCAAGCCAACAGTCATGTTGCTGAATGATTTATCAAGTCATCGAGTCAAAATCGAACCCCCGAGCAAACCATATGCCGAGTGATTGGTGGAATTGTCGAGTCATCGAGAAGTTGAGTAGTTGAACTATCAACCGAGTAGAGCTGATTTACTTTCTCTTGTTGCAGAGATGCCGAGTCGTCAAGATGCAGTCCTGCATCGGCTGTCCATGTCTAGGCCAAGTACCCTACGATGACAAGCTCCATGTAACTCGTATCCATGCACCAAATTATCACATGGTAAATAGTCCACTAATCAGATTGATTAATAAATAATATACAAAACAAATCAATTAAGGAAATAATAAATACATAAATAAATAAGCTTCCCTTATTGTCTGATGATGGTAGCTCCCGTTCAGCAAGTACGAGTAGCTCTTGATAAAGTGTAGTTTATTGTTTGGCCGACAACGCCAGATGAGGGCCGGTCAATCAGCTTTCTCAATTCCTAATTTGTATGGTCTGCCAAGCTTGTCCGCCGCCGTCCACAGCAAAGATCGTTGTCGATGAAGTATGATCGATCGGCATGATGAGGCATAATATGGCAGTTATATGCCAAGCATCAATGATAATCCACCTTGTCCTTCCATGTTCGGCTGTGCATGCACCCGCCGTTTGATTACTTCGCCTTGCTTTGTGCAACTTGCTCAGTGTCAATGCAATAAGGCATCACGTAAAGAATACTAGCTAACCAAATTGATTAGCGTAATAATATAATACAGAAAGATTAAAGAAAGGATATTCCCTGTCTTCTGGGCATGTACTAGTCAGGAAACTAGGTCGATGCTAGTTATCTTCTGATTGAACAACTCGTCGCGTCACCGAATTACTTGAGCCACTGGCCGTGTAGACGAACCATTGCATCATCAAATTGCCAAGTCATCGGCCTAGTGATGACTTGACTCGTCATCTTTATCATCAGCCTCTTCGTAGCAACAATCACGCGATCACAAACATCGTACAATCAACAACGGCATGGATGATCAACTCATACATACATGCCAAAAGAGTATGTCACATAATAAGTATTCTATGAATCATATATTGATTATCATTATATCAGCAGTAAAATAATATGGAGGAAATAAAGAATGAACAAAGCTTTCCCTGTTGTAGGAGAACCAAATCCATGTGCAGCTATTGTAGCTGCCTTGGCCATCTGACTCGCCGTCGTTGATGGTCGATCAGGTGCAATAGCATATGGCGGCCGCTGCTGCATACACGTTGATCCCTATAATAGTACGCGTGCATGTTGGTTGCTGCCTCGTCTGAATCGCTGCATACACATTGATAGTTGGTCACGTGTCGATTGATGCCGGCGATGTGGTCTTCGCTGCATCATCGATCATGCTGTGGACCGATGCTTGATGTTGCCACACTATTCGGCGCAAGCAAAGTCAAGCTGGTCTCCATGCAGCTCGCATCGTCCATGCCAAAATCAATCACATGATAAGTATTCGAATTAACCAGATTGATTCGTGTATGTGGAATAAAATATCAAGAATAGAATAAGGAAATAATCTTCCCTGATTTCCAGAACATGAATGACTCGGACTCCAGGTCAATGCGATGGCACCCTGGCTTTGCATCTCCATGCAACCGACTGAGGTGCGGAGTCGTGCCTGCCAGCGCCGCCACCGGGACTGCATGCCTGCACCGCCACCGGGACTGCATGCCTGCACCGCTGTGGGGACTCCCTCGGCGAGTCAATCGGTGATATGAAAGCCACGCAGCTACTACGGTGCCGATTGCCCATTGGATGTCAAGGCGAGATCACGATCTGATGACTCCGCGTAACTGGTTCATGCACAAAACAAAAGGAATCCAAAAATAATACGCGGCAGTCAATCCGGCTAATCAGACTAATAGGACTAAATAGGATGCAAGATTGAATAATTAAGGAATAACACGTTATTAGGTAAAAACTATCATGTGAATAATAAAAGAATAATAAACTTCCCTTTCACAAGTAAGAAACCTTGACGAGTTAGCAACATGAAAGTCATGTCAACATTAATCACGCTCTGAACCGAGTCAAAGGATCAAATCACTCGGCAGCTTGCCAAGTCACCGAGTTGTCTGATTGCCGCGTCGGTAAGCCACGCTGACAATCAGACAGTAGATTGTTGGACGATGGCGCTAATCAATGTCGTTGGTGGCACGTTCCTCCTAGATGTATGGTCGCTATCTTCCCTTTTTAGCTTTTCCTCCACCAACGCCGTCAATCTTGCTACGAACTCGATATGTAGTATCGCTCGCACAGCCCGGCACCCGCGAAGTCAAGTAAAAGTAGCAGAGATTCACCTCAACGCCGGCCTGCCCGTGAGTGGATTTGATCTAGCTGATTGAATATCGATGCAAAGCTTGTCCTCTAGGCATGATGGACAATTGAAACCCATTAGACACCAATCACGATCAAAGCCACTAGCAAGGCATGATGGCTTCGTGTAGTAACTCATTCATGCAAAACAGAAAGAGTATAGAGGCATTACGTGTTGAATATTCTACTAACCGCATTGATTAGTAAATAAGGAATAAAATAACAGGGAAAGAAGAAAGAAAAAGAGTCTTCCCTGTGCACGATGTGTGTATAGCTTCGTTGGAAGCTGATTCACGAATATGGCTAATCACCGATTAGATCTCGACGAATTTGTTGACTCCTCAGCAACTGAATTATCAAGTGTTGCAACAAGTCACGTGGCAATCCACCGAGTTGAAACATCGAATCACTCGGCGGGTCGCCAAGTCATCAAAATCCTCCAATGCTCGTCAATAAGCAGCATGAGCACTCAGGTGATAGATCGTTGAGTGATGGCGTTGATCACGACGGTGAAGCCATCTTCCATGCAACTCATATTTGTGCAAGAAACATTAAGTAATTAATATTTCACTTAATCAGAGTGATTAGCTTATAGGGAATAGAATAACAAGAAAAGAATAAAAAAATTGAAAGGCTTCCCTGCTAGCGCAAGCAGATGCAATGATGACGCCGAATATTTAATTCAGTTCTTGTCCTCGTGTACGGTCACGAAATTGACTCGGAGTTAGTCGCACGACTCCAACGCCTCGTCCGATGGAATTGTTGTCTCTGCTTTATCGCTGCCAATGAAGATCCATCTTTTTCTAAATGTTTGGTCATCGAACTCGACAAGCCAATCATCACGCTGCTCCTACCTGGCGCGCCAACTATCGACACTAATATCGGCAGTGTATCATAGGACTACTCATGATCCTTGTATATCGGTAGAGGCATGCGCAAGACCGAGAGTCGATGGACACACAAGGCGCAAGGTTTAGACAGGTTCGGACCTCCTGAAGGATAACAACCCTACGTCCTGTATTCTGTTGTATATTATGCCGGATGATCCATGAGAGAGCCCCTGCCCCTCCTTATATATCCGGGGGGGCAGGGTTACATGGCAAGTGTCCTAGTCGGTTACAACATGATTTCCGACTAGGATTCTATATCTAACTTTCTATCTCCCAGTGGTTGGTGGTGGTAGGCTTGCTGTAGATCCTAGGATCCGGTTCTTAGAGCGATAACTCAGGACAACAGTGCCATAACAAGGCTGCTATGGAACAGCTTCGCTGATTAATTAGGAGTTCTTCCAGTGTCGGTGCAGCATTTGGTGGAGCGAGGAATGGTAGTCAAGAGGACTGTCCTGGGATCCGAATGGCTCAAGAGGGGGCTCCTGGGGTGATGAGCTCCTTAGTGATGGGCTATCACTTATGGACGGGGGTGGAACCTTAGTGGCTAGCATGTACTAGGAGACCCTTTGTAGAGGCCTCGTAGTGATCTCCTGGCCGCACACCTAAGGAAGTGTGCTAGTGCTTCGCTGGCATGGCAACATGTAGACTCTAGTCCACCTGGCAATAAGGGATAAAATCACGACTTGTGGGTAAAGTGGTACAAACTCCGCAGAGTATCGAACTATCATGATAGCCGTGCTCACGGTCAAGAGCGGTCTGGAATCCTCACAAGATTAGATGGGGTGTGGTTTGGATTGGTTGGGATGGTTTGGACTTGGATTGGATTGTACCATGTGGATTAAGGGATGGGATGACCCCACTTAGTAATTAGGTTGCATAGGACATTAAAAGCTCATGCAATAAACCCCTTTTTTTGCCTTCCTTGTCTTAGCCTCATGTCATCTTTTCCCCCACTTGCTGAGTACTGCACATACTCACCCTTGCTATACCATATCGCTGCTCAGCCACAGGAGAAGAATGGAACCACTACGAAGACAACGGAGGTGAGCACTAGGCGATGGTCCACCAGTTGGTGCCTGTGGAGTCTTGGGACATCTATACTAGTTTATTTCTGCTACATTGATGTACTTTTCTTTTAGACCTATGAGTCCTTTTGTAATAAAGATACGATGTCATAATTAAAGGATATGGATATTTATTCTATTTACCACTGATGATGTACCGTATGTGTGTGTAACTTGATCCTGGGCACACGTACGGCTGCACCCGTTTTGCTCCTTAAAATGGGTGTGACAAAGTAGTAGGCAAATTAGTTTTTGCAGCTAGACCACTCCACCAAACAGTAGCAAAGTCCTTAAACTCACTAGTGGCTTGTCTAACTCTATGTTGTTCAGGAACAAGGTGGGCACTAAATTTTTGCAATACAGCCATCTCCCAATCAAGATAAGCATCACCATCATACTGACCTAAAAACGAATGAATTGAAAACTTAATTTTAGCATACGGATCATCTGGAGCATGGCCATGATTGTTACCTTGTCGGTGATGGTTGTGGTTGTGGAAACCGCCCAAACCTTGAGTGTTATAGGGCAAGCGACATCGTAATCTCGCGGTCCTTGTAGCAGCCCTATCCATGGTGCCTTTAGCCTTATACACCATGTCTTCGTCATGGTCATCTTCAATGTCGTTGGTGATGTTGTCATTGGTCTTGTGAGCGGTCTCCAACTCGATAACCTGATCAGTTAACATAGAGACCCTCTTATCCAACCGCTCTATGTTTTCTCCAAGGTGAAGCTGTTGACCACGTCAGTGATGGCCCTGGTGATCATCTCTACCAAATCACTCTGAGGTGCCCACAAAGCCTTCTGTATCTGATCTTGGCTCACGCACTCATCAAATTTTGAGGGTGTAGACCCCTCTCCGTCGCTTCCTGTCATCACAAATACCAAAATAGGAAAACAAACAGTGAAGGTTATCCCTACTAAACTACTAAGCAGTGGTGCCTCTCAACACAGCAAAAGGAAGCTCCTTACAAAGTTCTGAAAAGTAAAGCAAAGGATACCAGGGAGGTGCATTCCACGATTGCAAGGGTCACAAAATAACTTGTGCTGTCCAGAAGAAATATGTAGAGCTAGGAAGGCCAAATACATATATGTCCAGGTTTCAACTTGAATGAATTTTTTTCTTTATCTTCCTAATTTTTTATTAGAATGGCAAACAGCTTCGAGTCACAAAGCTCCTGTAAAGATTTCAGCCAAAACAGACAGCCGAGCGAAAAGTTATGTCCGTTTTACTGAATGTACCTCGAAATCGGTTTTGATGGAACCCAGGCCGGGTTTGAGGGAAACCAGAGCCGGTTTGGGATCGGGTAGGAAATTAGGTAGGATATTTTTTGGCAGGGTGGATGCAGCGGAAAGTGGAATTTATGAGGATTGGTCTGAGGTGTTGAGGGTGGGTTGAGGGTGGGATTAGGGTGGGTGTGTTGATCAATCAACCCTAGCACAACCAGCCGAACAAAACAAAGGGTGGTGGAGGGGATGGCGGCTAAGGTTGCAAGGGAAACACTACTAATGACAAAAACAAAAACTAAACCAGCGACTAAACAAGAATTAGGGCACAAACTCAACACTACGGACTCCGAATTTTAAATATGCAAAGGCTAAACACGTGGTTATGGGCGGACGAAATTTTTTTTTGGCTTTTCTATGGACGATAGGAATAACACAAAAACGAAACTCTAGGGTAGTGCGAACCTAATGGTGCACCTGAAGCTCTGAATACCACTTGATGTGAACAAGGGTTCCTGATCTTTTGAAAGGTTCTTGGTAAGTTGATTTGGTCGGAGGCGACACAAAAATCGATCCGGCTTTAGAACAACACATTTTAAACCCCTCAGTCGCAACACGACGTCTCCTCTACTTATCAACCGATGTTGCATGGTTGATCTTGCCAAGAAGGCTAATCCCTGCCAGTGAATCAAGAACACAAGCAAGAACAACGAAGAAAGCAACCAATTTGCAGATGAATGATTAAGCTCACGAAGTTGGGGTCTCACAAACCGAAGTGTCCGTGAAACTGTTATGAACAAAATAATCTAAGCAAAACTCAAACCCTAATGGTGCAGTGGCAGCTGTATATGAAGACCCTAGGGTCGTGCAAGACCATCTAAACATGCCCCTAATTGGGCTCAACCGGATACAAATCCCAAAGGCCAAAAACCACGACGCAGCATCGACATAGATTGTGGACCCTTTCTTGTTTCGATGAGTACTGATGACTCCAGACGACTTTTCATATGAGACTAGCATCATTGAAAATTTATTCTTCTTATATTTCTGTGCATATGTAGAACATCTAAATCCGAGTCTGCATGTGTTCCTGGGCGTTCATTTTAGTGCAGACTAGTCCTAGGCCCCGAAACAGACTCGAAGTCAGTTTTTATTGGGCCTCCACCTTGGCTTCCAAGTCCTTGCTGGTCCTCCACATTCCCAAGTACTTCTCCCATCATCTCCTAGTCCTCTCCATGGTTCCTAATCATAATATAATCATTAAGTAGCAAACCATTCTCAAAAGTAACATATAACAAAGAATGTAGGAATGAACTCACCTCTAAATTTAGGGGTCGTGCACGAGCTCTAGTCATTGGACCTTGCAAGTCCAAAATTGGAGGAGTGTTGTGTGTATCCATAGGATTGATGTCCTCATCATCCACTCTGATCTTCAGAATTTGATTGTGATGTGCAGAGTTGTGAGTTGGCACCGACAGTTGATGTTGTCCGACCTATCAGAGATCTGGAAGGTAGTCAGCAATGTGGTGAGCGAGAAAGTGGAGATCCCCACAAAGAAGCCTACCAATGAGAAGCTCCAAAAGGATGAACTCCCAACCAAAGAGATATCGCTCTGCCCTGAAGACCTTGCTAAGGTCACTTATGCAGGGGCTGACCTCGAGGAGAAATAGGAACTCACGCTCACTCTTTTCCTCTAGGAAAATAGGAACATCTTTGCATGGCAAACTTTTGACATGACGGGAGTTCCTAGGGAAAAGATTGAGCATGAATTAAGGGTGCCTCCTAGGGCTACATCCATCAAGCAACGACTTAGAAGGTTCACTCAAGATCGCAAGGACGCCATGAAGAACGAGATTGCTAGGCTTTTAGCTGCTAAATTCATTAGGGAAGTGTACCATCCTGATTGACTAGCTAATCCAATCCTTGTACCTAAGAAGAATAAAAAGTGACATATGTGCATTGATTATATTGATTTGAACAAAGTCTATCCAAAGGACCCCATCGCTCTGCCATGTATCGATCTGTTGTAGACTCAACAACCGGGTGTGAGCTTTTAAGCTTTCTGGATGCCTATTCAGGCTATCACCAGGTCTCACTAAAAGTCAAAGATCAAATCAAGACTTCCTTCATAACTCCTTTTGGTGCCTATAGTTACATCACTATGCTATTCGGTTTGAAGAATGTTGGCGCCACTTACCAACATGGTATTCAACGCTGCCTCAAAACTCAGATCGGTTGGAATGCAGAAGCTTATGTCAATGACATTGTTGTAAAGACTCGAAACACTAAAGGGCTAATCTCTGACCAGACGTTCAACAATCTAAGGCGATACTCAACGAAGTTGAACCCCAAGAAGTGTGTCTTTGGTGTGCCTTCGAGAAAATTACTTGGCTACATTGTTTCCAAGAGAGGAGTCGATGCTAACCCGGAGAAGGTCAAAACCATCATCAACATTGGGCCACCGAATTCCCAAAGAGATGTACAAAAGCTGACTGGATGCATGACCGCTCTAAGTCACTTTATATCCTGACTGGGGTAAGGGGCCTACCTTTCTTCATGCTGCTCAAGAGGCAAGATGACTTCCTCTGGATAGATGAAGCGCACTCGGCTTTGAACGAGTTGAAAGACCACCTCAGCTGCATTCCAGTCTTCGTGCCTCCAGAGCCACAAGAGAAACTTCAGCTTTATATTTCGACGATGATGCAAGTTGTCAGCACTGTTCTAACGGTTGACCGGGAGGAAGACGGTTATGTAGAAAAACTACAACACCCATTGGAGAGAGGTCTTGCCTCCAAGTTATGATACCACCAGATCATGAAGCTGCACTATGCGCTCTTGATCACCTCGAGGAAGTCGAAGCATTATTTTCAAGCTCATCAGATTGAAGTCCAAACATCTTTCCCACTCGAAGAGGTGCTCCACAATCGCGAGGCGGTCGACAAAGTTGCTAAGTGGATAGTCAAACTCAGCCAATGCACCAGAACATTCGCTACTCATTTGGCAATTAAAGGGCAAGCTCTGGCAGACTTCATTTTTGAGTGGACAGAGATTCAGTTACCGCCTACACAACAGGACCTCGAGTACTGGAGGATGTATTTCGATGGATCACTCTGTAAGGTTCATGACCATTGAGGTCACCCCAAGGTATGATGTTTTGGTGATGAATGACAAACATGAAATATGACTAATGTCTACAAGAGTGTTGTCCGTGTAGGAAACCTTTCTACTCTATGATGATTTTTTATGGCGGCCTTGGCGATTGATGATAATGACCGCAAGCATGGAGGCTTTGAGCTTGATGGAGTCCAAGGGTTCATGAATATGGATCAAAGCTAAGGACAAACTATGGATCAAGTGTTGGGAACGCTTGTCAAGTTGTTAGGTCTTTGAGTCCATAGGAAAAACCGGACTATCAAGAGGATCTAGGTCATGTCTAGTTGGTGATGTGCAAGGTTGCTCGGTGAAATCACATGCACCAGTTGACAGTGGAGAAGCCAAGGAGCTATTCGGAGGAGCCGAGAAACGAAGTCAAGCGAGGATGAGGAGTTTCATCTTCTGGACGAAGTGACCGGACAGAGGGACCACTTGGTGACCGGACTGTACGATTACTAAGAGGTTTTGTCCGGAGACTACTAGTGTGAACGGAAGGATGAGGAGATCACTGCAAGCATGAACGGAAGGAAGACATCCAAGGCAAACAATGAAGCATCCTCAAGAAAAGGGAAAGAAGTAGCTTCGAGCTCAAACTTCATTGACCCCTCCACAAGATTGCCTTGCGATAGCTTCTACAACCCCTTTGGAGCAAGACCTTCATCAAGTTCATCATCGGGCGCTTCATCAAGCTCTACCTCAAGTGCCATTCCAAGTTCTACACCAAGCACCTCGGGTGGACCAAGCATTGGCGTAGGGGGAGCCCCAACAACAATGCTCTCTCGATCATTTGAGATGAACAATCTTGTGGCTTCGGCTCCGGCGCCTCCACCTCCTCCACCACAAGATCTCCTTTGGCATCTTCATCGAGCTCACCAACAAGATCTCTTCCTTGAACTTGGTGAATTTGTGAGAAATCCGAATAATGACCTTTGTGAAAATCTCTTGAGCATTTATAATCTTGTGTGTAGGATAAACTCCTTCCGAGGACTCCGTAGGATTGCACCACATGAAGTGATAGACAAGCTCCTTTGACAAATCACAACTCCTGAGAGGGGTTTCTTACTTGAGGAGGTAGTCAACAGGAGACATGAGCTCTCAATTGAGAGAGCAAGGGAGATGATACTCGTGCTCCACTCACATGTGGGGCATGTTCTTGAGCACGTCACTGGCCTCTATGATCCTCCCCATTACTACATCAACCTTGACAATGTGCACATGGGGGATGGTCATGGACATTGAAGGTATCGTGCTCCTCTCTATCCCATCAGGAGGAGACTTCAGGACGGGATTGCAAGAATCCCTATCTATGAGGATGGTCTCATTGCTCGACACAATGAGGTTGGTGCTAGTCAATCAAGTAATGCTTTGGATACTAACCCTTCTCCCTCTAGTGCTTGTCTTATGGCTACCACCAGGGTCAACTAGAAGAGTGGAGGTAGTCATTGGATTCTTGATAGTGGGTGCACCCAACATATGACCGGGAAGTCAACCATGTTCACCACCATTGATAAAGACGAAGATAGTGAGAAGATGACTTTTGCGGATACTCAAAGGGGAGAGTTAGAGGCTCGGGCAAGGTGGCCATCACAAATGACCTCCATCTCTCCAAGGTCTTTCCTGTGGAAACCCTCAACTTCAACCTCATGTCTATTGGTCAACTATGTGACCTGGGTTTCAAATGCACATTGATAAGGATGGTGCAATGATTGAGAATTCAAAGAAAGGGCTAGTATTTCATGGATTAAGGCACGGGAGCTTATATGTCACGGACTTCAAATCAAGCAATATGCCACCAAGCACTTGCCTATTCACTAAGCATCCAAGGGATGGTTGTGCACAGAAGACTGGGACATGTTGGAATGAATTAGCTCAAGAAGATTGTCAAGAGGAATCTAGTTGAAGGAATCAAGGATGTGACCTTTGAGAAGGATAGGTTGTGCAGCGCTTGTCAGGCGGGAAAACAAGTTGCATCTTCACATCCCACCAAGTTATTCATGTCTACATCTCGTCCTCTAGAGCTCTTGCACATGGACTTGTTTGGGCCAACACATTACAAAAGTGGGAGGGAACCTATATTGCTTGGTGATTGTGGATGACTTCACGAGATACACTTGAACCTTCTTTCTTGTGGACAAGTCTCAAGCAAGTGATATCTTTAGAAAGTTTGCAAGGAGAGCAAAGAATGAATTCAATGCTAGCATTTTGAAGATAAGGAGTGACAATAGGACTGAGTTTAAGAACACCACAGTAGAGGAGTACTGTGACAAGGAAGGGAACAAGACGATCTTCACTCTTGCTCGTGCCATGTTGGATGAGTATGGAACTCATGAGAGGTTTTGGGCAGAGGCAATCAACACGGCTTGCTACACCTCCAACCGTGTCTATCTCCATCGGTTATTGAAGAAGACACCATCTGAGCTATTGGTGGGACCGAAACCCAATGTTTCCTATTTCCGAGTCTTTGGCTGCAAGTGTTACATTCTCAAGAAGAGGAGAAATCTTATAAAAATTGAGAGCATAACTCATGAAGGCATTCTTGTTGGGTACTCAGGAACTTTTAAAGCATATCGAGTCTACAACTCAGCCACATGATGTGTAGAAGAATCTTATGATGTAAAATTTGATGAGTCAAACGGTTCTCAGAAGGGAGATGAATTTCATGAAGTGAACATTGGAGATGAGCCTATGAGGGAAGCCTTGAGGAACATGTCCGTGGGCAAGGTTTTCCCCCGCGAGGCCAATCATGGCGATATTGATGAGCCCTCTACTCCACCACCTCAATCAACCTCTTCCTTTGAGGTGCTAGAACCAACCCAAAATGCCACAAATACACCCACAAGCTCCTCCTAAGATTCATTGAAAGTTCACCCACCAAATTATGATAAAACCCAAGTGAGAAGTGAGCCACAAGCCTCCCCACATTCTTCTCCACAAACCACTTCTTCTAGCTCTTCACAAGATGTCCTTCCATCCACCTCAAGTTCTAAATCCAAAACAAGAAACCATAAGAGTGACACTCCCACCACTCTTAGGATCTAAGACACTCATATATCAAGAGAGCGAGCAATCCATGATGCACAAGATACTTCATCGAGAGCTCCTCCCACTCAAGAAAAATACCATCCTAGACCCAAGGCCATCAACAAGGATCATTCACATGACTTGATCATTGGGAGTCCATCTCAAGGAGTAAAGACAAGGAGAAATCAATATAAGCCCAACTATGTGAGTGAAGAAAATGATGATGAGGCCAATGTTGTAATTGAGAACTTCTCTTTCATCTCTATGATTGAGCCCACTACCCATTGATGAAGCTATAGATGATCACAAATGGGTTATAGCCATGCAAGAAGAGTTGAACAACTTCAAGAGGTGCAAAGTATGGAAATTGGTTGAGAGGCCCAAGAATCATAATTTGGTTGGCACCAAGTGGGTCTTCAAGAACAAGCAAGATGAGAAAGGAGCAATTGTCAAGAACAAGGCTCGTCTAGTGGCTAAGGGATATTCTCAAGTGGTTGAGATTGACTTTGAAGAAACCTTTGCTTCCGTGACCCGTCTTGAAGCTATTCGGATCTTACTTGCCTATGCATCACACAATGACTTCAAGCTCTTTCAAATGGATGCTAGAAGTGCTTTCTTGAATGGAGAGATCAATGAGAAAGTCTATGTGGAACAACCTCTAGGGTTTGAGGACCCAAAACATCCAAGACATGTATACAAATTGAAGAAAGCCCTCTATGGCCTCAAGCAAGCACCAAGGACATGATATGAACACTTGAGGAACTTCCTTCTCAAGAATGGTGAAGGACCGAGAAGGCGACCAGAGGGGGATGAATGGGAGCCAATCAAAATTCTCCAAGAGAACTTGGCCTATATCCCAAAAACAACCCGAGCCAACCTCCGAACCGATCACCAAGACTACACACACCAACTCGTGGTGTACTAGCCCTAGGAATAATCAACCACAGCAGGGAAGCACAGCAGAAACAAAAAGGGAAGACGAAATGCTCAACAGTCCAGAACTGAACACTCATCAGCAGTGCTGATCCCTGCCATCGGCAGTGCCGGTCATGCCTATCAGCAGTACTGGTGCGTGTCATTGGCAGTGCCGGTCCCACCTACCGGCAGTGCCGGTGTGCAATGCAGTCTCACTGGAACCTATAGACTAGACCAATCGGCAGTGCCGGTCCTGGTCATCGGCAGTACCGATCGACCCTCGACAGAACAGAAAAACTCTCAGGATCTTCTCAAATCATCTCCAAAACTTAATCAAACGAACTCCAAATGATGCAATTTTTGGACCAGTGAATCCTCATCACATCACGACCCTAATCCTAGGATATCATCTTAATTGGCTCAAGGAATCATCACAAATTTCAGATCTTGTGTCAAGAACACCAAAAAGGGAAAACTTGAGAAATCCTTCAAATCAAAGGTGCTAGAGCTATTGATTCGATCAATGATCCATAGAGGATTGTTCTAGCTAATCCTAGCAACAAGTTTCTCAAGAAATCCTGGCCAAAAATCCGTCCAAAAGTGAGATCGAAAATCACCATGAAAATAGGTCTGAAAATAGGAAAAAGGGAATTTTGGGATTCAAGTGAAGAGGGAAATCATGAGCACGAAAATACTTCTCATATCATAGAAAGGTGCTTACAAGATCCATAGGTACAATCCTAGGAAGCCACTCTCTTCCTCCCACTATTTGGAAGAGCAAGAGATGTCTCTCACACACCCACTACTCTCCTCTAAAACATAAAGTCCTCTCCTAGCACTTTGAATAGAGTTCTAACACAAGGCTAATGGGAAAAGAGGAACCTCTCCCACTAGCCACACCTCTCCTTATATAGGCCTAGGGTCTATTGTCCACATGACCACTCTACCCTTGACCTATATAACACACCCACCTACCACCGGGGGCATAACCGTCCATCTTTCACCTTATCGCCCGAATGCCATCGGACGCTTCACGTCTTTGCTTCACCTTGAAGCAAGCTCCATGATGGTGCCACGTGCACCACCAACCACCGCCACCGGTTTTGAGGCCCAAACCGGGAAACCGCCTTGCACGCTTCTCAAAGCACAACTTCTCGATGTCAATGCATGTCACCTTGTCCCGCAATCCTGACCACCGGCAAGTCTCTCCCAGTCCCTGTCCATCTGGCCCCCTTTGTCACTTGCACCGGCATCCCGTTTGCCTTGACTTGGTCAACACACCGTCTTCATCACCACCACGGTTTTGAGGCTCAACCGCGAAACCGTCCGTGCTTCTTGCCTCTCCACGTGTATGGTGTGGATCATCCTTGACTTCACCCGGCATCCCGATCGTCTAGCCCCAAGTCCCCTACTTGTGCCCGATCCTCTTACCGTTGACCGTCAAGTCGACTCCAGTGACCTATATATCATGAGACAAGCAAACACATTTCCCATCTCCTACAGTATCACCAATATCTCCACCAACTCCGGTTAGTCATAACCATGATATGCAAACCCATGCAATTCCTGGATTCCCGCATTTCAACTCAAACACCAAATCCGCTCAAGTCAATTACTCATCACAAATATAGCAAACCATGGCACATATCCACATGGTTTCTCAATCTCCCCCTTGATGAGTACATTGACAACACCAAATGCACAAAGATTAGAGATTGAAATGCGAAGCCGAATAAGCACATCCAAATGGCCAATCCCAAAGAAAAGGTGAAAACAAGTCATCTAGCAAGTAGGGATCACAAAACCAAGAGTTGGCAAAGAAAGCGACTTGAGACGCAAAGAATGTGAAAAGCGCAAGAAAACTCTCAAGAACATGATATGCTCCTCCTCAAGTTGTGGTAGGTCTCATGTAGTGCAAAATGGATCATATGAGTTTCTTAGCATTATTAGTGCATGACCCCAAAATTTTCTCCCCCTTTGGCAATGATCTCATCAAAGAGGCAAAAGAACAAGAAAACATACAATGCATGGAAATGCAAACCTAAAGAGCTTCAACAATTATGCAAACAAGCATTTAGCTTTGCTAACCATAACCATCGTGCCATGAAGTGTAAAAGCAATAGCTCCCAATGATGCAAAGATCAAAAATAGATAGCAAGGCATAAACACCATGAGCTATACAGGCTAAGCAGAAAGATTGACTAGCTTAGATAGAATCAAATTTTGCTTATCATGAGAAAATCTGTCACCACATGTGTAAGTACTCTCATCCAAGGCAAAACAAGCACCAAGTGAATCATAAGAATCTAGCCAGTTTCAATCTCAACAAGGGCAACAAGCATTCACAGAAAATGAGCTCTACAAACGCTCACGTATGAAACAGAGGCCCAGTTGATCAAGTGATTATAGTTTATCCTCATATGTCCTCTTATCCATGCGGACGGTCGAACGACTAGGTAGGCAAACACCCCAAGGCTTCAAGTCACAAAGTTCGGATTTAGCATTATTGAGTAGTTCTTGATCGAAGCACTTAGCAGATTTTTCAAGATTATGCACAAGACAAAAGAGCATGCCTTTGCGGCAAAAGAAACACATGTTCCCACAATATTTCATCATGAGCTAAACATTTGCAAAGCCTTCCATTTCGCGAACACAAGGTGCCAAAGCCAAGACATCCTCTAGACTAGCCTCAATGCAAGCTTCAACAAGGATAAAAGCAATTATACACATGGTGAGCAAGTTTTAGCAAGATTAGATCATAAGGTTCATAAGAAGCTCAATTTATCTTTAAGATTAGCAAGTTGCTCACATGAGTTTATAACAAGCCATCTAGAAAATCTAAGCATGAGAGATTACGATCACATCCACACAACTCAGCTCAAACTCAACCATAGCAAAGAGAAATGCAAGAAGGCATAAGAATCAAAGCTCATCTACCAATGCATATATTACATATGAGATGCAATGCAAAAATGGTAAGATACATATATACAAGAGAAAACCAACTCCCCCTCAAATGATGCCATAGGGATGACGAACACCAAGTTCCCCCCAAAGAAAAGCATGTCTCGAAGCATCTAGGGGCTTGGTGAGGATATCAGCTAGTTGGTTTTTGGTATCAATGTATTTGAGCTCAACATCCCCCTTCTCAACATTGTCTCTCAGGAAGTGGAATCGCACATTGATGTGTTTGACCTTACCATGTTGGACTGGGTTTTTGGCTAAGCATATGGCACTGGAGTTATCACACATGAGTGGAACACCCTTAAAAGTCAACCCATAGTCTCTCATGGTAGACACAATCCATAGGATTTGCGAGCAGCAGCTACATACTCAGCCTCTATGGTGGATTGAGCAACACTCGACTGCTTACGAGAAGACCAACAGATCAAAGAAGTACCCAAGAAATGGCAAGTACCAGAAGTGCTCTTCCTATCAATTCTACACCCAGCAAAGTCCGCATCCGAATACCCAATAAGATCAAGAGATAAAGATGAAGAGTACCAAAGACCAAACTCAAGGGTGTATTTGAGATACCTGAAGATGCGCTTGACAGCCTTGCGATGAGTCACCCTTGGGGAAGCTTGAAAGCGAGCACAAAGACACATCGCAAAGTGTGTGTCAGGTCTTGTCACTGTCAGGTACAAGAGGGAGCCAATCATGCTCATGTACTCCCTTTGATCCACCGCTTCACAGCATCAGGGTCAAGAGTCGTTGTTGTGGACATTGGTGTAAACAACGGCTTCACATTGACCATGTCGAACTTCTTCAGGAGATCCTTCGTGTACTTCGCTTGATGTATAAAAGTGCCTTGCTTGCACTACTTGATTTGAAGCCCAAGAAAGAAGGTGAGCTCTCCCATCATTGACATCTGAAATTCACTTTCCATAGCTTCCTAAAATCTGGACACAAGAGCAAGAGAGGAACCACCAAAGATGATATCATCCACGTAAATCTAAACCATTAGAAAGTCATTGTCATGCTTTAGAGTGAACAAGGTTTTATCAACACACCCCATGACATACCCATGCTCTAGCAAGCAGGTCTTAAGCCTAGTATACCATGCCCTAGGTGCATGCTTTAGCCCGTACAAAGCCTTCTGAAGCTTGTACACACGGTTTGGGTATTTGTGGTGCTCAAAGCCAGGGGGTTGCCTCACATACACTTCTTCCTCTATGAAACCATTTAGGAAGGCACTCTTGACATCCATTTGATAAAGTCTAATGCCCTTGGAGGCAGCAAATGCAAGCAAGATCCTAATGGCTTCTATGCGAGCAACAGGAGCAAAGGTCTCACCATAATCTAAGCCCTCCACTTGGCTAAAACCTTGAGCAACTAGCCTAGCCTTGTTTCTCACAACCTCACCATCCTCTCCATGTTTGTTTTTGAACACCCACTTGGTTCCTATGACATTGACATTTTTGGGAGGCTCTACAAGGGTCCAGACTTTGTTTCTCTCAAAGTTTTCCAACTCCTCATGCATGGCATTAACCCAATGTTCATCAGATAGTGCATGTCCAACATCTCGGGGTTCAAAGGTTGCAACAAAGAGAGAATTGGTAAAGCAAGCAAGATGTGCAGACCTTGACCTTGTTGTCCTCTCATAGAGATTACCGATCATCTGTTGGGGTGGATGTTGACACTGAATGTGGTGAGGAGCCTCTCTCCTAGAGTGTACCTCCCCCTCAACCACAGCTGGAGCTTGCTCAACAGCCGCTGAAATCAATGTAGAAGCTTCTGGACCCTCTGCTGGAGTAGTGATAGTAGCAGGAACAAGCTCCGATGAGAGATGAAGTGAATCATCATCATCATCATCAAAGCCCTGTAGGTCCTCTTCTACAAAGATGCTCTCCTTCATCTCCTTGTCACCTACAGACTCAATCACATTCCTTGCACAAGAGTTTGATTCATCAAAGGTTACATCGCAGGATTCTACGATGGTGTTAGTATCCAAATTCAAAACTCTGTAGGAATGACCATGAAGAGAGTAACCAAGAAAGATTACATCAGAAGACCTTGACTCAAACTTATCAAGATTGCCACGCTTGAGAATAAAGCACTTTCAACCAAAGGCACGCAAATGAGAAACCGAGGGCTTTCTCCCAAAACACAGCTCATAAGAAGTCACATTAAGAATTGAGCGCAGGAAAATCTGATTGGAAACATAGCAAGTAGTGCTAATGGCCTCAGCCCAGGACTGCCTCGGAGTCCTATGCTCATCGAGCATCGTGTGGGCCATCTCTACTAAAGTTCTGTTCTTGGGGCATTTCTTCATGTTTTTACATAATTTCGGCCCTTTTGAACCTGCAAACACATATTTCATTAAATCTTGTGGAACTTTATTACTTTAAACAAATATTCATGAAACTTTGGTCTTTACCTTACATTTCCCGACCGGTTGGTGGCCGATATTGGGTTTTAAGGGCCACCAACAGAGCCTCATCTAGCAAGATCCGGTGACCCTTCCGACGGTCGTCACGCCTTCAGATCCAGGTGTCAGTAGAGCCTTGACGCCCGATCACAGGACCAAAGCAGTTGGCCAGCTCCCACTCGGCCTTAACAACACGGCGGTGGTTCTTCAGTGGGAAACCCTTTCGGGCTCCCTCTTAACGCTGCCCACAATGAACCGATCGACAACCTTGGCCAACTCGGATCTAACTACGGTCGATCTCAAAACTTTTCATATGGATCAGTTGGATGAAGACCCCAATTTTTTCTATGCATCGAGACTAGTAGCTATGATCAGCATCGAAAACGAGTCAGTCCTAGACTTGGTTGAAGGGCCGAGTGATTTGAAAAGTTGCTCGTTGGATTATCATGAGGTGTTCATGGTATAACCAGCCGCCCCAGGACGCACTGATGGAGAAAGATCGGCGGCAGTCACTGCACGAGGAAACATGCAACCTCAGGACGGACAAGAAACTGAGCTTGAGGACAACGACCCAGATGCTGCCACCCCCCCCCCCCCCACTCTGATGACTAGATGCTCGACAGGGATCCCGGGTTGTGCAGAACCTAGACATGGGCGACGTCACTTTAAAATTGGACGGTGAAGATGTCAAAACCCCACAGCATAACATCACCGCTGCGGTGAGCCTATGCTCCCGATCAGCCCAGAGTTGACACCACAGGTCAACAAGCTGAAGGCACACATCAAAGCAGCAGCCGTATTAGAGGTGAACAACATGCGCTCGGCAGCAAGCAAGTCAATATCAGGCGCTGCTAGTTCAAGACCAAGCCAGGAAAGAAGGGACCGACAATGTACCGACCGGCAAGCAACCCCGCCGACCATACCACGGCGGAGGCCCATCATAGATTACCACGATCGGCATCCGATTGCCGACCTTTGCACTGGTATACCGCTGCCTGATGCTCGAGTCCGATTGGACAACAGATATCAAGAGCGAGATGATGCGGCCCGCCGAGAGTACGAACATGAACGATGTCACCACGGCTTCATTAACGACCACTATTATGAGCACAATGATAGGAGAGAGCCACCCAGAGACGATCAATACTTTGATCGATGGAATGAGGGTCGACGTGAGGACAGAACTCGCCAAGAAGCTGGTCGCAAGCGGGAGCGAACTCCCGCCCTTGAAGACTACAATGATGAGGCCGGCATTCAGGCCTTCACTCGGGAATTGTGAACTTTCAGTTAGCCGGCCGGCTTCAAACCAGTTGGCATCAAGAAATATGACGGCAAGACGGACCTGCGTGATTGGCTTCACGTCTATGCAACGGCCATCCGAGCACTCAACGGCGATAGCTTTGTCATGGCCAATTATTTGCATGTATGTCTGGCCCCAGCAGTCAGAACTTGGCTCACTAATCTGCCCGACAATTCCATCAGTTCTTGGGCAGAGCTATGTAGACAGTTCATCGCCAACTTTCAAGCTACATTCGACAGGCCGAGGAATCATTGGAAACTCGCCAGGATCAAGCAGTGGGACCGGGAGCCATTGCGAGAATACATCCAGCATTTCTACAGAGTGAAGAATACCATCCCTAATATCTCAGATGCTCAAGTCGTTGCGGCCTTCCAGGGCGGACTCCGTGACGACAACTTGATCAAGAAGATCAGAAGACTAGATGCCGCTACAGGTTTGTCGGCCAAAGAGCTATTCACCATGGCTGAGAGGTACGCGGCTGGCAACTCATCTCTCTTCCAAGTTCGCCAGTATAAGGATGAGGCACCATGGAATCATAATTGGTTGGGCCCATCCAACTACAACAAGGACGGCGACAGGAAGCGCAAGCAAGACTGAACGGTGGCCAACACGGAGCGCCCCAATCAGAAAAGACAAGTCACTCGGGATGACTTTGTCAAAATGCTTGACGGTCCTTGTCTGTTGCATGATGGTGCGCACAAGGCCAGAGAATGATTTAAGCTGAAAAATTTCATGCATCACGCTTTGAAGGTCTGCAAAGATCGCCCCTGGATTCCCAAAGGTGGCAGAAAGGACACGGATAAGGACAACCAAGATGAGGATAAGGAGGAATTCCATGATCCCGAGCATGAGGTCAACTACATCTATGGTAGGTCCAAAGCACACTCAAAGCACCAGCAGAAGATCCTGTACAGAGAGGTCCACTCGGTCTCTCCAGCGGTACCTCACTACCTACGCTGGTCTGAGGTTCCGATTACTTTTGATCGATCGGACCATCCGGATCACATCCCTATACCCGGGAAATACCCATTAGTACTGACACCGATTGTAAACAACAACAACAACAACAACGGGTTTAGGCCCCATACGAACAACTTTGGATGGGAGGCCAAGCCAAACCTCTCCTTCAACAAGAACATGGGTAACTCTGTCAACTTTACTCATAATGAACCTTCCTTCCATGATCTTGTTCTAGGACAATCTAAAATTAATGAAAGTATTAGTAGGAAATTTATTACTACTGATAAAGTCCTAGAAAGCATATATTCTCGTACGGAAGCATTCAATGCCTCTCTACAAAACCAGTTTAGCCATAACAAAATGCTAGAGACACAAATTGCTCAACTGGCCGCTTCTGTTGTTAAGCCTAACTCGGACAAGCTCCCCAGTCAGCCGGAAGCTAGCCCCAAGGAAAATCTGAATGCCGTCACAACTAGAGGCGGAAAATCTACACACGATCCACCAAATCCTAACACTGCAGGGAAGACCAGGTAAATGGATGAAGAGTCAGAAGGAGAGGAAGAAATTGAGGTTGAGGAGACAAAAGCACCCCTCAAGAAAGCACCAGACAAATGGACGGAAGAATGTAGCACCGCTATCTTGAACTCTCTTCTAGAAAAGAAGTGAGATCCGGGATGCCCAACCATCCCATGTTCCATCGGGATGCAGAAATTCAATAACGCCCTTTGTGACTTGGGGGCGAGTGTAAGCGTCATGCCAAAGGTAGTGTATGACAAACTCAATGTCAATTCATTATCCCCTAGGGCAATGTGCTTGCAGCTCGCCGACCAATCAGTCCGCTACCCGACAGGCATTGCGGAGGACGTACCCGTAAGGATAAGGAACTCTCTTGTTCCCGTCGACTTTGTGGTGCTAGATATGGAGGCCGATGTAGAGACATCTCTTATACTAGGAAGGTCGTTCCTTAGCATCGCAAATGCCAACATTGATGTTGGGGCTAGAGAAATCCACCTTAGCATTAATGGATACGACGAAAAGTTTGCCTTCAAGCCACGAATGGAACAATGCACCTTTTATGGCAAAAATCCTAACATGGTGTAGAAAATAGAAGTATACCCAATTGCACCAAAAATCGGGTGCACCAGTGGTAAAAGTTGAGAGCACACCACCGCTGCTCAAGAAGAAGAACGAGCCACAAGAAATAAAGAGAAAGGTCGCCGCCAAGCCAAAGAAAATCAAACAAGTATGACGGAAGAAAGAAGTTCCACCGATCGTGGAAAATTCTCCATCCATGACAGGCACCATGAAGAATTAAACACAGAGAACGTCTTGTTCGAGACGTAAAATCCGGACCCCCATCGGGAGGTAAACCAATATTTATCCCCCTTCTTTTCCTTACCTCTCATTAATTTAGTTTTATTTTCCCCTAACCACTAAATTAGGCTAAAAAAGTTTGATGATGGCTCGGCCAAATTTACTGGCCGGGGGTGTCAAATTTCATCAAAAATGACCACCCGGGTGATAATCTAAGGCTCCTGTCCAGCCAGTCAATTTTCAGCACCCTGGAGGTCGTATTTCATGAAAACGACCACCCGGCTATGTAATATTCAAGTACCCAGAATCCAATCCGACCAGTCAAATATTTAGCACCCGAGAGGTCAAATTTCAGCAAAAACAACCCTCCGGGTGATGGCCTGATCATCCAACCCGGCTAGTCGGATTTCAGCAAACCGGAAGGTCATATTCCATGAAAATGACCACCCGGCTGGGTAAAATTTTGGGAGGTCAGATTCTATCGAATTTCAGCACCCGGGAGGTCATATTTGGCAAAATATGATCACCCAGCTAGCTAATCTTGAAATAACCCCGTCCAGTTTTGGCACCCTGGGGGTCATTTTTTATGAAAATGACCATCCGGCTGGGTCAGTTCTGCCGCCCGACAAGCCATGCTGCCCGACACAACTATTTCTTGGATTCTTGGCACTTTTAATGCAGAGATGATCGCCATGAGTGGTGGAGGTTTGGCCAGCATTCCCTTGAAGAAAAATGCTCATCAAAAGCCTCACCATTAGTGAAAGTAAATGAATGAGAGCCACACATGTCACCTCACTCCTTTCACCACCCACACTCACCTGCCACCCTACTCACCTAGGCCTCATGAGTGGAAGCTCACTCATTGCAAGCATACAATTTTTGCCATCCCATCACTTTATCCTTGCTCCCTACACTCTTAGCAAAGTTCTGGACAAAGCGAGCAAGTGGATCACATGGCACTTGGACCTAGCCCTCTCCCATCACGACCAAGGCAACAATTGAGCAAATGGAGGAAATTTCCTTGTCGGTCGGCATGGGCTGCCGCCCGGCGTATCCCGCCGCCGGGCATGGAAATTTTTGTCCCAAGGCTCCTCTTGAGCCTATAAATAGAGGGCTCACTCTCCCTTGCTTCTCCACCCAAAACTTTCGGCTGAACACATCTTCTCACCCTCACAAACTCTCTTCCTTTGCACTCCTCTTCTCACTTCACTAGCCCTCTCTAGTAAGTGCACTTTGCACTTAGCAATAAAAGTGTGCTGCAATAAAACCAACTAGAGAGAATTTATTGTCACCCTTGCACATTTGAATGACTAACACTTGGACTACTAACCGAATGACTAACCACTAACCATTATCATCATTTTGTCCTTCGGGTATTGCTTCCAAGTAACCCTTTTGCAGGAATGGCAAATATTTGGAGTGGCCTCTACACCAAGTTCAGTAGTAGCAGCGGCACGAGCCGTGGGAGGCGCATGCCCAGTGAGCGCTCAGAAGACGAGCACACCGGAGCTTCATTTGGGCATGCTCCGAGTTATCTCTCAGACACAATGTCCATATCCGAAGCTCCAACGGTGCAAAGCATGCAAGATGAAGAGTTTGACAAGTTGATGGAGAGTGAAGAGAATATGGTGTTCAATGACTACGACGATCGAAGCTAACTCACCGCCATTCGGGACCGGGAGTTCACATCCATGAGCAAGTTCGACCACAACATCCTCGAGTGGATCGGCGTCCTCGCTGATTTTGAGTACGCGCTCAACACGGTTGGATGTGTTTCAGGGGATAGTCCAGGGACAAGAGCACCTCAAGTAGGCGCCTCGGGAAGCTCACAAAACCATTGGGCGCAACCACAAGTCCCCGGATTTACTAGCTCATCACACTACACTAGTTCATCCCATGAAGAGTATGCACCGTACAATCCTTATGGGACGGGGAGTTACCACCAACCTCATGGAGGCATTGGAACTTCACGTTCTGCCCGATTCACATCATACAACTTTTTGGAGTTGGAAGAAGACATGCAATACTTGGCTGCTAGTGCTTATGAAACCAACGAACGAACTCAAGAAATACAAGCAGCCATAAGGGATGGACAAGAATGGCAGCAACAAACGTCAGAACAGCTTCAGACGAACCTCTCCATGATGGACCAACTATTCGGCCACATCAACATCGAGTATCAACCGCTGCAGTGAAAGTCATCTAAGCTTAAGTCTTGCAAACACCTAAGCTTGGGGAGGTACCCAAACCAAGGTGTGTTGCTTGCTCTATCCTCTCTCCCCCTTTCTCTAGTTAAGTTATTTTAATTTTTGAGAAAATTTAAGAACAACCAAAAAGTTTTGTCAGTTTTCGAAGAAAAACCATAAAAATTTGCATAACCAAAAAGAACAAAAATATTTCCCTTTTCAAATAAAATTTGAGAACTTAGTCTCTACCTTGCCTATGGAAATGATGAATAGTTGCTCTATTAGCTCCCTGTGAGTCTCAAGTATACAACCTCTACTCTTTATTTTGGTGGGTAATGGTAGACCGGCATGATGATAACGCTAGTCTCTCTATGTTATAGTGGGTGCAAAATGGCTAATAAACACCAAGTCTAGTTGTTGGAATTCAGGATATAGCATGTTTTGGATGAGTCTATGATCTCCTCATGATTAGAGTCCAATGATTTCTTTCAAAACCATGCTGCAATAAAAACCTCCCTACTTGGTGTACGCCTTTCCTATGATAGAAAAATTCCTACCAAGGTCAGATATTAATTGTAAACCCACTTTTATGCCATCCATGTATTCATTGAGTTTGGTTAGGATTTGATCTTTATGAGGGACTTGCACTTTCAAAGCCAATCATTTTCCTTCGCGTTATCTTTGAGTTCTCAAATAATCATGCTTGTTTATGTGGTTTCCACATTGGATTCAAGCATCCACTTCACCAAGCATGTTAGCCAAAAATCTCTCCTTTGTGAAAACCTTGATCCTACAAGAATGATTTTTGGTCCTCCCAAAATAAATGCTCAGAAAAAGTTTGCAAAAATATTTGAGCCATTGAACTAGCTTCCCTACACTATGAGAGCTGAAAAAGAAAGAAAAAAAGAAAAAAAAATCATCAGCTCTCATGGATGTACAAATGTCAAGTTTCAAGGTTCATTCAAAATCCTTTGATCAAAATAAAGGACCATCCTTTCACTCTAGCACAAAAATTCAGTCTTTGATAAAGATTTTTGCTATTGTGCTAGTCCACTCCTTCACGTGAGTCAATTCTCTCCATCTCCCCTAGACATTATTTCCAAATGGTTGGAATAAGAAAGTGCAAAGTGTTTTCGCTAGGACCATCTCTTAACTTAACAAAATATGCATACTAAATGTGCCATCCTACCAAGCTCCACATATAAAGCCAAATTTCAGAGAGTATGATGAGAACTTGGTGAGGAAATACACTTTTTGAGAGATGAGAGTCATAGTGAAAAATTGCACTAAGAGAGAAAATTTTCAATCTTATGCAGCATTACAAAAACTTTGGACTCATGATCATGTAGCAGGTTGAGTGACAAAATCTAAACTAGTTGTTCTGAGTTCCAACCGCTCATGACTAGGTCATAAAATGCCTAAGAGCCCCACTTACAATGAGAAAGACTTAGTGATCAACTTGTGCTGGTTTAGTATTACCCCTATGTTGTAGGAGTATGTGTTTTGCACTTGATCCTTGCAGGGCTCTAATATTGAAGCAACTCCCAATCCATCACTTCCAAGATTTAAATTGCTCGGGAAGAGCAAAGGTGTAAGCTTAGGGAAGTGTTGATGTCCCTTAAAACCCAATATCGGCCACCAACCGGTCGGGAAATGCAAGGTAAAGACCAAAGTTTCATGAATATTTGTTTAAACTAATAAAGTTCCACAAGTTTTGGTGAAATATGGGTTTGCAGGTTCAAAAGGGCCAAAATTATGTAAAAACATGAAGAAACGCCCCATCGGCCGATCCTGTCGTAAAACAGCCGGCCGACAGGGTCGTATGAGGCTGAAATCAGGGCCCGGGCAGGGTCGTGATGGCTGAATTCAGAACTCAGCCGAGAGGGTCATATCTGGCTGAAATCAGCCACCCGGCTAGTCAAAATAGAGTCTCATCAGGCTGATCATCCAACCCGGCCGATTCTGCAAAACACTCCACCACGAAGCCGTTTTCTCCTCCCGGACCAAAAGTAATGAAATATGGCTAAGGAAAAAAGGGTCCACGAGTCAACCAAAGACAAGTCAGTCGGGAACCAACTCCATCCAATGGCCGCCTGGCATGGCCTGCCGCCCGGTGGCAGAAATTTTGCCCACCGACTCTCCTTCACCTACAAGTACCCGCCAACCCTTCGCCACCTACAAATAGAGGGGGAATTCAGCAGAAATAGATGAAGGAAGCAAGTGAAGCACATTGAAGTCCATTTCCCACTACTTTTCTTACTAGTAGAGTAGGTTAGTTAGTTGGGAGTTAGAGTCTAGTCGAGAGCATCGATCGGGATTTCGGAAATCATCTCGGAGTCTTGGTATGAGCTCTCTTGTATCTTTTCTCTTTTTGTGAGACTCATCTTTTATTAAATATAATTATCTTTTCCTTATTTATCTTGTCAAGTATTTATCTTTACTTAGTCAATTTCCTCAAGTTTCAATTATCGGGAAAGAACTTGTGGAAGCTTGAGATCGGTAGTAAAATGTATAGGGCTACGTCGAGACTAAGAACTACGATGGTAACACAAGACGCCGAGTTATACAGTTTCGGGCCCTCTCGATGAGAGTAAAACCCCTACGTCCTGTGTTCTGTGGATTGATTGTAATCTGGGGTATTTCGTGTGTCATATCTTCCCGATGGGGGGTACCCTGCCGCCTTATATATCCGGTCGGCAGGGGAGTACATGAAGAGTCCTAGTCGTAACCCCTTAGGGTTTACATAGAAAGCCTATCTCTACATGCCTTGCGCTCCAAGTTGAGTCGGTCAGCTTCCTTCTTGATGAAGTACCCGGTCGGCTACCGGCTTAGTCTTGTATGAGGATACCCGTAAGGCAAGTATCCCACAGCAGCCCCCGAGTGCTTCCTGATTTTGAGCTTCAACTCTCCAAACAATCTTCAATGTAGATCATAAATTAGGAAGACCTCTTTATTGAAGTTTCTGATAGATCTGGTGCACCGATTAGGTGCACCTGATCAGGTGTAGCCCCCGACACTTGTATAATTTGGAGACTTAACAAATAATGCAAGAATCTAATATATTAGCTCTTATTATTTTGTATATATTTTACTCAAACCATCAAGCTTGAGTCTAATAAACCTCCGGTCATCAAACCAGTAAGTTAACTTGCAAAGCTTCAGCCTTGCCGACCTATTATTAAATAGGTCGAGTGACATTCACCATGTCCGAGTGACTGGTCGGTCTGAATTTTATGATTTCAATCATATTCAATTCATGTAGACCAATATGACATCAATCATATAATGGTTCTAAGCTAAATGACATCAATCATAATACAACTTTTCCTTGATAATTAGTCACTTTAATTATCTATAAGCCCAACTTTGACAATTTGATTATTGACTTCAATCAATACCATAACCTTTGAACTTATATCCATATGACCATCAAGTCCTTTGCTACATGATCATCAAATCATATAGATATGGCTAAATAATTTTCAAATGCTTCTCATCAAAGAAGCCCCCGAGCATTATTTCTCAAGGGTTTAGACCCTAATCATACTTAAGGTCCTTAACCAATCTTTGCTTAAGCAAAAATTCACGATCACTGTACGACCCACCCCGGCCCATGGGACCCTTAGGTCAAAAAGTGGGAGTATAAAAGGCAACATCGAGTTGACTCTCAGTCCATGCCACATTTGCGCACAATCCTTTCGTCTTTCTCGCGCCTCCTCCGTTCTTGACTCCTCAGCTTTCCAGCTAGGGTTAGCACCGCCACTTCCGATAGTCATATATCTCACCACGCTTAGCCCCCAAGCCTTTGCTAGGCTTCAGTGTTCGATCCACCATGCCTGAAACAATCATCACCATGGGTCGCAAGAAGGTTTCCACCTCGATCCCTGCCACTCCCACTGCCGCCACCGCGACTTCCTCATAGGAGATCGACTTCCTGGAACAGCTTCGGGAGTTCTCAAAGAGCAACCTCTCCCAGGCCGACATGAATCAGATGGTGATCGACGGCATCCTTCCAGAGCAAGTATAGATTGACTGGAAGGTACCCCGTGAATCTTGCCCCATCCCTATTCATAAACAAATAGTTGTATTCCGCTCATTCTTCGAGCACGGCTTTGGAGTCCCCTACTGCAGCTTCTTGCGCGGGCTCCTTTTCTTTTATAGGATTGAGCTTGTCAACCTCAATCCCAATTCCATCCTTCACATCACCATCTTTGTGCATATATGTGAAGCATTTCTAGGAATCCTCCCCCATTTCAATTTATTCTGCCATCTGTTTGTCCTCCGCCCGCTGCCAACCAAGGACAATCAAGTAGCTATTGGCGGTGTTGGCTTCCAATTGCGCAAGAAGGAGGCTTACATCAATGTGCCATTGATGACCGGGAACAAGAACTGGAAGGATGAGTGGTCTTACTGTGACAATCCTCCCCCTGTTCTTGCCAATTTCATCGGTGCCAAGGTGATTCCTCTGGCACAATGGATAGAGAAGCCCGATCCAACTGATCCTCAGGTGGTCACTCTGCTGAAGAAGATAGCCGACTTGAAAGCTGAAGGCATTGATGGAATTACCGTCGCCAAGAGCTTCATAGTTCGCAGAGTACAGCCCCTGAAGCTACAGAGTCACCCGGCGCGGAACTACGTCAATAATGACAAAACCAGGGAGGTGCCTGACCCGCCGAATGGTGAACTCCATAAGAAACGCCCGTCAAAAATGTTTGAAGTAGATATCCTTCAGGATGACTCGCTGATCAAGAAGGCGTATAACAAGGGCACTATGCGGGCCCGAGTAAACCTCAGTCTGCTTTGAGCAATCCTTTATATTCTTATCTTGATGCCCTGCTTGATACTTTGATTCCTATGCAAGTTTTGGATACTTATATTTCTCATCCTCCGCTCCCTCCGACCGATTCCGAGGGACCGGACTATGTTGAGAAGACGTAGCAGACCGGTACTGGAGGCTCAAGCTCTTCTGTAGGTGCTCATCCGGACCGGGTCTCCACCCTGCCTCCCCCCGGTCAGTGAGTAAAGCAGACCGTTGGGCGCCGACGGCAATATATAGGAGATCAGAATGATGATGAAGAGTTGTCATCTGCTGATGCTGGTCATCTCACCCCCCTTCCCTCCGACCGACCTTCAAGCCAGTCGGAGCCCCCGTGCCAAACTTAGAGTGATGCTGGGAAGGTGGATCAGGTCGATAAGGCAGAAAAATCTGCCCAGAAGAGGAAGGAGACTGATTTTCAGTCGACTTCTTTGAAGAAGAGGTTGTGCCGAATTAAGCTAAAGAAGGCTCCTAGGTTAATTCTTTAACCTTATTCCCCTTGCCTTTTATTGCCATCTGTAACACATCTTAATCTCTTCCATATCTATTTTGATAGTGGTCGGACGAGTGATTCTCAGAGTGCCGAAGAGTCCGGAGACACTCGATGTGGACCTCCTCCTCGCTTGACTGATGTGCCCAAGTCGGTCGGCAAGTCATCAAACACACTGACCGAAGTGGATAAGCCAGTCGACAAGACAATTCCTGCTCCCATTCCGGCACCCGTACCCCAACCTGCTCCTGCTGTCGTCCCTTCGCCTCTTGACAAAGGTAAAGCGACATTATCTACAGATTTACTCGGTTGGCCCAAAGTGGAGGACATGGAAATCATGCATCAACATCGAGAAGCTAGCAAGGTACTTCAATACACTGCTTTTGCTTTGTCTTAATCTTGCCTTTAAGCTTAACCCCTTTCTGTATACAGAAAATGTATGCTCTCATAGAGAGAAAACAGGCTAGAGTGGAATACCTTGAAGCCGAGACTTTTGGTATGTCCTAAACTCTTTGGTATTCAAGTATTTAAATGAGACTAACACTTTGCTGGTGTTTTGCTAGTCACCAGTCAGCAGCTTGCCAAAGCGTAGAAGGAAATTGAAAAGTTGCAGATCGACCAAAGAGAAATGACCAAGGCCTTAAACCAAGGGCGAGAAGATTTAGCTGGTAAGATCACTCACCACCTGTGTTTAAGTATCCAACCAATCACTCTAGCGCTAAAGATTCAAATATTTGTCTTTTAGCTCATGACCAGAAGGTTGCTGACCTGGAGTACATGACTTCTAATCAGCAAAGGTTTGTTAATGCCTTAAATACTGAGAAGGAAAACCTCTCCTAGTCCGTCGAGGATCAGAAGGCCGAGATCACTCGACTGCAGAAGGAGCTGAAGGAGGCTGATGCCAAGATAGAGGAAGCTAAGAGCACCTCCAAATCCTTCAAATGTAAACTTGCCAGTAAGCCCTTCGTTGTTTCTCAGATCTGCTTGATTCCTCTTTTGATCATACTGACCAAAAATAATCACTCGCCGCTCTATCTTACGCCGCTCAAAAGGCAATGGACTATATTCATGACGACCGAGTGAAACAGTCTGGCCATTCCTTGGAGTACTTGCTGGAGCATGCGTCGGAAGATATTGCTCATAACACTCGATGAGTGGCGACCGAAACCGGGAGTCAGGTTCTGGCTATTTGCCAATCTTGGTCTCCCGCTCTGCCATTGGACAAGATCAAGGAGGGCTTCAACCCAGAGTTGACTGACGACCAATGTCAGTTGCTTTTGGATTCCATGCTGGAGACTTCCCGAGCTTTGGTCGACAATATAGAGATCAATTCGATCGTGCCTACTCCTCCAATAACTCCTGTGGTTGAGCTACAAGCTGAATCTTCCTCTGCTTCAAAGGAGCTATAAATCCTATAATATTATAGATCATTAGCAATATCTATGTAATGAAACAATATTACCTATATGTAAACTAGTTTCATGCTTATCATTTTTAAAAGTGTCGATGCTCAAGACCGGTAGTAAATATATAGGGCTACGTCGAGACCAAGAACTACGATGGTTACACAAGACGCCGAATTATACAGGTTCGGACCCTCTCAATGAGAGTAAAACCCTACGTACTGTGTTCTGTATTGTATTGATTGTCACAAGATGTTAAGCCTAAATTTCCTCCAACTCTCCCCCCTTCTATCTGTCCCTCCAATGTGGTGTACCCTGCCGCCTTATATATCCGATCGGTAGGGGGGTACATGCAGAGTCCTAGTCGTACTCTACAAGAATTCTATATGGAAAGTCTAATATTTCTTGTCTTGCACTCCAAGCCGAGTCGGTCGGCTTCCTTGTTGATGAAGTACCCGGTCAGCCACTGACTTTAGCCATGTATGAGGATACCCATAAAGCAAGTATCCCACAACAGCCCCCGAGTGCTTTCTGATTTTGAGCTTTAATTCTCCGAATGATCTAAAGATCATAAATTAGGAAGACCTCGTTATCGAAGTTTTTGATAGATCTGGTGCACCGGGCAGGTGCACCTGATCAGGTGTAGCCCCCGACTCTTGTATAATTTGGAGACTAACAAATAATGCAAGAGTCTAATTGTATTAGCTCTTACTAATTTGTTTATAGATATTCAAACCATCAAGTTTGAATCTTTTAGACCTCTGGTTATCAAACCCTTGGGTCCTATTGCTAAGTGACCACTTTGCCGACCGATCATTAGACCGGCCGCGTGGCACATATTATTCCCGAGTGATAGGTCGGTCGGAATTTTATGACTCTAGTCATATTCAATATTTAGCTAAATGACTTTTGTCAAAATAGCTCTTCCCTAATTCCAACCACCCGTTCAAGTCCAAATTTGGTAATTCTGGTTATTTGACTTTAGTCAATACCATAACCTTTGAACTTGTACCATATAACCATCAAGTCCTTTGCCACATGATCATCAAATCACATAGATATGGTGAAATAATTCTCGGGTACTTCTCATCAAAAAAGCCCCCGAGTCTCATTTTTCTGGGTTTGTAACCCTAATGGGCTTAAGCCCTTAATTAACCTCTAAGTTAATATTAGGGTCGCACTACAGTACGGCCCACCCCGGCCCATGGGACCCTTAGGTCAAAAAGCCAAGGGTATAAAAGGCTGCACCAGGTTGACCTTCAGTCCACGCCGTATTTGCCCGTGAACTCTTCGTCTTCCTTGCGCCTTCTCTGCTCTCGCGACTCCTCTGTTTTTCCGGCTAGGGTTAGCTTTCTCGCTTCCGGCCGCCACAGATCCCGCCGCGTTTAGCCCCCGAGCTTTGGCGAAGTTTTTCGAACTCCTTGACCGCGTTCAATCCTGTTCACGATGGGTCGCAAGAGGACTTCCATTTCAATCCTAGCTTCTTTCACTGCTGTCGCCGCCGTGTCATCCTCGTCGGAGGTCGACATCCCGGAGCAACTTCGAGAGTTCTCAAAGAGCAGCCTTTCACAGGCTAAAATGAACAAGATGGTGTTGGATGGCGTCCTTCCAGAGAAGACTCGGATCGACTGGAAGGTACCCCATGAATCCTGCCCCATTCCTATTCCCAGCAGATTGTAGTGTTTTGCTCATTCTTTGAGCATGGCTTTGGAGTTCCCTGCTGCAGTTTTCTGCAGTTTTTTGCGCGGGCTCCTTTTTTTCTTTGGGATTGAGCTTGTCAACCTCAACCCCAACTCCATTCTTCATATTCCCATATTCGTACATTTGTGCGAAGCTTTTCTTGGCGTTCTCCCCCATTTCGATCTCTTCCGCCATCTGTTTGTCCTCCGACCGCTGCCCACCAAGGAAAACCAAGTGGCCATAGGCAGCGTCGGCGTCCAGTTACGAAGAAGGAGGTCTACATCAATGTCCCATTGAAGACCGAAAACAAGAATTGGAAGGACGAGTGGTTCTATTGTGACAACCCTCCCCCTGTTCTTGCTGATTTCACTGGTGCAAAGGCTATTCCTCAAGCGCATTGGACAGAGAGGCCCAATCCGACTGATCCTCAAGTGGTCGCCCTGCTCAAGAAAATTGCCGATCTGAAGGCTGAAAGCGTCGATGGCATCACAGTGGCCAAAAGCTTTATCATCCGACGAGTTCAGCCCCTGAAGCTTCAATGTCACCCAGCATGGGACTATGTTAATGAGGATGAGACCAGGGAAGTGTCGGATCCACCAATTGGCAAACTCCGCCAAAGACACTTGGTGAAGATGTTTAAAGGGGAAATCCTTCAGGACTATTCTTTGGTCTCAAAGGCGTATAACAAGGGCACAATACGAACCCGAGTAAGCCTCAGTCTGCCTTTAGCTAGCCCTTGTTATCCTATCTTGAGTTTGTACTCATTGTTTTGATCTTTATGCAGGTGCTGGATACTTATGTATCTCATCTCCCGCTCCCTCAGACCGATACTGAGGGACCTGATTATGTCAAGAAGACACCGCTGAACGGCGCTGGGGGTTCAAGTTCCTCCGTAGGCGCTCGGCCAGTCAGCATGACTCCCGTCGTTACTCTGGCCTCCCCTGACAAGCTCCAGAAGCAGACCATCATGCGCCATCGCCAATATGTGGGGGACCAGGACGACGATGAAGAAATAACTGTCGCAGACGCTGGTCAACCTGCTCCTGCAACCTCCAGCCGACCTTCAGACCGACCAGAGCCCCTGAGTCAAACTCAGAGGTCAACGAAAGAGGTAGTGCAGACTGGCAAGACTGACCAGCCCTCTCAAAAGAGGAAGGAGACTGACTTCCAGTCAACTTCTTCAAAGAAGAGGCTATGCCGGATCAGGCTCAAGAAGGCTCCCAGGTTTAATCTTTAAACCCTATACTCCTTGTCTCTTATTGTTGATCTCAACATCTCCTGATCTCTTTCTTTTGTTTATTTATTTATTCTTGGCAGTCGGACAAGTGATTCTCAGAGTGCTCAAGGATCTGAGGATACTCGATCTGCGCTCCCACTTCGTCCGACTGGTGTGTCCCATTCGGTTGGCAAGTCTTCAAACACGCCAACCGAAGTGGATAAACTATTTGAACAGACGGTTCCTGCCTCCACTCTTGAGCCTCTGCCTCAGACCACTCCGACTAATATCTCTTTGCCTCTTGACAAAGGTAAAAGAACTCTTCCTGCAGATATGCTTAGTCGGCCTGAGGTAGAGGATGCGGAGATTTTGCACCAACACCACGAGTCCAGCAAGGTAACTCAACATTACGCTTTTACCTTGCTTCGCTCTCATCTTTTAGCCCATTTATCTTCTGCATATCAGAAAGTGTATGCTCTTGTGGAGCGAAAGCAGGCTAGAGTGGAATATCTTGAAGCCAAAACTTTCGGTATGTCCTTGGTCGCCTAATCTTCTTGTCTTTATGTTTTAGACTAACTTCTTATTTGTCTTGCTAGTCACCGGTCAACACCTCTCCAGGGCCCTAGAGGAAAACAAGAAGGTGTTGGCCGACCGACAAGAGATAAACAAGGTCTTAGACCAAGTTCGTGAAGATCTGGCTGGTAAGTTTTCTTTCCATCCATATTTAAGCAATCTGCTGACCACTCTAACGCTAAAAGCTTTACTTTTAGATCGTGATCAAAAAATCACCGATCTGGAGAAGTTAACTTCCAACCAACAGAGGTTCGTTGACGTCTTGAAGGTTGAGAAGGAAAGCCTCTCCAAATTGGCTGAACACCAGAAGACCGAGATCACTTGGCTATAGGAGGAGCTGAAGGGGTCTGACGCAAAGATAGAGGAGGCTAAGGCTGTCTCTAAATCTTTCAAATGTAAACTTGCCAGTAAGCCTTCGACTTCTTCCTTCTGCTTGATTCTTCTGTTGATCATACTGACCAATAATTATTATTTGCAGCTCTATCTTATGCCGCTCGGAAAGCAATAAACTGTGTTCATGCTAACCGAGTAGAGCAGACCGGTCACTCTCTAGACTACTTGTTGGAGCATGCTTCGAAAGCCATTGCTCATAACACTCAGCGAGTGGCGACCGAAGCCGGGAGTCAAGTGCTAGCGATTTGCCAATCCTGGTCTCCTGCTCTGCCATTGGACAAGATCAAAGACGGATTTAACCCCGACCTGACTGACGACCAATGTCTTTGCTCGAAAATATAGAAATCAATCCGACCGTGCCGACTCCCCTAGCAACTCCAGAGGTCGAACTTCGGGCTGACTCTTCTTCTCCTTCAAAGGAGATATAATCCTATAATATTGTAAAACATTAGTAGTATTTTTGTAATGATACTTGTGTATAAACTAATCTTATGCTTTTATAGCTTTAGAAGTTTGACAAAGATATCATTGACATGTTTCTATCAAGAGAAACAAAGATTTGCATCGGTCTGCCATAACATATTAGGTTGTAACTGGTAACCGCGTAATAAACAGAATCAACCAATCGACACATGACCTCTCACACTTTTGGCTTTGGGTTTAGTGTAGTGGTAGTCTGATGTGCAGCACAAAGTATTTAACCATGATGTATAAGCGTAAGACCAAAATAATAAAGACCAAAACTCAAGATCTCAAGATCTTATGATAATAAGTCGATCAAAAAATAGGCCAAAACCAAAATATGGTTAGACCGAGATGGGACACTATTGCTTGCCCCCTGGCTCGATTGTTTAATAGTATAAATTAAGGAATCGAGACAGATATAGAATGAAAATCATCAAAAAATCTTTCATTAAAAAAGAACGAAGTTTCATTCATAAATAATGTATAAATACACAAAATAATAACTAAGTATAGAAACGACGTAGCTGATTTATGTTCCAGGAGTTTGGAATATCATCACCGTCTTCGTACATCAGTCAGTAAGCCCCCGGGCGAGTGACTTCCTTCACTACGTACGGTCCTTCCCACTTCGGCGAGAGCTTATGCTGATTCTTTGTCGATTGCACTCGGTAAAGCACTAGGTCTCCAACTTGAAAACGGCGACTGCGGACGTTCTTATCATAATAATGATGCAAGTCTTGTTGGTAGGTGCCGACCGAAATAGAGCGCGATCACACAACTCCTCTGCCGCAATCAAATCAATCACTCGGTTCTCCTCAGAAAGCTTTTCATCGTACGCTTGAACTCGTGCCGAGACAAGACTGACCTCAGTCGGCAACATAGCTTCTGAGCCATAGACCAATAAAAAAGGTGATTGTCCAGTAGCCTGACTGGTGTTTGTCCGAAGCCCCCAAAGGACTGAAGGCAACTCTTTGACCCACCGACCGGCATAAGGTTTGAGTCTGTCAAATATCTGCGGCTTTAATCCTTGAAGAATCATACCATTGGCCCGTTTGACCTGCCCATTGCTTTTCAGATGAGCCACTGATGCAAAGTGGATCTTTATTCCCATCTCATCGGAAAAGTCTCGGAACTCCACTGAAGTGAATTGAGTGCCATTATCGGTAATGATATCATGAGGAACTCCAAACCGAGTGAATATATCTTTGACAAACTCGATTGCCTTCTTGGATGTAATCTTGCCAACCGGCTTTGCTTCAATCCACTTGGTGAATTTGTCGATAGCAACAAACAAATGAGTGAACCCGCCTGGCGCTTTCTTGAAAGGACCAACAATATCAAGCCCCCAAACATCAAAAGGCCAAGTCAAAGGTATCATGTGAAGTTTTTGTGAAGGCACATGTGTTTGTTGAGCAAAGAATTGACAACCCTCACACTTCCAAACAACTTGGTGTGCATCTTCGACCACCGTGGGCCAATAAAACCCTTGCCAGAAAGCCTTGCCGACCAAAGTCCTGGAAGCTGCATGATTGCCGCATATTCCCGAATGAATCTCTTCTACCAACTTCTGGCCTTCAGGAATTGAGATGCATCGCATCAAAATGTTGGAACCACCCCTTTTGTAAAGTTGGTCCCCCACCAACAAGTATCCTCGAGATCAAATCTCCAATCTTTGCTACTCATCCAAATACTGAATGAGTGGGTCACGCCAGTCGGTCTTGGAGACGTCATCGTCAACAAGATCAGCAACAATACTCATCAACATGTCCGACCGGGGAGAAATCGTTGGGGAATCTAGAACATGTAGGAAAACACCCGGCGGTACTGCAGACTGAGATGATCCTATCTTGGCTAACTCATCAGCCGCCTGGTTATTATCTCGGAGAACATGTGTGAACTTCAATCCATAAAATTTGTCTTTGAGTTTTCGCACTTCTTGGCAATAAGCACTCATGTTATCATCTACACAATTCCAATCCTTGGTGACCTGGTTAATAACCAAGGCCGAATCACCAAATATGTCGATGCGCTTAATGCCGAGTGACACAGCAATGCGCAGACCATACAGGAGAGCTTTGTATTCCGCAGCATTATTAGACGCGCGAAACATGATTTGAAGGATGTATCGAAGCCTTTCTCTAGTAGGCGAGATAAATACAACTCCTGCACCTGCCCCTTATAATTGAAGGGAACCATCAAAGTACATTTTCCAGTACTCGATATCTTGGGCAGTAGGAGGATTTTGAATCTCTATCCACTCGGCAACGAATTCAGATAATGCTTGTCCCTTTATAGCCGACAGAGGCGCGAACGTAATAGTATACTGACCAAGTTCGACTGCCCAATTGGCTATTTTTCCTTCAGCTTCTCGGTTATGTAATACCGTCCCAAGTGCAAAAGAAGTTTGAACTTCAATTGGATGAGCTTGGAAATAGTGCTTCAACTTCCTCGAGGTGATCAATAATGCATATAACAACTTCAAGATCTGTTGGTACCTTTGTCTTAGAGGCGCTAAGAATCTCACTCACGAAGTAGACCGGATGCTGTACTTTTTGCACATGTCCCTCCTCTTCTCGGTCGACTGTCAAAACAGTACTCACAACCTGGGTTGTGGTCAAGATGTAAAGCTGAAGTTTTTCTCCTGGTTCCGGAGGCACCACACTGGAATACTGCTGAGATGAATATTCAATTCGTCCAGTGCCGACTGCGCCTCCTCAGTCCAAACAAAGCCGTTCTGCTTTTTAAGCAACCGGAAGAGTGGTAACCCCCTAACCCCCAATCGGGAAATAAAGCGACTCAAAGATGCCATGCATCCGGTCAGCTTCTGAACGTCCCTTTGAGAATTAGGCGGCTTCATATCAAGGATTACCTTGATTTTATCTGGGTGAGCCTCTATACCTCGTTTTGAAACGATGTAACCGAGTAACTTTCCTGATGGAACCCCAAAAACACACTTTTTAGGATTCAGCTTCATTGAATAATGTCTAAGATTGTCAAAGGTTTCTACCAGGTCAGAGAGAAGTTCTTCAACTTTCCGAGTCTTGACAACGATGTTGTCAACATACACTTCAGCGTTCCGACCGATCTGAGTGGCAAGGCAACATTGAATACCTTGTTGGTAAGTCGCGCCAGCATTTTTCAGACTGAATGGCATAGTGATATAGCAATACGCGCCGAAGGGTGTTATAAAGGAAGTCTTGATCTGATCTTCGACTCTCAGTGGGATCTGGTGATAGCCTGAATAGGCATCCAGAAAGCTTAAAAGCTCACACCCGACTGTCAAATCTACAATCTGATCAATACGAGAAAGAGCGAAGGGGTCTTTTGGGCAGACCTTGTTGAGATCGGTATAATCAACACACATCCTCCACTCTTTATTCTTTTTAGGTACAAGGACCGGATTTGCTAACCAGTAGGGATGATACACCTCCTTTATAAACTTAGCTTCTAACAATCTAACTATCTCCTTCTTTATAGCGTCCTTGCGATCTTGCGCAAATCTTCTAAGCCTTTGGCGTTGGGGGTAGCCCCTAGAGGTACCCTTCACATGTGCTCAATCTTTTCCCTAGGAACTCCCGGCATGTCAAATGGTTTCCATGCAAAGATATCCCTATTTTCCTGCAGGAAAAGAGTGAGCGCGAGTTCCTATTTTTCATCAAGGTTGACCCCAGCATAAGTCACCTTATCGGGGTCCTCAGGATCAAGCGAAATCTCCTTGGTTTGGATGTCATCGGTCTGGATCTTGTCCTTGGTAGGTTACTTTGTAGGAACCTTCATTCCAGTCTGCTCCTCTATACCGACCGCCTTCTGGATCTCCTTTTGGTCTGACAGCATCAACTGTTTGGTAACCATATCACAACTCTGTACATTGCAATCAAAAGAATTCCGAAGATCAGAGTGGAGGGAGATTATTCCGTTCGGGCCTGGCATCTTGAGGGTGAGATATGGATAGTGCAGAACAGCCATAAACCTGGCCATCGCCGGTCGACCGATGATAGCATGGTATGCTGACTCGAAGTCTGCCACCTGGAAGAGGATACGCTCTATCCTAAAATTATCACGGGTGCCAAAGGTGACTGGCAGAGTGATTTGTCCAATTGAGACTAAAGTCTTGCCAGGTACAATCCCATGGAAGGGTGAAGAACTCGGTTGGAGGTCATTGATTGACAGACCGAGCTCTTGAAGGGTCCTAGTGAAGATTAGGTCCAAACTACTTCCTCCATCGATGAGTACTCTGTTGAAGTTCACCTCCTTCATAGCCGCAGCAAGCACCAATGGGTAGCGATCTGGTTTTGGTAGATGTTTTGGATGGTCCGACCGATCAAAGGTGATTGGCATCTCAGACCACATCATGTACTGAGGTGTAGCTGGCTCCACCGAGTTAATCTCTTGAAGCTCTAACTTTTGCTTGCGCTTGGATGTATAGACATCCGGCCTCCGAAGATGAAGTTTACTTCTTTGCGGGGCTCCTGGAACTCTCCTGAATCATCCTTGTCATCATCATCCTTAGGCTTGTCTTTGTTGCTGTTGTTGCACCTCGGGGGATCTTTGGCCACCTTGAGCGCAGCTGTTGCAAAACCCTTCAGATAATAGCAATCCTTTGCTTTTTGGTTTCCCTTGGGATGCCAAGGGCAAATGCCACTCATCAACTCATCAGTAGACGGCTGGTTCGTCCGAGGATTCTTCTGAAACCGGTCCATTGTGTTGACAGCATTGTCATGTTTTCTCTTCTTGTCCTTCTTGGAGGACTCAGGCTTGTTCGACCACTTCTCCTTGCCCTTTCCTCGGATATCATCAAGTGAAGACTCCCCTGATGCATACTTATCAGCAATCTCGAAGGACTCTTGAGCGGTGAGCTTGAGATCATGGTTCCTCCGACCGATTTCCTGGACCAGATCATCACTGCGAATTCCACCCAGGAAGGCAGTAATGATTTGCTGATCGGGGACGTTGGGGATCTCAGTCTTCTTAGCGCAAAACTGCTTGATGTAGTCACGAAGAGGCTCGTCTCCTTTCTGCTTGATCCGAGTGAGGTCAAAGTGGTTGCCCGGTCGGTTGCAAGTTCCTTGGAAATTTTCTATGAGTTTCCAGTTGAGGTCTCCCCAGGATGTGACTGACTCCTCAGGTAGAGATGTGAGCCATATCAGAACGGCAGGATCTAAGCAGACCGGAAGGTAATTAGCCATTACAAAGGAATCACCTCCAGCCGACCGGATCGTCGTGCTATAGAGTTGTAACCACTCTCGGGGATTGGTTTGTCCATCATATTTTTTGATGGGAACCGGCTTGAATCCTTTCGGCCATCGAGCAATGCAAAGTCGAGGGACGTAAGCCTTGATGCCATCAATCTCATCATCAGTCAGCGTTGGTGACCGCCTTTGTCGGTCTGGGGACATGGTTGGGCTACGACGGTGGCGTGGGCCAACATCCTCATCATGACGACGTCGTCGATTGCCATCATTATCACGCCGATCCCAATCATCATATTGATGTCGGTCGTCGCGGTTGTCTCTGGAGGAGGGTTCTGACGATCATCCCGTTGGTTGTCCCATCGGTCTTCTTGTCGGTCATCCCACCGGTCTTCCCATCGGGCGTCCATTCTTCGTTCACGTCGCTCTCCCTCATAGCGTCGGTTGGTCCCGAGCGCGCTCCTCATGGTGAGAGTTGATGGTGTCTCGTCCATCACGGAGGCTGAGAGAATTTCTCAGATCTTTGCGCCTTCGCCGACCCTGAGGAGATACATGGCTGGAACTTGCGACCGACTGAGACTTTGCAGCATCTTGTGTCGCTGCGGCTTTGAGCATAGCCACCACCTTCTGCATAGCAGGAGTTTGATAGTGGGCATCAACCATTAAGGTGTCAAGCAATGTCTTGGCCCTGGTGATGTTAATCTGTGGGGTGTGGTAGACCTTAACACCATCCACTTCAAGGTCAGGGCCAAGATCCAGTCGGCGTGCGTTACGTGATCCGTGTGACCCTCTTGGTCGACGGTGGTGACCGACCGATAATTCATCAGCTGGCGGGTTATCATCCTGTCTGCCTCCTTTGACCGGCTAGTTTTGGAGACCACAGGCTGGATTCCCTTCTTCTTCGACATCTGGATCCTCATCCTGGTTTCCAACAGCAGGATCTACTATATCCACCATGTTGACTGTATGGGGATATGAGTAGGTCAATCCGACCGTGTCCTCATCAAAAGACCGATCTGACGTCGAGTCATATCCGAAGGAAGAGTCTTCCTGCTCGGATCCGAGTGGGATCAATGCAGGGATAATGTCAGACGGACTCAGTGATCGCGCCATGGGGCTAGCTGCGATCGAGTCTGATCTGTAGTCATTCAGACCTAGGACTCCATTGTCGCCGATCGTGAAGTCGAGCGATCCAAAAGAGATCTTGAAGTCTGGCGAGTATTGGATGATGGGAAGTTCGACCATCATAGTCGACGGAGAGTCCCAGCGGGCCTTGTCCCCTTCCTGGCGCGCCAACTGTCGATGCTCAAGACCGGTAGTAAATATATAGGGCTACGTCGAGACCAAGAACTACGATGGTTACACAAGACGTCGAATTATACTGGTTCGGGCCCTCTCAATGAGGGTAAAAACCATACGTCCTGTGTTTTGTATTGTATTGATTGTCACGAGATGTTAAGCCTAAATTGCCTCTAACTCTCCCCCCTTCTGTCTGTCCCTCCAATGGGGGGGTACCCTGCCGCCTTATATATCCGGTCGACAGGGGGGTACATCCAGAGTCCTAGTCGTACTCTACAAGAATTCTATATGGAAAGTCTCATCTTTCTTGTCTTGTACTCCAAGCCGAGTCGGTCGGCTTCCTTGTTGCTGAAGTACCCGGTCGGCCACCGACTTTAGCCTTGTATGAGGATACCCATAAAGCAAGTATCCCACAAAAAGATTGATAAAAATGTCATAAGTATGTTTCTGTCATTAAGAAACTCAAATTGTATCGTTCTGCCTTAACATTTTAGGTTGTGACTCATAACCGCGTAACAAGCAGAGTCGACCAATCGACACATGACCTCTCGCACTTTGGCTCTGGGTTTAGTGTAGTGGTAGTCTGATGTGCAGCATAAAGTATATAACCATAATGCAAAGATGTTAGACCAAGAAAATGAAGACCGTATTCAAAGAGAAGAAATCGGTCAGAAAGTAGTCCAAAACCAAAATACAGTTAGACTGAAGTGGGACATTATTACTAGCCCCCTGGCTTGATTGTTTAATAAAATAAATTAAGGAATCGAGACAATATAGAATGAAAATCATCAAAAAATCTTTCATCAAAAAGACCGAAGTTTCATTCATGAATAATGTATAAGTATACAAAGGAATAATTATGTATAGAAATGATGTAGCTGATTTATATTCCAAGAATTTGGTATATCATCACCGTCTTCATACATCAGTTGGTAAGCCCCCGGGCGAGTGACTTCCTTCACAGCATATGGTCCTTCCCACTTTGGAGAAAGCTTATGCTGGTTCTTCGTTGACTGCACTCGACGAAGCACTAAATCTCCAACTTGGAAGTGGTGATTATGTACGTTTTTATCATAATAACAACGTAAGCCTTGTTGGTAAAGTGTCGACCGAAATAGAGCGCGATCATGCAACTCCTCTGCTGCAATCAAATCAATCTCTCGATTCTCCTCAGAAAGCTATTCATCATACGCCTGAACCCGTGCCGAAACAAGGCTGACTTCGGTCGGTAGCATAGCCTCTGAGCCATAGACCAATGAGAAAGGTGACTCACCAGTTGCCCGACTGGTGTTTCTGCGAGCCCCCAAAGAACTGAAGGCAATTCTTTGACCCACCGACTGGCATAAGGCTTAAGCCTGTCGAATATCCGAGGCTTCAATCCTTGGAGAATCATACCATTGGCCCGTTTGACCTGCCCATTGCTTTGAGGATGAGCCACTGATGCAAAGTGGATTTTTATTCCCATCTCATCGGCAAAGTCACGGAACTCCACTGAAGTGAATTGAGTGCCATTATCGGTAATGATATCATGAGGAACCCCGAACCGAGTGAAGACATCCGTGGCAAACTCAATAGCCTTCTTTGATGTAATCTTGCCGACCGGCTTTGCTTCAATCCACTTGGTGAATTTGTCAATAGCAACAAAAAGATAAGTGAACCCGCCTAGTGCCTTTTTGAAAGGATCGACAATATCGAGCCCTCAAACAGCAAAGGGCCAAGTCAAAGGTATCATCTGAAGTTGCTGTGAAGGCACATGCATTTGTTGAGTGAAGAATTGACAACCTTCACACGTTCGAACGACCCGGTGTGCATCTTCAACAGCCGTGGGCCAATAAAACCCTTGTCGGAAAGCTTTGCCGACCAAAGTCTTGGAGGATGCATGATTGCCATATATCCCGGAATGAATTTCTTTTACCAACTTTTGGCCTTCTGGTATCAAGATGCATCTCATCAAGATGTTTGAACCTCCTCTTTTATATAGTTAGTCTCCCACTAACAAATACCCTCCACATCGGGTCTCCAACCTTCGTTGCTCATTAGGATCCGAAGGCAGCGTTCCCTTATCCAAATATTAGAAGAGCGGGTCGTGCCAATCAGTCTCCACATTGTCATCACGAACAAAATCAGTAACATCACTCATTAATACATCCGACCGAGGAGTAATCGTGGGGGAATCCAGAGTGTGTAAGAAAACACGTGGCGGGACCACAGACCGGGATGATCCCATTTTGGCCAATTCATCGGCCGCTTGGTTATTGTCTCGAAGAATATGCGAGAACTTCAATCCATCGAATTTGTCTTCGAGCTTCCTTACTTCTTGATAGTAAGCACGCATACTGTCATCCACACAGTTCCAATCCTTAGTGACCTGATTAATAACCAAAGCTGAGTCACCAAAGACGTCGAGACGCTTGATGCCGAGTGAGCGGCAATGCGCAGACCGTGTAGAAGTGCTTCATATTCCGTAGCATTGTTAGGCGCGCGAAACATCAACTGAAGGACATATCAAAACCTCTCTCCAGTGGGTGAGATAAACACGACTCCCGCACCCGCTCCTTGTAATTGAAGAGACCCATCGAAGTATATTTTCCAATACTCGATATCTTGTGCAGTAGGCGGGTTTTGAATCTCTATCCACTCAGCAACGAAATCAGCTAGCGCTTGTCCCTTTATAGCCGACCGAGGCACGAATGTGATGGTATATTGACCAAGTTCGGCTTCTCGGTTGTGTAGCACTGTGTCGAGTGCGAAGGAGGTCGGACTTTGATCGGATGAGCTTGAAAGTAATGCTTCAACTTCCTGGAGGTGACCAACAATGCCTACAACAACTTCAAGATCTGTTGGTATTTTACCTTAGAGGCACCAAGGACCTCACTCACAAAGTAGACCGGGTGTTGTACTTTTTGTATATGCCCCTCTTCTTCTCGGTCGACCGTTAAAACAGTACTCACAACCTGAGTTGTGACCAATATGTAAAGCTGAAGTTTTTCTTCTGGTTTCAGAAGCACCAATACTGCAATGCTGCTGAGGTAAACCTTCAACTCGTCCAATGCCGACTGCGCCTCTGCGGTCCAAATGAAGTCTTCCTGCTTTTTAAGCAGCCGGAAAAGTGGTAACCCTCTAACCCCCAGCAGGGAAATAAAGCAACTCAAGGATGCCATGCATCCGGTTAGCTTCTATACATCCCTTTGAGAATTAGGTGGCCCCATACCAAGGATCACCTTGATTTTATCCGGGTTAGCTTCTATACCTCATTTTGAAATGATGTAACCAAGCAGCTTTCCCGAAGGAACCCCAAAAACACACTTCTTGGGATTGAGCTTTATTGAATAATGCCTCAGATTGTCAAAGGTTTCTGCCAGGTCAGAAATAAGCTCTTCGATGTTCCGAGTCTTGACGATGATGTCATCAACATACGCTTCTGTGTTCGGATCGATCTGAGCAGCAAAGCAGCGTTAAATACCTCGTTGGTAAGTTGCGCCAGTGTTCTTCAGATCGAAAGGCATCATGATATAGCAATAGGCGCCGAAGGGTGTTATAAAGGAAGTTTCAATCTGATCTTCGACCTTCAGTAGGATCTGGTGATAGCCTGAATAGGCATCCAGAAAGCTAAAGAGCTCACACCCGGCTATCGAGTCTACAATATGATCAATACGAGGAAGAGCGAAAGGGTCTTTAGGACAGACCTCGTTGAGATCAGTATAATCAACACACATCCTCCATTCTTTATTCTTCTTGGGTACAAGGACTAGATTTGCTAACCAGTCGGGATGATACACTTCCTTTATAAACTTAGCATCTAATAGTCTAACTATCTCCTTCTTCATGGCATCCTTGCGATCTTGCGTGAATCATCTAAGCCTCTGCCGAACGGGGGTAGCCCCTAGGGGTACCCTTAACTTGTGCTCAATCTTTTTGATGTGGACAAGGGTTCCCGATCTTCCGATAGGTTCTGATAATCTTGATTAAGGCGGAGGCGATACACAAATCGATCCGGCTTCCGAACGATACATTCTGAACCCCGCAATCGCAGCACAATGTCTCCTCTGGTTATCAACCGTTCAAGAACAATTGACCTCGCCGAGAAGGCTTATCCTTGCCTGCAAATCAAGAACACAAGCAAGAACAAAGAAGAATGCAACCAAATTTGCAAGTATACGATGAATCTCACAAGTTGGGGTCTCACAAACCGATCAAACGGCAAAACTGTTATCAATAGAATAATCTAAGCAAAACCCAAACCCTAATGAAGAGGCAGCGGCTGTATATGAGGACCCTAGGGTTGTGCAAGACCCCCTGGACGCAGCCCTAAGTGGGCTCAACTCGATACATGGCCCAAAGACCGATTATGGTGTCGCTGCACCAGGACAGATTCTGTACATCAACTTGTTTCGACGATTCCTGATGGCTCGCGACGAATTTTGATATGGGACCAGTTGGGTTGGAAAGATCTTTTCGTTATGTTTCCAGGCATATGTAGAACGTCCAAATCCGAGTCCGTATGCGTCCTTATGATATGTAGAACTATCATCTTCTTTATGTAGATGTTCAAATGTATTAGGTGCAACAAGAGGCAAAGAAATATGTTCATCCTCTAGTAATTCAGATTTGGATGGAAGTGTTGCAACATTTGAAATAGCCCAATCTATCCTAAATGGTTCATTCTTTCTTCTCTCAAATCTTTGTTGGTCCTCTTCTAAAATTTCAGCAGCAGTCATAGGTTTAAGAGTAACCCTTCTACCATTGTATTTAAATGAGTAGCTATTAGCAATGGCATTATGTGAAACATTATTTGTAGATATCCAAGGTTTACCTAATAACACATGACATGCTTGCATAGGTACTATATCAAATTCTGCACTATCCTTGTAAGAACCAATAAGAAATTCAATGCGTGCAATTTGATCTACTTTTATCTTACCACAAGAATTTACCCATTAGATGTAGTATGGACATGGGTGTGGTTGTGTGGTCAAGCCAAGCTTCTCGACCAACTCCAAGCTTGCAATATTGTGGCTACTCTCTCCATCAATGATGACACGACAACGTCGATCCTTCACAACAAAGTGAGTCTGGAATAAATTGTTCAATTGATTTTTCTCTACCCTCTCCATTTGAGAACTGAACACTCATTGTGCTACAACACTCTTATCATCATGAGATGCTATCAATTCATTTCCATGAGTATTGGAACCTGTCATTGTTAGTAGCAAACAAGAAAACACACAAGAGTATATTTTCCTATCACTACTATGTAATAACGGTGGAAACTCTCAACAAGAAAATGGAAGCATCTCACCAAGCCCTTACAAAGTTCTTAATTATAGCAAGAAAAGGATACCTTGGAGAGTGTGAACTGACAATTGCGAGAGTCAAAAATTTGTGCCTGTTCAGAAGGATATATATGGAGCTTGGATAGGCAATATTAGGTAGCAAGGATTAGCAAGATCTCAATTCAGAAATTGCAAAACTGAATAATAGTCCCAAGCTAGTCTATGTCACCGGCCTAAACTTGTCTCGGACCTAGTTCAAGCAAGCAAGCGAATGACTTAACAAAGAATGCAAAGGCTGCAAGCGAATGACTTCTCTTTTTTGTGCGGCTTTTTCCTCTTGTGCACTTTTGCCTTTTTCTTTTCTTTTCTTGTGAATCAGAACTGCAGCAAGGTATTAGTACTAGAAATAAAACGGAAAATATATTTTAGCATAAGCAATATTATGATCTGAATATGATAGTCACAGAGATAGATAATATATTATTCCAAAACTCTCAATGTGTGCAACAAACTGAATTTTTTTTCTCTTGATTCTCTATGAACAAGGACATGCACCACTCAAACAAGACCAAAGAACAAGCACTAGACCAGCAATACAATGACCTTGTAGGGACTAAAATTCAGAGAAGCAAACTAAACTAAAAATTGCATAGCACAAGGGGGATATAGGACAGCGGAAACACGACGAACAAATATTTTTGTAGGGTAGTTTTCTGGAGTTTAGGACTGAACAAAATAACAGAGATAAGGGTGAACCTAACAGTGTACCTGAAGCTCTGATACCACTTAATGTGGATAAGGGTTCCCGATCTTCCGATAGATTCTGATAATCTTGATTAAGGCGGAGGCGATACACAAATCGATCCGGCTTCTGAACGACACGTTCTGAACACCGCAATCGCAGCACAACGTCTCCTCTGGTTATCAACCGTTCAAGAAAGATTGACCTCGCCGAGAAGGCTTATTCTTGCCTGCAAATTAAGAACACAAGCAAGAACAAAGAAGAATGCAACCAAATTTTCAAGTATACGATGAATCTCACAAGTTGGGGTCTCACAAACCGATCAAACGGCAAAACTGTTATCAACAGAATAATCTAAGCAAAACCCAAACCCTAATGAAGAGGCAGAGGCTATATATGAGGATCCTAGGATCGTGCAAGACCCCCTGTACGCAGCCCTAAGTGGGCTCAACTCGATACATGGCCCAAAGACCGATTACGATGTCGCAGCACCAAGACAGATTCTATACATCAACTTGTTTCGATGATTCCCGACGGCTCGCGACGAATTTTGATATGGGACCAGTTGGGTTGGAAAGATCTTTTCGTTATGTTTCCAGGCAATGTAGAATGTCCAAATCCGAGTCCGTATGCGTCTTGAGCGTCCGTTTTAGTGCAGACTGGTCCTGGGCTCCAAAACAGACTCAAAGTCGGTTTTGGATTGGGCTTCCACCTTGGCTTGGACGTCCTTGCTGGCCCATCACGCCTCCAATCACCTCCTCAGCTATATCATCATCATATCCATGGTTCCTAACAATAATTAAATCATTAGGTAGCAATCTATTATCAAAATCACATAAACAAAACATTAGAAACGAAGTCACCTGTAAATTCAGGTGATGCACATGAACTTTCATCTTAGTTGGAGGAGTGTTGCATGTATCCATAGGTGTAATGTTCTCATCACTTTTCCCTAGGAACTCCCGGCATGTCAGATGGTTTCCAAGTAAAGATGTCCCTATTTTTCTGGAGGAAAAGAGTGAGCATGAGTTCCTATTTCTCGTCGAGGTTGGCCCTAGCATAAGTTACCTTATCGGGGTCCTCAGGATCGAGCAGGATTTCCTTGGTTTGGATGTCATTGGTCATAATCTTATCTTTGGTAGGCCTCTTTGTTGGAACTTCCGCTCTGGTCTGCTCCTCCGTGCCGACTGCCTGCTGGATCTCCTTCTTGTCGGACAACATTAACTGTTTATTGGCCATCTCACAACTCTGTACATCGCAATCAAAAGAATTCCGAAGATCAGAGTGGAGGGAGATTATTCCGTTTGGGCCTAGCATCTTGAGGGTGAGATACGGATAATGCGAGATAGCTATGAATTTAGCCATAGCTGGTCGACCGATGATAGCATGGTATGCTGAGTCAAAATCTGCCACCTGGAAGAGAATACGATCGGTCCTGAAATTTTCATGGGTCCCGAAGGTGACCAGCAGACTGATCTGTCCAATTGGAACTGAAGTCTTGCCAGGTACAATTCCGTGGAAAGGTGAGGAACTCGGTTGAAGATCATTGATTGACAGACCGAGCTCTTTGAGAGTCTTGGTGAAGATTAAGTCCAAACTGCTTCCTCTATCAATGAGTACTTTGTTGAACTTCACCTCCTTCATCGTAGCAGCAAGCACCAGTGGGTATCGACCCGGCTTCGGGACGTGCTTGGGGTGATCCGACCAATCAAAGATGATTGGCATCTCAGACCACCTCATGAATTGAGGTGCAGCTGGTTCCACCGAGTTGATCTCCCGAAGCTCCAACTTCTGCTTGCGCTTGGACACTTAGGCATCCGGGCCACCGAAGATGAAGTTGACTTCCTTGCGAGGCTCCTAGAACTCCCCTGAGTCATCCTTGTTGCCATCGTCATTGGTCTTGTCCTTGCTATTGCGCCTCGGGGGATCTTTGGCCACCTTGAGCGCAGCTGTTGCAAATCCCTTCAGTCGATAGCAATCCTTTGCTTTGTTGTTTCCCTTTGGGTGCCAAAGGCATGGACCACTCAGCAGCTCGTCCGTGGATGGTTGGCTCGTTCGAGGGTTCTTCTGAAGTCGGTCCACCGTGTGAACCACGCTATCAGGCATCCTCTTCTTGTCCTTCTTGGAGGACTTGGGCTTGTTCGACCGCTTCTCTTTGCCTTTTCCCCGGATGTCATCCAACGTCGACTCACCAGACGTGAACTTGTCAGCGATCTTGAAGCACTCTTGAGCGGTCAGCTTGAGGTCATGATTCCTCCGACCGATCTCACGAACCAAATCATCACTACGGATCCCTCCTTGGAAGGCGGCAATGATTTGTTGGTCCAGGACATTGGGGATCTCAGTCTTCTTAGCGCAAAATCACTTCATTTAATCACGAAGAGGTTCGTCGGTCTTCTGCTTGATCCGAGTGAGGTCAAAGTGGTTGCCCGATCGATTGCATGTAGCTTGGAAACTTTCTATGAGCTTCCTGTTGAGGTCTCCCCAAGATGTGATTGACTCCTCTGGAAGAGATATGAGCCATATCCGAACAGCTGGATCCAGGCAGACCGGGAGGTAATTAGCCATTACATAGGAGTCAGCTCTAACCAACTAAATCGTCATGCTGTAAAGCTGCAGCCACTCTCGGGGATTGGTCTGACCATCGTATTTCTCGATGGGGACCGGCTTGAATCCTTTTGACCATCGAGCTATACGAAGCCTAGGGATGTATGCCTTGATGCCATTGATCTCATTGTCGGTCGGCATCATCGATCACCTATGCCAGTCTGGAGACGGGGTTGCACGGCGGCCGTGTCGTGGTCTAACATCGTCATCATGACGACGACGCCGATGGTCGTTATCCTCATTATCGCGCCGATTCCGATCATCTCATCGACGTTGGTCATCGTGGTTGTGCCTTGGAGGGGGATCTTGATGGTCCTCTCATCAGTCGTCCTGTCGGCCATCCGTTCTCCAATCGCGGCATTCTTCCTTATAGTGTCGGTTGTCCTGAGTGCGTTCTTCATAGTGAGAGTTGATGGTATCTCGTCCATCACAGAAGCTGAGAGAATTTCTCAGATCTTCACGCCTTTGTCGTCCTCGCGAAGATACGTGACTAGAGCTTGTGACCGACTGAGATTTTGCGGGCCTCTTGAGCCACAGCGGCCTTAAGCATAGCCACCGCCTTCTGCATCGCGGGGGTCTGATAATTTGCGTTGACCATTAGAGTGTCGAGCAAAGTTTTGGCCCCTGTGATGTTATTCTGAGGGGTGTGGTAGACCTTGACGCCATCCACTTCGAGTTCTGGACCGAGATCCAGTCCGCGTGCATTGCGTGAACCGCGCGACCCTCTTGGTCGACGGCGGTGACCGATCGATAAGTCATCAGCTGGAGGGTCCTCCTCCTGTTGACCTCCTTTGGCCAGTTCATTTGGGTGGCCATCAATGGGGTTATCTTCATGTTCACTGTTTTGGTCACCATCCTAGTCTCCATCCGCGGGATCTGCTATATCCACCATGTTGACAGTATGGGGATATGGGTAAGCGGATCCGATCGAGTCTTCATCAAAAGACCGATCCGATTTTGAATCATTCCCGAAGGAAGGATCTTCTTCCTCAGATCTGAGTGGGCCCAGCACGGGGATCATGCCAGATGAACACGGTGATCGCGCCATGGAGACGGCTGCGGTCGAGTCGGATCTGTGGTTTTCCAGACCTAGGGCTCCGTTGTCGTCGACTGCAAAGTCGAGCGATCCAAATGAGATCTTGAAGTCCGGTGAGTACTGGATGATGGGAATTTTGGCCATCGTAGTCGACGGAGAATCCCGATGAGCCTTGTCCTTTTCCTGGCACACCAACTGTCGAAGCTTGAGATCGGCAGTAAAATGTATAGGGCTACGTCGAGACTAAAAACTACGATGGTAACACAAGACGCTGAATTATACAGGTTCGGGCCCTCTTGATGAGAGTAAAAACCCTACATCATGTGTTCTGTGTATTGATTGTAATCTAGGGTATTTCGTGTGTCCTGTCTTCCTGATGGGGGGTACCTTGCCGCCTTATATATCCAGTCGGTAGGGGAGTACATGAAGAGTCCTAGTCGTAACCTTTTAGAGTTTACATAGAAAGTCTATCTCTACATGCCTTGCGCTCCAAGTTGAGTCGGTCAGCTTCCTTGTTGATGAAGTACCCAGTCGGCTACCGACTTAGTCTTGTATGTGGATACCCGTAAGGCAAATATCCCACAGAACTTTGAAGCATATTTTACTAGATTTCCGGCTAGGATTTAATTAAGTTTAGTTCTCAAATAGAACTTTGACTTGGTTATTTCCCGGCTATTCTTCCGCTAGGACAACGGAAGAATATCTAGTGAAGGCGTAGGCGCGGTGCCTAAGTTAACACTAGCTGGATTTGCATTCGTCCCCACGGGCTGTGTGGTAGGCGGCAGGTGGTGACAACCCTGTCCGTCCATTTAGTAATCCACCATGTTCGGGAAGTCTCAAGTAGTGTTGTCTAGCGGTAACGTGCCCACTAGTGCACGAGGTTAGTTACCGACCCTATTAGTGGATTGTTGTCATGCCCCGAAGTAAGCTTATTGGTGAAAGACTTGAGGCTGTACCATGGATTTGGTGTAAGCACTCAACCCGAGTAACTAGGAATTTTGACACTTGGCTAGATTTAGCAAAGTTTATCTTAGAAATTCTAGACTTAGACTCGCTGTCCTCTCGGCTAGCTTAATCGATCTCTTTTATCTATCTTAGTATGGATTTCTTATGTATTACTACTCCCCTGTTTATCATTGAATATCTTTAACCCTGTCTTTGGTCGGTTGGTATAACTCTTATAGTCATATCTTTGTTAAACCAAGATACTCTTACGCCAAGCTTCCCTGAAGAAAATAAATACGATACCTTGGAATACTCCCAGGTGAAATGCTACAATAGATGTTCCGTACGCTTACGGATTGGTCCACTCTTCTCTTAAAGCATAACAAACATCAATCAATACTTCGAGCGTTGTTACCAGATAATATTTTGGTGCGATGTTAAGAAATGCCAACAGGCTCCCGCTTTGATCAGCCATGAAGCTGACGGTGCCAAAGCGGATCTTGTCTCTCGGGCAGAACTTGACGTCGATGAAAGCCATCGATTTCAAGGGAGTTGGACTCAACATCGCCCCTTCCTGGCACGCCAACTGTCAAGAGATATTCTCGATAGTAGATTCAGGTATACGTATGAGTATGAAAGATCGATGGACACAGGACACAGGATTTATATAGGTTCGGTCCTCCCGGAGGATAACAACCCTACATCCTGTTCGATATTTCTGTATTGCTAGGGCTCGTATTGGAATTAGGGTTCCAATACGAGTTCTCTGCCTTGCCGAAAGCCCCCTGCCCTCCTTATATATCCGAAGGGCAGTGGTTTATATGATAATCTATTATTTGGTTACAACAGATCCTATTTCTCCATCATATCTGCTAATCTAACTTGCTGCTTACTCAAAACAAATATCTAAATAAATATCTTCTAGGCCGCATTCTCCAATATTTCATAACCGAACCCCCGACCCACTCGGTCATGTAGCCGAATGGTTAGGTATCCCGGGTATATATGTCCCACAATGAGGTTGTTTTATTTTCAAAGATACCAGTACCATGAGTTAGTAGCCAACGTTAATTGGTTAGCAAAGTACTAGTGAATAGTAGAATGCACTTTTTGAACAACGCTAGCTTAGGAAACCGTTTGGTTGCAATCACTTGAACAAAATAATATCAGCATATGACAATATACAGCTGCAAGTGGAACACGAAGGTCAGGAACCAACTCTGCTTGAAGCTATTTTTGACAGGCTAGCTACTGGTACATTATACTATGCTGCATTTATGTCCTGTGAAGTTGTCTTCAAGACCTGGTGCAATAAGTAGGACCATGCAACTTACCATATTGAACAATAAAAATACAATTTGCCATTACTTTGTGGTGTAGATATGAATTTATAAGGACACGGCACTAGAATCAGTAGTACCCAATTGCCAATATGTGATGCTGAAACATCTGTGTCAAAACCTGAATAAATAAAACAACATCAAATGTTTATTGCTTCCTGCAGAGTAAGAGATAACTTCGAGTGAAAAAAGCGACAGCCAAGTACTTCGTGGATACGCCCCCACAGAGGCACGTTCCACGGGAGACTCCGTCGTCTCTCGAGCAACCCTGTCCATCTTGCTTGCGAAGTCCCAATGACTCGGCCGAAAGCCCAAGACAAGTTTATTATTGACGCATACTGAACACAAGACTCATCGTGACGAGATGGGACGACAAGTTTATTGTCGACGCATACTGAGCACGACTCACCATGTCGTGCATAAATATGGAATAATTATTCTTAGGAAGAAATTGGCCGAGAGAGACCAGCCTTAAGCTTGATGCGGTGTTCAAGTTCTGCAGCTAGCTAGTAGGCTGCCGCCCCGTGCTCTGCTGGCCTCAGCTTGAGGAAGTCAATGGCCCGTTTGCCCGCGGCGTATGCGTCCTTGAGCACCTGGAGGCCACCAACATCTTTGTCGAGGAGGAGGATGCTGAGGACGGAGTTGTCAGTGTGCGGCTTCACTCCGTAGACGAGGTCCGGCCGAGCACATGGTGGATAGTAGGAGAACCTCGCGAACGTGGTGACCCTCTCGCCGACCTTGTCAATGAAGAACTCCTCCGTGAAGCCCAGCCCCGTGGCCGTGGCCCCGAGCACGACCTTGGTCACCTGCTCACACTTCCGGGTGTACTCGTGGAGAAGAGCCGTGAGAAACTGTGGGTGGCTGGGCCAGAGCTCCAGCTGCCTCTCGTCCTCGGGCTGCACCTTCAGGTACAGGCGGTCGCACCAGTCGAGGATCTGCTCGTTCGTTTCCACGCGGTCGATGCCGATGCCCTCGTGCTGGAACTTGTCGCCGTCGATGACGTTGGAGTACTTGAGCTTCTCCTCCGGCGTCAGGTAGAAGAAGTCCCTCGTCACGCCAAGGATGCCGTCAAGGAGTTCCTTGGGTATTCCATGACCGGTCAAAATATATATATATATATATATATATATATATATATATATATATATATATACCACATTTGCATTTATACCACAAATAGTCCCCACGACTCGAGTGCCGACCGGAGCTTAGCGGCTTCGTCGACGTGATCATCGGGCGCCCCGACCAGGCGGCTCACGTCCACGGTGGGAAGCACCATATCAGCCGCCATGACCGCGCCGGTGGGACGGTCCTCCTCCCGATGCACGTACTGGCTCGGCGGCTCCCGTATGCCGCCGTTGGCGATTTCTTGCACGAGCTGCCTCTGTGCTTCAAGTACCATACTCAAATTTCGGTTCTATGAAGTTTAAAAGGCTGCTGTTTTTCTCCCTTGTGACCTTATTGTGCTCTAGACGGTTGATGAATCCCTCTTATTTATAGCGGTGCGAGGTCGCAATGTTTCAATGTGTGACAAAAGGCAAACCAAGTAGCCGATCACGTTGGTATCTCCTTGCAAAAAAAAAAAAAATCACGTTGATATCTTAATACGATCGAGGGATACACTAGCTACTATTTCAACACTATTTTATGATCAAGATAAATGCCTCATGACTCACCGTTCCGTATCATTCTGCGATCGAGGAATGCGTACAATGGACCTTTTTAATTAAATTAGAGGAGTTTTATTTTACTGTCTAAAATATTAGCCACTAGTTTTGAGAAACTATTGACCAATAATTTGAGGATAATTTTATAATTATATCATTATAAATGATTTTATATTTATTTAATAACAGAAATCTAACCCTACTGAATTATTGAAATATCAGTTGATCTTTGAAAAAAAAACCAATTATTAATCATATTACTAATTTATTTTTATTCATGACAATATAAAATAATTATTATAAGTTTAGAAATATTATTTTTTTCTGATATTACTCTCAAACTGATAAACTATTGCTTAGTAGTTATGTGTTTAAATTATCGAATCTAAACTATTGGCCAATAGCTTTTCAATACTAATGGTCAATATTTTGGATAGTAAAACTCCTTTTAAATTAAACACCTCGTAATATGGAAAGAACCTCATATACACGACCTGATTTTTGTTGTAGTTACCAAGTTTCTAGAAGATGTTTGATTGAAACAAAAGTATTCTTCAACCTTATACAATAATGTTTTGGGAAATTTGTGTAGAACACATAAACAAAATATTTTTTTAGGAAAAACACTGTGTTTTCATTAAATTTCAAGACCAGAGATAGGACAGCAGTCAACAGATCAGGCACACAAGACGGGCTATCTGCCAGAAAGAAACAAGCTCTACACTAAGCTCCTGGATTTCTCCCACAATTAAACAAGTTCCAGGCAGTCTGATATATAAGCTGTAAATCGCCGCACCCTGTGCTGCCTTGCGAATTGTATCGCATCTTTACATGCCATTGCCTCCAAAGTGCATGCATCCAGTCCGCGCTCATACCACTTGGCATCTCCTCCAATGAATTCTCCCTGACTGTTACGCGTGGAGGCCTAACGGCGCCACACCCCCCCAACCCCCCCCCCCCCCCACCCCCCGCGCGTTAGACAAACATTTCTCGTGTGCGCACATGGCAAAACGTGTTTGTCGTGTGGCTGATGAAAGGCACACGGCGAATAGAGGGCTTGGGTCCTATTTGCTGTCGGGTTCGTTGTGCATCACATACAGCGAAGGTTTTTATCGTGTGTTTTCCGACCCACGTGGCAAAAGAATGTTTTCCGGTAGTGGTTCTTTGGGAATGACAGCTGGTTTCACTGGGCGGTTAATCTGCCAGAATTCAAAGGCTGTATCCTCACCCAGATCATCGCCTTCCTGACTGACACTGACCTTAGCTTATACAATCAAACACAGCTCCGAAGGTGTCGACTTTGTAATCGTACCGAAGAAATCATTAGTAATTGTCGAACCACTTGCTACTATAATCCAAGTTTTGAGCTGTGTTATTAAATGATAGCTGTACGATCAAAACCAGTAACACTGTGATCCCTTTCCGTTCGATCCACGTCTCTCTTCATATTTCAATGTTAATGTGGAAGCAACAAATTTCAGCTAGTTGCTTCGAAAAATAAACAAAAAGCAAAAGGCAAACCGCAGCCATTGGTGTTCGCTGATCCAACAGCTATCGAAAAGCAAAACTCTCGACCTTTTGTGCGGCAAGGTATTGCTTCCATAAAACTATTGATGTATAAAGTTCACAGTTTTTTTCCTTCAAGCTCGGCTTTGCACAGGTATACTAAGAAACGTTTCTTTCGAAACAATTCAGCAAAATTAATTGCCCTTTTGGCTTTGATGTTACTCAACATCAATTCAGCAAAATTAACCATGCAGAGGTTAAATGTTGAGGCATTCACAAATATAGCACTAATTAAAAACATTATTATCAAGCTACTTGTATGACAGAAGTGAAAGTAATAAACACGTATCTAGCAAATTAAGTGTAGGCTGGTTACGTTACTAGTGAAACCAACCACTCATATATGTTTATGACTGATTATTCTTTTTGTATACACGATGATTCTATTGACAGTAGCAAAGGGGTTCACAGTGCAGTGGTAAAGATTATTGGCTGGGGAGCTCCCACCCAAGATTCAATCGGGTGCTGCATAATTTATGGAAAATAAAAAAAATCACTCATTATGTCCCATTTACTCGGTTGAAACCGACCTATGATGGGCTCAAATAAAGCCGTGAGGGCGGTCTTATCCCACCGGTCGAGTTTTTTTTTATTCTATTGACAGTAAGGCGACAGATTACTAGTAGTGAAACCAACCACTCATGTTTAAACCATGGGCGAGAAAGACCATAGGGAAGAAGCACCATACTTTAGGTTCAAAAGGTTACAAGGCCTTATGGTGGCCTTACTTTGTAAGGTATGGCTGCTCAATGCCTTACTTGTTTTTTTTTTCAGAACACGCCCTGGAATTTGAATACGTCGGTAATGAAGTTACAAAGTCTTGCATACAGTTGTCAAGTATGGGTGGCAATGATGTTTCAAAGCAAAGATACGAAACAATCATTGACCAGAGTGGATTAAAGATTAATGAAAAGTAAATGCTAACTACATAGTACTTGCCAAAGTAAAGATTCGAAACAATCATTGACCAGAGTGGATTGAAGATCTTGATCACCATCGTCCACTTGTCAAGTATGGGTGGCACTGATGTTTCAGCAGTAGTTGTAAACTGTCTAGTACGGGTGGCACTGATGTTTCAATGTGAAAAATTTGCGATGACAAAAGACAAAGCTTGTGAGCTGATCAGCATTCACGCTGCTGTCTTACCACTATCGGGCGATACCCATACCCCAGATACTATTTCGGCATTATTTTATAAATAGCCCAGACGGTCAGTAGGCCTGTTGGGCGCATATATACTTGCATGAACAATTGACATCATGCTGAAAATATAAACGCCAATGCATTGCCCTTTGTATCTTTCAGCAACCGATTGATGAATGCAGTATAATCAATACTGTTTTAAAGTCCTCGGACGGCACCATAAAAAACTATTACCCACTGTGAACTGCTGGTAAAGATAGCCCATTACTAGCTAGTTATCTGTAGGAAAATGCATATTTTTCTGCATCAGCTTATCTGTCAGTAATGACCATAGGTACACCAGTACAAAGCAAATCTGTCGGCAAAGGTTTTTCTGACTGCTTCTACTATGTCTGTTTGCAAACTGACAGCATAGCCTTTTTCCGACAATTTTTTAGTAGGTACCTTATTAGCCGACTATAGTGAGTGTTAGGCAGAACATGAATGATGTAGTGTAGACGGGCAGACATCTTAATATTTGAAGGTTAAAAGAATTCATCATGTTCACTCATCTTAAAGGATCATAAAATTGTCATGTTAATTAAAAAGTAGGTGTATATATCTTATTCGTAATGAGTAGCTCGCCTCCTTAGGTGTAACACCCTAAATAAACTAATCTAATCAGAATTTCATTTGGAATTTTTAGGCTGAACATATAGTATCTTATTCGTGATGCCCAGTGAGGCCCAACATCTTTTTGCAAAGCCACATTTAAGAAACAAATGATAAAGAGTCTCCTCCCTTTGCAGGATACATAGTTCACAATCATATGAATGCAGGTCCATGTTTTTTCGCTTAGTAACCCTCTTGTGTTAACTCTATCTTTCAATACTAGCCAAAAGAATACCTTGTGCTTCAATTGACAAGAAGATGCCCATAACCAAGAGAAGACCAAATGTAGTTGAATGTGTCCCATTAGATATTTGTATGCCTTTTGTGAGCTTAAGAGAGCAGATCCCCAAATATAGGATCACCAGTCCGACCCTTGAGAAGGTATAATTGGACCTAAGTAGGTTTTCCAATTCCTAAAACTGAGCATGTGCCAATTCAGACAATGGCATGTTAAAAAAGATCATTGAGAAACTATGTTGATATATGCCATGGTTTGTAATATGTGATAAGTAATTGACATTGGCTGACTTGGTGTTTGAGTTGAAATACAGGAATTTGGAGATTGCATGAGTTTGTACATGATTATGGTTTTGACTAACCAGAATTGCTGAAGGTGTTGGAGAAGTTGCAGGAGAAGGGAAATGTGTTTGCTTGTCTCATGATATGTATGTCAATTGAGTTGACTTGGTGGTCAACAGTGAGAAGATCAGCCACAAGTTGGGGACTTGGGGCCGGACGACCAGGAGGCCAGGTGAAGTCAAGGATGATACACACCGTACACATGGAGAGGCAAGAAGCATGGACGTTTTCACGGTTGAGCGTCAAAACCATGGAAGTGATGAAGACAGCGTGCTGACCAAGTCAAGACGAACAGGATGCCAGTGCAAGTGACAAGGGGGCCCAATGGAGTAGGACCGGGAGAGACTTGCCAGGGGTCAGAATCTCAGGACAAGGTGACACACGTTAGCATCAAGAAGTCACACTTTGAGAAGCGTGCAAGGCGATTTCCTAGTTTGGGCCTCAAAACCGGTGGTGGTGTTTGGTGGCGCATGTGGCACCATCATGGAGCTTGCGTCGAGGCAAAGAAAAGATGTGAAGGGCCCGAGGGCGTTCGAGCAATAGAAAAAGAGGTGGACAAGTTTACCCCTGGTGGTAGGTGGCAATGTATTGTAGGTCAAGGGTAGTGTAATCTTTAGGACAATCCCTAGGCCTATATAAGAAGACGTAGGGCTGGTGGGAGAGGTGCCTCTTTCCATTAGCATTGTGCTAGGTTTTCATTCCATAGAGCTAGGAGAGTGCTTCATGTTGTAGTGGAGAGGAGAGAGTGTGTGAGAGACAATCATTTCTCTTCCAAAGAGTGGGAGGAAGAGGGTGGCTTCCTAGCCATGTATCCATGAATCTTGTAAGAAAGAATCAATGGTATGAGATTTAATTTTGTGCTCAAGATCTTCCTCTCTCCCTAAATCCCGAATTTCTCGTTTTCCCTATTTTCGAAGCTATTTTCATGGTGATTTTTTATCTCGATTTTGAGTGGTTTTTGGGATGGATTTTATGGGAGATCTTGGTACTATGATGTGCTAGAACAACCCTAGATGGGTCCTTTACCGAATCAAAGGCAGAAGCACCTTTGATTTTGTAGATTTCTCCAAGTTCTTTCCTTTTGTGTTCTTGACACAAGATCTGAAATTTATGATGATTCTTGAGATTTTTGATTGGATCTCTTTATAGGAGGGTCATGATGTCATGAGGATAATATGGTCAATATTTCATGATTTTTGGAGCTCATTTAATAGAGTTTTGGTATTTTTCTCTTCAAAACGGAGCTCCTGATTTTACGAGGACAGAACTTCCGTCACCATGATAGAACTTCCGTTAAGGACCACAGAAGTTCCGTGAGTGACAAAACTTTCATCGCTCAAAACTTCCGCCAATGATAGAACTTCCATCGTGAACTTTGGAACTTCCATCATGTACTTCGGAACTTCCGTCAAACTCCAGATTTGCAATTTCTTGGATATTCTTTGTTCCCTTATTGATCCTATTGAGCTTCCGCTATGCATCCTATTGTTTCGAATCATTCCTAGGGTTAGCACATCACAAGTTGGTGTGTGTAATCTTGGTGATTTGGTTAGAGGTTGGTTTGGGTAGTACTTGGGATATAGGCCAAGTTCTTGCGAAGAATTTGAATTGGCTCCCATTCACCCCCCCCCCCTCTAGTCACCTTCCTCGATCCTTTAATTGGTATCAGAGCCGGTTTGATCACTAGTTGACCTTAACCAACTTTGTGATCCGAAGGCGACATAGAGAATCGTGCGGTCAAGCTTGTGATGTTCAATGGAGAAGATTTTCCCTATTGGAAATCACGGACCAAGGCTTATCTCTTGAGTCGAGGACGCGCTAGCTAGGACATCGTCGAGCAAGAATTCAATATACGTGCCAACCTCGACACTGCAACCATCGGTGAGTTGAACAGGTATGAACACAATTTCAAAGCTGTCAACATCTTGCTCTCTGCACTTGGTAGATGTGAATTTGATCGTGTTTCTGATCTTGACACTTCTCATGCAATTTGGGAAAGCTTTGCATGTACCATGAGGGTACCAGCCAAGTCAAGTCTATGTGTAAGGATTCTTACAATAGACAGTACCAAACCTTTGCACAAAAATCTGGTGAATCACTAGATGATACCTTTCGTTGGTTTGAGGCTATTGTTTGCAATTTGAGGGCTTGTGGTAACCTTTTCTACAATGATAATGATAGAGCTAAACAATTATTGTACTTTCTTGATCAAAATGTGTCGGGCGTTAAGATTGTTGCTTTAGAGGAAACTGTTGATTTCAACACCCTTAATTGTGAGCAACTATATAGTAAACTGAAATCTCATGAACTTTCTAAGAAATCTCATCCTAATCATGTTAATCCTGCTACTAGCATTGTTTTGCTTTCTAGCTCTCAAAATGGTAGTCATGGTGGTGCCTTTTATGGAACTAACCCCTCATATGACAAGTCTTCCTTGGATTTTGCCTTGTCTTCTCTTGTTGCAGCTTCTGATGAATAGATGTGAGGGCATTCCTGATGAGGAGCTGTTGTTGCTCACAAGAAAGTTCAAGAAGTTCTACAATAGCTGCAAGGAGAGAAGAGGTGGTGGTTCATGGACCTGCTTCGAGTGTGGTGACCCAAGACACTTCATCGCCGACTGCACAAGAAGAAGAAGAAGACCAAATACTACGACAACAACACTAAAGATTTCAAGAAGAAGAAGAACCACTTCTACAAGAGAAGCAAGACCTTCAAGAAGCGTGCGAAGACGGTCGCACGCACCTGCACTGCTGCTCAGAGCAATGTCAACCTCACATCAAGCGAAAGCCTTACAAGCTCGGAGGAGGAGGTTGAAAAGCCAGGAGTCAAGAGGAAGGACAATTTCACCTGGCTTTGTTTCATGTCAAAGAATGATCACAACATCGGCTCTGGTTCCGACTCCGACACAAGTGAGATACCCCCCACTCTTGATGAGCTCTCTTTTGAACTTGATCAATTGTGTAATGTTTTGCTCATGCAAGATGATAAGCTTCGCAGTGCTATTCGTGAGAGTAGAGAGCTTAAGTCTAAGTTAGGGAGTGCTAATTATGGGATTGCTTCGCTTAGGTCTAAGCTTGCTAGAGATGACATTGTTGTTGAGTGTGAGTCTTGTCAAGTAGTGATGAATGATCTTAGTCAGAGGGAAAGTGTGCATGCTCAAGTTGCCGGTCAGCTTGAGGATGCCCTAAAAGAGCTTGATGAATTCAAAGCTAGACCAACTCTCTTGGGTGCATGTCAAAAATGCCCCAAGTTCTCTAGTGAGTTGGAAGATCAAACCCTCAAAGTCAAAGAGCTTGAGTCCAAGCTGCTAAGTGAGACTCGCTTGAAAGTTCTCCACCACCATGTGTAGTGTGTGGATCTATCAAGGATAAACTAGCAATCACTAGAGAGGAAAACAAGAACCTAACTCAAGAAAATGACTACCTCATCTCTCGCCTCAGAAGAATCCTAGTGAGTGAAGAAAATATTGAGAGTGACTTGTCAAGAGTTAAGGAGAGTGCTTGTAGGTCAACCTACAACTTGGGTTTGGGATATGAGAGGTGTGACAAAGAGAGTGCTAATGTGGGTAAGTTTGTGCCTAGCTCTAGTTACAAGGATGAGGAACAATTCATTAAACCCATTGACAAATACTATCTACCTAACCCTAATCCCTTCTTCAATCCAAAGCAAACAGAGAAGTCAAAACCGAAACCTCCTATGCAAGCAAAGCCTAATCATGAGAGAGTCTACAATCGCATGCTTTGTGGTCACAAAGGACGCTTGGATGATTTCTGTTATAGGCGTAAGAGGATTGAGAGGATGCAAGCTGAGTTAACTAGAAATGTGCCTCATGATGATTTTGTTGACTTTTAGTCTCGCTCTTTTCCTCGTGCCTATCGTGGATAGGGTCATTCCTCATATGGCTTTAGTTCATGAAACAAAGGCTTTGAGCCACAATGCTTTGGTGCCCCATGTTTTTCCCATCGTGGTGAGCATCCTTCGCGTAGATATGGTTTTCAGTCAAATGATTTCTATCCTCATAACACAAGATTTGAGTAAATACACTTTGACGACCCACGCTTTCCCCATCGTGGTCCTCATCCCATGCCTCCAAATGGTGGTGTGCAAAGAATTGTGTTTACTTCTACAGGTTGTATGGTGAAGTGTTGCATCCCCAAAAGCTTTCTTTCTAACCCCAGCACTGAACTATTGATCTTTCCCTCTCGTTCTTTGTAGGCAGCAAGTGGAGGCTTGGAGAACAAATGGTTGATAAACTCCGAATGTTTGTGCCACATGACCAGAGATGCAAAATGGTTCTCCAGCCTCACTCCTTTGAAGTGCCATGAGTATATGACCTTCGGGGATGACAAGAGAGGAAGAGTGAAGGCAAGGGGCACGATAAAGGTAAATGAAAACTTCATTCTCAAGGATGTTGGTTTAGTTGAGCATCTCAAGTACAATCTCCTCTCTATTTCTCAATTGCTTGATGTTAGTTTGGAAGTGTGCTTTAACAAAAATGCTTCTTGTGTTCTTGATTTGACTGGTTCTTTGGTTTGTGGGATTTCTCGCATTGGGAGAGTTTTTCAGGGTAACTTTGCTATTTCTCATGGTTCTCACAAGTGTTTGTTTGCTCAATCTTCTTCGGAGCTCCGGACATGGCATAGGAGACTAGGTCACATGAGCTTTCACTTGCTTTGTCGCTTGAGTGGCCTAGGATTGATCCAAGGATTGCCTAAGCTCAAATTTGACAAGAATTTGGTTTGTGCTCCTTGTCGTCATAGGAAAATGGTTATCGCTTCTCATCGACCAATTAATTTGGTGATGACTGAATGACCTAGAGAGTTGCTTCACATGGACATTGTTGGTCCTTCTCGGGTTCGTTTGGCGGGTGGGAAGTGGTATGTTCTTGTGATTGTTGATGCTTTACTTGCTACTCTTGGGTTTACTTTCTTGAGAGCAAGGATGAAGTGTTTCATCACTTTTGGAGCTTAGCTTTGAGGTTGTTCAAGGAACTCCCTGGTGCATTACGAGCAATCCGTAGTGATAATGGTACTGAGTTCAAGAACTCCTTTGATGCTTTCTATGTTGAGCAGGGTATTGCGCATTAATTTTCAGTACCTTGTGTTCCTCAGTAGAATGGTGTGGTCGAAAGAAAGAACAGAACCTTGGTGGAGATGGCCCGGACGATGCTCGATGAGCATAGGACTCCGAGGCGGTTCTTGGCTGATGCCATTAGCAGTGCTTGCTATGTTTCCAATTGGGTTTTCTTGCGCTCAATTCTTAATGTGACTTACTATGAACTATGATTTGGGAGGAAGCACTAGTAGAAATGTGCACACCAATGATGTTCCAATTTTGTCACAGCAGAGAGAAATTTTATCATAGAAGGTATTCTATGATGACTTTATGATGAATTTGGATTCGTCATAGACCTGCCATCATAGATGACCTACCATGATGAATCGTCACATTCGTCATAGAAGAGTACCCTTTTATGATGAAACCTTTGCACGTCACATAACTGATTTCGCTTCTATGATGGTGAATAAAAACATCATTCAAGAGGCTCTGTGCCACCATGGCACTGATGTGGCAAGCTCACATGGCACCGGCACATGATGTGGCAAGTCTCCGTGGCTAGGGCCACGTGTTTTCCTTGTAGAGGGTCACGTGTTGCCTCCTAGGATCGCCACGCATCCCCTTGCACAAGTGCCACATGTCATGTCCGAATAGTGCCACGTGTTGGTAGCCGAGGAGGCCATGTGGTGTGGTACCAGGGCGGCTTGTGTCCATTTTTTAAGGAGCCACGTGTCATGTTGTTAAGGCCCCGCATGTCATCTTGGTTGTACCCCACGTATCATGTTTGTAGAGCACCACGTGTCCTCTTTACGGGGTGACATGTGTCTCATTCAAAAGTAGCCACATTTCTCTTTCGCACTGTGCCACATGTCTCTTTATCAAGTTGCCACGTTTCTCGTTCCTATCTCACCATGTGGCTCATTCTTAAGGAGCCATGTTTCTCTTTCATATGTCGACATGTCTTTTGCGCTGAATGCACCGCGTGTGCATTTTTTGGTTTTTCTGCGTGTTACATCACGAAGCCGCCACGTGTCCAATTGCGACTGGACCTCGTACGCGTTTTCAAAAGGGCCATGTTTTGGCTCTCAAATTGATAGAAACAACAGCATTTCCATCAATAGAATTGTTGACACTTCTTAATGTCGTACTAGAAATATCACTGTCTCTTGTATGGTTCTAGAAATGATTGTTGGCGTTTGTTATGCTTTAAGAGTAAAGTGAATTAATTTGCAAGCACACAAAACACCATTGTAGCATTTCACTCGGGAGTATTCCAAGGTATCGTATTTATATCCACAGGGAAGCTAGACGTAAGATAATCTTGGTTTGACAAAGATATGACTATAAGAATTATACCAACTAACCAAACATAGGGGTAAAGATGTTCAATAATAAAGTGGGGTAGTAACACAAAAGGACAATGAGTCTAAGTGTAAGAATTCTAAAATATATTTTCCTAATATACTAAATTAAGTGTTGGATCCTAGTTACTCGGGTTGAGGTCTTACACCATTCCAGTATAGCCACGAGTATTTCACCTATTAGTTAACTTTGGGGCATGAAAACAATCCACTAATATGGGTCGGTAACTAACCTCTGTACTAATGGATATGCTATCGCTAAACAACCCTGTTTGAGACTTCCCAAACATGGTGGAATACTAAATGGATAGACAGGGATCCACCTGCCGCCTACCACACAGCCCGTGGGGATGAATGCAAAACCAGCTAGCATTAACTTAGGCACCACGCCTACGCCTTCACTAGATATTCTTCCGTTGGCCTAGTGGAAGAATAACCATGAAATAACCAAGTCTATGTCCTAGAAAGAATAAACCTAATTAAATCCTAGCCGCTAGTCAACAAAGTTTCTTCCTGATGATCGTAACTTGAGGAAATGACTAAGTTAAAATAAATGCTTGACAAGATATAAAAGGAAAGAAATTTATATTGATAAAAGATAAGTCTTACGAAAAGAGAAAAGATAGAAGGAGCTCATACCAAGACTCCATGACAATTCTGGAATCTCGAGCAATGCTCTCGACTAGACTCTAACTTCCGACTAACTAACTTACTCTACTAGCACAAGTAGTGGGAACTGGACTCCTTGATGTGTTGCCTCCTCATTTCCTCCCAAATTCTCCACTATTTATAGGTGGCAATGGGCCATGAGGTATTAATAGGTGACCGGGCGACGGGCTAGCCTGCCGGGCGGCCATTGGATTGGGTTGGTTCCCGACCGACTCTTCCTGGATGGCTCAGATGTTGTCCTGATGACAGTTGATAGGTCGGTTTCCACCGACTTTCTTCTTTTGGGGGGCAGTAGGCCTCCTGGGTCTAGTGGGCTGACCACTATGGGTGGCAACCCGAGGCCAGGCCGGTAGCGGTCCTTGCCAGGCGGCGGCCATGGCCGGGTGCCAACCCCTCCTTGGTTGACCCTTGACTTCTCCCGGTTAGGCCACTTGATGGCCTTCTTTCCTTCACCACTTTTCACATCTTTTGATCTGGGAGGAGAAAATGACATCATGGTGGAGTGATTTGCAGGGTCGACTGGGTGCTGATTTCAGCTGTAAACAACCCTGCCAGTCGGGTGCTGATATTAGTTGTAAACGACCTTGTCGGACGACTATCGGTCGACGGGGTGTTTCTTCATGTGTGTGCATATTTCAGCCCCTTTGTACCTGCAAGCACATATTTCACAAAAACTCATGGAACTTTATTAGTTTAAACAAATATTTATTGAACTTTGGTCTTTTACCTTGAATTTCCCGACTGGTTGGTGACTGATATTACGTTTTATAGGCTGCCAACACCTCCCCAAGCTTAAACCTTTGATTGTCCCGAGCAAATTAAAACTCATAGGTGATGGATCAGGAGTACACAAACACATACTCCTACACAATATGGATAAGTGTAAACCAACAAAATTTGGTCACTAAGTCATTGTCATTGTGCCGCGGGGCTTATTAGCATTTTATAACCTTCATGAGCGGTTTAAGTCTAGAATGGCTACTTTAGACTTTGTCATGCAATCTCCTACTTGATCATGAGTCCAAAGTTTTTATAATGTTGCATAAGATTAAAAATCTTCCCTATTGGTGCAATCTCCCACTATGACTCTCATCTCTCAAGAGGTGTATTTCCTTTCCAAATGCTCATCCTACATTCTAAAAGCTTGGCTTATATGTGGAGCTTGGTAAGAAGGCACATCTAGCATGCATATATTGTTAAGTTAGGAGATGGTCCTAGCGAAAAGACTTTTGCACTTCCTCATTCCAATCATTTGGAAATAATGTCCAGGGAGAGAGAGAGAATGGACTCATGTGAAGGAGTGCGCTAGCACAATTGCAAGAGTGTTGGTTACAAACTAGTCCCAAAGACTGAATTTTTGTGCTAGAGTGAAAGGATGGTCCTTTATTGTGCACACAGATATTTTTGGATGAACCTTGAACCTTTTTGATATCATACATCCATGAGAGCTCATCACCTTTTTCTTATTTCTTCTTTCTTTCTTTCTTTCTTTCTTTCTTTCTTTCTTTCTTTCTTTCTTATGTTCTTCGCTCTCATGGTGTATAGAAGCTAATCCAAAGGTTCAAATATTTTTTCAAATCTTTTTCTAAGGATTTATTAGGGAGTACGAAAATATTTCTCCTAGGATCAAAGTTTCATAAATGGAAAGATTTTTGGCTGACATGCTTGGTGAATTGGATGCTTGAATCTGGTGTCGACACCGCATAACCAAGCATGATTAATTCGAAAACTCAAAGATAACATGAAGGAAAATGATTGGCTTTGGAAGTGCAAGTCCCTCATAAGGATCAAATCCTAACTAAACTCAATGCACACATAGATGGCATGATTGTGGGTTTGTAGTTAATAACTGGCCATGGTAGGGATAGTTAATAACTCGCCATGGTAGGGAATTTTCTATCATAGGGAAGACGTGCACCAAGTAAGGGGTTTTTATTGCAGCATGGTTTTGAAACAAATCATTGGACTCTAACCATGAGGAAATCTAAGACTCATCCAAAACATGCCATATCATAAACTCCAACAACTAGACTTGGTGTTTATTAGCCATTTCACACCCATGAGACATAGAGGGACTAGCTTTATCACCATGCAGGTCTACCATTTCCCACAAAAATGAGAAGTAGAGGTTGTATACTTGATACTCAAAGGGCGCAAATAGAGCAACTATTCATCATTTCCATAGGCAACGTGAAGACCAAGTTCCCAATTTTATTTAAAAAGGGGAAATCTTTTTGTTCTTTTTGATTTTGCAAATTTTTATAGTTTTTCATGAAAATGAAAAATATTTTTGGGTTTTCTTAAAGTTTATCAAAACTGAAAATCTTTTTGGGTTTTCTTAATTAAAGGTATATACAAGGGAGCAAAGCAACTCAACTACAGAAAGAGCGTGAGAGGGTAGAACAAATGGCGCACCTTGTTTCACGTACCTCCCCAAACTTAGGCCTTTGCAAGACTCAAGCTTAGAACACCTTCACTGTGGTGGTTGATAATTGATGTTGAAGTGACCAAACAGTTGGTCCATCATGGAGAGGTTTGTTTGGTTTGTTTGAAGTTGTTGTGTTGTTTGTTGTTGCCATTCTTGTTCTTCCCTTATGGCTTCTTGTATTTCTTGTGTTCGAATGTTGGTCTCATAGGCATTGGCAGCCAAGTATTACATATCTTCTTGCAACTCCAGAAAATTGTACGACGTGAATTGGGTGGAGCAAGAGGTTCCTATGCCTCCATGAGGTTGATGGTAACTCCCCATCCCATAGAGATTGGAGGGCTCATATTCTTCATAGGAGGAAGTGGTGGCTCCTAATTGTATTGGGGGCCTCCCGATGCACCCGATTAAGGTGTGTTCATTGCTGTTTCGTGCTGTTGCTCCTCTCACCAGAGTTGTGCTCTCGTTCTCGGCCTATCCCCTGCAACACTATGTCGTGCACATTGTACAGAAGCTTGCAGCTTGTATACAAAGTTCTTTTTACCAATAATAGTGAGCTGGGGGTTAGGCAACTTGATTTCTGTAAAATACCCTAGATAAAGCATGAAGTACCTATTGTTTTCCTCCTTCAAAAGGTGGGCTTGCAAGAAATTATCTTCCCCTAACAAAGGAGCACGAGGGAGACGATCTATTCTAGCTCTATAAAGTGTGCCAACCTTTCTAGCAATTCTAGTAACAAAAGGGGTGAAGGTGATGGGAGTGGCTCTCCTTCACTTGCATTCGCTCATGGTGGGGCTCAAGGTGAGAATTTTTCATAAGGAAGTGCTGGACACACCTCCTCCAGTCATGGCCATCATCACTGCTATGAGAGAGCAAAGAATCCAAGAAAAAGTGTGGTCGGGCAGTAGGGTCAGGTCGGGTGGCATAGAAATAACCCAGCCGGGTGGTTATTTTTCATGAAAAATGACCTCTAGGGTGCTGAATTTTGACTAAGTTATTTCAGCCTGGGTTGGCGTCCTGGATCATCACCCGGGTGGACGTCTTAGCCACAAAATCGACCTCTCAGCAAAGAAACTTGGCCGGGTCATCACCAAATTTTAATTTTTTTTACTTTTTGAAATTTTATATTTTTATTGATTTTCTTTTATGGCCTAAATTTAGTGATAAAAGAGGGAAACAACCTAAATTAATGGTATATACAAGGACAAGAGAGGGGATAAATATCAGTAACCTTCCGACAAGGGTTCAAGTTTTACGTCTCGAACACGACGTTCTCCGCATTCAGTTTTGCATGATGCCCTCCATGAATGGAGAATTTTCCACATTGGTGCAACCTCTTTCTTCCACCATACTTGTTTGATTTTCTTGGGCTTGGCGGCAACCTTTTTATTTGTTTCTTTTTGGGCAGTGGTTGTGTGTTCTTGACTTTTACCAACGGCGCACCTGATTTTGGTGGAATTGGGTACACCTCAACCTTCTGCACCATGTTGGAATTTTTACCATAAAAGATGCGTACCTGATTGCATTGTTCAACTTTGGTCTTGAAGACAAACTTCTCGTCATGCCCATTGATGGTAAGGTGGATTTCTCTAGCCCCAACGTCAATGTTGGCATTTGCGGTGCTAAGAAATGGTCTTCCAAGTATAAGAGGCGTCTTCACATCGGCCTCCGTGTCTAGCACCACATTGTCGATGGGAATGAGGAAGTTCCTTATTTTTTACGGGTACATCCTCCATGATGCCCGTCGGGTAGCGGACAGATTGATCGCAAGCTATAAGCACATTGCTATAGGGGATAATGAATTAACATTAAGTTTGTCATACACCATCTCTGGCGTGACGCTCACGCTTGCCCCCAAATCACAAAAGACGTTGTTGAAATGTTGCATTCCAATGGAACACGGGATTGTTGGGCATCCCAGGTTTTGCTTCTTTTCTGGCAGAGAGTTCAAAATGGCGGTGATGCATTCCTTTGTTAATTTGATGACTTTGGTGGATGGCATTGGGTGTTTATTATTGAGGATGTCCTTCAGATACTTGGAGTAGGTAGGAACCTGCATGATGTCAAGTAGCGGTATGTTCATATATAATTCCTTTATTACCTCAACAAATTTGCCAAATTGTTTGTCCATTGTTGGCTTCCTCTGATGAGAGGGAAATGGCAACACCAGTGTATCATAGAACTCATGTGGTGCCTTCTTAGGATGTTCCTTTGCCTCCTCAACTCCAATTTCCTCCTCACCTTCTGACTCTACATCGGGTTCCATAGTTATTCTTGCATTGTTAGGATTTGGCGGGTCCTATGTTGATGTTCCACCTCTAGTTGTAACAGCATTAACATTTTCCTTGGGGCTAGCTTCCAGCTGACCGGAGAGCTTGCCCGAGTTGGGCTTAACAATGGAAGCGACCAGCTGAGCAATTTGTGTTTCTAATATTTTGTTATGACTAAGCTAGTTTTGTTTAGAAGTATTGAAAGCTTCCATACGAGAATCTATGCTTTCTAGGACTTTATCAGTAGAAATGAACTTCCTACTAATACTTTCATTAATTTTAGATTTCCTAGAACAAGATCACTAATAGAAGGTTCATTATGAGTAAAATTTCCAGAGTTACTCGTGTTCTTGTCGAAGGAGAGGGTGGGCTTGTATTCCCATCCGAAGTTGTTCGTATGGGGCCTAAACCCATTGTTGTTGTTGTTGTTGTTGAGGTAGCTCACTTCTTCTTCTTGAGTCCCTGGGCAGCGGCTTCCCATATGTCCAGCATTACCACAGACTTTGCAAGTCATGCGAGAGTCCAGGGATTGGAAAGTTTGAGGTGCATACATTTTCCTCAGAAGTTGATCCATCTTGATTGCTAGCATGTCAATTCCATCAACTTGGTGGACTCCTCTCTTCTTAGGTTGTGGCTGGCTTTGCCTCTCATCATAGCCACTATAGTTGGTTTTATCTTTTCTATGAGAGTTTGAGCTTCTTTCACCTTCAAGGAGAAGAAAGAGCCTCTAGTGGCTGCATCTAGGTGCTCACGAGCAGGGCGGTTGAGCCCTTGGTAACAACTTTGAATCAGCAACCAATCTTGCATTACATGATGTGGGCACGCCAATGTGTACTCTTGGAAGCATTCCCATGCCTCGGGGATGCTTTCATCAGTCATCTGTTGGAAACTTGAAATCTTGTTCCGCGGGGCATTTGTTTTGCTTGGCAAGAAGAATTCGGCAAGGAAAGCATTGGAGGACTTGTCCCATGTGGTGATATTATCTTGGTTTCTGTAGAACCATTGTTTAGCCTTTCCCAAGAGTTAAAATGGGAAGAGGCGTAGTCGGATGGCTTCAGGAGTCACATCTCCCATGGTGAAAGTGTTGCACACTGCCAAAAATTGTTGGAGGTGGGCGTTTGTGTCTTCTGATCCCTTGCCATAGATAGGACTGGCCAGAACTATGTTGATTAAGGCCGGTTTCAGCTCATAGCCTCCGTTCCCCATTTTCGGATTCGGACCGGTGCGGATGTTGTCTATTAGACGGGATGGAGTAATCATGAATTGTCTTTTCAGCCATGGTTGGTTGAGCGAACGTAGACGGATCTTGCTGCTAACCTTGTGTGATCGGAGGTGCTTCAAGAGCAAGTATAGGCTGAGGAGGGGTGAGTCGTTGACGCACTCTCCTCAACAGAGCCTCTGGATCATTGCGGTAGTTGTCTGGTAGGTCGAAACAAGTCATAAAGCATCCTATTTACACCACAAATAAATAGGACAAGGTACGCCTGCAAAGGGAAGTGGTAACTTCTTGATAGAACTATCAGTGTTAAATTTCCAATATCTTAGCCTATTGCTTCCCCGACAACGGCGCCAGAAATGCTTGCTGGCACTTCTTAACGTTGTACTAGAAATATATCTCTGGTATGGTGCTAGAAATGATTCTTGTCATTTGTTATGCTTTAAGAGTAAAGTGAATTAATCCGCAAGCGTATGGAACACCATTGTAGCATTTCACCCGGGAGTATTCCAAGGTATCGTATTTATATCCACAGGGAAGCTAGGCGTAAGATTATCTTGGTTTAACAAAGATATGACTATAAGAATTATACCAACTAATCAAAGACGGGGGTAAAGATGTTCAATAATAAAGTGGGGCAGTAACACAGGAGGAATCCATACTAAGATAAATAAAGATATTGGTTAAGCTAGCTGGGAGGACAACGAGTCTATGTCTAAGAATCCTAAAATATATCTTCCTAATATATCCAAATCAAGCATTGGATCCTAGTTACTCGGATTGAGGTTTTACACCATTCCTGGTACAGCCTCAAGTCTTTCACCTATTAGTTCACTTCGAGGTATGAAAACAATCCACTAATATGGGTCGATAACAAACCTCTATACTAATGGGTATGCTATCACTAGACAACCCTGCTTGAGACTTCTCGAATGTGGTGGAATACTAAATGGATGGACTAGGCTATCACCACCTGCCGCCTACCACACAGCCCATAGGGACGAATGCAAAACCAGCTAGCGTTAACATAGGCACCACGCCTACGCCTTCACTTGATATTCTTTTGTTGGCCTAGCGGAAAAATAGCCGGGAAATAACCAAGTCATGTCCTAGAAAGAACTAAAATTTATTAAATCCTAGTTGGATAACCGGTGAACTAGTCAACAAAGTTTCTTCTCGATGATCGTTAGTTGAGAAAATGACTAAGCTAAAATAAATGCTTGATAAGATATAACAGGAAAGATATTTATATTGATAAAAGATAAGTCTTACAAAAAGAGAAAAGTTACAAGAGAGCTCACACAAAGACTCCAAGACAATTCCGGAATCTCGAATAATGCTCTCGACTTGACTCTAACTCCCGACTACCTAACTTACTCTACTAAATAGCAAAAGTAGTGGGAAATGGACTCCTTGATTTGTTGGATCCTCATTTCCTCCCGAATTCTCCACTATTTATAGGTGCCGATGGGTCGAGAGGTATTTATAGGTAAAGTGGAGTCCGTGGGCCAAAGTCGATGCACCGGGCGATGGGATAGGCCTAGTGGCCGTTGGATTGGGTCGATTCCTGACCGACTCTTCCTGGATGGCTCAGATGTTCTCCCAATGACGCTTGATAGGTCAGTTTCCACCGACTTTCTTTTTTGGGGGGCAGTAGGCCTCTTGGACCTAGTGGGCTGGCCACCCCGGGTGGCAACCCGAGGCCGGGCGGCTAGCCAGGCCGGGCGGCGGTCTTTGCTGAGCGGCGGCCGTGGCCGGGTGCCGACCCCTCCTTGGTTGCTCCTTGACTTCTCCCGGTTAGGCCACTTGATGGCCTTCTTTCCTTCACCACTTTTCACATCTTTTGATCCGGGAGGAGAAAACTACATCGTGTTGGAGTGTTTTGCAGGGTCGGTCAATTGCTGTTTTCAGCTGTAAACAACCCTGTTAGCTAGGTGTGGATATTAGCTATAAACAACCTTGTCAGGCAACTATTTTATAGTCGTGATTGTCCAACGGGGTGTTTCTTCATGTTTTTGTATATTTCAGCCCCTTTATGCAAGCACATATTTCATAAAAACTCATGGAACTTTATTAGTTTAAACAAATATTTATTGAACTTGGTCTTTTACCTTGCATTTCCTGACCGGTTAGTGGCCGATATTAGGTTTTACAGGCCGCCAACAAGAAGCACACAAAGAAACATAAATAGAATCATAGAGAAACATCAACAGAATCATCGAGGGATTATTTGAGGATGCATGAGAATCACATACACATTATTTCATTATTCACTTATCACGGAATCACATACACACTATGCATCATAATGCACCAGAGTTCTTCACAAATCACCATAGATTTTAAGTGTCTGGTATGAACAGCAATCCAACATATCATCACGGGACAACTGTAGGTTGAGGGGAGTTACCAGCAGCTCTCCAAATGAGGATTTGCCAAAGGAGAGCATTGTTCTCTTCTACCATCTTGTGACGCGCGTGCAACTCCTGTCGTGCTTTCTCCAGCTTTTCAGCAGCTGCTTCGACCTTCTTCTTTAGTACATCCACTTCGACAGCAAGAGAAGTCGTCCCTTCTTTCCGCAGCTAGTTGGTCGTGAAGCTCCCGCTCGGCCTTTGTCTCATGACGGTTCAGTGATATACCAGCATTCCTTGCCACAGTGCTGGTGCAGCTGCTCTGGGATAGAACCTCAACACTATGCAGTGTTGGCTCCCCATTAGCAGGAGTCTCCTCCTGCATAGTCACCATAGAAGACTGCAAATTGGAGAGGAAAATAGTTTCAATGGTCAGAGTCTAAAAATGAAATGACAACGGGAAAATTGCAATGGACATCTTCGGCAACACACATAAACAATGTCTGAAATGCTTGTGAGACTTACATGCAATCTTTTGGATGACCTTGTGGTGACACCACCAACGGCTTGTGATAGGTTGGCTGGCCTCAGTCTTTTACTTCGAGTCCCTCCTGGTCTAGGCATGTCAATGTTCCCTTTCAACCTTCTTGCACGGACCTTGTGACATGTAATTTGTACAGGAGGAGCCTGCTGTAGTTAAAGCATATTTGTTAAAAGTGTGTTATACAATAGTGATGCATGGTAATGACAATGTGTCATACAACAATAACGCATCATCATGAGACTGAAGAAATCTGCTTTTCCCACCACCACAAGAATAATCAAAACATCAACCTCAGTTGCCAGACTTTGGGGCTCCTCCATCTCTAAGTCCGTATCAGCACCCACCTGAACATTTTCTTCAGCTTTAGGAAGGTAAGCTGATGAATTAGATCCATCCGATAATGGATTTTAGGATGGTCTAAGAGATGGCGCTAATTCAAGACGCCCGAAATCAGCCATTGTTTTAAGATTAACCTTGACATTCCCCTCACGCTCTTGCTCATAATCAGTGATTGGAGGTTCTTAAAGTTGGCAACAAATTCTATATGTTAGATGGTACTAAATTAAATTGCTGGCACTAGTATAGCTACTAAGTAAACAAGTTATAACCCCATAATATCCTTAGTCATATTCATCATACCTTTCCCTACACGGCGTTTGTGGCCTCCTCGTCATCCACATCCGCATCTTCCCATCCGGCACGGTGAGGTAGCAGATGAGATAGTAGTAACAGATATTGTTCGCCCCTACAACATGGACCAAGTCGACGATGAACAGAAGGAGAAACGATGAGAGGTGATGGTGTGGACAAGGCCATGGAGGAGGAGGTGGAGATCCAGTGCGGGGAAACGGGGTGGACGAGGGCGAGGATGATGAAGACGACCAGATTTGGTGCAGAGCGATAGGGTGTACAAGGTCAAATATGACAACAATGAGATTCAATGCGCAGTGACGACGTGGACTAGGTCGAGGACGAGGAGGAGGTCTGGTGTGTGGTGACAGCGTCGGAGAGGTCGAGGATGACGAGGAGGTCTGGTGCACAGCAACGACATCGGAGAGGTCGAGGACGATGACAAGATCCGATACGGGGCGACGGTGTCAAAGAGGTCAAAGAGGAGATCTGGGGCGGAGGTGTGGAGGAGAACAAGGAGGAGAAGGCGGAGATCCTGAGCGGGATGATGGCGTGAGGGAGATCCGACATGGAGGAGGAGGAGAAATTAGTTGATTTTTCGGGGCGAGTGAAGGGAATATATAGGGTTGATGCGGCCTAGTATGAGTTGGTAGTTATGCCCTTGAGTACTCACAGCCGAAAATTTGGCGTCAGGGGTATTACTAACCTTTCACGTTCAAAATTTTGAAAGCTCAAAATTTTGGCGCGTGTGATGGCGCCCGACGCCTGTTGGATTCACATGTCATGCAGTGTCCGAATTCATCTCCAGTTCTTCCCAATTCTTGATAGATAGTAATTTCTGTTTTTGATTCACAATTAACAACTAAAACACATATAGATTGGTCATATAAGGTCCAAAAGACTTGATTTTTGTTTCTAAAATCCTATAAAATTGTCGTGCATCTTTTTCATACCAATAACGTAGTTCAAATCTGTAAACTTGTTAACATTAATATCCATCACCACTAAAACCAAATTTACATATATCACACAAAAATGTTTGTGGTTATCAAATTTTGTGAACATATACAAATATTATGCACTTGAACATGTTAGGATATTGTATAGATGTTTACAATAATTGAAACTTACTTGTGTTCTGCTTAGTATGAAGTTGCTTCCATACTCCATATCACTTGAATATGACTCTTAGGTTTCAAAAGACATTTAATGTTAAAAGTTTTCAAAAAATGTAACAAAATTTGTACATGTGTATTGGGTCATGTAAACTACCTGTGCCAAATTAGAAAATAAAATGCATTGTACCTTGGGGGATAAAAATGTGTGAAATATAGGAAAATCAGTTGTTTTCTTGTTTTTTTTTCTATCTTGCAAAAATACATGGGTCTATAGCTACAACTTGATGTAGAGGTGAAACATATGTATCCCAAGTTACATTAAATGTTTAGGAATTTTTAGAATATTTTTCTCCATGTGCACATCATATTATAGTCATCACATTAGTAGAAATTCAAACACCCACTTGAGATGAAATTTATAAAAACATTTGAAACATTTACTGAACATGGTGGAGTATGTTCAACATGTTCTCATGGAATTGCATTGCATGAATCCACATATTCTATGAGATAGAAAATAATTTATAATTAGGAAGCACAAAAACATATTAGAAGAAACACACCTCCCCAATGACAAAACAAATTCCATAGGCTACTAATGATGCCTTCACTTGGACAAAGTGAAACAAAAATTGATCTCGTTGGCCTGACCCACTCTCCCCTATCGGCGGCAGTGTTGGAAGGATCACGGTCGATCCCGTTGGCCTGACCCTCTCTCCACTATCGGCGGTGGTGGCAGACGGATCTCGATCAACGCTGCTGGCCTGACCCTCTCTCTACTATCGGCGGCGGCGATGGCATTGCGGCTTATGAGGGAGCACGGTACCGGTCAATGACCTAGCCTTCCTTCAGGCATTCGCTACTCCGACTGCAATGCCGGTAACTCACAATCTCCATATCCCAATACAATGCTCCACAGATTCAATGACTGAAGTTATTAACACTTAATTTTTTTTTGTTCATCACACTTAAATTTTAGGTCGATAGGAATTGGGTCCTAATGCCCAAATGTTCAGCAGCGCATAGAGATGGAGTTGTGGAATTTATGCATTTTGTTGGGACAAAGTTTACAATGGACAAGCTGATATAATGTCCTTGCCGCCGCTGTTTCAAGCTGCATGATCTGTCATAGATTGAAGTGAACATCCACCTTCTTTATTCTAGGATGTAAGCTACATACACAAAGTGGTTACTACATGGTGAAATAGGAGACGTTGATGCTGTTCAGGATGCACGGGACTTGGGGATGCATCTGGATGATGCCGATTATGGACAAGGTGGTGTTGCTGCTGAGATGGAAGATGAGGAAGAGGAAGATGATAGTGATCATGTAGATGTGGAATTGATGGCAGATTTTCACATAGTCGCAAAGGAGGATGATGAAAGTGAAGAGCCAAAGTCATTTTCTAAATTGGTGGAGGACTTGACAACATCCTTGTCCTTAGGCTCTAGATACAGTAGATTCTCCTTCATAGTGAGGTTGCCCTAGATCAAGTCCCAGTCTAAAATTAGCACTACAGCATTTGATGCAATACTGGGTGTGTTCTATTTATCATTCCCTTGAAGCAAGTTACCCAAATCTTACAATGACGCCAAGAAATGTCTTCGTGAGCTGGGCCTTGGGTATGACAACATTGATGTGTGCAAGAATAACTATATGTTATTTTGGGGAGACTATCCTAAAGATGATGAGTTCAACATATGCAAATAATCAAGATGGCAAGACAACGATAGTGGTAGACATGTTCCTCATAAGGTTTTGAGGCACTTCTCACTTATACCCAGGTTGAAGAGGATGTTTGCTTCACACCGAAAATCTGCGAACACCCAATGGCACAATAAGGTGTACAAGGTAGTGGACAATGTGATGTGTCATCCATCAGATGGAGAGGTTTACAAACACTTTGATAAAGAGTACCTAGGTTTTGCAGGTGAGGCAAGAAACTTGCGACTTGCGGTTGCTTCGGATGGGTTCAATCCTTTTGGCAACTTGAGCACAACCTATAGCATGCGACCGGTGCTTGTGACACCATTGAACCTTCCATCATGGGAATTTGTGAACCTGGCGTATTGTTTCATGTCTCTACTGATACCCAGTCCTGCATCACCAGGAAAATATTTTGATGTTTTCTTGTAGCCGCTTATCGATGAACTGTTGGAATTTTGGAAAGGTGTTACTACCTACGATGTAGGCAACCGTGCAAAGTTTGGCCTCCGTGCCATGGTTCTTTGGTGCATTCATGACTTTCCAGCTTTAAGCACAACATCAAGCTGAACAACAAAGGGCTATTATACTTGTACCCATTGTGACAAAATTCCTTTGTCACGGCCACTACCGAATAAGTTAGGATACATTGGCCATCGCTATTTCCTGGTGAAGGACCATCCTTTCCGGTGGAGCCTGGCTTTTGATGGGCGCCGTGAAGACTAGGAGGAGCTAGGGAAGTTCACTATACACGAGATTCTGAGGGGACTATAGAAGGTGGAACATGTCAGGTTGATGATGATGATGATGATGACCCAGTGATTTATACCAGGAAGTCTGCCTGGTAGAAGCTATTAGGTATTTTAACGACAACAGAATAAATCCGCAAGCGTACAGATACCGAAGTAGCTTTCACCCATGAGTATTCCAAGGTATCAAATCCACAGGGAACGTGTGTGCCTAATCTTCTGTTCTAGTTCGACCAAGGACATCAAGATATGTGGCTTTGGGTAGAGAGGATTCCTAACGGGTATAAGTTCCTAATCAAGATAAGAATACTACTAAGTTGCTTGTGTTGGGCATTCGGTTTTTTCCTGCATCTACAGTGCTATTCCGGCCAAGAGCCTATTGCGTAGCCGAACGTGTAGGATTTCAAAGGACAGATAGGGCTTTCACCACCTACCTACCTCAAGCAATCCGTGGACTACGTGATAAACAAATGTAACCTAGGGCCTAGACACCACGTCTATGCTTTCAATTACTCCCTTAACCTTTAGCTACAATATATAAGGCTAAGATCTTTAATTAAATAGAGCGTTGAGCGAGCAAAGCAACAAAGTATAAAACCTACTTAAAAGGAAACTTAAATACCAAGAAAAGAATCATGAAGACTTACTAAAAATGGCAAGCATCCATCGAGGTACAAGCGTGGAGAAGAGGTGGACAGGCCCACTCCTCCTCCGGATTTCCCCTCACTCTCTCCCTATTTTCCAAATGCTTTGGTAGCGCTGAGCCTTATGGAAATGAAGCACTAAAATCTATTGCTTTTGTTGTTGCTTTTTTTTGTTCCTACTACTAAAGATAGGCTTATATGGAGCTCAGGGTAGGGAATAAAAAGAAGGCATACCTATTCTTCATATGTTACCAAGTCAAAAACCCGATCCAAGGAGAAAACAATTAATGAATCATAAATCAAGTATGTGCACATTTATGGATGGAATGGATGGAGTGATGGATAATGGGTACTCCTTTTTTATCCTCCCTCTGTTCTATTTGAGAACATGGGCTATCTCTTTTTCTTTCTTTTTTTCTTCTTTTTTTTGAATAGTTGATAGCCCATATGTCTCTTAGCAAGAATAATTGGAGAGAGAGTTTCTCAAAGTGTGGTGGAGTACTTTATTTTATGGACGGATGATGGATATGTCTGATGCTATCTTTTGGAGTGAAAGAATAGCATATGGAAGGAGATGGATGATGGAGGTGGATGAATACTCCTTTATGTGTAGACTCTCTCTTTCCTTGAAATCAGTGGCGGAGCTTTGCTCTTGCCAAGACTAGGGCCACAAGCTATGGCTTAAGACACCATATGCCGGGTGACCACCTAATAAGTAAAAAAAAGTACAACAAAAAAAGAAAAATTACCTAAGTATTGAATATTTTGTATTTTAATTCTAGGCTTCAGTTAGCTTTGAATTTCCTCATGGATAATAGCTTGTGAACCTGAAAGAAACAAAGAGATGTTAGTTGTCGATATTGCTAAGACAAAAAAGAGATGAAAAAAAGAATTAGTTAATGAATTGAACATACCACTAGCAGTAGCATCATTTGTTCGCTTAGGTAACTTTTTCATACGAGACTTCAATGCTTGAAAATGGTTTAAAATATCATCTGTTGCAATGCCTAAAAAAATGTCTCGCTCTATGTAGCAAATCATTCTGTGATTTAGCCAATCATTCCCCATCTTATTTCTTAACTCTGTCTTGACAATTTTCATAGCTGAGAAAGCTCTCTCAACTGTGGCAGTTGCAATAGGCAAAATCAAGGCCAATTCAATGAGACGATAAACCAATGGAAAAGCTTTGTGTCTATCAGTTTGCACCATCTTTACTGCAAGATCTCCTAGGTCATTGCAGCATATGAAATTGACATCTGCCCTTGCATCAGCAACAAACATCCCAAGTTGGTCTCTAAGGACAACACAATCATATTGAGAAAAATCGGCTGCATAAATCTTAGCAAGCTCTATCAATTTATCTTCATCATAGTTGGCAAAAGAATTCCTGGGATCTAAACAAGCTATGCACCTCAGTAATTAGGTTGATCTTTCTGCAAAACGATTGTTTAATTCCACAATTACTTGATCATGCACCACATTGAAAATTTCGTGCTTAAAGTGATGGAAATAAGTTACTTGCTGGCCACCACAACCTCTTGAGCGACCCCTAACAGTTACAGTATCCTCCATACTTGGCACAGTGATGTTATGTAGCATACAAAAGTTTTCTACCTCTTGAAATAGCTCTTCCCAACCATTCTCTCTAATATCATTAATCTTTTGTAATGTGTTTCCAATCAATCCCACAGCACGAACAATGTTCTAATCTTTCCTTTGCAAGCAATGTGACAAACCATTAGTCTTGCCCAATAACCTGATCATAAGATGCAATACAAAAACAAATTCAAAACACTCCATTTGTTTTAGTAAACCTGAAGCTATGTATTTCTTTTCTCCATTTGACGCATCATCAGCCACAATCTCTAGTACCTCCAAAACAGCATCCCACATGTGAACAATACGACACAAAGTTTTATGATGTGAGCCCCATCGAGTATCTCCTGGTCGAGCAAGGTTGGTTTCTTGGTTTTTTCCTTTGCCTGAAAAAATTTCCCCACTGTCCAACATATTCACCAGATTCTCATAGTGCTCTTGCGCCAACTGATCCCTTCTCTTGCAAGATGCATTAACGGTGTTGACAATCAAAGTAGAACTATGAAAGAAATCAAAAATAGAAGAACAACATTTGGCAACTAAAACAACCACTAATTGCAATTGATGTGCAAAGCAATGTATGTAGAACGCATATGGATTCTCATCCAGGATCAGTTTTTGCAGGCCATGAAATTGACCCCTCATGTTTGATGCTCCATCATAACCTTGCCCACGCAACCTGGAAATAGAAAAGCCATGGGAAGCAAGCATATCATCCAAAGCTCGCTTGAGAGAGTATGATGTCATGTCCATAACATGCTGAATTCCAATAAATCTTTCAATCACTTGACCTCGATCATTGACATACCTTAGAACTACAGCCATTTGTTCCTTAATTGATGCATCTCTAGCTTCATCAATAAGTACCGAGAAATTTCTATCTCCAATATCTTCAATAATGGCTTTGCTGGTCTGTTCAGCACAAGCTTTGCACATGTCCTTCTGAATTTCAGGTGAGGTCATTTGATTGTTACGAAACAAATATGCAACATTCTTATCCTTGTCTTTATACCATTCTAGCATCTCTAAAAAATTTCCCTTGTTATTTGAGCTGTAAGACTCATCATGTCCACGAAAAGCATGGGCTTGCATCAAAAGAAATCTTACAACTCCTAATATAACAATCATCCGACCTTTATACTCTTCTTCTAACTTCTTGTGACCCTGATTCATTGCATGTGGTACACTTTGCCTCTGATTTTTGTAGTCATGATAATCCTTTCTAGCATTGTTGTGTGCAATGCTTTTAGCATGACCATCAATTATTTGGCGCCCATCCTTCCATCCACGAAATCCAACATTTGTGAATGATTCAGTACCAAAGTTTTCAGCTCTAGGTTGTTTAAAGAGAGAACAATAGAAACAAACAGCATCCTTAGCAATACTATATTCCAGCCAAGCATTATTTTTAAACCATTCATCATGAAAACTCTGATTACGTGTGCCTATTAGCCTTCGTGGATAGTCATGCCCTTTTGGTTGGCATGGACCTTTCAGAATATACTCCCTTCTAGTTTTATCCTGATATTTGGATCCATTTCTTCAATCGGTGTCCGAAGTCCAGGATCAGCAACAAGGCCATCAAATACAACATGAGGTGCCGTTTGCTCAACATTTGTTGCCTGGTTCTATTTCTAGAGGAGAAAGCAAAGACTCAATATTGCTAGATTGTACAACAGGAGTAGGAGCTGGACAATAATAGGCAGTCAGCGGTCTTGTCCTCTTCTTCATTTATTTATTCTAAAATAAAGCCCCAAAAATCAATGCTTATTTTCCCCACGTATGTTACCTGTACGAGCATTAGAGAACCAATTATTAATGTCAATCGGATTACTCTAGCCTTAAATGGAATTAGAGAAGTAGCTAATCTAAACCTTGCCTGATCACATTAGCATCACGCCACCCAGGACATGGACATGCATCCAAACTCCGAAGCGTGAGGCCGTGAGGGAGAGACAAGAAACAGGGGCACATACGCAAGCAAGAGATGGCGAGGCCGCGAGGGTGTAGTGATCGTCGATTGCGTCACTCCGATGAGCCATGGCAGCCGGCGCCTTAGGGTTCAACAGTCGACACTTCAACTGTTCTACGGCCGATGCCGGTGGAACACGGAAGGGCAGGTGACAGAAGTAATTGAGGCATGCACGTTACCTGCCAGCTCTGGAATTTTGGAGAGGCAACACAGAATAGAGTCCAATTTGGGCCGGAAAAACTAGAACTGGGTTGTGCTATACTGATATGGGCTGAAAATCAAAGATGGGTACTCAAATTTTTTGGGCCACGACTAGGGCCGCGGCCCCAGTTGGAGCTCCGCCCCTGCTTGAAATGATATTGGACATAGCTATTTATTTTCTTCTTTTTTTTCATGCTCAAGGATTGAGAGCATTTTTTTGAATAGCCATGCCTTCTATGTGAACAATAGAGAGAGAGTCATAAGAAGATAATCATGGAGTATTACTCTGGGTGGATAGATGGATGATGATAATGATGGTTATGCTAACTTCCAATGTAGGAGATTAACAAATCAGGGGAATGTGCTCATGAACTTGGTCAACAATACATAACAAGCATCTCACTAGGGTCACAACAATTGGACAAGGTTCAATGAAGGCACAAGTAGCATATGCATAAGGTTTACCAAATGAATCTATCATGTGGCTCCGGCGGGATAATTCTAATCATTGAGGTGTAAGCTTATAGATTTTTAATTTTCAAAATGAATTCCCAAGTACTTCATGCAATAGAGAGCAAGAATCACTTCACCAAACCATATCACACTAGTCAACAACCTAGATAGCATGTGGTCCCTATAAATATAGTCCACTAGTATTAGCATAAGAGCAAGGAATAAAGAGCATGCAAGCCCACCATGGAAAGCATTGAATAATTGGGATGTCATCAAGGTTGATTTTAAATTTTAGTTTAGATTTTCTGAATTTGTTATAGGAAAATTAAATCAATGCACAAAATAGGGAGATAGAGGGATAAGACGTGCAAACCAAAGCACTAGTAGATGATGCTGACCAAGGCCAAGGTGGGGTCAGTCGACCTGGAGGGTTCGGCTAAATCATCCTGGCATCTAGCTTGGTCACCGTATGGCGTATTGCTCCATGCAGTGTTATTCGTTATATTTTGGCCAATGAGGTCCTTTCTTGTGCGTCAGGAATCCTGAGGATCTCCCCCACACTTGTTTGCTTGCCTTCACTTTTATTTGACGCAAAAACAAAACAAGAGGGTTAAAACCAAAAAGGACTCTATCGGCTTTATGGGCCTCATAGAGTCACAGCTATACTATTAAGTTATTTATTTATTTATTATTTTCGAGGCACACAACATAATTGAATTGAAAGGAAATAAAAGGAAACGAACTAATGCACATTTTGTTTTTCTTTTTTTAGCAAGGCATGACTGCAAGAACTAACAACAACTCTAAACCAAGAGGCAAGTTGGCATGAATGGAACTTAATACGTGATACTTACAGAATTCCCCCACACTTAGATTTTTGTATCACTTAGACACAATAAATCAAGTGTGTAGTGTTGCAGCCTTCTCGTAGTGGTTTACATCGCCAAAAGTACCAAGGTTTCAAGTTGATGCAGCTCCCATGTTCTGAGGCATAGTGTGATTGTCGTTCTTTTCAATCCTCACCTAAAAGGGTTAGTGACCAAAAATACCCAAAGGCATAGATCCTGAAAACAACTGCTTGCAATTATTTATTAAGGGAAAAAGAGAAATGATAATGTGGGCTATCTCCCAACAGTGCTTTGTTTATAGTCAGAAGCTCGACTATGGAGACTTTATGTTGTAGCCATCATTGGCGATGTAGTTCCAATCTTACCGCCAATTGTTGATTCATCAAATGTCTTAGCTGCAAGGTTAGTGCTAAAAAATAAATATGAGATCTGCAATACTTATGATAAACAGAAGCATCTACAACCATCCTTCTAAACATTTTTCTAATAAGGGCCTTAAGGTGGTTTTAATCCTCGTAGGTGCTTTTAGCAGAAGGAGCGATCAACTCTAGAGTTTTGTTGGATGAGCATGTATCTTGTGGTAATTCAAGGAAGAAGCTCTCATGCCCATCAATGGAATTATTTTCTTCTACAGTCAACTCCTAAGCAATCCAATGGTCCAAAGGTTCTCCTTCTCAAGAATTTTGTCAATAAAGCGCATGGTTGAATCTTGATCATCATAGAGAATGGAGTATTGAGGACCAAAGGAAAAAGGCTTAGGCAACAAGGATGAAAATTTGTTTTCAATATGATTAAGAGTTTCTCCAAAATCATCTCCTCCTTCGATGCAATGCTTTGCATCCTTATAAAGAACAAACCTCGGTGATGCATGTTGGGAAACAAACATTACCTCCTCAAGCGGGGAGTGCCTGAGATGAGGCCTCACCATAGGATTTTCTAAGCAATGGTCATTGGTGGCGAAAGCGATTTTCCTAAGCTTTTCATTTCAGCTCCCTAGGAGTTCACCTTCATGGTGAAAGCTTTCTAGTGGGAAGCCTATGAGAAGTTCAAAGTCGATGATAGGGAAGATGTGGAGGTCTAAGCAAACTTTTACTTTCTCCAACTCAACTGGTACAGCCCTTGCGATCCCCCTGACATGGAAAGGTTACTCCCAAGGCATCCTTGAGGAGTGTGTCACTCAGCTCTAGAGGTATATCATCCATAAGTTGGCAAGCTATGTACTCAAGGATGTATTGACTCTTATGGTGGGATCATGAAGGGCTTCTACAACATTTCCCTTTATATAATAGGGAATGGTAGAATAAGGAGAAGAGATTTGGATTTCTCTTGAAGAACATCTTTCTTCCTTCAACCACTCCTTGTTAATGGCCTCCTGTATGGTTTCTTCTTGGAAAGGCTTGGGAGGTGAAAAGGATGTCATAGGCTTCTTCTGCCAGAAATGATTCAAGGTGTTTCCATGATTATTAAGTAACAACTCCTCAAATTTAACTGGCAACCCTAAGGGTAGGATTTCTCCAACCTTTCGAGCGGTCTCAACAATAGAATCTAAGGATGAGATACCTACGGGTTTGAATCTAGCTATTGAGGGACATTCATGGGTTGGCTTGTCTTCCCCCTGGATAAATGGATGGTCTTCTTCCTTAACAATGGATCCAAAGGGGTCAAACAGGAATGTTGCCATCGCTTCATTGAATGGCTCACCCCTTCGGAGAGATTCTGTCAAAAGATTTTCTGATTGACAGATTGAGACAGAAGATATGCCTCTCCCAAATCTTATGTCGAGACTTTCAAGCTTCGGTCCATCCTAGAATAGCTCATCCAACGGATCCCCGATCAAGATTTGGAAGTCATAAACCTCAATTATATGGAAGTCTAGGATAGTCTCAACATTTTCGTGCTTCACATGCATGTTTTGCAAGGTCCCAAATCCTTCTAAAGAATTACATAAGGTGTTCATGAAGGTTTGGCTAATTGGTGCAAGGGGCTCACCACCTTTGAAGGCTAACGTAATGGATTTTTACATGATATTTGCACCAATTATGGGAGATAAAGGAGAGTCTCAACATCTTTGTGCCTTATAGACACATTTTGCAAAATCCCATATCCCTCTGAAATGGGTCCGGAGGGACATTGAAGAAATTTGCAAGTCGGTGCCAAGGGTTGTTAACCCAAAATGACAAAAGCCCAAGCATTCTCCATGAGGGTAAAGGGAAATAATTTTCACTTGAGAGTGTCTTGAGTCATGCCTTTGGTCGATAGGCATGAACACAAATGCTCAAACTCTTGTAGCGAGATTGAATGGGATTTTGCCATTTAAACCCAAGAAGGATTATTCTCGAACCATGGCTATAGAGTCGGGGTGGAGTTCAAAGCTAGATGAATGAATTGGGTCCGCTGAAAGCGGTGGCTCGAAAACTTGCCCTTTGGAGCAGAAAAGTTTTGAATTGATGGTTGCTCCATTGGAGAAAAGAGATGAGAAATAAATAAAGTGAAATAAAAAGATACAAGGGAAAACTAGGTTCGAAGATCAAACAAACAACCGTTCCCTGTCAATGGCGCCAAAAAGCTTGTTGGATATTTTAATGAAAACAGAATAAATTCGCAAGTGTACGGATACCAAAGTAGCTTTCACCTAGGAGTATTCCAAGGTATCGAATCCACAGGGAACGTGTGTGTCTAAAAAATTCGACCAAGGACACCAAGATATGTGTGGTTGTAAGGACTGAAGGCGTATCGAGAGGGGGGGGGGTGAATCGGTAAGCCACTCATGAATCCAATTACTTCAAATCCCACTACTTGAGTCTAACAAGATAAGCAACCTAAGCAATCCTAGTAGGCCAAGACCCTACACATCCTAGTGTTCATGATGTGATAAAGAGAGGAAGCCAACCACACTAGCCTATGCAAGCCACAATTCACCCTAGTGACTAGAGCACACAATTGCAGAATAGTAAAGAGAGGGTCAAGGAATGCTCATGATTTTTTCCCTAGGTCTCGGAAGGATGGCGCCTTCCCCTAATCCTCGTTGGACCACTCACGCCGGAGTCCTGGTCCCTCCCGCCACCAAGTGGAGTTCTCGCCCACGAGCCCGCAATCACTCCTAGAGTGAAGCCACTGTGTGTGTCACCGCTGCACAAAGCACAAGCTCGCCTCCCTCGAGAACTTGCCGGACTCCTCGAGCCGACACGGGCGCTCACTAGCGATGCCCCTTTCACCGACGGGCTCAAACCGTGTACAAACGTGTAACGGCCTTCACAACCGATCATGATAGGCTCGATCACCGACACCTAACCGGTCTAGGTCTCACCATAGACCAATAGTAACAATCTAGATCACACCCTCAATGACACCCTAGCCTTAGATGTGCAAGATGCTCAAGTTACTCTCTACTAGCACTCTCAAGATATGAAATATCTCCTCCTAGTGCTCTCTTCTTTTCCTCTTAGACCTTACCAAATACTCTCAGGTATTCCACTGGCCAAGAGTGGTCTCCAAGACCTCATCAATGAAGTCATATAGGCTCTCAACCTCAAACTAGCCATTGCTGCATGAAATTGCCTTTCTGAAAATCCAGACCAGACAGTTCGGTCACTGCCTGACCGGACAGTCCGGTCACTCTGGTAACGGCTCTCCTAGCCGTTGGCACAATAGAGTCCACGCAATTTCCTGTACTGACCGGACTGTCCGGTCACTAGACCAGACCGTTCGGTCCGTTTCTCTCTCCAGTCCAGAAACATTTCAATGTCGAAGCTCGTCGCTGCTCTGAGTCTGCTATAGTGAACGGACCGTCCGGTCACTAGACCGGACCGTTCGGTCTCTATGACCTCAACACTAGCAACTTCCTCGCTTCCTCGCTGTAGCCACCGGAGAAAACCACATAGTGACCGTACAGTCCAGTCTCCACTGACCTCTCTATCCGGTCTCTATGTCCAGAAGCCAAAACTTGTCGTCCTCGCTTGACTTCATTTCCCGGCTTCTCCGAGCAGCTCCTTGGCTTCTCCACTGTCACCTAGTGCATGTGATTTCACCGAGAAACCTTGCACATCACCGACTAGACATGACCTAAGAGAATGACCTAGACCCTCTTGATAGTCCGGTTTTTCCTATGGACTCAAAACCCTAACAACTAGTCAATTGTTCCAAACACTTGCACCATAGCTTGTTCTCCGCTTTGATCCATCTCCGTCAACCCTTGGACTCCATCAAGTTCACAAGCCTCCATGCTTGTGGTCATTGTCATCAATCGCCAAGGCAATCATCATCCATATGATTTGTAATGGAGTTAAGAGATGATTCCTATATAGACAACACTCGTATAGATATTAGCCCATAATTTCTTAGTTGTCATCTATCATCAAAACATCCATACCTTGGAGATCCAATCACCAATTATCATGAAGCTTACAATCTCCCCCTTTTTGGTGATTGATGACAACCACTACTTAATCAAAAACTTTAATCAATAAACAATCGGGCTAAACAAGCTACACAAAGATCGAGAGGAACCAAAATGACATATAAGAGAAATGCATAAGGTCTTATTCAATCAAGCATCATCTAGAGATACAAGGAAAAGAGTGAAGAGCATACTCTAGATGAAATATGCATGCATGCCATGGCAATATATTGAACGAAAGCATAAGGACATGCAATGCAAGACATAAATGATGAGATGCAACAAGTTAGCATGGCAATGCATAAGAATTAAGAACAAGCATTCATCATCATGATATCATACACAGGCATACAAGATAATAAATGAATACAAGGCACTGCATATGAAAAGGAAATAAACCAAGTGAGATTAAAATGAGTCAAACACAAGCGAATAAAAGCCATGACTCATCAAAATCCACGAACAACGAATAACTCCTCCAAAATAAGAACCAAATGTATCTATCTCCCAAAAATCTCGTAGCTCCCCCTAGATACAAGCTACTCTCGATCGTACAGGATCACACTCCCACTCCCCCTAGACCTAGTATCTTCTCCCCTTTGGCAACAAGCACCAAAAAGTGGAAAAGATGAACATCTACGCGTTCATGGTCGAAGGAAGTGGTGCAGCGATGTACCCTGTAGGCTCTGCTCCGGGCTGCTCCTGAGGTGGATCCTGTTGTGCTCCCTGAGCCTATGCCGCCAGAGCATCCAACTGCTCAAAGAAACCAAGGTCTATAGGCGACTCCTGCCGTGGCAGTCTCCTGAGCTAAAGTCTGTAGAAGAATGAAATCTGCCACGTCCTGCTATGAGAAGCCTCCACAGACAAGATCCTCTGCTGCCTGAGGAGTAAGTGGTAACAGTTGCAGTAAGAGGTGGAGCTGAAGCTGTAGCTATCTCTAAAGCTGGCTGGGAGTCTGCACGGGTAGTGTGCATAATGTCTAAGAACAAACTCCTGATCGGTACATGCTGGGAGCTAGAGGGTCCTGCCATCTGCGAGGTCGAAGAGTGTGACGGTGAGACAAACAACGTAGACATAGAGAATGCTGACATCAGGGAGAGCTGAGCTGAAGGAAGTGTCTGTCCTACTCCCCCTATCGGTAGAACCCCTGAAAGTGACAATCCACTAGACTGTGCTGTCATCAAGGTTGTGAAGGGTCCAGGCTGAATCGGCAGCTGTTGGTACTGAGGCTGTGCTGAAGGCCCTGGCTGCTGACGTGCCTATCTCATCTCTGCCATCTAAGTCATTAGAGCGGAAACAAGTGCCATTTGCTGTCGCTGAAGCTCTGCCTGTCTTCTGATGATCTCCATCATCTGACGTATATCCTCCCAGACACTCTGGATAAACTCTCCCAGTCGACTTGCGAGTGCTATCATAGTGACAGTGTCCTCAGACTACAAACCTATCGACTGGGGAGGTGCTCCTGTGCTGGCTGACTCAGGAATCACCATCTCTGGCTGGGCTGCCTGCTCGTGAAGTACTGGTGACTCCTGTTCCTCCTCTCCTATTTACTGGTTGGAGGCTGACTGTGATCCCCTAGGGACTCGAGGTGCATAGCTGGTGGTCACCTCAGGGAATGCCTCGTACTGCTCCTCCGTCACTAGGCCCATCCTCCTCAAGATATAGCAGATGCAGGCCCGTACACCAAGTGACGTCCTCCAACCCTGTCACGGTCCAAAGTTATAAACACAAACTTCAGTAAAGTTCAAATGTTGCTTGGAGAATGAAGACTTGACTCATGAAAGTTTTTACAAGATAATAATTCAAGGTGATGGTGAAACCTATGATGGCCAAATTATGAACCATAAAAAAAGCAAAACACAGGTTCGATTGAGGATTCAGTTTTTTGTTCTAAGTCTGACTAACCCTTTAGCTAAAAATTTAGAGATTATTAGCAAACAATAAAAATCTCATGGTGATAATGAACTTGTGGTCAACCAGTGATCCTAAGTTAGCCCACTCAAAAAAATTGTGAAACCTTTTCCAATCCCAAGTCAAATAATCAATTTCAAATCAAAAGTTAAATGAAGAATTGCCAAAATGGGCATGAGTTGAGAATTCAATTTTTCTTCCATGAAAGTGTGCCAAACAAAAATACTACAATAAACTACATCACAAAATAAAATTTTGAAGAATATACCAAGACTTTAGGTAAAGGTTTAAGCCACTTTAAAATTAAATCCATTTTCAAAACCTTTGCTTTGGAAAAATTCATATTTCAAAATACAGCCAGAATTAGAACTTGGAATGTGAATACGAAATTTCCAGCAACACTTGGAGCACCGGCCCACCAAGTTTTGTGACTTTTGAAGCTTGGTAAGACCTGTATTTGGCCAAATTACAGAAAATATGTTTAAAATCTTCAAAATTCAGAAAAAAAACTGAAACCAGTTCTCCTTCCTCTCTCTTCTCCCCACCTTCAGACCCTGCCTGCCGCGTGGACGCCGGCCAGCCGGCCTTCTCCCCCTGTTTGCTGTGTAAGGCGACCCTGCTACCCTATAAGAACCAGCCCCGACCAAACCCTAGCCTCTCCTCCCTCCTCCATTTCCTTCTCAGCCGCCGCCACTGCAGCCATTGGAGCCGCCACCTGTGGAGCTCGCTTCTCCGGCTGTTGGAGCCCGCGTGAGCTCGTTCCGAGCTGCTGAGAGCTGCGCAGGGCGGCCCTGGAACTCCCCCAAGCAACGCCTCCTTCTCCCTCGCGCGCTACAGCCCGGCCGAGCACGTTCTTCCCCGACGCCGGCAGAACCGCGCCTCAACGCGTCGCCGTCGATTTCTCTCTCTCCAGTTAGCTGCGCTTCAATTCCTTGCACAGGAACCTTCCTAACATACCTGCGCACGCTCCTGACCCCTTCCCATGCAGATCCTGCCGCCGAACCCGCCGGATTTGGAGCAACCGTCGCCGCCAGCCGTGGAGCACCACCCTGCCGATGAACTCCTCTCTCCGGCCACTCCCGCTCCACTTCGACCTCGCGCCGCCCTTACTCGATGTCAGGTGAATCTCTATGGACAAGAACCGGCCATTCTCATGCCTTCTTTTCCGCACGTGAAGTCTCCGAACCTTGCCCTGCTCTGCGCGTCGTCACCGGCCATCTTCCGGCCATCCCCGGCGCTGTCCGACCTCACTAGTACGTGGGCGCTTTTGTGTAGATTATGTCTTCCCATAATACCGAGCCAATCCAAGCCCTGCAGCGCCCTGCGGCGAGCTCGCCGGCGAGCACAGCCCAGCTCCGGCGAGAGACCCAGTACGCGCGATCTCTGATTTCAAACGTTTTTCCTTCGTTTTTTTTATCCAGAAATGGCTATAAATTTGTAAAATCAATTTCAGGAGATCTACAACATAGAAACAAAATTCTATGGATTCACATAGAGAAGATCTAACCAATTAAACTGGTACCATGCCCTGATCTATTACCATTATTTTTGTGTAATTATTTCTTTGATATGCATGTTTGGTCCATATCTCGTGATATATTACTTTAACAATTATATGCTCTTGCATGAATGTTTATTATGCTTCATGTCACTCAAATGTGAAGTTATCTGTGTATGTTATGTTTTGATAATTGAAGTTATCAATTTATCCTTGTTTTAGGTATTTAAATGCTAGGGAAATTAATAGACATGATATGTGGTTGAATACTGTTCTGAGAATCTTATATCACCTTATACTATGCCCATGTTCAATGAATTGTTTGCCTTAAAGCATGCTTATAATTGTTATTTTTGTAGCATTTAATTTATAAATGATCAACCTATGAAACCGGTGCTAAAAGTTCTTGTTTAGTGCATATAATGTACCTGAAAAGTTGCATACTCATGGCATGTGTCTAATTGCATAATTCTGATTTATTATGCTCATATTAATGAAACTTGTAAAATTCATAATGAAATAATGACAACTCATCCAGAGGTCATTCAAGTTGCGAATATCTTATTTTGATACCCTCTCCTAAGATTAAATAATCCTTAGTGCATAAGCCTTCTGTAAAGTTTTAGTTAAACTCATCCTATGTGCTAATAGCAGATTTAACCGATTCCGGAGATAATCGTAGTGTTTTGCTCATAGTGTAAGCTATGCACCTTCAATTCAAGTGTTTTTCAGTTCATTCTATTTTTAACTTAGTGCTTGTCATCTTTGCAAAGTTTCATGCCTATAGCACTCACATAATTCATGTTTCATATTAATCTTGCAAGTTAACTAGTTGAACTTACTTAAATTAGATGACTAATTAACCTTAGTTTATTAAACAATCCTTTGCATTCCAGTAGCATGCAAGTTCTATGATGCAATGTTTACTCACTTAATCAATTGCCTTGCCTGTTTTACTGTCTTGTTTATTTGGCTACCTATATCATCATCATGAAATTCAATGATAAGTGCAATGCAACTCATCCTAGCTTGTGACATCCATGGTTCTGAACCAAAAATGCTATATGCTATGTTTTCCTTGTTAATCACACTATATAATGCTCTAAGATGTAATCAAACCTAAATCATGCTTCACCTAGAGATAATAATGTTTATTCATTATTACCTTCATGATTTCCTTGTTCAAAGTGATGCATGCTTGTTTGTGTTTCCTCTGATGTTCATGATTGTTCTCATTAGTAAATGATATCTTAAATAGTGGTGCTAAATAACTTGCTGGAGATCATTATTAGGTCATGCTTGTGGCAACAAAATTAGCAAAGTTCATGTTTATCCTATTTTCATCTTGTGTGAGCATTTAATATGTTAACCATGCTTGATTTTGTTAATTTCATAACATAATTGTGTGCATGCTAAATTAATGAGACATGTGCCAAAAGTCAAGTTTAGTGCTGTTCTAATAATGTGCAAAGTCTCATTATTTCATCTCTTTCCTAAGTGCATGTTTCATGTTCATTACCTAAATGCTTAAGCAACTTGCAAAAATTATAACTAAATAATTATAAATGATCTCGAAGTGAATCAAGTTCTAAAAATCATGTTTTGATGTACCACATCAACTAAAATGACCCCACGTCCAGAAAGTTTCTACAAATTTGCTCCAAATGATTAATTGCCTGATTTAACTAAAGTTAACCGATTGTGGACAGACCTTGGTGCTTTATTAATAACTCGAGTTATACAACTCCAAATTGAGTGATTCTAGATGCATTGTGTTCTTAACTTCATTATCTACCTCTTTGAAAAGTTTCATATGATTTGTATCATGCATCATATTATGGCATGTATTTTCATACCGACGTATTTTCTGAATCTAGTGATCGATATATCGGAGAGCAATGTGGGTGCAATGAAGGGATGAAGATGCTATGATTGATTGATGTTTGAAGCTTCTATGATTGATTGTTGTGGAACACCTGCAAACTTCAGGCAACCACCATGTATATTTCTACCCTTATTTGGATGAGTCTAATATTGAAGTATGTGCCTATGTTTGCATTAAATCGGGCACTAGTGGTACTTATGAGTTGAATCCTATTTGCTACATTATACCCTCCTTGTCATTTGTTGTATCCTTGTCCTTGATTTGTTGCTGGCTCAGGGTGGGTTGGTTTATTTTGGTCTTTTGTCAAATGCTTAGCCATGCTTAGATTGGGTAGATTAAATTGGTATGCACATGATGATCGGTTCAGATTTGGTAAGCTTGAGATAATGATTAATTTGATGATTAGGAGAGGGATAGGTGGTAGCCTCTCTTGGTAGATTAAGGACCACGCGATGTTCTTGTTGGCCTAAGCACTTTCTGTTCTAACCACATATCGAATATAATGGTAAGACAAGCCGATTATCTCACTTCATACCGGCTGTTGGATGATGACTTCATTACTTGATTGACATGCACGAGTATCTATGCTGGGTACTATTGGTGGTTCCTATGTACCCGTTTTATATACTAATAACCACCAATATCGTACTATATTCTTGTCATAATCATGTATTTTACCTCTAATATTGATGATTTCCACCTGTAGTGTTGTTTTAGTGCTTTATTGCAGAAACAGGTGGAAAGATGACAAAATGGCTCTTATATGAGAAGTACCAACATGAAGCCCGACTCGCCGTGCAAAGAGGGCTTCCCACTAGCCCATGAAGCTTACAAGACACACCTGGACGTCCAGAGTCCTAATGTGCAAGCCCAAGGTCAAGGCCCAATACCTAAGGATTTCTAGAAGGTTTATCCGGAAGGAAAGTTCAATTCGCGGAGTCTAGAAATAATACTATATTGTCACATGATTTCGGAGCCCAAGATCTAGTCAAATAGGAAATCTCAGAATACCAAAGTTGAAGATCTCGTTGAGTGCTTTCCAAAACATATATGATTTGCATTTATTGGACTCCAAAGCTGGGAGATATGGGCCCCGCAAGGCAGGCTGTATAGAGGAATCCGAATCAGGACATATATTTTGGCATCGCAATTTTGGTTATCTAAACGTTCGAATCTGAGGATCCAAATCATACCAAAGTTGTCGATATTTTGAAGGGCTACGAGATAGAGTCCAGGTTTGCCTTATTTGGGCTACGGAAGCATCGGTTATGATTAAAGTAAGTCAGCGCAGTTTATGGAAGGTATAAAACCGACTTGGATTCAATCTCTGTGAGCTAAACTTGGAGGCCAAGCAAGGGAGGACGTGACCAGAGGCTATTTAACACCCATATGACGTCCAAGACAGAGGAGGATGAGGAAAGGGAGGTGATCAAGACATAGGAGCTGTTGCATATCGTTGGGAGGCCATCAGAGTTGAAGAGCCACCAAATTGAGAGATGTAGTCTAGTCAGGTAGGGACCCTACGTGGTGCACTACACCAGAGCTAGGAGAAGTAGAGCCATGTACCTTAGGAGTCATCAATGATGCATCATGGCTGTGCTGATCGGTGCACCAGTTGAGCCGATCGACGCTCATCTGACAGTGATGAATATTGGTGCAGTTATCTATATCTATGTTATCTATCTTGATTCTGTCCTTGGTTGCTTGTTGAATCTGTTTTGGTGAATTCAGTCTATGTGGTGTACTTAATATCTATCTATTCCTATTAGTGTAAATTGCAATTACGCTTTTGCTCATAGCATAGTGCAAGAAACCAGTGGGGAGCTAATAGCATTCGCTTGTGACAAGCCGGGATGAACAAAACCACCATGTCTTGTAGAATACTAAGTTTATCGTTCGAGTCAATGAAGTGCCAAGTAAGCTAGGATTAAGATGATAATGATTACTGCTTTAGTGCCGATCGGCGCACCAGTTGTGCCGATCGACACATCCTTTCTTCAAGTACTAGATGCATATAGGCTAACTCCAGGTGTTCCTCTTTGGTCAATGTGTATGCTCCTATAACCCCTTTTTACTAGGTAAGCTTTCGCGCCGATCGGCGCAACCTTCAACTTTCACCTCTTTTCATGCTCACATATGTGTAATATGTACCTCATGCTAGGATTGATGTGTTAGATGAAATAGTAAACTCTAAACATTGTTCTCTTGCTGATCCCTGTGGATTCGATTATACCTTGGAATACTCTAAGGGAAAAAGTATCACAATGTACACCGTCCTCTTGCGGTATATAAGTGGGTGTGTAGTAATGACCAACAGGTACCTCTAGAGAAGGTCCATAGTACTCCCATTGATGAGGATTTTCTAGCTTCCGAGAATGGGTGTGAAAAAGGTTGACATGAGTACCCTCTTGTGTGATGTCATGAATCACATGAGCCTTATGGTCCCCTGCAGGGTGTAAAATCAATTCGAATTGCCGTGATCTCGGTCATGATCACGCTTAGTGTTCCATTGAGCTTCATCATAGTAATTGAACTTTTGCTTGAGATGATAAAAATTGATAATGTGGGAGATGGTATATGATGATACTTGGATTTATGGTACATAGTGTCATGGGGCTGTTTTAGGTGTCTTGTGCCCATTAGATGGTCTTTATTTATGCTTATACTCACATGTAACTTTGTACCTATTATCGCTTTATGCAAAAATGTTATCCTATGGCTTTATTCCCTTGCTGCAACCAAAATGCATAATCCTTTGGAGTCAGGACTAGCCCACGGGTAAGTCTTGCGGAGTACCTTTGTACTCATGTTTGTTTGCTTAAGTTTTTGCAGGTGTAATGTTCTTGCTGTCCCGTTTTGGTGCGAGTTGGTGGTGTTCGTGGGCTGAGCACTATCGACATTCTTTTACTTTGTTTTCAAAATTTCTGCTGCGTACTCATTATTATTTATGTTAGAACCTGAACCAAATAGTTGGCTTAACTTTTCACTCATGTTCTAGTAGTTTCTAGCTTGGAATTATTTCTAATGCTCTGATTCTTGTAAAATTTTAGAACCTATACACATTATTGTATCACTTGTAAAATGATGATTATGACTTGTAACATCTTGTAATATGGTATGTGTGACTCCCATGTGATACATGCAATGTTGGTTACCGATGTGCTATGTTCCTGGGCGTTGTTTAGGAAGCACAACGGGGGACTACCGGGGTTATATTCTTATTGGTTGAATTGTTGGCTCGCATGTAGTTTATGAATAGCGGGCTAATTCAACTAATTTGGATTTAACTTGGGCGGTTCTCCACAGCCTCTCAGAAATAACCTCCTCCATCTCTCCAATCAGAAGATCTGCCAAGTCAAAAGTCTGCCTCCTCAAAATGGCTGCTACAGCCCACTGGTGTAAGAGTGTGAACTCTTTTCTGTAGCCAGACCTAGGAATGATAGTCCTGGTGACTATTGCTCTCACCACCTTGGCCTCTGTGGTGAGTCTCGCAGGACCTCTCTCAAAGCTTGGGGTGTGTGGAGGTGGGAAAGCAATCAACACAAGGTCGTCTGAAGGCAATTTCCCTCCTTGTGGTCTGCGGGGTGGCTCTAGTGTATCGTAGGCACTCCTGTAAAGCTGGAAGTCTGAAGCCAGGAGTCCTAGATTAGCGATCGAATCCTACCTGGTGACTCACTGGGGCTGCCCTCTGAACAGAAACCAGAACTCTAAGCGATCCCTGGTAACCCAAAGTGTAGTGTAGAACTCAAGGACCACGTCCTCTCTGAATCTGTGTGGAGCAGTAACTAGCTCTGCTAGCCCTGGCAAGTATGTGAAGTACTGCTCCATGTCTGTGCCGGTGGCTCTCCTCTTAGCCTCGTATGTCATGTACTGTTGTGGCACGAAGACTCTGTCCTTGCCCCTCAAGCTAAGGTAACATCTCAAACCCTCTCTAATCCTCCTCTAGAGGGGTGCCCAGTACCTCTCTCTAGCAACGGGGTCTCTAAGGACTAGAACCCACTACTCGAAAGGCACCAAGCGAAGTACATTAAGGTATTTTGCAGGAACCTTAAGTATATCCGGCTCTCCGGCTACCTATGCTAGTCTCTACAGCCTCCTAGTGCACACTGCACAGGTGCACCTTGGGTCTCCTGCCTAGTGAGCTGTCCTCTGGGGAACAGTCTGCTCAGCCTCCTTTGTTTCCTCAGTCTCCTCCTCCTCTAGCTCCTCAGACTTAGACTCTGAGGTCTCCTCCTCTGACTCCTCCTGCTCAGACTCCTCCTACTGCCTGGAGGATCCCTGCTCCGTAGTTCTTGACGACCTCTCCTGACGAGAAGCCGGAGTACGCTGTGGCCACGGTGGTGGAACAACTCCGACGGCCAGAGGTGCAGTCCTCTGCCTGGTACTCCTCCTCAGACCCTGTTTGTCACGAGGCTGCTCTAGGATCAGCCATGTCCCTAGAGTCCTCTGTGACTGCTCTATGGCATCTAAGTGCCTAGCAACCCTCCTGGCTCTCTCAGACTCTGGGTCCAGCCTCTGTCTCTTCTTGGTCTTAGGCTTCTCAGGCATCTTCCCCTTTCCCTTGTCTTATCCTGATCCTGCCATCTCTGCTACTGCAAGCTGCTATCACTGCATGCACGTAAGTATAGATAGGATGAGCATAAATCCTAATACATCAATAAGTAAAGCACCGCTAGGAAAGAATGCGCAATAGAAGTCCTAGTACTGAATGAAGGAAATGATGACTAGACAAATATGCAAAGTAACAACAATGATCATCGACTATGAGTGGCAGGTGCGAGTCATCTAGTGTACAGTCAAATAATAGCAATAAAATCTAATTGTAGACTAGACAGGAGATAAACCCTAGACATGCAATTAACAGATAGGCATGAAATTAATTGCATACTAGGTTGAGCTAATTAATTAATTAATGCAACTAAAAGATGGGAATTTATCTAATTGCATCATTAACCAAATAGCTCGAAATTAGGGCATAAGTCGATGAACAAAGGATAAGCACGATGCCCTGAGGATGAATCAACACCGAGGACCGTAAACTCCGCGATTGATTGCCAGAAAAGGTCAAAGATTGGAACTTGCTGGCAATGGAGGAGAGAGGGCAAGAGTTGCCCTAGCAATCGACAGAGGGGGGAGGGGATCGCATGCGCGTGCGTGAAGGGGTGGAGCTGGCGGTAGCCCTAGAGGTGACGCTCAACTATGAAGGGCGGCGTGACTCTGGTGCACGCGGCAGTGGGCTCAGAGGCGAGGAGGCGCGCTGCATAGGGCGAACGGCGGTGTGGGGTGATCGGCGGTGCAAGCTGGTGTGCGGTGTGGTAGCGCGCAGGCAGGGCGATGGCGCACGGCAGGTCTGTGAGGTGGCGCATGGCAGTGGTTCGGCTGATGAAGCAAGGCGGCGGAGGCAGCGGTGGGTTCGTGAACTCGGCATCGAAGGAGAGAACGAAGAAGAAACCAAAACTTGATTTTGACCTAAGTCAATTTCACAGCGATGACCGAGATCTCTCAAGGATAGATCAATGGTTCAGATCTGGAGATGCTTCGTGCGATCACCCGGACTGACTGGACTGTACGATCTCTAGACTGGATGGTCTGGTCTGTTCCAAGGTCTGTCCGTATCAATACAGACCAGACAGTCCCATAACTAGGATCACTTTGTCAGGTCACTATGACCAGCCAAACCAGAACACTATGCCCAGGGAGCACTAACCGGACGGTACGGTCCAAAGAGCAGACTGTATGGTCACTCCAAGAAAATTGCTAAGTCAAGGAATTTCTCCATTTTTCAAGTGCCCTCGCTAAACACACAAACAAACACTGCACTTGGAATATAGAGGAAACTCTGAAACACTCCTTTTCAAACAGTGGCACTCTATGGCCTTAGAATTTTCGCAAAAGCCAAATGAAGGATCGAGCAAATAAGAACCAAGGCAAATAAGAACCAAAAGGGTATGTATGAGCCTTAGTTCATGAACTGCATGAGTAGATTTAACCTCAGAGTTCATAAGAGCTTGCTCAATGGGCATGAAGCACAATCCTTTCCTTTGGTCACACTTATGGAGATGTAATCTCATATAGAGCATGAGGCACAAATATCTCCAAGTGGGACAAGCCTCCTTTGTGTCTCCTATATGATGCATGCAACAAGCATTTTACATATGCAATGAAAGTAAACATGCCATGTGAATGCAAGCAATATTAAAAACAAGACACAAAGGAAACCTAACAATGTCAAGTTTGAACCCCTCCCAAGCTTACTCACTATAAGCCATGCCCTTGCCTTGAGAGAAGTCAAACCACTATCTCAAGCACTCCCCCTTGCTTATAGCTATCTTGGATGGGTTAGGCATTGACTAATTTTTATGTGTTTTTCTTTTAGTTATTTACACATGCACTCCCCCTTTTCTTTTAGTAAATAGGTCGTTGAGGTCCATGTCACTTGTGGTGGACTTTACATGATCTTCACGAAATCTCTCGGTCCACCACCACCACCATCTAGGTCTTGTTCTTGGACACCCACTTGTACGTAGCCGATCTCTCAAGATCAACAATGCACTTAGGCACCCATATGCTCTTGACCTTCCTCTTCTTGTTTGGTGGTCCCAAGGCCTTAGCTTTCGCCTTATCATCCTTGTTCCTAAAAAGCTTGAAATGTGTGTTCTCATGGAACAAGTTAGCATTAGGCAAAACAATGGAACTTCTCACCATGGGACAATCCTTGGTGGCGTGGCCATCCTTGCAACACCTCTTGCAATAGTAGTCGTCGGCGAGGAGGGGTTTGATCCATACGGGGATGGAATCACTCGTCCCTATGATGTTAATGGCGGCGGGATATGAGCCAAGTCCCCGGTGGGAGACATTGTTCACAAGGTTCCTCCCAAGAATCTCCTTGTGGATGGCTCTACCACATGTGAGTCTCTCAAAGCCGTCCATCACCATCTTCCTCTCTTCCTTGAGCTTGTGATATTCTTCCAAAACAAATGGCTCAAGAGAAGAAATCTTGGAGACTTCATTTACTTGGTTCTTTCCAAGTATCTCCCTATGGGTGGCTCTAAGTCTCTCAAAGCCTTCCATCATCATCTCCCTCTCTTCCTTGAGCTTGTGTAGTTCCTTCAAAACAAATGGCTCAAGAGAAGAAACCTCAACCGAGGTGGTTAGTTCATCACACATAGTATAAGCATCATTCTTTGATGAACTAGAGGAGGGAGAGGCAAGGTTCTCAATGTTGATGGCCTCATAAGTAATCTTAAGGGCCTTGTACTTCTTATAAAGCTCTACATTATCACCCTTGAGTTTATCATAACTCCTATTTAGGGCCTCATGAGATGTGACAAGGTCCTTGAGCTCACTCTCAAGCTCACCAACACGGTCCTTTGCCAACTTACACTCTTTTCTTACCACGTCCAACATTTTGATTTCTTGACGACGATATCGCGGGCTTGCTCAAGCATACTCCAAAGCTCGGCACATGAGAGCTCCTCATCATCGCTATCATCGCTTCTCTCATCCTCACTCTCCCCAAGTAGGCTCGTGGGAGGTGGAGGAAGAGCTCGTGTAGGTGTGGTCTTGGTCATGGCCAGGCCGGACACTTCTTCATCACTTGAGGAAGAGGACTCATCACATGAGTTGTCGCTTGTCCACTCTCCAACAAGGGCCTTGCGAGAGAACTTCTTCTTGTAGTCTTGAGCTTTTCCTTTGCCTTTGCTCTTGTCCTTGTTGAAGTACCTCTTCTTCTTGTGCTTGGCCTTGGGGTCTTCTTCTTCTTCTTCTTCTTCACTTGAATCTTGTGACTTGAATGCTTCTTTCTTGGGCTTTGGGCACTCTCGGACAAGGTGATTGTTTGAGCCACAATTGAAGCACTTGCCCCTTGACATGGAAGCAAACTTATTCTTGAAGTTCTTCATCTACTTTATGAGAAGAGCCAAGTCCTCTGTCAAGTCACCCTTATCATCATCTTCTTCATCATCATCCTCAATGATCACCTTCTTCTTGTTCTTCTTGCTCTTGCTAGATTCTTTCTTGTCATCTGGTAGAGCAAGATTGGATGGTTGAGGATGAACAGTGTTAGCTCTCTCATGTGGCAATCTAGTAAAGTTATCATACTTGTTCTTCAGCACATAGTATCTTTCCTCTTTGACATCACTGGTGCCCTCATAGAGCCCCTGAATCTCAGTCCACATACTATATGCTGAGGAACTAGCATCTAACTGAGCAAAAATATCCTTAGAGATGCAAATAAACAAAGCATTATTGGTCTTATTACTACACTTAATGTAATCCGGCTCAAGTAGGTTCATATCCGTATCGGACTCATGAGTGACCATCCATATCTCTGAATCAAGGGACTGAAGGTAGGCTTGCATGCGAGCCTTCCAATAAGCACAGTCCTTACCATTGAATATGGGAACATTCCGTGCATGTCCTGGCATCCTTACTCAAGGCGGTGAAGCCTCAAAGATGGGCACTTGGCTCTGATACCACTTGTAAGGACCAAAGGCGTACCGAGAGGGGGGGAGGTGAATCGGTAAGTCGCTCACAAATCCAATTACTTCAAATCCCACTACTTGAGTCTAACAAGATAAGAAATCTAATCAATCCTGGTAGGCCAAGACCCTACACATGCTAGTATTCATGATATGATAAAGAGCGGAAGCCAACCACACTAGCCTATGCAAGCCACAATTCACCCTAGTGACTAGAGCACACAATTGCGAAATAGTAAAGAGAGGGTCAAGGAATGCTCATGATTTTTTCCGGAGGTCTTGGAAGGATGGCACCTTCCCCTAATCCTTGTTGGATCACTCCCGCCGAAGTCCCGGTCCCTCCCACCACCAAGTGGAGTTCTCGCCCATGAGCTCGCAATGACTCCTAGAGTGAAGCCATGGTGTGCGTCACCGCTGCACAAAGTACAAGCTCGCCTCCCTCGAGAACTTGCCGGACTCCCCGAGCCGACACGGGCGCTCACTAGCAATGCCCCTTTCACTGGCGAGCTCAAACCGTGTATAAACGTGTGACGGCCTTCACAACCGATCATGATAGGCTTGACCACCGACACCTAACCGGCCTAGGTCTCACCATAGACCAAGAGTAACAATCTAGATCACACCCTCAAGGACACCCTAGCCTTAGATGTGTAAGATGCTCAAGTTACTTTCCACTAGCACTCTCAAGATATGCAATATCTCCTTCTAGTGCTCTCCTCTTTTCCTCTTGGACCTTACCAAATGCTCTCAGGTATTCCACTAGCCAATAGTGATCTCCAAGACCCCAGCAACGAAGTTATATAGGCTCCCAACCTCAAACTAGCCGTTGCTCCACGAAATTGCCTTTCTGGACATCCAAACCAGATAGTCCGGTCACTCTGGTAACGGCTCTCCTAGCCGTTGGCACAACAGTGTCCAGGCAATTTCCTGTACTGATCAGACCGTCCGGTCACTAGACTGGACCGTCCAGTCTGTTTCTCTCTACAGTACAGCAACATTTCAACACCGAAGCTCCTCGCTAGTTGTCATCTATCACCAAAACATCTATACCTTGGTGATCCAATCACCAATGGTCATGAAGCTTACAATGGCTTTGGGTAGAGATGATTCCTAACGGATATAAGTTCCTAATCAAGGTAAGAATACTACTAAGTTGCTTGCATTGGGCATCTGGTTTTCCCCTGCATCCATAGTGTGATTTTGACCAAGAGCCTACTATGTAGTTGAACATGGAGGATTTCAAATGACAGATAGGGTTGTCACCACCTACCTATCTCAAGCAATCCATGGACTACGCGATAAACAAAGGTAACCTATTGCCTAGACACCACGCCTATACTTTCAATTACTCCCTTAATCTTTAGCTACGATGATATAAGACTAATGTCTCTAATTAAATAGAGCACTGAGCAAGCAAAGCAACTTAGCATAAAACTTACTTAAAAAGAAACTTAAATACCAAGAAAGTAATCATAAAGACATACTAAATATGGCAAGCATCCGTCGAGGTACAAGCGTGGAGAAGAGGTGGACAGGCTCGCTCCTCCTCTGGACTTCCCCTCACTCTCTCCCTATTTTCTAAACGCTTTGGCAGCACCGAGCCTTCTGGAAACAAAGCACTAAACTCTACCTTTAGGTTTGAGAGAGTGGAGGCACTCCCCTCCTTATATAGGGCCCAAAGATTTTTCCTAAGGCGGTAACTACCGCCCTAAACGGGCCAACCAACCTTAGAAAAACGGTGACAGGCGACACATGGAAGTGGGGGACGAGGGGAGCCCACACTCTGTTCGGCCGAACACAACATGAGTTGGCTCCTTTTGTACCCCCACTTTGTCTGGGGCACTGATAGGTGGGTCCGTTCATCGGTTATCTCCGTTAGGCTTCATGGAACATCGGTTTGCTCTGTTATTGGACCCGTGGATCCTTGTGTTGCGCTCTGATTGGCCAGAACTGTGCTTTCTCCTATGATGACATGGATTTTACCTCAATTATGTGGGTAAATAATCTACAAACAAATATTCACTAACACTTGTGGAATTCATTAGTAATAAACTCCTACCATTATGTTGGTTGTTTATTTTTGTAGTTCTATGCAGGTAATTGACGGTTGGATTTGGTATTTAGTGACCGTTAACAGTAGCTACCCTATTGGGGTGACTTGTTGCTACCACACAACCTTGATGGCATGCATATAGAGAAAAACATATGTGACAACCTTGTTTCCACTAGCTTCAAGTTAGAAGGTAAGACAAAGGACACAGTCAAAGCTAGGTTGGATTTGTATGATATGGGCATAAGGCATGAATTGCACAACCAACAGGATGGATCAAAGGTTGAAGCTCTCCCGGCCTGGTATGTCTTGACACCTGAGCATAGAATAGAGTTTTGTAAGTTGCTCAAGCGTGTGAAGTTTCCTGATGTATTCACAGCCAACATGGCAGCATGTGTAAGCTCAGATGGTTCCAAGTTCTTAGGCCGGCTTAAAACTCACTCTTGTCATGTCCTTTTGCAAAGAATTCTTCATGTTGGCCTAGCACACCCAGATGTATACAACACAGTTGCCCAACTCGGTAATTTTTTTAGGGACTTGTGTACCAAAACTAATAGGAAAGATGTTGTCCAACGGCTGAAAACCTAGATCCCACTCATCCTATGCAACCTTGAGAAAATATTCCCTCCAACCTTTTTCACTGTTATGGTTCACTTAGTTGTCCATCTTCCTGATGAGGTTGTGCTTCAAGGTCCTGTGTAGTATGGGTGGATGTACCCAATAGAGCAGAGACTAGGTACATTGAAAAACTTTGTAAGCAACCGGGCTAGGCCCGAATGATCCATTGTTGAAGCTTACATAACAAGTGAAACTTTAACATTCTATTCTAGGTATATTGATGATTTCAACCTGGACATGGATCATGAAAACAATAATAGGGCAAAAGATGATGAGATCTCAGTGTTCTTGCATGATGTTGAGCTACAAGGCAAGGCAAAGGTTGAAACAATCGATCAGAAAGCATTTGAGAAGATGGTTTGGTATGTGCTAAATAATTGTGAAGAAGTTGAGCCATATGTCGAGTAAGTATATCATTTGCTGAGATTGCACATCGCGTGTTATGAAACACCTTATTACACGTGTTGTTGCAAATCACCTTTTGTACTTCTTTTTTTCTTTTCCTGCCTATACAAAGTGGAGTTATTATTGTGAAGCAATGTAAAATCAATCCAAATGAAGTTAGTGAAGGATTGTATGCACTATCATGTGGTCCTGATACTCGAGTCAAGCGGTGTGATGCTTGCAAGGTCAATGGAGTCCACTATAACACCATTGATCGTGAGTAACATCTGCGGACACAAAATAGTGGAGTCATGGCACAGGGCACGCATGATGGTGAAATCATTGATTACTACGGTGTGCTTAGGGATGTTATCCAGTTGCAATATCCATCAAGCCTCAAGTTCGACCAGACAGTGTGATTGGTACAATCAAATCGGCAAGATTATCCGCCTTAGAACTGATCACTATTTCAAGTCCATCAACATTCATTCATATTGGTACAAACTCTGATCCCTACATCCTAGCAAACCAGTCAACTAAGTTATTTTACTTGCATGACAATTATAATGGCAAAGTGGACAAAGGATGGCAGGTTGTGCAAAAATTGGAGCATAGGTTGACGTACAATGTGTCCAAAATGAAGTTGGTGTGCAACAAGATGAGTACTCTTCTGATTCAGAGCATGTTGTGCACGAACTTGAGGATCATATTGAGGTGATGTACCATCATATGAATAGTAGAGATGAGACTGTCATTGAAGCTAATTTGAAGGACCTTATTATAAGAAGCAAGAGCCCAGTGCACCTATCTGAAGACGAGGAGGAAGATGACACCATGGAGCAGTATTACAATGACAGCGACAATGACAACGAGTATTTTTGTATAAACAATGACAACGCATGCGATGGTGATGATGATGATCTGTGATGTTGCTGGTTTGCTTGGTTCTTTTATGTTGTTGGTTTGCTTGCTTCTTTTATGTGAGACTGCATTTGATGTGGTTGATGTATAACTGCATTTGGTGTCCTTGATGTATATTATGGCTTGAACCAGAGTGTGCACGATCCATTTCTTTTGATGACAACACATGTGAAGGTCATATCATATAGAACAGAGTGTACAATGTCCCGTCCCACTTTCCCACATCCGCGTGCTCTGCCTTCCACATCCTGTCGGCTACCCACGCTCGTCACCACTAAGCCTATAGCATTAGCCAATGACGGATGGGCCCCAACACCACAAGGGCCCGGCCATCAGTGAGTTTAGGATAGATGGATGAGAGTCTGTTGGTCTTCCATTCGTAGGACGCAATAAACAAAAGCGTTGTGTGCACTCATCCATCCAGGAGATCCGCCTTCTCTCCTTGCCATGCTCCACCTTCTCTCCTTCCCGCGCTCCATCTTCTCTGTTCCTCTCTGCGATCCGTCTTCTCTCCTCCTTGCAACTTATCAAGGATGATGGCTCCCACCGGCTCAACATTGGTAAGTCCATACATCTTAGGGATTTCCTGTTTGATTTGTTTCATGGTGTTATGTAATGGTAGCTAATCATCACCTCACGCTCGCCATTTCCCAATTAGGCTCAGATTGGAGCCGGTGGCGGTGCGGTGAACTTGCCGCCGTTGCAGTCGACGCCGCAATCACCTCCTCCAGAAGCTCTGTCGGCCCCGTTAATGGATAGCAACTTCAAGGAGGATCCGTCAGAGCTCGACGATGATGCTTTCATGGAGGCTCCGCTGTCGCCTCCTGTGGCTCTTGCTTCAGCTCCACAGGTGGACGAGGAGGAGGAGTAGGACAACAACGATGACGATGACGACCAGATGCACATCCGCATGAGGATCACCCCCTCTAGCAAGTGCTAGTTCTGCTGCCCTACCTGCCCATTCGAGAGTGACAGCAGCATCAGGGTGTGCCTCCATGTCACCCACATCTGCCGGGACGGGCCGCCTCCTGGCGTCGATGCCTAGGTTGACGTGCACCTCCAGTTTGCTCAACAGGAGGGCTGGATTAATTAGTTTGTTTAATTAATTAGTATGTGTCTGTGAAAAAACAATGTGCTTTTCATTTCTCTGTTTCATTCCTTTCCTAGGTGTTTTTCATTTATGTAAATATAAATATATATGTCTATATGAAAAACAAGGCAGACGAGAACACGAGCAGACTCGATCGGACGCGAACACGAACACGAACAGACTCAATCAGTCTCAGCTACATGTCCATCAGTGTCTGTTGCACGTCCATTAGTCTATGCTGCATCACTCACATCCGCATTGACATCAGCTTGACCAGCTGCCCTGCGACGACGACAGATGGGCCCGGTTTCCCCTGGTAACCTACAAATGGCCCAGTCCAGCAACCAACTAATGGCCCAGTCTAGTATCTTACTAAGGGCCTAGTTCAGTAATGGCAAACATCTGCATAGACACATTAAAAGAAAATGGTATGACCCTGGAACCAGGGGGGTCCTAGCGCGGTGCTAAGATTTTCCATTTCTGGGGGTAGGTCATGGGTTCGAGACTTGGCAGCCACGGTTTGTTTTTAAATCACATAAAACTTGACGTGTGTGATGGTACCTCTGACATGTGTACCTCATAGACTGAGCCACCTCAACTTTAAAGAGGGAGCACTGACATGTGGACCTAGTGCAATGATGGACCTACAACCTTACATATGGGGCCGGTGCACCCGATGCCATGTTAGATCGAGAACACTAAAATGTGGGCCCGGGTGGATTGAGAGAGCTTATTTGTGGACCTAGCAGACGCTTCTCAGGCCACATCGGAATGTTGGACCCATACATGACACACGTGTTAGCTAGTACGGTTCTATGACGAATCAAAACTGTCAAAAAACTATGGTGCAGATGGGCTGGTATTCTATGACGTTCTGGGTTTTCCCTTCTATGACGCCATTTTAGACTTCGTCATAAATTTTGTCACAGAAAATTCGTCACTTGTGTACCATGACGGTGCACTATTTTTTGTAATAGTTGGGTCATCTTCTATGACGCATTCTCAGAACATCATAAGCAAAATGTGATTGTTGTGCACATTTCTACTAGTGAAGCCATATATTTCTCATTTGCGTGCCTTTGGTTGCAAGTGCTTTATTCTCAAGCGTGGCAATCTTGATAAGTTTGAGTCGAGATCTTTTGATGATGTTTTCTTGGTTACACTCTTCATGGTCATTCCTACAGAGTCCTCAATTTGGAAACTAACACCATCATAGAATCCTACGATGAATCAAATTCTTATGCAAGCAATCTGGTTGAGACTACAGGTAATAGGGAAATGGAGGAGAGCATATTTGTAGAAGAGGACCTACAAGGCTTTGATGATGATGATGTTTATTCACCACATCTCATTACATCCGATCTTGTTCCTGCTGCTTCCACCACTCCAACAGAGTGTCCAGAAGCTTCTACATTAACTTCTCCTAAGGATTCAATGGCTCAAATTCACTTATTGGTTTTGCATCTTCCAAGGATCTGAACTTCTCCCCTGTTGGTTTAGTGAAACTCTCTAAAATCTCTTATTATGGTCATCTCAAAGGGGGGCACCAGTCCTAGAGAATTCATCGTTTAGTGAGTCAGTGTCGGTCAGCACGGTAGTCGTGTCGATTGGCACATCCTTAGTTTTTAGCTCCAACTTTATTTTATGGATGTTCCTTTCTGAGTCAATTCTTCTTGGTGACCTGCAACACTAATATCTCTTCCAACACTGGTGCATTAACTAGGAGTTGTTCTTGAAAAGTACTCGTCTCCTCAAACTCATCCCAATGTTTGTGGAATTCCTCTATGTTGGCTATCTTGACCAGCAGATCTAGTCCTGCCTTTGCTATCAAATCCAAGAAACTTCCTCCAGCTGAGCTATCCAAATACATTATTGATGATCCCTTGAGAGACATATAAAATTTTGTACAACGAGATTATAATCCATTCCCAAATCAGGTCCTTCCTTCAATAAGGATTGAAAACGCGACCATGTTTGGGCGAGGCTTTCTTCTGTTCTTTGCTCGAAGTTAACAACCTCTTCTCAGCCATTATAAGGGTAGTTGGAAAACGTGTAGGTAGAAAGCTCCTACCAACTTTTCCCAATTTCCTTTTCCTTCTTTGGCTGCTGACTGATACCACTCTTTCACTTTTCTACCCATAGAGAACAGAAATAACAATCATCTATACCAATTTTGGGGCATTCCCTCATGCCTGAATGTTTGACAGAGAACCTCAAGATCTTGAAGATGTGTAGGGGTTCTCCTCCTTTGTTCTAGAAAACTTCTTTTCTTTGGCTATGCCAATGATGATTAGATTTTGCACATAAGACGAAGCAGTGACCTTTTCATCTAAGACTTGTGGGACCAACAATCCCGGAGATGGCAACGAATGATCCTTGACCGTCTGACATGATCCTGACATTCCCATACTGAAAACACAAATTAAAAAGAGAAAACAAAGAACACAAACTAGAAAAGAGAGGATTAGAGGTTAGTAAATCAAACAAATAGGGAAAGAATTGGCTAACTCCCTGGCAACGATGCTAGAAAATAGGCTTGTTGGTCATAGTTATGCACCCACTTGTATACCGCAAGAGGACAGTGTATAATTGTAGCTTGTTTTCCCTTAGAGTATTCTAAAGTTTAATCGAATCCACAAACAGCAGACAGGACTTTCACTATTATCTAATTTACTAACTAAAATGTATTACAAGAGTGAATATATGAAACAATGAGAACTAATGAACACAAAGAACTTGAAGGTTTAATCAAGGTTTGGAAGTATTCCCTCCTATGGTTCACGTAGCTAGCATGCAACTCACACATATGAATTCATTTAGTGAATTTAGTATTCTACAAGACATGGTGGTTGCGCTCACTTTGGCCCTGCCACGGGGGAAGCTAATCGTTCCCCACTAGTTTCTTGCACTATGTGATCTTTAGAGCAAAGCCAGATGCCTAGCAGTACTAATAGATTCATATATGGGATCATGCATAATCTCATATGGAATAAGTTCATCACACATAGACTAATCGCACCAACAAATTCATAAGAGTTGAAAGTTTACATAGCTAGGGTTCCTTCCTCACAGAAGAGAATATGAAGACTATTCACTCATCCTACCAAGATCCATTGACATGGTTTGGTAGAGGAGAGAATACAACTTGGGATCCACAAGTGCCGATTGGCATGCCAGGGTGCCGGTCGGCACACTCTTACTTCCCGGTGTTGATAGTTAGTGATGGCCTTTGTCGCCACTGTAACTCCTCAAACCCTAGGTTAAGAGTTTCTCTGCTCGATCCCCTTCTGGGAGTTTATTCCTTCTCTTTATATAGTCTTGTTCTGGGTCCAGTTGCATCGATACCAACTCTAATTATGTATTGGGCTTTAATATTGTAGAGTTCTTCTCCAATTCGGCTTCCTCCACAAGTGTGATCGGCACATAGCCTTCCATATTCCACATTTTGGCCCAATTCCATGGCTCCTGATCCATAATTCCTCTGTTTTCACCAATTTCCTTCATAAGATCCAGGAATCCAGAAAACTATAGATATATGTAATATTTGGGGTTAGTTGTTAGTAATCCAATAAAATAAGGTGTCAAAAACCTTAATTATGGCCTAATAATGTGTATCTAAGAAGCACCAACACCTTCGGAGACAAAAATTCCCGGGCATCCACCCAAATGGGAAAATCTCTTCTTCCCAGGGCATGGAAATGGCTGCAACCTTCACACTCCAGCAAACCAAACATAGTGTAAGGACCGAAGGCATACCGAGAGGGGGGGTGAATCAGTAAGCTGCTCATGAATCCAATTACTTCAATATCCACTACTTGAGTCTAACAAGAGAAGAAACCTAAACAATTCTAGTAGGCCAAGACCCTACACATGCTAGTGTTCATGATAAGATAAAGTGTGGAAGCCAAACACACTAGCCTATGCAAGCCACAATTCACCCTAGTCACTAGAGCACACAATTATGAAATAGTAAAGAGAGGGTCAAGGAATGCTCATGATTTTTCCCGGGGCCTCGGAAGGATGGCGCCTTCCCCTAATCCTCATTGGACCACTCCCACCGGAGTGACGATCCCTCCCACCACCAAGTAGAGTTCTCGCCCATGAGCCCGCAATCACTCCAAGAGTGAAGACATGATGTGCGTCACCGCTGCACAAAGCACAAGCTCGCCGCCGTCTAGAACTTGCCGGACTCCCCGAGCCAACATAGGCGCTCACTAGCGATGCCCCTTTCACCGGCGGGCTCAAACCGTGTACAAACGTGTGACAGCCTTCACAACCGATCATGATAGGCTCGATCACCAACACCTAACCAGTGTAGATCTCACCATAGACAAAGAGTAACAATCTAGATCACACCCTCAAGGACACCCTAGCCTTAGATGTGCAAGATGGTCAAGTTACTCTCCTCTAGCACTCTCAAGATATGCAATATCTCCTCCTAGTGCTCTCCTCTTTTCCTCTTGGACGTTACCAAATGCTCTCAGGTATTCCACTGGCCAAGAGAGGTCTCTAAGACCCCAGCAACGAAGTTATATAGGCTCCCAACCTCAAACTAGTCGTTTCTCCATGAATTCACCTTTCTGGACGTACTGACCGTACAGTCCAGTCTCTTCCAGACCGAACCGTCCGGTCACTCTAGTAACAGCTCTCCTAGTCGTTGGCTCCACTGTGTCCAGGCAAAATCCTGTACTGATCAGACTGTCCAGTTAGTAGACCAGACCATCCGGTCGTTTCTTTCTCCAATCCAGAAATGGTCAAGTTTTTGATTGATGACAACCACTACTTAATCAAAAACTTGATCAATAAACAACCAGGCTAAAAGAGCTACATAAAGATCAAGAGGAACCATAACAATATATGAGAGAAAAATATAAGGTCCTACTCAGTCAAACATCATCTAGAGATACAAGGAAAAGAGTGAAAAACATACTCTAGATGAAATATGCATGCATGTCATGGAAATATTTCAAGAAAGCATAAGGACATGCAATGCAAGACATGAATGATGAGATGCAACAAGTTAGGATGGCAATGTATAAGAATTAAGAACAAGCATTCATCATCATGATATCATACATAGGCAGACAAGATAATTAATGAATACAAGGCTGCATATGAGAATAAACCAAGTGAGATCAAAATGAGTCAAACACAAGCGAAAGAAAAACCATGACTCATCAAAATCCATGAACATCGAATAACTCTATCAAAATAAAATCCAATTGTATCTAACTCCCGAAAACCTCGTATGCTCCCCCTAGATACAAGCTACTCTCGATCACACAGGATCACACTCCCACTCCTCCTAGACCTAGTGTGACAACCCTACTCCGAAAAGTAGAGTATGTCGCACAGGATCGCCTCGAGAGATGATTAATGAAGCAACGATACATAGCATTCACACATGAACATTCATCATTTACAAAGTTACATCACTTGAGTGCATAATATTACAAGTTCAACGATCAAGCGGAAACAAGTTCAGATTCATTACATTACATATGTCCTTGGTTTATATTACATAAATGTGCGGAAGCGATAAAGCGACAAAACACGATGTCGATCACCTACGTGAACCATGCCAGCCCTATGGCGATGGCTCACTCATCACGGTTAGGAGAGCTAGGGACCCATTCAATGGTCCAGTTCTAAGGCTCCTCACCTTCCTAGACCACCTTATTACAACAATCACAATAAGTAGCTTGAGGGAAACCTGAAAAATAACATAATCGCAAAGACTGAGTATCTAACATACTCCGAAAGACTTACCCGTCAAAAGGTTTACTAAAACCGACTCCTAGTATGTTGGGAGCTGACCGGGTTTATTTGATAATTGCATAAAAGGCTCCTATTAGTTCTATGCTGCACTTTCATTTCCTTAATCAAGATTTTACTTTGCTTCTTGCAGAAAACAGCTACGGTGAGTCTAGCTAGCTGCTAAAACTTGAACATAAGTAAAGAGCAATACATCATAGCAATATGTAGCCATAGCATAAGTAAATTTCAGAAACATAACCACAACTTTACTACTTAACATATCATTGTCGCTGCTCAAACAAGAGGTACTCATAACCGCGAGGGACGATAATTCGAATTGATTTACATCCTATAGGGAAAACCCAAATACACGACATACAAATCATTTAAGAACACGTATGGCCACCGTTCACAAGATTGCTATAAAGTCGATCCGGGGCCATCGATCCCGAGTACACGTCCTCCCCGTGATACAGTACTTCGTATCCGAGGCTTAACCCATGCACTCTCCAGTGGTCCTCAAACCCATGCAACCACCGTGTTGTTTGCATCACCTCTAGATCGATGAGTATGGTCGTCCAATGATACGGCGCACAAGTTACTAGGTTTACCAATTCCCATATAAAGGTATGTACTTGGTTCTGTTCAATACTTGTCCGCGGAGTTGCAACGATAGGTGCTCCATTTTATCAAGTTCATTTATCATGTGAACCATAGTTGAATCAAGTGATCCCATAACCAATCATTGACTCCACTAATTTAAGCATAGCATTTACTAACGGAGAGTCTTGCTAACATAAACTAACCATAGGTCATTTACCGGAGTATGCAAGTGGGTTCCATCCAAGTCCTATACGTAATGCACAATACAATATTTCTATCTTGTGACAAAGTAAAAAGGACTCAAAAATTAATTGGGTATGCACCGGGGCTTGCCTTGGGAGTGATCGTAGTTAGTGTCTTCACCAAAGTTCACTTCAGATCCCTGTTGTTCTGGTGTGATCTTCTCGATCTCGATCCCTATATGAAATGAACATGCATAAATACGAAGGAATACACAAGGTTTCATGGAGTTCCTTAATTAAAGATGAAATGAATGGCATGATGATTCATGGCACTTCCTCAACAAATAAAATTAATGAAACTGATACTCATGAATGAATGTGTATGCACACATACGTATGACATGGCAACCACTGAATTTGAAGGGGACAAACTTCTAATTAAAAGAATATAGTTTTCTTCATCAAAAACTTAGTGTATGTCTACTTTAACATGAACATGGCATAGATGAGAACCACATGGCATCACATGATGATGGTGACATGAAAATGTAGTACTAGGGCCTAAAAGTCATAAAGTTTATTTTCAAGCAACTTAGTTAAAGTGGCAATATGCAAGTGACTAGCAATATATATGAGATGAACAAAGTTGAATTACATAACTAGCTCTAGGTACATATAATTAATTAGGAACCATGAGTATATAATGGACAATGAGAAATCTTATGCATGTTAAGATTAACATTTGCATGCACAATACCCAAGCTGAATTTATTCCTATCTTTAACTCAATGCATAAACAAGGCAATACTCATAAGAAATTTCCTAGGTTAATTATTGAGTGATCAATTCGACAGCAAAAGCATACTGATGCTGCTCAAAATTTTACATGGAATTTTATAGTGATGTACAAATACATAAGGAACAGAAATACCAAATTTCAGCAATAACTTCCTAGTAGATAATTCATATAAATTCCTTTACTGAAAATGAAGATTATGCAATAATCCTAAAAATATGCATATAAATGGAAATGTGCTTTTGTAGAAAGTTTAGGGATGCCTTGAGATGATAATTGAACAAGTTTCATGAATTTAGCACTTATATATATTTACTTATGAATTTATTAAGCTAATTAGGGTTATAACTTTAGGGAATTAAATTAATTAATGTGCTGCATAACCTTGGTTCTCAACTTGTTTTTCTGGTAGAGGGGAATTTTAGGAGTTGAACAAGATTAGTTTCACATCTTTAGGACTTCTATTGCTCGAGTTATTGATTTTTGAAGATTTGCTCAAAGTCTACACCTAATTACAGAAATGCCACTCAGCGTTTTTTTTTTGGAACTGCAGGGTGTGCGTTGGCCAGCAGCAGGGATGGCGGCTCAATCTCCACCAAATTCGACCAACTCCCTACACCAAAGTTCGATTGCTTCAAGGGGAGTCTAGGAGGGGTCCTTGTGCACCGGTTTGAGGGGAGAAACAGGTGGAATACTCACCAGGGGAAGAGCAGCACCGAGGGCGGCCTAGACTAGCCAGAAACAGGGGAACGACCGGAGTTTTGCTTCTGTGCTCGCCGGCAAAGGAAAAGGAGTGGAGCTGGGGGCTTGGCGGGTTGACACAGGTCTGAGGGAGAGTGAGGGAGCTCTGGAGGGGGAGAGCTCGGCCTGCTGCAGTTTTACCCCAGAGAGGCGAGCATGGGCGGTCAAAAAGAAAGGAGAGCAGAGGGAGGAGCAATGGTCGCCCTGGGTGGTTGGGGTCGCCTCCACTGCTGCACAGCTTGCCCATAGTGTTAGGCAGAGCAGTGGACGGCATGGGGGAGGAATAGAGGTGTCTTGGCCGGGGTCAGAAGGAGGGAGATGGCGGTGCGGCCGTTTGCCGCTGGGCAAAAGAGAAGCTCGACCTAAGTTTGACCAGTGTGGGCTGCTGTCTGTAACTTGGTGAAATCCGAAGTTACCCTGCTCCAATACTCATGACAATTTTTGTGCATGTCCCGCAAAATATCTTCTCCAACTTTGCTTTTGGGGTCAAGTCATGATTCGGCTCAGAAAAATTATGAAAATTCCAGGAACAGAGGGACATTGTTCTGTCTTTAGGGAATTTTTTAGGGTATTTAGCCTTTACCAAAAATTCTGAGAAATTCCCCAAAATTCACTCTTGGCATGACTCTTAAGAATGTGCAAAAATATTGGCACACTTTTCTGGAATTTTGTAATGTTGTTGAAATGCTATCATTTGGCCAATTCTAGATTTAATTAATTAATTTCCTCCTTTATTCTTTGGCACCTTAATTAATTCTATTTTTAATTAGCCCTTAATTAGTATTAGGTTTAGTTAATTACCATTTTGTAACATGGGATGTCACAGCACACCCCCCTTAAAAGAAATCTCGCCCCGAGATTTGCAAATGGATGAACAGAAGGGAGGGGGCGTGGGCAGTTACCGTATTTGCGAAGCCAAGAATTCCGGGAAGTTGGTTTTCAGAAATTCTTCTTGTTCCCATGTAGCTTCGTCTTCGGTATGGTTACTCCATTGCACTTTGTAGATGGTGATAGTGCGGCTGCGAGTTACCCGATCCTTTTGATCAATGATTCGGACGGGGTATTCGGGGTATGAGAGATCTTCTTCCAATTGCTCGGTGTCGAAGATAACCACGTCGATCAGAGGCTTCAAACACCTCTTGAGTTGGGATACATGGAAGACGTTGTGCACCCGCTCAAGATTTTCCGGTAGCTGCAACCGATAAGCAACGGCGCTATGCTTTTCCGTGATCGGAAAAGGTCCGATATAGCGGGGTGCTAATTTTCCCTTGATTCCAAAGCGAGATACACCTTTGTCGGGAGAAACCCGAAGATAGACATGATCTCCCTTTTCAAACTCCAATGGATGTCTTCTTTTGTTGGAATAACTTATTTGACGGGAATGTGCGGCCTTCATGTTAGCTTGAATTTGCCGCACCTTTTCTTCGGCTTATGTGCCCAGATCTGGGCCAAAGGTAATTCTTTCTCCTGATTCCGACCAGTTCAACGGGGTCCGACACGAGTGACCATACAAGGCTTCAAATGGCGACATTCCCGAACTCTCTTGGTAGCTATTGTTGTAGGAGAATTCGGCAAACGGGAGACAAGATTCCCAATTTCCACGATTGTCCAGAACACATGCTCTCAATAGATCCTCCAAATATTGATTTAGTCTCTCGGTTTGACCATCAGTTTGCGGATGATAAGCGGAACTTCGGATAAGAGTGGTGCCAAGACAAGCATGCAATTGCTCCCAGAAGCGAGCAATAAACTGGGGACCTCGATCGGAGATGATCGTCTTGGGCACACCGTGCAAACATAGGATTCGCACAATGTAGAGCTCGGCATATTGTTTGGTAGAGTAGGTCGTATGGATGGGAATAAAATGAGCAGATTTGGTCAATCTATCCACAATAACCCATATCGAATCATGCTTCTTGGGCGTGAGGGGCAATCCAACGATGAAATCCATAGCAATGTCCTCCCATTTTCCAAGCGGGGATTTTCAAGGGGTGCAAAAGACCGGTTGTTCTCAAGTGATCGGCCTTCACACGTTGGCAAGTATCGCATTTGGAGACATAACGAGCAACCTCTCATTTCATACGCGTCCACCAAAACTTTTCCCTTAACCCACGGTACATCTTGTTGCTGTTGGGGTGTATGGAGTATTTGGATAACTGAGCCTCATCCAAAATTTTCTTTCTTAGCCCTTCGTTCTTTGGAACAACAAGGCGGTTGTTGAACCATAGTACTCCATGTTCGTCTTGTCGAAAACATGTCGCTTCCTTCTTCCCTATTTTCTGGCGAATATATTCCATTCCCTTGTCCTTCTTTTGGGCTTCCACAATTTCTTCCTGAAGGGTAGGAATGAGCGCCAAATTATACAAGGATCCATATGGAATGACACGAAGACTTGGTTCGCTAGGATATGAAATTGTGCAAGCTTCCATAGAGCAAAGGATGGCGTGATTGCATTGGTCCCTTCGACTCAAGGCGTCGGCAACCACATTGGTTTTCTTGGGGTGAAAATGGATTTCCAATTCATAATCCTTGATTAATTCTAACCATCTATGCTGCCTCATGTTCAGTTGTTGAGTGAAGATATATTTGAGACTTTTGTGGTCCGTGTAGAGGTTAACAAGATTACCACGTTGGTTTTTCAAAGAAAGTGGTGCAGCGACGTCCTCTGAAGGCTCTGCTCCGGGCTGCTCCTGCGCTAGATCCTGCTATTCTCCCTGAGCCTATGCTGCCTAAGCATCCAAATGCTCGAAGAAGTCAAGGTCTACAGGTGACTCAGACCTTCTATCCTATGCTGCTAGTGTGACTGTGGCAGTCTCCTGAGCTGAACTCTGAAGAAGGATGAGATCTACCATGTCCTACTGTGAAAAACCTCCACGGACAAGATCCTCTACTGCCTGAGGAGTAAGAGTGGTAGCTGTGGCAGTAAGAGGTGGAGTTGTAGCTATAGCTATCTCTGAAGCTGGCTAGGAGTCTGCACGGGTAGTGTGAATAATCTTTGAGAACAAGCTCCTGACAGGTAAGTGCTGGGAGCTGGATGGTCCTGCCATCTGCGAAGTTGAAGAGTGTGAAGGGGAAACAAACAACGCAGACACGGAGAAAGCTAACACGGGGGAGAACTGAGCTATAGGAAGTGTCTGTCCTGCTCCCCCTGTCGGTAGAACCCCTGAGAGAGATAACCCATTGGACTGAGCTGTCATCAAAGCACTGATGGGTCCCGACTGAGTTGACAGCTGCTCGTACTGAGGCAGTGCTGAAGGCCGTGGCTGTTGTCCTGCCTGTCTCTGTGTCATCTTAGCCATCTGTGTCATCAGGACGGAGACAAGTGCCATCTGCTATCTCTGAAGCTCTGCCTGTCCTCTGATGACCTCCATCATCTGGCGTTTGTCCTCTAATGCACTCTGAATGAACTCTCCCAGTCGTCCTGCAAGTGTTGTCATAGTGACAGCATCCTTAGTTTGTCAACCTGTCAGCTGGGGAGGTGCTCCTGTACTGGCTGACTCAGGAACCACCGTCTCTGGCTGAGCTACCTGCTCGTGTGGTATTGGCGGTGACTCTTGCTCCTCCTCTCCTCTCTGTTGGCTTGAGGCTGACGATGATCCCCTGGGTGCTCGAGGTGCGTAGCTAGTGGTCACCTTAGGGAATGCCTCGTACTGCTCCTCCGTCACTAGGCCCATCCTCCTCAAGAGATAGCAGATATATGGACCATAGACCAAGTGACGTCCTTCAACCCTCTCTGAGATGACCTCCTCCATCTCTCTAATGAGAAGATCTGCCAAGTCTAAGTGTTGTCTCCTCATAATCGCTGCTATAGCCCACTAGTGAAGAAGTGTGAACTCCTCTCTGTAGCCAGACCTAGGGATGATAGTCCTGGTGACTATCGCTCTCACCACCTTGGCCTCTGCAGTGGGTCTCACAGGGCCTCTCTCAAAGCCTGGGGGGTGTGGTGGTGGAAAGGCAATTGACACCATATCGTCTGAAGGCAATCTTCCTCCCTGTGGTCTGCGTGGTGGCTCTAGTGAAGGATAGGCACTCCTGTACAACTGGAGATCTGAACCAAGGAACCCAAAACTAGCAATCAGATCCTCTCTGGTCACACGTTGTAGCTGCCCTCCGAACAAGAACCAGAACTCTAAGCAGTCGCTGGCTATCCATAGCGTAGCATAGAACTCAAGCACTATGTCCTCTCGGAACCTGAATGGAGCAGTAACTAGCTCTGCTAGCCCTGGCAAGTATGTGAAGTACTGCTCCATATCAGTGCCGGTGGCCCTCCTCATGGCCTGGTAGGTCGTGTACTGTTGTGGCATGAATGTCTTGTCTCTGCCCCTCACGGCAAGATAGCGTCTCAGTCCCTCTCCAATCCTCCTTTGGAGGACTGTCTAGTACCTCTCTCCAGCAGTGGGGTCTCTAGGAACTAGAACCCACTGCTCGAAGGAAATCAGACATAGCACCTTAAGGTTCTTTGCAGGAACCTTAAGTATGTCCGGCTCTCCTGCTGCCTGTGTCGGACTCTACACTCTCCTCGTGCACACTGCACAGGTGCACCTCGGGTCTCCTGCCCGGTGAGCTGTCCTCTGGGGGATAGTCTACTCAGTCTCCTCGAGCTCCTCCCTATGGTCTCCTCATCTAACTCCTCCTGCTACTGCCTGGAGGATCCCTGCTCCACGGTCCTTGACGACCTCTCTTGACGAGAAGTCGGAGAACGCTACGGCCACGACGGCGATACAACCCCGATGACCAGAGGTGCAGTCCTCTACCTGGTGCTCCTTTTGAGACCGTGACCCTCAGCTGGCTGGCTGATGATCAAGCGTGAACCAGGTGTCCTGCGAGACTGCTCCATAGCATCCAAGTGCTGAGCCAACCTCCTGGCTCTTTCTGACTCTAGATTCAATCTCGATCTCTTCTTGCTCTTGGGCTTCTCAGGCATCTTCCCCTTTCCCTTATCCTGACCTGAACCTGCCATCTCTGTTGACTGCTCTGGTGCCACTGCACACACGTAGGTATAGACAGGATAAGCATAAACTCTAATACATCTAGAAGCAAAGCACCGCTAGGAAAGAATGCGCAATAGAAATCCTAGCATTGAATGAAGGACATGATCACTAGGCAAATATGCAAAGTAACAACAGTGATCATCGACTATGAGTGGCTGGTGCGAGTCATATGGTGTGCAGTCAAATAATAGGCAATTAATCTAACCGTAGACTAAACAAGAGACAAACCCTAGACATGCAACTAATAGGTAAGCATGGAATTAATTGCAGCTAGGTTGAGCCAATTAATTAACTAATGCAACTAAAGATAAGAAATTTATCTAATTGCATCAATTAACTAAATTTCTCGCTAATCATGGCATAATCAATGAAAAGATCAAATGGCACAATACCTTAGAGAAGGAACGAAATCAAACGCCGAAGAACTTCTAGCCGATCACAAGAAAGTTTGGAACTTGGGCTTGCCGGCAATGGGGAAAAGAGGCAAGTCTTGCCCTAGCAATCGGTAGGGATGAAGCTTGGCTATGGGCAACCGTGGGGGCGCGTGCATGCGAGGTGGAGGGCAAGGCGGTGTGCGGTTCTGATGCGCGACGGCGGCTGGCAACATGGTGGAGAGGCCAAGGCGGCAACGACTGTGACTTGCGTGCACGTGGACTAGGCAGCTCGACAGCGCGGGAACAGCAAGAATGGCAGCAGTGCAGCTGTGCGGGGTGCGCGGCGGCGATGGCCAGCGGCGCGGGGTGGAGGCGACGTCAGCGGAGGGGAAAGCAGCGTCGGAGGCGAGGCGGCGAACCCGGCGCGGTCTTGGCGTCTGGATGGAACGAGGACGAAGCCAAAAGGGGCTGAGCAATTTTGACCTAGGTCAAAATTTCACAGACGGCCGAGATCTACCAAAAAGTTGATCAATGGTCCAGATCTGGAATTGCTTCACGCGATCAACAAGAGTGATCAGACTGTACGGTCTCTGGACCAGACGGTCCAGTCTGTTCCTAGGCCTGCCAGAACAAATGCAGACCGGACAGTCCAATCATTAGGATCACTTCATCTGGTCTCTTTGACCAGGCATGCCAGAACACTGTGCACGTAGGCACTGACCAGATGGTACGATCCGAAGAGCGGACTGTACCGTCACTCCCAGAAATTTGTTGCGTCAAGGATTTTCTCCATTTTCCATGTGCCCTCGCTAAACACAAATATTAACTCTGCACTTGGAATATAGGGGGAACTCTCAAACACTCATTTTCAAATAGTAGCACTCTATGGTCTTATAATTTTTGCAAAAGCCAAATGAAGAATCCAGCAAATAAGAACCAATGCAAATAAAAATCAAAAGGGTATGTAGAGCCTTAGTCCATGAACCATGCGAGTAGATTTAATCTCGGAGCTCATAAGAGCTTGCTCAATGGGCATGAAGCACAATCCTTTCCTTTGGTCACACTTATGGAGATGTAATCTCATATAGAGCATGAGGCACAAATATCTCCAAGTGGGACAAGTCTCCTTTGTGTTTCCTATATGATGCATGCAACAAGTATTTTACATATGCAATGAAAGTAAACATGTCATGTGAATCCAAGTAATATTAAAAACAAGACACAAAGGAAACCTAACAATGTCAAGTTTGAACCCCTCCTAAGCTTACTCACTACAATCCATGCCCTTGCCTTGAGAGAAGTCAAACCACCATCTCAAGCACTCCCCCTTGCTTATAGCTATCTTGGATGGGTTAGACATTGACTAATTTTTATGTGTTTTTCTTTTAGTTATTTACACATGCATGGATGCAAAGCATACTAGTCATAAAGGAGTCCTAATTACCATGCAATATAAGAGAAAGAAAAACACACTACAACTACCAAGAACAAACACGGTTACCTCCCTCATGAGTAGATAGGTCGTTGAGGTCCATGTCACTTGAGGCGGACTTTACATGATCTTCATGAAAGCACTCGGTCCACCACCACCACCATCTAGTTCTTGTGCTTGGGCACCCACTTGTACATAGCCGATCTCTCAAGATCAACAATACACTTAGGCACCCATATGCTCTTGACCTTCTGCTTCTTGTTTGGCGGTCCCAAGGCCTTGGATTTCACCTTGTCGTCCTTGTTCCTAAAAAGCTTGAAATGTGTGTTCACATGGAACAAGTTAGCGTTAGGTAAAGCAATGGAACTCCTCACCATGGGACAATCCTTAGTGGCGTGGCCATTCTTGCAAGACCTCTTGCAATAGTAGTCATCGACAAGAACGGGTTTGATCCATGCGGGGATGGAATCACTCGTCCCTATGATGTCGATGGCGGCAGGATATGAGCCAAGTCCCTGGTGGGAGACGTTGTTCACAAGGTTCCTCCCAAGAATATCCTTGTGGATGGCTCTACCACGTGTGAGCCTCTCAAAGCCATCCATCACCATCTTCCTCTCTTTCTTGAGCTTATGATATTCCTCCAAAACAAATGGCTAAAGAGAAGAAACCTTGACCAAGGTGGTTAGTCCATCACATATGGTAGAAGCATCACTCTTAGATGAACTAGAGGAGGGAGAGGCAAGGTTCTCAACATTGATGGCCTCGTAAGTGATCTCAAGGGCCTTGTACTTCTCATGAAGCTCTACATGATCACCCTTGAGTTTGTCATAACTCTTGTTTAGGGCCTCATGAGATATGACAAGGTCCTTGATCTCACTCTCAAAGTCACCAACACGGTCCTTAGCCAACTTACACTCTTTTCTTACCACATCCAACATTTTAGATTTCTTGATGGCGATGTTGCGGGCTTGCTCAAGCATACTCCACAACTCGGCACACGTGTGCTCCTCATCATTGCTACTCATCCTCACTCTCCCCAAGTTGGCTCGTGGCCATGAGACATGTGGGAGGTGGAGGAAGAGCTCGTTTAGGTGTGGTCTTGATCATGGCTAGACCGGCCACTTCTTCATCACTTGAGGAAGAGGACTCATCACTTGAGTTGTCGCTTGTCCACTCTCCAAAAAGGGCCTTGCGAGAGAACTTCTTCTTGTAGTCTTGAGCTTTGCCTTTGCTCTTATCCTTGTTGAAGTACCTCTTCTTCTTTTGCTTGGCCTTGGGCTCTTCTTCTTCTTCTTTACTTGAATCTTGTGACTTGAATGCTTCTTTCTTGGGCTTTGGGCACTCTCGGACAAAGTGATTCTTTGAGCCACAATTGAAGCACTTGCCCCTTGACTTGGAAGCAAACTTGTTCTTGAAGGTCTTCGTCTTCTTCATGAGAAGAGCCAAGTCCTCGGTCAAGTCACATTCTTCATCATCTTCTTCATCATCATCCTCAATGATCACCTTCTTCTTGTTCTTCTTGCTCTTGCTAGATTCTTGTTATCAGCCGGTAGAGCAAGGTTGGATGGTTGAGGATCATCCATCCCCAATTGGTAGCTCTCGAAGGCGGTGATCTTGCCAAGTACATCCTTCATAGTCTTGGTCTTGAGGTCTCCTTATAAGATGAAGGTGATGATGGACTCATACTTGGGGTCCTTGAATAGCCTCAAGAATCTTCTTATCACCTCAACGGGCTTCATCTTGAAACCATCCCCAAGTGTATTGATCTATTCCACTAGTACATGAAAACGAAAATAAATTGTGTTAGCTCTCTCATGTGGCAATCTAGTGAAGTTATCATACTTGTTCTTTAGCACATAGTATCTTTCCTCTTTGACATCACTCGTGCCCTCACGGAGCCCCTGAATCTCAATCCAGATACCATGTGTTGTGGAACTAGCATCTAGCTGCGCAAAAACATCCTTAGAGATGCAAGCAAACAGAGCATTTTTGGCCTTAGCATTACACTTAATATAATCAGGCTCAAGTAGATTCACATCCGCATCGGACTCACGAGTGACTGTCCATATCTCTGGATCAAGAGACTGCATGTAGGCTTGCATGCGAGCCTTCCAATAAGCATAGTCCTCCCTATTGAATATAGGAACATTCCCCGCCTGTCCCGACATCCTTACTCAAGGCGGTGAAAAAGCCTCCAAGATGAGCACTTGGCTCTCATACCACTTGTAAGGACCGAAGGTGTACCGAGAGGGGGGTGAATCGGTAAGCCGCTCACGAATCCAATTACTTCAATTTCCACTACTTGAGTCTAACAAGAGAAGCAACCTAAACAATTCTAGTAGGCCAAAACCCTACACATGCTAGTGTTCATGATAAGATAAAGTGCGGAAGCCAAACACACTAGCCTATGCAAGACACAATTTACCCTAGTCACTAGAGCACACAATTGCAGAATAGTAAAGAGAGGATCAAGGAATGCTCATGATTTTTCCCGAGGTCTCGGAAGGATGGTGCCTTCCTCTAATCCTTGTTGGACCACTCTCGACGGAGTCACGGTCCCTCCCGCCACCAAGTGGAGTTCTCGCCCACGAGCCCGCAATCACTCCTAGAGTAAAGACACAGTGTGCATCACCGTTGCACAAAGAACAAGATCGCCTCCCTTGGGAACTTGCCGGACTACCCGAGCCGACACGGGCGCTCACTAGCGACGTCCGTTTCACCGGCGGGCTCAACCATGTACAAACGTGTGATGGCCTTCACAACCGATCATGATAGGCTCGATCACCGACACCTAACCGGTCTAGATCTCACCATAGACCAAGAGTAACAATCTAGAGCACACCCTCAAGGACACCCTAGCCTTAGATGTGCAAGATGCTCAAGTTACTCTCCTCTAGCACTCTCAAGATATGCAATATCTCCTCCTAGTACTCTCCTCTTTTCCTCTTGGACCTTACCAAATTCTCTCAGGTATTCCACTGACCAAGAGAGGTCTCCAAGACCCCAGCAACGAAGTTATATAGGCTCCCAACCTCAAACTAGCCGTTGCTCCACGAAATTGCCTTTCTGGACCAACTGACCGTACAGTCTAGTCACTTTCTAATCAGACCGCCCGGTCACTCTAGTAACGGCTCTCCTAGCCATTGTCGCAATAGTGTCTAGCAATTTCCTGTACTGACCGGACTGTCCGGTCAGTAGACCAGACCATCTGGTCCATTTCTCCCTCCAGTCTAGGAGCCTTTGCGCAATGCATCCTCGCTGCTCTATGTAGAGCCATACAGACTGGACCGTCTGGTCTCTACAGCTCCCAGACATAGACAGTTTCCTTGTTGCCCGCCGAAAGTCCCAGACAACTCCCCATAGTGACCGTACAGTCCAGTCTCCACTGACCCCTCTGTCCGGTCTCTATGTCTAGAAGCTGAAACTTGTCATCCTCACTTGACTTTGTTTCCCGGCTTCTCCGGAGAGCTCCTAGGCTTCTCCACTATCACCTAGTGCCTAGGATTTCATCGAGCAACCTTGCACATCACCGACTAGACATAACCTAAGAGAATGACCTAGACCCCCTTGATAGTCCAGTTTTTCCTATGGACTCAAAGCCCTAACAACTAGACAAGTGTTCCAAACACTTGCACCATAGTTTGTTCTCCGTTTTGATCCATCTCCATCAACCCTTGGACTCCATCAAGTTTACAAGCCTCCATGCTTGTGGTCATTGTCAATAATCACCAAGGCAACCATCATCCAAATGATTTGTAATAGAGTTTAGAGATGATTTCTACATAGACAATACTCATGTAGATATTAGCCCACAATTTCATAGCAGTCATCTATCACCAAAACATTCATACCTTGGGGATCCAATCATCAATGGTCATGAAGCTTACACGCAGCTTCAGTAGTATGAAGTGATCCATAGTTGTGTTTCTCAATAATGCTCGGTAGCACATCCAGCTTGGCCTCGAGCCACTTGGAGAATATTTCCTCGATCACTACCTCAGACCCATCAATAAAAGACATAGGCTCAGCCCCCGCATGCCTCAACATCTCATGATATTTTGAAATGTAATCTAAATTGGTTAACATATTGGGTGTAAACAGCTAGTAGTTTTGAAATTATTTCCTGATCTGTAGATCTGTATCAAGGGAAGCAAAAGGAGTAGGTGAACGTCTGCTGAGGGTGAACATCTACAAAACATAGTTGTTGCACACATTTCTTGTAGTTTTTGGTTCTTCTATAGTATTTATGCCATTACTTGTTATGCACGTGTTCCTAATCAGGCTTACAAGAAAGGTACATATATACATGTTTGTTATTTTATTTTCTGCAACCAAAGTTAAGCGGAGTTAAGGAATTTTCTCATATATACTTATTGGTTTGCTGATAAGTGCTTAGTGCTTAATGCTAGCTAGCACTTTGTAATGCATCTAGCCTCATGGACTACTTATTGCAGATGAGTGCTTCAGCTATTTAATTTCAAGCTGACATAATCCTCTGATGTAACAATAGTTTGGGAACCCAAATTACCACTAAAAACTTGATGCATATTTAAATGATGACTGACTAGTGTCTTACTACTCTTTTTTTCTCATGTCATGTCATGCCTTATCTAGTTGCTAGCATTAGTTGATTAGTAATGATACACCAACAACAGTTCCCTCAAATAATAGACATATGCATAGATAGGGTTGTAAGGTTCATGACCATTGAGGTCACCCCAAGGTATGATATTTTAGTGATGAATGACAAACATGAAATATGACTAATGTATACACAAGTGTTGTACGTATAGGAAAACTTATCTACCGTATGATGATCATTGATGGTTGCCTTGGTAGGTGATTATAATGACCACAAGCCATGGAGCTTGATGAGCTTGATGGAGGCCAGGGTTGATGGAGATGGATCAAGGCTAAGGACAAGCTATGGAGCAAATATTTGGAACACTTGTCTAGTTGTTAGGGCTTTCAGTCCATAGGAAAAACTGAACTATCAAGGGAGTCTAGGTCATGTCTCTTAGGTCATGCTAGTCGGTGATGTGCATAGATGCTTAGGAAAATCATAGACACTAGGTGATAGTGCAGAAGCCAAGGAGCTGTTAGAAAAAGCTGAGAAACAAAGTCAAGCAATGATGAGAAGTTTTAGCTTCTAGACAGAGAGATCGAACTGTACGATTGTCAGAGGAGAAGGAAAACCAGAGAATACTTGTTGCGAGGAATTTGTTTGCACAAAGACCAACAGATATCGAACGGTCCGATCTGTACGGGTTGAGTGCAAGATAGAGAGGAAGCAGAAATAGTGCTCTCTATAATCGATGAAGATGAAGAGACCGGACGGTCCGGTCAGTACAGGATTCAGCAGGCCAACGGCTCTAGAGGAACCGTCTAGGAGAGACCGGATGGTCCGGTTAAGGAGTGATCAGACTGTATGATCAATAGGCTCAGAAAGCTGACTTCATGGAGCAACAGCTAGTTTGAGGATGGAAGCCTATACAAACTTGTTGCTGGGGACTTGGAGACCTCTCTTGACCAGTGGAATTGTTAGGAGCATTTGTAGGAAGCCAAGAGGAAAAGAGAGGAGCACTATGAGAGGATATTAGATATCTTGATAGTGCTAGTGAGAGTAACTTGAGCATCTATCCACATCTAAGGCTAGGGTGTACTTGAGGGTGTGATCTAGATTATTACTCTTGGTCTATGGTGAGACCTAGACTGATTAGATGTCAGTGATCGAGCCTATCATGATTGGTTGTGGAGGCCGTTACTCGTTTGTACATGGTTTGAGCCCGCCGATGAAAGGGGCATCGCTAGAGCGCCCGTATCGACTCAGGGAGTTCGGCAAGTTCTCGAGGGAGGCGAGCTTATGCCTTGGTGGCAGTGGCAACACAACCATGTATTAACTCCGGGAGTGATTGTGGACTCATGTGCGAGAACTCCACTTGGTGGCGGGAGGGACCAGTACTCTGGCGGGAGTGGTCCAACAAGGAGTAGGGAAATACGCCATCCTTCCGAAACCTCGAGAAAAAAATCATGAGCATTCCTTGACCCTCTCCTTACTATGATGCCTTTACCTTTCGTATTTACATACAGTTCTATTCATGCTTGTGTGTTTACATTGCTCTAGATGATTACCTTGTAGACTTGCATGAATAGGGTGCTTGCTTGCTAGTATTGTTTAAGCTTTACCATTTGATCACTAGCATGTATAGAAGTTGCTTTGGCTTGATTGATCACCCTCCTATATATTATACTACTTATGCTTATGTGCTCTAGTCCATTATCTTGTAGCATTGCATGAGTAGGCTCCTTTGCTACCATGTTGTTTGCCTCCGCTATATTACTAGCTTGCATAGGAGTTGTATTTCCTTATGTGTGATCCACTAGTATGCTTAGTTTGTTGTTTCTTTTATAGGGCTATTATCTTGTAGTGTGAGCACCACTAGAATTGCTATAGGATTTGATTGAGTGTTTGGTTTTAGAAATTGGTGAATTTGGTACATATATCGAGTTCCTGATTCACCCCCCCCTGTCTCGGTCACTCAGTCCTTTCAACGGTCATGCCTGCTGAGGCTTTCTTGTATAATTCAAGTCCCTTTTTTTGTTGCCCATTTCTTTGTTTACAGATGGAGATGGAACTTTTGAATAGTTGCTTTGATCTGATGACAAACGAAAAACTCAATGGGTTTGTTCCTTTAACTGTTATCTTACTTAAACAACTGACTCATTACTTAGTAACAGACTCCAGCATGGTTATTGTCGCTTTAACTTTTTGTTGACATACTGGAGCAGTATCAATGCACTCCTTAGCAGAAACATAAGTAAGCAATTGCTTGATCATATTTTATTTTTTAACAAATGTAAGGATAAACCGCTAGCTTATTAACTTACTCTTGCTTGTACGCATATTTTTCGCAACTGTCAGCTAACTCGTATGCTCTTTTTTTAGACGGCTAGCTCATATGCTCATGAATATAGATAGTTGTCATCTTCTTGTAGCTATGCAGTCCGTAACATGCTACTACCTGATTTGTTTACTTAGTAACAGACTCTAGCTACTACTTAGCACTCCCTCCGTCCCTTTATATTTGACATTCTAGGGTGAACCATTTTCCCGAAATAATTGATGTTCACCACTCCCGATGGTACTGTACCACACTTTTACCACCAAACTAGGATCCTTTGTTGTTGTAACCCCCCCCCCCCCCCCCCCTAATCTCCTCGAACCCAGCATGATCCATCCCCTTCCGGCCTCCCCTCCCCTCAGCACCTTCCCCCAACCGAGATCCACCATAGGCACGCCAGGTCAGGGAAGAAGGCCGCCATACTTGCGAGGTCATGGAAGGAGACCGCCATACTTGCAAAGTTGGAGGAAGGACTTCACAAGCGTTGCAACCTCGAGGAAGAAGATTGTTGTCTCCGTCATTGTCATGAGATCTAGATGGGCGCACGAGGTCAGGGAAGAAGGGCACAAAGTTTGCATGGCCACAAGTGACCTTGAGGAAGGAGGATGTCATCTCCTCTATTGCCATCGTCGCGAGATCTATCACAGGCACGTGAGGTCCAAGCATGAGGTTGGGGAAGAAGAAGTTGTCTTGCTTGCTGCCGGCTCCAAGCCATCGGGCCTGCTTTCCCCTGGACGCCTCCTATCCCAGGCCATCGGAGAATTCTATAGCTGTTGATTGAGAACAGAGTGAGAGAGATAGCAGTGTGGATTGAAGGAGAATGGATTAAGGGAGAAACAAACCTATTGGAGGTGCTATAGTGGGGACAAGAGAGTTCTCTTCGTGAGGCAACCATGCGTGTGGTGCTGGGAGCACCCCATCCTCACCGACAAGTCATGTGTGCCTATATATTATACTGCTCCCTCTTCTTGGTATCCGTGTCAAAGTCCAAAGCGTCAATATATTGGGATAGAGGGAGTAACATGCTAGTACCTGAGTTGTAACATCTTAGCGACATCTTGATATGTTAATCTATAAAGTCCTATGGTGCTCCTTGAATAATCGCTAGTAGTTGTTTAGTTGGTAGTGTTTGTTTGGCTGAGATAGCATTTGACTGTTGTATCTCCACTTAGCAAGAAATATTTGCTAGTAGCACAATACTTGTAGGTTAGTTGCATAGTCTAAGATTGGTGAGCTTACATGAACTTGAATGTAACAAATAGTTGATCAGAGTTATCATCCATATATACATTATATAGCTTGTGAATATGCTATTTCATTTACCTTGCTGGTCAAAATGATGTATGAACAGATGAGACTCAATTGTTTCATGAAGTCTTATAATAGTCATGTTAAAAACATGCAGGCTACAAAGTTTATTATGGATTTATTAGAAGTTTTATGGATTGTTTGAGGAATTTTTGTTTTTCTCTTAGATTTTGGAGCAGTTCTTTTTTTTCCTCTAATTATATAATAATGGTTTAATTTTCTAAAAAAAATCTAGTAATTTCCTTTATTATAACTGAGTAATTTTCTTTAGTTGAATTGTAAGCAGTAGAACCCATCTATCTGGGTTCTATTAATTTTTTATATGAAGAGCTATATTTTGAATGCATAGCTCATCTTGTGATATATAATATAGGTGCAGCCTTTTGAATATGCAATGATGTTTTCCTTAGTTTGGTATTTTATTAATTATTTGTGAATTTTCTTAATTTTCTAAATTGTTTGAGACTATTTTTGTCTCATGGGATTTCTACCCCTTGGCTTTCAAACAAACATCAGAAATATAGATCCTAGGTGAGAAATCCCATCCAAGGAAAGGGGTGACATGAAAAACCCCACCAGGGATTTACTACCCTGGGTTTTCTAGCCCGAGTTTTCAAACAAAGCCTTATTGTACCCGTCCAAAGGTGGCTTTGGGTTGGGGGGTTGGGGGGGGGGGGGCTAGGATGGCAACATGGGGCATGCTTTGTTGATCAAAGATGTCTTGAAAGATTGCTTTTCCATTGATGTGTGGCGACGAGCTCACCATGCTCTCATGGATGCCAACATTACTTGGTTGTCATAAGACGTACATATGCGTGTGACTTTCTTTCTTTCGGTGCCACATCGAGTGACATGTGATGGTGACAACGAGATTCTCACTTAGAGCCGTGCAACCATAAAGGAGAGATAGTAGAAAATGAGATCTTTTTTTAGGTAACTAGTATAAAATGAGACTTGAGAGACAGATAAAAATAGTTTAGGAGGACAGATTCAAAATGGTAGTTTGGAAACCGTATTCTCGGGAATAATTTAGGGGCCGCTCATGCAGTTCACTAAAAATTAAGAATGTCACGATCCTGGCCGTGGCTGATCTTGTTTGGCCCATTGAAACTATAGCTAAAAATGTCTATGAGTTGGGCTACGATCCTGGCCATGGCCGATCTTATTTGGCCCATTAAAAATGTCTATGAGTTGGGCTACGATTCTCTTCCACCGATTATGTCACTTTGGATCTTTCGCCACACCTCCAGATTTCCGTCTCCACTCTCCTCCTGTCCTCGTCCTCACCACCTCGTGCTCACCGCCGGTCCTTCGCCCATCCATCCATGGCCGGTTAGTACATCGCCTCTTACTCCTTCGTCCCCCGCCCGCCCTTCCCATCGAAGTTCCGGATAGCTGATTTGCTGGATTGGACTGAATGGCACCTTCCCAAGTCCAGGACCATAGTATTCGCGCAACCTCAGATGGTTCCCCAAGGGTAGAAGCATGGAAATTCGTAGTCGGCAGAGGACTGGGGGCGACTGATGTCCCACTTATCTCACGAATTTTGCGAATTGGGGGGCGGTTCAGAAGAGAAACCAAAAATTTCGCGAGGTCAATTCGTTGCTGGTGTGTTTTCTTATGGTGGGGTTATCGTAGCAAATGATTATATGGTGGTCCATCCACTGTGTCTATTCTTTTACGTTTTAAAGCATTTATCGATGTATACCTTTCATGCGATATTTCACATGTTTGAATGTGGTATGCTGATGCAGTGATGCTTGTTAATTTTTTTGATCTGTGATTGAGGAGTGATTCATCTAATGATTGTCCACCCGACATACTGACCTATAGTTACAGGATGCTAAAGCAGAGTTGAAAGGTATTTGACTATGTTTAAAGAAATTGTTTTACAATTATGCCTGAGTGGAAGGGTAGAAACCGGTGATCTTTCTTTCTAGGTGAGGTCATATCTTACTAGCTATAGTGCCGTTTACTTCAAACAATACAGAACATCATGAGCCACTAGATGCAGAATCGTGTTAGTCGAAGTAACATTTGTTTGCTAAGATAGCTGAATTATTGGTATTGGTCCCCTTTTCTCTTTTGACATTTTACCCAACAGTTCAACATTCAAATGTTGTGGGTCTTGGATATTGCAAACATACTTTCCTCTATTTGAAAGTAATCAATTATATGATGCATATTCAAATGAATCATCCCTTCCAAGTTCAACCACGTGCCACAGAACTTGCTCATATTACATTCATTCTTTAATTGTTCCATAATCAAGGGTATGGGATCTTTCTGGCCAAGTTTTACACCAAAAAAAATTGAGCAAGACATGGAGTACAAAGTTTACCATTTGCTTTTTGCTGAAAAATAATGTCTTCAATCCATTGTTGTATTTGGATTAAAAAAAACTTGAGTTTGAGAAGAACAAAAAAACTAATATCTTGGTGACTTGAGTTATCATTAGAAGAAATCTGATAGATTTGGTAATTTATGCAGCATTATCAGCGAAGACTATACATAATGCATACTTGGCACAACATCGCTCACGGACTAGGCATGATACAAGATATCCTAGTGCCTTTTGTTCTCTCCATACTCGCAACATGCATTCCTTCCAAGAATATAGAGTATCATTGGCTGATACTTCAGCCAAATGGTTAAATACCACATGGACACCATGGATTAACTTCGGCCAACGAGCAAAAATTAGCTGCAATGGTGTGTTCTAGGCTCTCATTTATTAGGTTGCTCACTGTAATGGATTGCTATTTTCGTTAACATATTATCTAGTTTTCTTGAGTTTGATCATAGTTTGTTTACTGACTTGGATATTATTGCTATGTTACATTCATTATGTTAAATTGTGAAGTTTAATACAGTAACTTTCATTGCAGCTGCTCAGGGTAGCAATGTTGTTTCTTCTTCTGAGAAGGCTGATTTTCTCAAGCTTCAAAATGGCAGGTATAGATCACTCCTTTTCTTTTGTTTGATGATCTCTTTTTCTTTTGTTATGAACATTTCAAAGCTACCATTTCTATATGCGCTAATAGTAAAACATATTGTTTCTATTCATGATATTGTTTCAAAAGGAGTGAAGCTAACTTTTATTAATAGCAATGTCATGTTCCATGCTTTTCTTTTTCAATTCCTGTACATTGTGGATGGTTAGAGTGGAGTTTATGACTTTTTGATACCTTCTTCATATCATGGATCAATGCTACTCCCTTCGTTCATTATTATAAGACGTTCTACCACCGTTCACCGAAACCAAGGAGTCCATACAGTGTACTCTGTTATGCCCACGTTGCACTGGCTCCAAGACAGAGTCATGGCAGCAGCTCTCTATTGCAACTAGGAGTCCACACTAGGCCCATCTGCAGACAGTGTGGGTGAGAGAGAGAGAGAGTAGCTGCAGCACTGATTTCTACTGGAGCCAGGACTGCAAAAGCGTGTGAATTTTGCATTGAGAACCGAGTGTCTTATATTTCGGTAAAAAGGAAGAGCACTAAAACTTTATATATTATGGAATGGAGGGAGTAAAAAGTATGCTTTATAAACCCATGATATGTTTGTTGGCCTTTAATGATTTGTTTGGAATGTTGTCATTCTTGTAAACTGATGTCTTTATATCATATGGTATAGAACAACAACAAAAAATATTCCCATGTTATGCTTTATCAACCCCTGATTTGTTTATGGCCTTTGATGATTTGTTTGGAATGTTGTGGTTCTTGTAAACTGATATGTCCTTGTATCTGTGGTAGCACAGCAACCAAAAAAAAAAAAAACATTTAAAAATAAGTTTCAGAGATTGCAAGTATATTGCAACTGAATACTACTTTTATTGATAAAAGTCAATTGTGCACAGTTTTAAGAGATTCTGAATTTTATTAAAGTACATTTTTCATGTTCTATAATTATGAACACTTGAATTCTGGCGTCTTATTTTACGATCTTCAAACAAAATTGGTTATTTTATTTTGTAGTGATATTCGTGGTGTTGCTGTAGCTGGGGTTGAAGGTGAGCCCGTCAACCTCACCGAACTTGTCACTGAAGCTATAGCTGCTGCTTTTGCTGCATGGTTATTGGACAAGAAGAAAGCAGATGGTTTGAGACGTTTAAGAATCTCTGTTGGACACGATTCACGAATTTCTGCAAATAAGTTACAGGTGACCCCTGTTGTCACTTCAATTTTGTTTTACTTTGTTTTCTAAGCACATATTTATGTTAACTGATTGTGGGAACTACTTTTGTACATGACTATGAATGCATGCTGCATTAGTAGTAGTTGATAAATTATGAACTCAGTAGTCAGCGCGGTGCTTTTCTTCTCTGCTAGCGTTAGGGTCCGATATGTACGGGTCCAGATTCTCCCTAGAAATGTGTTTCAAAATCACCTCTTTTCTTTTTCCATCAGGATTGTACAGCTATAGTCATGCCTTCTGGAAAGGCCATCTTCTGTTTTTTAGGTTTACAAGTAGTTTCTTTTCTTTGAATGTAAAGCTGTTTCGTTTTTTTTTATTATTAAATATATTAATAGCACAGTAGGAGCTTTCCCTTCTGTATTTTTCTCGGTTTTCTTGAAAAGTATTCTGGTTACAAAGAGAGGAGTGTTGAATTGATCGATATACCCTTTGGTTGTGCTTTGTTGTTTTTCTGGTCATAGTAACATCTAATGAATCCTGACACATATAAATAGTACCAAAGTCCAAGGGGGCAGGTGTGATAATACCGAAACTGTTCACCAATGAAACACCATTTTCATCTTTCCACATCCATAAGCCAAAAAAAGAAGATATCAATCGTTTCGCTCCAGAAATAATTTGCTAAGATGCTTTTGCCTGGTTTTGGCTGTTTATTGTAAAATACTAAATTGTATGTCCTTGCCAAACATGCCTTTCATCATTGATATGTCATATATATCTATTTTGCTAGAATTTTTTCTAGAGGTTAGTTTACAAATAATTGAATGCAAGTGTGTTCTTGTGCTCAAAACTGAGTAACAAATATTCGGTTTTGACAATTTAGTGATCTTTGAGGCTTCAAGCAAAGCCATTGGCCCTCCATTTGAACTTTTTCACTATTAGGTACTAAAATTGATTGTTTTCAGAATGCTGTTTCTCATGGAATCACTGCTGCAGGACATGATGTTCTACAGTTTGGGTGAGTTTAAACTTCAGTTTTGTTTGTACTCTTTTACTGTTCTGATTTGTATGTACCTAGAAATTGTGTGTTCCTTTCTGTCATTTTCTCGGCACATGGATTTTTTTCACTAAGAAATTTCTTACACAATGCTAATTTATGCTGTTTCTAATGGCCTAGGTAGCTTATCCATTTTTATATATCTTCATGACTTCATGTCCTTTTTACCTCTTATATTGGCAATACCCAAAAGATCTCTCAAATTTCTTAAGTCTTACACTGATTATGCATATATGTAGATTGGCTTCAACACCTGCAATGTTCAACAGTACACTTACAGAAGATGAGAAACTTCATTGCCCAGTTGATGGAGCCATAATGATAACAGGTACTAGTACTAATTTACTATAGACCATTATAAGCGGCTCTATGACTGTCCCTAGAATTTTTTTACAATGTTTGCCACTCTTTGATTATCATGACGGTTTGATGTTCATTGGAAATCTTGCTTGTTTTGAAGGAATGCCTGAAAATCTTGGGAATATCTGTTTAAATCTTAGCATGAGAATTATTCTGGCTACCAACACGTATCTGTTGTGCTGCACCTCTATGTTAAGTGTGTTGTGCAACTAGGCAGAACTAATAGTCCCATTCCAGCATTCACTTTTCTCTTGTAAATAGTGGTTTCCTGTTTGCAATGTACTCTTTCATGTATGTGGTGCTCACTCGCAATGTTGAGACTATAATATCTTCAATTGTGGAGAAACCAAGTTGGATGAGGCATATTTAGAACTTGGTCAGATGTGTCATTATTACCTTATGGCAGATCGAATTACAAACTGATTGCATCGTTATATCTTGGGAGAAAGGTTCCAACTTAACCTTTCTACCAGAAGTTCAAGTCGAATTTTTAACTACAGAAGCAGTTAATTAATACTCTCAAATCTGAAAATTTGTGCCCTGAATGGAACAACACAATGGTCTAGCCAACCAAATTCCTAAAAGAAGTCATTATCATTAGTGCACCCAAGTCGACAAAATACCACTGTTTGTGGCCAATTGCTGCTGAAATGTTTTTTTTTTCTCAAAAACGCAGGAGAGCTGCACTTCATTATATTAAGAAGAAACGGGATGAGAACCCGATACGAACACACACCACACACACTCATTTTTTTGGTTTACATTCGCGCCTGTGCTAGGTAGGTTGCGACTAAACAGCAACAACACTCCAGCTAGGGGAGCAGTCAAGAGGCTTAAGCCTCGAGCTTCCGCCATAGTCCAGAGGCGTCTTTCTTCTCCTGCTGTAACCAACAGGCCAGCCAAGTTTGGTGTGATGTCATAAAAACACACTGATTTCTATGGTTCCATAGCATCCATGCTCCAAGAATTATGAGGGAGTTGATTCCATCCTGATGTGGTCCACTTGTTACCTTGTCCATGTGCTGCCACCAAGAGTCAAAGTGATGCTCATCCGGCTGTGGAGTCAAGGAATGTTGGCCGACTTGTCTCAGCATATGGAACCAAAACTGTCATGCAAACACACACCCCACTAGGAGATGGTCCATAGATTCTTCCTCTTGATCACAATGCGGACATAGTTCCTGATGAGCAGCCCATGCCGTGCCAATCAGTCTGTGGTAATTGCTGCTGAAATGATTGATAGGAAAACGTAATCGTAACTAGCAGTAATGGCCTTTCCCATATACATGAATGCAGGCCTTATGGTGTAACCATTTAACTTATGGGATTGGGGTTAGGAGCTTCGATTAAGGCTGCGACTCCTGCTTACCAGTCTTCTCCATGGTGGATGCAAAGTCTTCGAAGAGGATGACCAGCACGAGGAGCTGGTGATGATGTTTACCTTCAAGTCACTCCCTGGATAAAATCGATTTTTGGGCTAGTGAGTCTCTATTTCAGTGTGTCAAGTTGTCCGCTTCTTGCAGCACAGGGTGGTCTGGACCAAGTCATGTGGATCAGTTTTTGCCCACTGTTCATGGGCATTTCTGCATCAACTGTTGTGTTGGAAATAGAATTTTTTTTCTCGAAAACGCAGAACTGCGCTTCATTGTATTAAGAAGAAATTAGAGGGGCTAAAGCCCGTTACAAGTGTTTTGAAGGTTACATGCCCGCCTGTTACAAAACAAAGATTGACCTGCTACACACACATACATTCAATCTTCAGGGAGCGGGGCTGTCAAAAAGGATAAAACCTTTTGCTCCAGCCAGCTCCCACAGATATCTTTCCTCACCAGCCTGCACAAGAGCAGCAGCAAGGCTAGGAGAAACACCATCGAAAACACACCTATTTCTATGATTCCAAAGGATCCAGGCGCCCAGAATAATAAGAGTATTCAGCCCTCGGCTAGTGAGCCCTCCTGCTGCTTCACTTGCCATTTTCCACCACTCCATGAAGCACTTGTTGTCAGGCAGAGGCGAGAGCTGCTGCAGACCAACTTGCCGCAAGAGTGAAAACCAGAATTGGCGCGCGAAGACGCAAGACACCAAAATATGATCAATAGTTTCATCCTCCTGGTCGCACAACGGGCACTTTTCTGGGTGTTCCAAGCCTCGGTGAGCCAATCGGTCCGCTGTCCAGCATCTATCATGAGCCACAAGCCACAAGAAAAAACGACACTTTGGGAGGCGCCCAACTCTTCCAGATTCTCTTATAAGGCTCAAAATGCACCGACCCCAAAAACATGGCTTCATAGGCTGACTTCGAGGAATATACACCAGTTGACAAAAACCTCCAGAAATGTGTATCAGAAACTCCTTGCTGTAGCTCGAAATCAATCAGAATATCCCATAGGCGCAGATAGTCTACAATAACTCCAACAGTGATGGCACCTTGAATGTCAGAAATCCATGTTCTATCGTGAGAGCTTCCTGGACAGTCCTCTTATTGATTCTTCTCTTCGGGATAATTGCAAACAGACGAGGAGCAATATCGATGATCTGCTGCCCAAGCAGCCAACGGTCACTCCAGAACAAAGTATGAGATCCATCACCAACTTCAGTTTGCATAGCTATTGAGAAAAACGCCCGAACCTTGTCTGGAACTTGGATGGGTAGAGTTGACCAAGGTCGACCAGGTTATGTTTTTTTCCAGCCAGAGCCACCTCATTCTAAGAGCCCCGCCGAGTTCTTTCAGGCTGGAGATATCCAGCCCTCCTAGCTCTAGTGGGCGACAACTTTTCCCCATGCCACAAGACAGTGTCCTCCTTTCGTGTCTTTGCGTCCGTGCCAGGAAATAGAATTGGGGCTGAATAAATTGTATTGCATCTCATGAGCAGAGGTTACAATATATAGCCTGGCCTCTAGGGCGCAGGCAGGGAGGTAGCCTGAGGGCGCCAGCCCTAGGTGGGGTGGTGCACCTACAGGAACCGACCTAGCCCTAGTTGGCCCCATCGGCCTAACTAGGGATGCAAGTTTGTTGTTTTGGGGGTCAATGGGTGAAAGTGCCTAGAGGGGGGGGGGGGGGGGGGGGGGGGTGAATAGGCAATTGTCCCTGAAAATCACTTAATAATAGAAGTCAAATGCGCAGGGTCGGACTTGTCCGACGATAGTGAGGAAAGTCCGCTGACACGAGTTAGAAAAGTAGATCGGCCGATTAAAACTTTAAACTAATAGAAGGCAAGCTAGGATCTAGTAATTACAAGCTAGAGGAAGTTGTAGAAATGAGGGGAACAACTAGTAAGCAACCTACACAAGTTAAATTTAAGAGAAATGAGGCAAACCCTATCTAGCAAGTTATGAGCAAGAGCAAGTAAATAACAAGTATGCAAAAGAAGACAAGGGGAGACACAAGATTTGTTCACCGAAGTTCAGCTCCACAAAGAAGCCTACGTCTCCGTTGAGGGATCCACAAAGGACCGGGTTTCTTTCAACCCTAACCTCTCCAAGTGACCAAAAAGATCAATCTTGGCTTTTCACTAGCAAACTCCACGAAGGAGGGGTCAATACAAACTTCCCGAGGCGTCACCACACAAGTTGGGAGCTCTACGGGTACCTCTAACCGTCTAGGGGATGAATCCCCAAGAGTAACAAACACAAACGTGGTCGGCGGTGAGGATGAACCAAGAGCTTGAGAGAATGGAAGCTTGAAGTCGATGGAGCTCTTGAATCTTCTCTCAATCCCTTCACAAATCAAGATTGAAAGTAAGGGAGGAGAGATTTGGAGAGCAAAGTGAGCTTGAGAGTGTTTTTGAGTGGAATGAGTGACCAACTAGACAAGGGATGAAGTGGGGGTCTATTTATAGCTCAAGAAGAAAAAAGAGCCGTTTGGATGGGTATTTCTCAGATCTCTATCGGACAAGTTCGATGGAAGAAGTTGGCGCCGGTTCTGGAGTCCGAGGGACTTGCCGATGCCTCGGACAAGTTAACCATCGGACAAGTCCGATGGCTAGGGTTTGACACAGGTACTGAAGTCCGACAGCGAAGTCCGATGGGTCGGACTTGCTGGTCATCGGACTTGTCCGATGACACAGAGTGGCAAAGGTTCTGGAGTCCGATGGACTTGTCCGATGGGTTGGACAAGTTCGCTGATTTTGCCCTGGAAAAGTGTTTTGGCTGTGGAATTTTTGGATTTTGCTCTTAGTTCATCATTGCTTCACACTTTTGTGTCCCTCTTAATAGTACAGCTTTTCCTATACTCATGAGCTTCATATTTGAGCAAATTTTTGAGTATCATCTTGAAATTTTTTAGCCACTTTGTTTTCTCCTTTTCTTTGAGTATTTGAGCTTCTATGCATTTTGTCATCAATAATTGAACCATCTTCTACACACATGCTTATTGAAACATTAGTCCATTCTTAATTGTATTGGCGCCAATCACCAAAATAAAATTAGGAGCCTAGATGCACCTTCAATCTCCCCCTTTTTAGTGATTGATGACAATACAACTAATTTATCATAAAGAGATGTAGAAACGGAACAATTTGTGAGGAGCTCCCCGTAAATGTGTGCATAACTAAAAGATTGGAGATAGTATAACAAATGCACATATTTAAAGAGAGAGTGAGAGCTCCCTCTAATACTATGCATACATGATGATTTGCCATAGTTAAGCATATGAATATAAGACATTGCATATGACAAGTATTATCACACAAATGCATCTAGTAGAAGAAGATAAAACAATACATCATCACAAAGAGGCATGTTCAAAGGACACAAATAAAGAGATATAAGTACCACAAGCAAATAGTCTTACAAAACACAAACGACACAAATAAGAGTTTTACAAACCAAGCCAAAAAGAACCAAATTGTCTAACTTCATCACACTCATAACTCACAACTAAGCAAATGTATAAAACGATAGATTACACTTCTCCCCCTTTGGCATCAAGACACCAAAAAGGAGAAAAATGCGGGTGGATGGCGATGAGATCTCTACTCCTCAGAGCCTTCATAGTCTTCATCATCCTCATCGTCTTCTTCTTCTTCGTCTTCGTCATCTTGAGCGGGAGCTTTTCCCTTGCACTAGCGAAGATCATAGGCAGCGGGATCTTCTTCTTGCTCTTCTACTTCCTCTTCTTCTTCATCAAAGCGGACATGTTGTCCATTAGAGCCAGCTCCTGTGTGAAACTGAGAAGGTGGAGGATAGCACCCAAAATAGTTCAACTCCTCTGTAGAGAAGTTGGGAGTGGGGTCCTGAAAAGCAGGTGGGTAGGAATCTTCTGCCGAAGGTGATGGAGGAGGAGGAACTTCACATTGCATCTTCTCCATGATGATCTTCTGGTTCCTCTCAATCACATCCATCCTTTGGTTAATGCTCCTGCACATGTCAAGGAGGGATTTGAACATCTTCATAACCCCACTCCTCTTGCCACGAGAAGGTGGGGCAGCACGAGAAGAACCGGTGGCCCTAAAAGAAGCTCTGGGAACCTGAGGAGGCGGAGCAGAGGATGGTGGCTGAGTTGCACCAAAGAACTGACCAGAGGAGGTGTCAGGAGTCCAATTAGAAGGAATCTAAGGTTTGAGACTCAGATGCTTCATGTCCTTTTTGAAAGTCAAGCCTGAGACCTTCTCGATCATATACATGATGTGCGGGGCATATCCACAGCCACGCTTGGAAGAGATGGAGATGTCCCATATCTCCTGATATACATAGTCAAATACATCAAATTTCTGATCCCCATGAACCCAGTGCAAGATGTCCCTCTAATATGCAGTAATATGGTCAGAGTTGCCACCCCTTGGAGCCAAAGTGCTCCTGCAGATCCTAAACAAGACTGAGAAAAAGGGTAGCAAGCCATTTGAGTTGGGAGGGACACTGTTCTCCGGATCCATGTACATATGCCTCATGTTCTTATCGCTCATGTAGCTGTCCGAGTGAATCTTGTGCTTTGCCTTGCGTGAGCTTTTGAGTCCTATCATAGAAGCAAACTGATTCAAGGTGCAGCTATATTTAGTGCCATTTGTCATCCACACCATAGACTTGTCACCCTCAAAGTACACGATGAAAAAGAACTGAGAAATGATTTCCTTGTTCCATGAGTAGTTGAGAGTCGAGAAGGTCTTAAGACCATGATGCTCAAAAGCAGCTAGAACTTGGTTGAACAGAGGGTGCTTTTTGGACTTCATATAATTCCAATCTAGCCACTTGCTCTTAACAACAGGGTTCTTCATGTGGAGGTGGGTGGAGCGGTACCAATCCGCATGGAAATGAGCATGAAAGTGAGAATCAATAGCCTCCTTATCACGAGCATAATAGTTGACCAATCTTGCTTCAGTGCATGTCTCAAGGGACGCGTGAAAGAAGTCCACCCTCTCTCGGTTGGAGTTGAGCATTTCGGAGGGAGGATGCATGACTCTGTTCAGCTCTTCGGACTCAGCTGGCTCCTCCCTTTCAGTTGGTTGTTGGAGATAGGTGCGCCGAATGCGCTTGGCGGTGACTTTCTTTCTCTTTGGTTGGCTTTGACCTTGATCATCACTAGTTTTGGCCCTCTTCTCCCTCAAGGGGGATGCTTCCACATCCGACATGCTAACAACAGGAGTAGCACAAGTCAGAAGATAGACAAAAGAGAGGAAAAAGGGGTGAGGAGAATCAGTGAGGGACTTAGACTTTTGGAGGAACTGCAAGCCGTCGGACATGTCCGATAATCATCGGACTTGTTCGATGCGTCGGACTTGTCCGATGCCTATCAGACTTGTCCGATGACTCACAGTTTCTCCAAAAACCTAGATCCTCCACAAATCCACCTACCACTAGCGACCAAACTTTGTCTACTCCTACCACAACATGCTAGAAGCTATCTCCATGGATCAAAAGTGCAAGGGAAAAAGGATTGGAAACTAGTATTGTCCTAGAACCCTAACCCTAAGGGAGAGAGAGGGAAAGAGGGGAAACCTTGCAAAAATGATGGTGGATCCGACTTTGCCGATGGAGGAGGACCTCTTGGCCTCCAAACTTGCTCCAATGGATGGTGGGAGAGGGAGATCGCCTTGGTGCCGCCTTTGGGGGAGTTCTTGAGGAGAGAGAACGAGAGAGATGTGAATGAGGGGGTGTTGACCGAAGGGGTAAGTCGGGCTGGGTTAAAGGGGTGAAAACTGGACCGTCGGACTTGTCCGATGGGTGTCGGACTTGTCCGACTGTCATCGGACTTGTCCGATGAAGCGTGTCAACAGGAGGAGGCAGGCAGGGCTGGGGATAGGTTGAAGCAAATAAGTGTAAATGAGGATGGACAAAAAGAATTCTTACCAGCCTATGGTCAGTCAATCAACCAACCATTCAAAACTATTATCATATTTTGACAAGATTGATTAAGAGATCAAGAATCAAGGAACAAGCAAAAACAAACAAGTTTTGACATAAAACCATGCTTTTTGCAATAATTGAGCAATCAACACTCAGATGTGCACATCCTCTACATCACATTGCTAGAGTCAAGAATATTTAGTTCACTCCTAAGATAGTAAAATCTTTTCTCATCTAGTGGCTTGGTGAATATATCGGCTAATTGATCTTCGGTTCGCACATGACTCACTTCTATATCCCCCTTGATAGAATGATCTCTCAAAAAGTGATGGTGGATATCTATATGCTTTGTGCGCGAATGCTCAACGGGGTTATTAGCAAGCTTTATGGCACTCTCATTGTCACATAGGAGTGGAACACGGTTCAACTTGTAACCGTAGTCCCTTAGAGTTTGTCTCATCCAAAGTAGTTGTGCACAACAACTACCGGCTGCAACATACTCCGCTTCGGCGGTGGAAAGTGCAACGGAATTTTGTTTCTTGGATGACCATGACACTAGGGACCTACCCAAGAATTGGCATGTCCCGGAGGTGCTCTTTCTATCTACCTTATCCCCGGCATAATCCGCATCGGAATAGCCTAAAAGGTTGAACTTTGAACCCTTGGGGTACCAAAGCCCTAGGTTGGATGTGTGAATCAAATATCTCAAGATTCTTTTAACGGCCATCATGTGACACTCCATAGGAGCGGTTTGAAAACGTGCACACATACACACACTAAGCATGATATCGAGCCTAGATGCACAAAGATAAAACAAAGAGCCTATCATGGAGCGGTATACCTTTTGATCAACGGTCTTGTCCTTTTTGTTGAGGTCGATGTGTCCATTTGTTGGCATGGGTGTTTTGATGGGCTTGGCCTTGTCCATGTCAAACTTCTTCAATAAGTCTTGAGTGTACTTGGCTTGACATATGAAGGTGCCCTCCTTGAATTGCTTCACTTGGAAGCCTAGAAAGTATGTTAATTCTCCCATCATGGACATCTCAAATCTCTTGGTCATTATCTTGCTAAACTCATCACAAAAGTTTTGGTTAGTAGAACCAAATATAATGTCATCGACATATATTTGACACATAAAGATATCATTGCCAAAATGCTTGGTGAAGAGGGTTGCATCGGCCTTGCCAATGACAAAACCCTTTTTAACAAGAAAATCCCTAAGCCATTCATACCATGCTCTTGAAGCTTGCTTAAGCCCATAGAGCGCCTTATGGAGCTTGAAAACATGGTTAGGATACTTTGTGTCTTTAAAGTCCGGTGGTTGCTCCACATACACTTCTTCCTTGATTGACCCATTGAGAAATGCACTTTTCACGTCCATTTGGTACAACTTAAAATCATGGTGAGTAGCAAAAGCAAGTAATATTCTAATAGATTCAAGCCTTGCTACGGGGGCATAGGTTTCATCAAAATCCAAACCTTCCACTTGTGAATACCCCTTTGCCACAAGCCTTGTCTTATTTCTTGTCACAACACCATCTTCATTTTATTTGTTGTGAAACACCCACTTGGTGTCCACAACATTCTTGTTCTCTGGCCTTTCCTCCAATGTCCATACTTCATTTCTTGTGAAGTTGTTCAATTTTTCTTGCATGGCCATCACCCAATCCGAATCTTCAAGTGCTTGTTCTACCCTAAATAGCTCCATAGAAGAGACGAAAGAGTAATGTTCACAAAAATTACTAACTCGAGATCTAGTGATTACCCCCTTGTCAATATCTCCAAGAATTTACTCGACGGGGTGATCACGTTGTACACTTGATGTACTCTTGGATGTGGTGGATGTAAGCTTTCTTGACCACCATCTTTATCAACCTCTTGATCATGTCTTTGAGAATCATCACTTGATACTTGCTCATGATCCCTAACATCTTAATTTTGACCACTTGCATGATTAATTCCTTCATTTTCATGATGTTGATTTTGTCTTAAAGGAGAGAATTGACTTTCAACACTTGATGTTTCTTGTGGTCTCACATCACCAATGGCCATCCTTTTTATTGCATTTCTAGGAGCTTCATTATCTATATCATCAATAGCAACTTGCTCCTCTTGAGAGTCATTAGATTCATCAAATGTCACGTCACGTGAAATTTCAACACAACCGGTGGTTTTGTTGAACACACGATAGGCATGAACATTCGACCCATAACCAAGCAAGAAACCTTCATCAACTTTTGGAGCAAACTTTGAAGTCTTGGGTTTCTTGTTTAGCATAAAACATTTGCTCCCAAAAACACGAAAGTACGAAATATTAGCCTTGATACCGGTTAGTAGCTCATATGGGGTTTTCTTCAAGATTCGGTGGAGATACAACCGGTTGGAGGCATGGCATGTGGTGTTGACGGCTTCGGTTAAAAAACGGTCGCATGTCTTGTATTCATCAAGCATTGTTCTTGCCATCTAAATGAGTGTACGGTTCTTTCTTTCGGCCACCCCATTTTGTTGAGGGGAGTAGGGTGTTGAAAATTCATGTTTGATGCCTTCTTCATTAAGGTACTCTTCAACTTGAGTGTTCTTGAACTCGGTGCCGTTGTCACTTCTTATTTTCTTGATCTTCACTTCATATTTATTTTGTGCTCTTCTCATGAACGTCTTGAGCACATCTTTCACTTCACCTTTATCATGCAAAAAGAACATCCACGTGAAGCGGGAAAAATCATCAACAATAACAAGACCATATTTGTTACCACCAATGCTTATGTAGGAGACGGGTCCGAAGAGGTCCATGTACAACATCTCCAATGGCCTTGTGGTGGTCATCACATTCTTCGCGGGCTGTGATGCTCCAACTTGCTTTCCCGCTTGACACGTACTACAAATTCTATCTTTCTCAAAACAAACATCGGTTAGTCCTATGATGTGGCCGTCCTTTTGGAGTTTGTGAAGATTTCTCATACCAACATGGGCAAGTCTTCTATGCCACAACCACCCCATGTTAGACTTTGCTAATAAGCATGTATCAAGTCTAGCTTCATCCGTGGAGAAATCCACAACATAAAGCTTTCCTTTGAGCTCACCCTTAAAAGCAACCGAGCCATCACTCCTCTTATAGACGGTCACACCACATTCGTTGAACAAGCAATCGTAGCCCATTTTACAAAATTGTGAGATGGACAAAAGATTGAAATCAATATGATCAACGAGCATAACCTTGGAAAGAGAATACGAGGGAGTGAGAGGGACTTTACCATAACCTAGGACTTGTCCCGTTCCATTGTCACCAAATGTAATATATTCATTGTTGTTGTGGCTTGGCTTAAATGACTTGAACATCTTTTTGTCTCCGGTCATATGATTAGTGCATCCACTATCAATTACCCAACTTGACCCTTCGGAGACATAGTCCTACAAAACAAGTTAAGCTTTATTTTTAGGTACCCAAATTTGCTTGGGTCCTTTCACATTAGTCACAAGTACTTTGGGCACCCACACACAAGCCTTTGGTCTCTTGTTGTGTGGCCCAACATATTTGGCATATACACGACCATGCATGTTTCTCATAAGCACATATGAAGGATCAAAATCATGAAATAATGCACATGTAGAGTTAGGCACATTAACATGAGAATCATTGGCAAAAGAAGTATGGTTAGTGTTCATGTTGTTAGCTTGCTTCTTTTGATAAGATCCTTCCTTGGTGAACTTAAGGAATTCCTTCCCATTCTTGTTCTCCCGTGCATTGTGCTTGGCACCCTCAACATAGCCAATGCCATCCATGACATGGGGCATTCTAGTGTATGCGTATGCACCTCTTGCATACTTTGCCTTTTCATTATCAACAACATTCTTCCCATGTCGTATCTTGCTTTCAAGAGCCCTCACTTGCTTGTTCAAATCATCAATCAATTTCACATTAGTAGCACAAGCATCAACATCAATGTTATAACACCTATCACATCCTTTGCTAGTGGAAGCATGAAAGTTGTTGGTGGAAGTGGATGTGAAAGTTGAAAGAATTTTGTATTGTTCTTCAAAGGACTTATGAGTCTTTTCCAAATCCTCATATTTCTCTTGAAGTTTGTCTTTATCACTTTTAACATTTTCACAAATATTCTCAATTTTAGTGATAGACAAGGTTAATTCTTCATTTTTATTTCTTTCAACTTCTAGAAGCTTCTCTAGTTCAAGGTTTCTTTTTTTTTCAAGAATAAGCAAGTCTTCTTGTTTTTCAAGAAGCTCCTCTTGTCTATTATTTTTTTCCTTTTGTTTTTCAAGCAATTGCATGAATTCAAGCATTTTAGGAAGTGGAGCATTTTCAACATCATCATCACTACTACTAGCATAAGAGGAACGCTTGTGTTTAGATTTTGTTATCTTCGATCCTCTTGCCATTAGACACTTGTGAGTGTTGTCATCATCATCACTCAAACTCCCAAATAGTGAGGTGTTGGTGGGAGTAACGCCGATGGCAAGTGAAGCAATGCCTCCGTCATCCGAGTCGGATTCGGAGGAGGAAGATGATGAGGAGGATGAATCATCGGAGTTCCATTCTTGACCAATATGAGCTTCATCTTTCCTATGCTTCTTGTATGTCTTGTTTTTCTTGTGATGCTTGTCTTTTCTTCTTTCATCTTTGTTCTTCTTCTTTGGACATTCCGCAATAAAGTGTCCTTCATCACCATATTCATAGCAAGTCCTTTTTGACCTTCTTGCTTTGCCCTTGTCGAAGCTTTTCCTCTTGTACCTATCCTTCTTGAGGAATGACTTGAACCTCCTTATAATCAAGGCCATCTCATCGTCACTATTTTCACTACTAGAATCAACTACTTTGTTCTTCTTCTTCGCTTGCTTCTTTTCACTTGTGACATTGAGTGCCACATCATTCTTGTCACCATTGGCTTTCGCAATTTGCTTGATCAACGCATTTATCTTATTGGCTTGATCGTTTTGTTGTTTTTGGGATAGAAGCTTCCCAAGTACCTCATCCGTGGAGAAGGTTTTGAAATTGTTCTTTTCTTTAATGTTTGAGTAAATGTTGCAATCCCATGGTCTCAATGCTTGTAATAGTCTCTTGTTGATATCCAAGTCGGACATTCTAGCTCCAAGTGCTCTTCTTTGATTCACAATTCTCACGAGTCTATCATGAACTTCTTTTAGGCCTTCTCCCGGACCCATGATGAATAAGTTGAACTCATTTTGCAATTCTTCAAGCCTTGCATCTTTCACGGAATCAATACCCTTATAGATAACCTTAAGCTTTCTCCATAATTGATTGGCATTCTTGATTCCGGCTATTTTGTCATATTCGGTGGCACTAAGTGCGGAAACAATTGCACTAGCCATCACGGCATTGTGATGGATGTTGAGTTGATCCTTTCGAGTTGGATTATCTCTATTTTCCCACAAGAAACCATTCTCGGTTATGCTTGCAACATGCGGACTCATTGATTCCAAGTACATCATCATTTTGCATTTCCAAGGGTCATAAAATTGCCCATCAAAGTATGGAAGCCTACCGGACCCTTGCCCAATGCGATCCTCTTTGAGATCTTCATAATCAAATATGACATTGTTGTAGGTTCTTGGTTGAGCATCATATCTTCCAACTACATCATCTCCATTATGAGTACCACTAGCACCATCTTTGATTGGGAGAGCGGTAGTTGGTTCTTCTCCCGGATTTGACATCTTTAATTTTCAAACGGTTAAGTTTTTTAGAAGATCCTCGCTTTGATACCAATTGAAAGTGTCTAGAGGGGGGGGGGGGGGGTGAATAGGCAATTGTCCCTGAAAATCACTTAATAATAGAAGTCAAATGCGCAGGGTCGGACTTGTCCGACGATAGTGAGGAAAGTCCGATGGCACGAGTTAGAAAAGTAGATCGGCCGATTAAAACTTTAAACTAATAGAAGGCAAGGTAGGATCTAGTAATTACAAGCTAGAGGAAGTTGTAGAAATGAGGGGAACAACTAGTAAGCAACCTACACAAGTTAATTTAAGAGAAATGAGGCAAACCCTATCTAGCAAGTTATGAGCAAGAGCAAGTAAATAACAAGTATGCAAAAGAAGACAAGGGGAGACACAAGATTTGTTCACCGAAGTTCAGCTCCACAAAGAAGCCTACGTCTCCGTTGAGGGATCCACAAAGGATCGGGTTTCTTTCAACCCTAACCTCTCCAAGTGACCACAAAGATCAAACTTGGCTTTCCGCTAGCAAACTCCACGAAGGAGGGGTCAATACAAACTTTCCGAGGCGTCACCACACAAGTTGGGAGCTCTACGGGTACCTCTAACCGTCTACGGGATGAATCCCCAAGAGTAACAAACACAAATGTGGTCGGCGGTGAGGATGAACCAAGAGCTTGGGAGAATGGAAGCTTGAAGTCGATGGAGCTCTTGAATCTTCTCTCAATCCCTTCACAAATCAAGATTGGAAGTAAGGGAGGAGAGATTTGGAGAGCAAAGTGAGCTTGAGAGTGTTTTTGAGTGGAATGAGTGACCAACCAGACAAGGGACGAAGTGGGGGTCTATTTATAGCTCAAGAAGAAAAAAGAGCCGTTTGGATGGGTATTTCTCAGATCTCTATCGGACTAGTCCGATGGAACAAGTTGGCGCCGGTTCTGGAGTCCGAGGGACTTGCCCGATGCCTCGGATAAGTTGACCATCGAACAAGTCCGATGGCTAGGGTTTGACACAGGTACTGGAGTCCGATAGCGAAGTCCGATGGGTCGGACTTGTCCGATGACCGTTGGACTTGTCCGATGACACAGAGTGGCAAAGGTTCTTGAGTCCGATGGACTTGTCCGATGGGTCGGACAAGTCCAATGATTTTGCCCTGGAAAAGTGTTTTGGCTGTGGAATTTTTGGATTTTGCTCTTAGTTCATCATTGCTTCACACTTTTGTGTCCCTCTTAATAGTACGGCTTTTCCTATACTCAAAAATTCCCTCTTAATAGTACGGCTTTTCCTATACTCAAAAATAAAGTAAAAGCTCCATGAGCTTCATATTTGAGCAAATTTTTGAGTATCATCTTGAAATTTCTTAGCCACTTTGTTTTCTCCTTTTCTTTGAGTATTTGAGCTTCTATGCATTTTGTCATCAATAATTGAACCATCTTCTACACATATGCTCATTGAAACATTAGTTCATTCTTAATTGTATTGGTGCCAATCACCAAAATAAAATTAGGGGCCTAGATGCACCTTCAATGGGTCGGACCAAATTTCTCTCAAATGAACTAAGATCCACCTCCACCTTATAAATCTAAAAGAGCAAATGAACTAGGGGTTTGACCCACTACTACCCAGTGGGTAGCCCACCTACATCCCTAGGCCTAACACAGCCTGGTCCTAATATAAATTAATTCTAACAGGTTGCACTATTCTTTGTGGGCGGCAGTGAGCCAACATCACAGCCAAACATTGTAGTTATTAGTGGTGGAACACCTAACATGCATTAGTGCTATGCATGCACGACAAGGAGTTGGAAGCCTATACACAAACGTTCAGAGTTACATTGATGTGGCTGATGGAGGTGGAGGAGGTGATGCAGCCCAGCTTGATTGTATGAGCGCTTCGCCAAATGCGGGGCATGCTTGAGTCCTTCTGCCCATTAGAGAATGTATTTTATGGATTAGGTCTTTTAGTGATGGTGCCTCCATAATTTCTAATTTGTGATCTAGCTGCACTGCGCATGTGCATGTAGTTCTGTAGGGAGATGACTCGTGCTGCCATTTCCTATTACATCTTCAGGATTTCCATTGGTATCTACTGTGGCTCCTTCCTTGCCGGTCCAGGGGAAATTCTGTAAACAGCATTAGAGGGGGGGGGGGGGGGGGGGGGGGGTAGATTGGACTTGTTTTTATTGCTTACTGTGAGAATTTGGCCTCACATGAACTCAAATTTGAATGTTGGAATGGCAGTATCACGTGCTGTTTCTACTCAGTCACAATTGCATAATGATAGTATGATTTGATTTTTCTATTCTTCTCTAAAACCTGTATTGCATGTTTATAGATGCATAGTACTATCTAATAAGATTTGAGAAAGGAAAAGGATACCATTACAAGGGAACAACTACAACTGCAGCTTATGCAACTTAAGACAAGAAGAGACAGCCTTCCATCTTTTCTTCCAATGCACTTTCAGCACCTCATGTTGGCAGCATATAGGCATTGAATGGAACACAACGCAGGAATTCTTCACAATGATCCAACAAGCTAAAGCAGCTTTCCCAGTGAGACACTTCATGGAAATTTTCACCATGGCAGCCTGGCAGATTTGGAAGCAAAGAAACAGACTGATTTTTGACAGCAAACAACCAACAATCCTCTCCTGGTGGCAAGATTTTCAAGATGAGGTCAATTTGCAACTCCATAGAACAAAACCTGTAGCCAGCGATAACATCCTAACGTGGATGAATTCGTTTCCTAACCCGTGCCCTGATCAGCACCTGTTTCTTTATTTATTTTAATTCCTTTCTCTGGCCAAAGGCCTTGTACAGTTTTTTCCTTTACACTTAAAAGCAATAAAAAATTCTGCAGTGGGAGTTTCTCCTACTGTGTTCAGGTCAAAAAAAAAAAATTAAGATTTGAGAACATGCCATCCTCCAGTATTCAACATTTTGTTCAAGAGATACAACGTTTTAAGCCATATCTGCTTTGAAATTTTTGGTAATTATCTAGGCAAGCTAAGATTTTACCATTGTTCTTTTGTACAGCGAGCCATCTTCCCTACAACCGAAATGGTCTTAAGTTTTTTACAAGTGATGGTGGATTAAATAAGGCTAATATCAAAGATATATTGGAGCGTGCTTCGAGAATATATGAGGAATCTGCACATGGTAGCATACAAGAACTAGAGGAAGCTTCTAGGGGAGTTGTGACCAATGTGGACTATATGTCAATTTATGCTTCTGATCTTGTACAGGCAGTTCGTAAGTCTGCTGGAAACAAAGGTACATCATATGCTATTTTTAAGCTCATATTGTTTTACCATATTACTCCACTGTTAGATTTCTTGTTTACCCATTGCCTGCTTCTTTTGATATCCACCAATAATTTACTTGCTCTATTTGATCTCTTGTTATCTCATAAGTTTAATGTGCTCAATCAAATTCAGATGGAAATGTTCCTGTTGCATTTTTCAGGCCCTTGTTATTTGTGCTTATCTCTGTATTAAGAAATATATATGATTTACTCTAATGTTATAAAAGTATGATTTGATCAGTCAAAAATCAGTTGATCATTTCTCACATCCATCTTAAAATTTACAATTTATGGGTGTGTTCATGTTTTCCTGTCCACAGTGAGTTGATTATATTATAATGTTTCTTTACATGCTTATCTTCATGTTTTTGTGTATTTCACATTCTATTTGTGTTCAATAATTGGCTACTGCCATGATCTGATATGTATGAGTTAAGGACTATGAAATAATTTAATATCAAACATAAAAATAAAGCTGTTTCTGATGTTTATGTATTTTTTTTTCTCTCTTCTGCATGTCATCATATTAAGTAGAAGGAAACAGTTGCAAGTACAAACACAACACACATCAAAGCACAGCTGCTCTCAAATCTTCTGATGTTAATTTTTTTTCATTGGTGTTAGACAAACCGTTGAAGGGAATGCACATAGTCGTTGATGCAGGAAATGGAGCGGGTGGCTTTTTTGTGGTAATTTGTTTGGTACTTGTTTTTGCAGCGATGCATAATGTCAGCTCTTTGGTCAAATGATTTTATCAATGTTTTTTATTCGCCCTGTAATGTTCTGGGTTGATTATAGTCTAACAGCTCTAGAATTCTAATTTTACTCAATTTATCAACTATACACTTTACAAGATATAAATACGATTGCAGATTTTGTGTCGAAGGGTTCATACGCCTGTATTAGCAAATTTATATGTTGTAATTTTTCAAATTTATTGAAAATCATGTGGGCACATGTAAATTTTCATCATCAAAGTTATCCTAGATGTCGAGAAAGGAAATGAAAAAGAATCATTCTGATACTGTTCATAAAATACAAACTGTATAATTTTTTTATCTGGATACCAAAGATGATTCTGCAAATGATTTTTTGAATGTTTATCTAACTCTATATGTGCTATGTATATGAGTTTTTATTATTTTTCTTTAGTTGCAACATGTCAAGTTATCAAATTTCTATAATAGGTTGCGATCTACCACTGTTCACCAATGAAGTTTATAAATGTTACTTATCTTTTTGTCCTAGCTGGGCATTCTGGCTTCAGCGTGAAGCCGTGAACCAGTCTTGGTTTCGAGCACGAATATTAGCTCTTGTCCAACATAAACTTGGCTAGGAATGTGTCCACAATACATTGGATATAAGTACATCTACACGGATATGGCACATTGAATGAACATTGAAAAAATGATTAGTTGCTCACATTGAAGAACTTGTTAATTCACAAGCCCACGTCGATTATGGATTCGAGTTGATTTGTTATTATTGGATCAGGACAAGGTGCTCAGACCATTAGGAGCTGTTACTACTGGAAGCCAGTTCCTGGAGCCTGATGGTAACAGTTGATTCTTTTCTTGATGCAAATTTTAATCCACTTTGAGCCTTCTACCATTTTTCCAGAATTGCATATTCAGGCTTGTTTCCCAATCATATTCCGAACCCTGAGGACAAAAATGCAATGAAGGTCATTACACAAGCAGTGCTTGATAACAAAGCTGACTTGGGAATCATATTTGATACTGATGTGGACAGGTGCACAACATCTAGCCATTGAGGTTCTGCACATTCTATTACATGCGCACTAAACTTTCACTTTTTGCAGGTCTGCTGCTGTTGATTCCAGTGGTCGTGAGTTGAACCGTAACCGTCTGATTGCTTTGATGGCTGCCATAGTTCTTGAGGAGGTAAAATTTTGCCAAGCTGCTGTTATGTTATGTACTACTATATTGCTTTTTTTTTAGGAATGTACAATAGGGGAAACACCTACTGTTAGCTAATCTATTGCTTTCCAATAACTTGTTCTTTGTTCTGATATTAGCATCCAGGGACTACCATTGTGACAGATAGTGTTACTTCAGATGGGCTGACTACATTTATTGAAAATAAACTTGGTAAGTAGTAGTTATAGGCCTATAGCGCTATGCTTTGTTTCATTAGTTTAAACAATCATTTTATTAATCTGCTTTATGCTTAATAAGGAGGGAAACATCACCGATTCAAGAGAGGTTACAAGAATGTTATAGATGAGGCTATTCGTCTGGTTAGTTTATACTTTATTTGACTTGGGTGGCACGAAGATTATTTTTTCCTATTTTACTTATTAGCAATGAAAGCTGTTTATGGGTGATGTTTCAGAATTCTATTCGTGAGGAATCGCATCTGGCCATGGAAACAAGTGGCCATGGAGCACTTAAAGAAAATCACTGGCTTGATGATGGTGCATACCTTATGGTAAGGTCCTTTTTTGAATCAAGCATATGGAAACTGCCGTCATTAATCCATAAAGAATGTGATCTTGTGTATGATTAATAATCTGATATTCGGGCACCATTTCATTTTATCTAAAACCAATTAGGCTTTAATCTGTAGCTGTTTGTCTATCACTAATTAATAGTTCCCCCTTGTTAAATAAACTCTTAGACAAGACCGTCCTGATTCCAGATTGGTGATGTGATTCATAATTTTCTTGGTGCCTGGATACTATGGAATCATTGCAATAGGTGTGTTTTTTCTGGGATTTCTCCCAGCATGGCTGCTGCACTAGTCCAAGTGGGTGAGGAACATCGGCTCTGGGAGATGGCAGGGGGTGAAAAGGATTTCATTCCTGACAGCCCCACTGCCTGGAGATTAGTTTGGGTTTAGGTACAGGTCGTCTTTATGCTATAAAAAGGCACGAATGTAATCTGATTGTCTGGTGTGAGTGGGGTGTGTTGTACGGGCTCTAGTCCCTTATTTCTTAATATATATGAGACGCAGCTCTCCTGTGTGTTCAAGAAAAAAAAAATCATGATTTTCTGAAATATTGAGTATCATATCTTCTTTGTATGACATACAATTTTCTTTTTAGTTTCCTTTTGTGGGCATCAGCCTTGGTTTCTCTCCTTTTTTTCAGGTTAAACTTTTGAATAAACTAGCTGCTGCTAGAACACAAAATTCAAGCGCTGGCAGTGAAGTTTTGACTAATTTGGTTGAGGGCCTTAAGGAAGCTGCTGTTGCAGTGGAGGTGAGATTGAAGATTGATCAGAGTCATGCAGACTTGAAAGGAGGGTACGTCTTAAAACTCCATTTTTATTTTTGTGAATGTGCGTCTGACCTGTGGTACTAGTCATTCTAAGCCAAATTTATCTGGAGACAAAATAAGAGTTATGGTAGAAATTCAGTATCTGTTTAATTTCCCTGATAAAACAGATAAAAGTTAATGCCTCAAATTGAGATTTAAGTTCCCATTTTCTCTTATTCTGCATGAGCTTATATTTATCAACAGCAAATCACTGCAATGCTCTGATTGTGAATGCCTTATTTTGACTTATTATGCTGTGAGATTTTTTGTAATTTTGTCTTGATATAAGATAGACTTATGTAATACGAGTATTGAGTGGTGGAAATTTGCATGCAAAGCACATGATATATAAACACAGGTACCATGGCTATTCTGTTGATGGTATTTCTCTATTATTTGATTTGCTATCACAACAATCGGCTCTACAGGATTGAGCGTCGATTTAGGAGTTGTCTGGGATGCAGTATGTTAATGATTTAATCTCTTTGCAGGTCTTTCCGTGACTATGGTGAATCAGTCTTGAAGCATTTGGAGAATGTGATAAATAGTTATTCAAATGTCCACATAGCCCCCAAGAATTATGAAGGCGTATGTTAATATCCCTTTCTTGTTGTTGGAACTTGGAAGCTTTTGTATAAATCCTTTTAATGCATTATAGCTGTTTGATGCTTTATATGGTATATCATATTACTGCACAGATAAGAGTATCAGGATATGGTGGTTGGTTCCTGTTGAGGCTCTCCCTTCATGACCCGGTTCTTCCCTTAAACATTGAGGTAACCTCTCTTCCCTTCTCCAACTCACTCAAGCTTTAGGATGCAGCAATCTTGCATGTGACTGTCATGTAATATAATATGCCTGTACAGGCACCAAATAATGATGATGCCACCAAGCTCGGCCTTGCGGTGCTTGCTGCTGTGAGTGAATTCCCAGCATTGGACGTGACGGCACTGAAGAAATTTGTGCAGGAGTGAACTTAGGATGCTTGATGTTCTGAGTTCTGAGCATTCGATGTGACAGTACTGAGGAAATTTGTGCAGGAGTGTAACATACGCGTAGACATCATTGTGTGGACCCATGTACGTGACTCCTTGCTCTTTTTCGTTGAGCTGGGATAAAATGCAGTGTAAGAGGTGGCAACTGGCGAGAAAAAACACTCATACTTTAGAGAGGTTAGGATGTTTGATTCCGCAGCCTAAATATGAATTCTGTCGTGTTTATAGCTGGTAAATCTTAGAAAACATCTTTATACTGGCAAGGTGCAGACTGCTGTATCTGAATAATGTGTTTTGCAACGTCAGGCTGTATCTGAATAACTAGTCAAGTTGGCGCGCTCCGCCGCGCTTATGCGTCTAAGTATATTCTTCTAATGTAAGATATCATAAAGGTTTGTTCTGTTGGAGTTGTAATGGTTGTCTACCTTTTTAAGTTATGTTTTTAGAACTCACTAAAAAATATAGCTCTATCACCTTATGTTACAATGTCGTATATATTTTTGTATAGTTAAAAATTTTGTTGTATGAGTGTCCAAAATGTAAACAGTGATATTGTATAACATATGGAAAAGAAAAATAATTCTTTTGCTAGGTATTTATATATATGCCACTTACAGATGGGGTCACCAGCACCTGCAAGTTTTTGATGCAAAGTTAAATTTCAGTGATATGCAACAATCTGGTACACGTAGCAAAAGTCGAACACCAGTCCAGAAGCCTTCTTCTTCCTCGTTATCTCCGTCGCTGGCTATCTTATCCCCATCAGCCTCTCTCTCTCGCACACTCTCGGAAAGGGGGAAAATCTTCCTAATGTTTGATCTTTTTCAGTCCTCAAACACCATTTTTCAATCTCAAATCAGTATAGCTCGGCTCCCTCAATCCATCACCATTCTACAACACCAACGCCCAATGCCACAAGCAAGGACATTTTCCATCTCATGTAGGTTGTAGCTGTTGCCCCGCATCTCACGGCGTCACATGCATTAGAGCGCAAGAAGGTCGTGCACTGGGTGCCCGGTCAGATCCATGCGTGCAGCGTCTTACAATTCCCCAATCCATGAAGGCAGTTCCAGTCAAACATGTTGGAGAGTGGTGATGGTCGGGTACCTGGTGGCCCTCAAATCCGTCATGGTAGCTCGTCCTTGTCGGCTGTGAGTTGAAGGACCGATCTGTGGAGCTCGCCGGTAAGCCATCCTCTAGCAATCAAGGCAGATAGCTTTCCTTCTGATGTTGTCCTCTATTCTTCGACTGACAAGGATGCAGCTACAAGATTCGTAGACAGCTATCGTCCACACCGATGCTGTCTGGCGGCGGCATGTCAGCTCCGGGCAGCACATCGCCCCCCCCTCGCGCACCGTTATCAGGTCGACCGCCATCTCATCCCCACAAGCTGGTGACCACGGGCATGACGTCGGAGGAGGAAGGGTCAAAGCGAGGATCGCACACGGGCTGGATTGCACACAAGTGGTGAGGAGAGCGCCACGATGTGCAGCAAACACATCAGTTAAAACTAACGTGGCGTGTTTTTTCAGTGCCAGAAATCCTTCCGCTGTCTACTTTAGACTATATGCTGGCAAGGTGCAGACTGCTCTCGAGTGTATGAAAGTTTACATGGTTTGTCAAAGAAGCAAAACAAAATTATATGGTACGTGAAGTGAAGCATTCGTTCTCGTTCACTGTTATCGGTTTAACATGCTTTAAGTTCGCTGGCTGTATGTGCTTTTTTTTTTTGGTCCTTGTCACCATGGAAAAGTGTTCTTACATTACTAACTTGGCAAATCGGCAGATTTTAAAGGTAGTGGAGTTTGGAGCTTGCCGTGTCACCAGAGAGCTCGACGCCCCTCTACACTAATTAGCGTTTGCCATATTAGTGCTTCATGTTTTCTACTAGCTTATTATATAGCCTTCCATCGTTCCACGTCATATGGTGTTCTCGAAATCATGAAGGACTTGCAGTTAAGAAATCGACATTACACAAAACTCCCACGGGCATTGCAACACGTCCTGCAACATCAACATGAATAACAAGTCCTGCAACGTCAATCGGTACCTCAAAATTATCAGATGCTAAATGTCACACAACTATGTCCTGTTTCAATGAATTTATTGTGCACGTTTTGTAATATGTAGAGCTTTCTTTGGCCATTCATCTCTTTCTAACGTTCAAACTCTACGACCAGCTTTGACATTTCCAAAAATAAATTGATTTTACGAAAGTACCACCACATGTCTACCGAGAATAGTCAGTAATCAGTACTAAAGGCAAGCCAGAGAAAATACGAATGTAATCCACATCATTCCAGTGAAAGACAGGAATACCGCTTGCATAGCTATTACAGATATACCTCCTAGGGTGCCAAATGAATGCGACCAATAATAAACTAATGACATCAAATATTATAACCCCAAGAATAACATAGCGCGAATTAACTGAACAGCAAGTACCGAACACAGTAGGTCTTCACATTTCGAAGCATTTATATTATATCCCTTTGCTAATGCTGAATCAGTATATAATAACATGCCAGACATTCTTCATGACATGTTATACATGAAAGAAAGATGAGACATATAAGAGAACATTCAGGATTTAGGAAAATTCAGTAACTGAAAACAACTCACTGGTGTTGATTTTGATTGCACTTGAAGACCGTGCCATGAGACCATAACAATCTAGAATACGCCGTCAATGAAAGCAGTGAATTGAATACAGATGACATGGGTTGCCAGACCTTTTTGAACAAGAACCAAATAGATCATTTGGAGACAAAAGGCAGACCCAACTATGAGCAAGTAAATTATTATGTTGATGAAACGTGATGAATGGTTTCAGATGGCCTACAAGAAAACCACGAGGAAATATCAGAAAACAAATAACATAATCAGACTTCACATAATAAAACAATACAACCGAATACAATGCCTTTCGATACTGATCCCTTACATGCCACTGTCCAAAGATTGATCATCCTATTTTAGTCATTGTCAATTTTTTTAGAACAAAATAAAATACTGTTTCAGGTGAGGTCAGTGTCAAGTTTCCAACAGGCAGAGAATGCCCCTATGCTTGTGGGCAAAAAAATACGGTAGCATAAGCACAGGCACAGATTTGGCATCAAAATGTCAAACCCAACAGACAGCTTTGCTTGAAGTGCCCATGCCCATAAATCAGCTCCAGATAAAGACATGTTGGACCTCAATTGAACTAATTACACATTTGGACTCATTGCATCTATGGTCCTCTTCCGTTCCCGATCTAGCTGCCACTGCCCAATCCACATCCCCCCTCCCTTCCACATATCTTGCCATGAGAGGTCCTGCCACTGGCTCATTTACCATCCCTCTCACACGTCGCCACCATACGGCAAACTCCCTCGCATGCTGTCGTCCTCCCCACATGGCAGCGCCCCATTCTACGTCACCGCACCTCCTTCCTACTGCTAGGATCTTTGCTCAAGGACGATCGTGCCTCCCCTCAAAATCCCAGCTCACCATTGCGCACCATCGACACATTATCCTCCCTCATCTACCACCACACCACCATGCCTCCTTCACCTTCACATGCTCTGGGCTTTTTGAAGCCACGACACGAGACCATGTTTTCCCGCCATGTGGCAGGCACATATCTGCATCGTCATGCACCTCAACAGGCACACAGGCACGTCCATAGGCATTGGATATCCGCAGGTGGCAGGCACCGGTGTGATTTCTATGGACATTTTTTATTGCTGCTCTTAGGCCAATGTGCCATACTGTAGTATGAAGAGCAGAGGAAATATTATAACTATAGGCCAGCCTTATCTAAGAAACATGATAAGACAGGGAGACCTATCAAGCATATTTGATGAATAAACTGACAGTGATGACATGGAGCTGTTAGATTTTGCAAAGAGCGAGTATAGGATTGAATGAATTATCTGATGGCATTCCATGGAAATAGGATGCTTAAGATTCAAGCTATGCTTTTAAGGCAGTAAGGCAAGCTGTGGCGACTGGGCTAAGTTCATCTGCTGGGAGGACAAAAAGGAAAAGAAAAAAGAAAAGGGAGAGAAAGCTGGAAGCAAATGAAAGCCCAGCCACTCGTGTGCCCTCCGTCTGCAGTGTGCAAGAGCCCCCACCAGCTGCCGCCACCACCGCCTCCCCGATCCTTTCTCTGTTTGCCTGCTTTCCTAGTAAGGCGACCAGGATGCCCAGATATTTTTAGCGCCTCAACACCTAGGCGACACCTTAAAAACATAGGACCCAAGGAAACTTCTTTCAATACGGATCAAAAAATGTTAAGGCTAATTCTAACTACATTTTGTTCGTTATATGCACAGATAAGAACTGACCTTTCTGTATCACGCATATTTCTCTGGGAAGGATCTAGTTACCTAATATTCAAGCAAATCACACACATAACAAAGAAAATAAAGTTTTAGACTAGATTTAAGCTTGGGCATAATAGGTAATCCGGGATAAGCAAGAACATTGATCATTTTCTCTATATTATTTGAAGTCCACTGACTATGCTATCTTATTATGCAACATAGCAAATCACCGATGAATTAATGAAAAAGGCAGCTCACAAATATTTTTATGTTTTATAACAGTGCAGTGCTCCTGCTTAACAAGGGTTAGCTCAACCAACTATTCTTCAAAAATGGTTTTATACTGTCAAGGTGCAAAAACCTTAGGTCATGACAGTGTCCACTTGTATTTTAAATTTCCTTCTACAGGAGTAAATAAAAGTCAAATGAAAGGAATGGATTCCTTTTTCAGTTATCCATCTGTGTGATTGGCTGATAGATGCACCTCCCTTCTTGCAAAGCCACTTCTCTAACCCTGTTGCTAATTAGGTATTCTTATTACTTGACTTGGATTTGGACTTCCTTATCCATTCTCTTTTTTTTTGTCACAACAACTAATATTCTGGTTTCCCAATATTTCTCAGAGCTAAATCAACGCGAGTCATTCCATTTGGAGGCATCATGAAAACAAAAGAATGGATGAACCTATATATAAAGGTATAAAAGGCAGCAGAAATGTTGTTCAGATAGCTATTAAGTGAAACGCATTAGCAAAATTGAGCTCAGCAGCATCAATACTACAAGCCTTCCCATTATACTAGGCCAGAGACTACTCTGTAACACGGTGTATTGAGATGCACGTGATCTCTCTTCAGACATTTTATCAAACAACTCGCACGGGCAAGCAAACGGACGAATCATACCCGTCTAAAGCAATTCGCGGGACTGAGAAAAATTACCGGAGTCTATTGCGACGCTGCAGCTGCCTCCACCGCGGCGGCGGGCTTCGGGGTCGGCGCCGACGAGTGGTGGGAGACGACCAGCGGCGGCCTGGGCGCGCGGCGCTCCTCCTCGGCCTTCCTCCGCGCGTTGTACATCTCCTCGGTCTCGACGACGACCAGGCGCTTGACCTGGGTGAGCATGCCGAGGAGAGAAGGCGTGGTTCTGTGCTCGACGGTGCGGTGGCAGCGGCGGAGGCGCATGGCTTCCAGCGTGCGGCGGTGGAGGCGGCGCGTGCCCGGCAGTCCGCGTACCAGCGTGATGTACAGCCGCGAGCTCCAGGCCACCGGAACCAGCGACTTGAAGGCGTTGAACGCGCTCCCGCTCATCTCGGTTCGCCTCCGGCGATCTCAGTGCCCGCTCCCGTTGCTCGTGTGGACAGTGCGGCGGCGACAGGGAACCTGAACCCTAGGCGGCGCCAGCCGGTGGCCGAAGCTTTGCATCCGCGTCTACGGCCCAGTGTCGAGGAAGCACGCGCAAATCGCGTGAAACAACAGTACGGCTCAGACGCAGCATATCACAGCCCACTAACATAAGTAAGCGTTTTTCTTTTTCGCTTTCATCTTTTTTTCTCTTTTCTGAGCTGTATCAGAATGTTCATCGTTTTAAAAACCTCATAATCAAACTTTTTAAAAACCTCGTATATAAAAAAATAAACATATATAATAATTTAGAATATTGTTCAAAAATTGTTGAAATTGTATTTTCAAAGTGTTGTAGTGTAGTCAAATGCTAAAATTTAATAATAAATAAGAAATGTATAAAATATACTCATATTAGATTTATTATATAGTGACCAAACAACACGGTGGTTTGAATGGATTCAAAAATGATTTTTCAGGATAATAGAAAATTACATTTTAAAAGTCCCAACCACTACCGAGTCACCTTGAGAAATCATACTGATTCCCCTGTTTTCTCAGTGGTAGAGCAGCAGAGTAACCGTGCTTTTGGCTTTGTTGTCTGCAGCATAGGAGTAATTTGCGTTATTACAATAGTGATTTTTGTAGTTGAAGCGTACTTTTTGATAATTTGTAGATCAAATTGGCAATGAATTATGCTTTGTAATCTTATTTTCTTTGACTGTGTATATATGTAGTCCTAATTATTTAGGAGGCGGCAATAAAATTTATCCTTTGCATTGTGACCCGTTCATGAAAAATTTCATAGTATGGAATCATCTGCATATCAATAATGTTAATCTTTTGTTACTATTGCTAGTAGAAATGTAAGTAGGACATGATAGCACGACAAACATTTGCAATCCGGATTTCGCGCATGCCAGGACTGATCTGTCATTTTGGTGCAAACAGGGTCCAATCATATGCATGCACCGATCGAAGATGGTGACATCTGACGTCGACAGCACGAGTCATTTGACATCACTGTCGTGACCCAGTGTTCTTGCAATTGCAAGGTTTCTACCATAGTGTGGAATAATTATTAACGAGTTAGTCCTATGTAAGCTTTTCAACAAACGGATTCAGAAAGTGGTTTTGTCATGGTAACTTGGCAAGACAATATTGGTCTGTGATTGGAGTTTACTGCCTAAGATGCATTCATCAGACATTACAAGCCCTGACACACTTAAAAAGTACATTATTAAAACAACTAGTGCAGTGTGTTGCAAACGAAGCAACTTCTTGTAATGTAGTGTAGACAAAATATCTTTTTAATTCTACTATTATTGGGTGAAAATAGGATTTAGGAATTGTGCCATAACTATATGTATGTTTTTTTGACACGATTGAGACAAATGAACAATCAAGCTAGATAACCATCCCAGACGTGTGATAGGAGATGCAAAATTGAAAATGGTTACCTTTTCTTAAGCTACCTTTCTTGATCTGTTCTATATCTAGCTAGACACAAGAAATCCGAGTCATGCACCACGTTGCCACCACACGAGCTTCTTCAACTGCTCCTCTCAAGAACAACGCACCCAGCGCAAAAGCCGTGGCCTCCATTTCCTTCTATGGCAGAGATGTTGCACATTTTCAAAACCTACGAGAATAATCTTCAAAAGTTCCTGAAACTGCAAATAGGAGTACAACTTAAAAAAATGAATTGAAAAGGAGATAAAAACTACATTTATGTCATGTTCCTGAAACTGTGAATCATATCCTGTTTCAATGTCATACTGCCCAATTTGTTTGGGTTTGCATTCAAGAGGCCTTGGGTTGGGGGAGTAGACCGACTAACATCAATAACCTATTGGAAAACTGGATCCCCTCGGGGGATAAGTTTCATCATCTCAAACAGTTTTGTTTTGCCATTGTTGCATGGGGTTTATGGGAAAATCGGAATAAGATGACAATTGAAAAGAAATTTGATGGTTCCTTTGATGCTATCTTGCACAAAATTTTCTTTGCATTGCAGAGATGGAGGGCATTGCTAAGAAGCCAGGAACAAGAAGTGCTGGATCGTGTGTTGGGCACTCTGAAGCGATGGAGTTTAGAGTACAAAGGAATGAGATTCTACAAGATGACTTTATGTAATTCTCCTGTGTGTGAGATGTTTAGTTTCTGATGTGTGCTCTTGATTTGTAAGCCGGTATCCCCGGTAAAACCTTTTGTACTCTTCTATATCACTTTCAATAAAAGCGGGAGTATTCTGTTTTCAAAAAAAAAAAACTTCAAAAGTTTAAGCACTTGTGTGAAAGCCATGGCCGTGATTTAAATCGGGCCTTGTATGAAACAAATCTCCAAATTAACATTGTCTTAATAATATAATGAAGAGAGAGGGTGCAGTACAACAAAGTTGGACGGAGCAATACCAGTGATTTACCAAGTGGAGGCTAATTGGCGAATTCTAAAGTTCTAAACACTTGCATAGTTGCAGCATTCTGCAGCTGCGGAAATGAAGGATTAAATACAAAGATGTTTTGCAGGGGAACATGTGAGGGCATTTTCGACGTAGACAACACACAGAGCACTGAGCAGGTATAAGGATTCCGGCATCCACTGCCAGAGAAACTGGACAAGAGCAAGGAACTCCTACGCAACAACACCGAGCTGGCAAGGAAAGGAATGGTAGGAAACCACGGGCTGTTCAGACCAAACCACCTGTTAGATACCAGTTCTGGATTGGATTCAACAGGCTGCCACTACCACTTACCGGCAATCGCTTCCCAACTTTTTCTCCGGTCATGTGAATTCGCCTCAGATTCTATGGTTACATCCTCTGGTCAGCGCGTGCACGCATGCTTTTTTCGACCAAACCTGGTAACATTCCTGACAAGAATTCGTAGCCAGGCACATAAAGAACCCAAATCGTCAGGGCAATTGTTTCCCCATCCGTCCGAAGTGGTGACAAGTTTTCATCCGTTCTTTTTTCTGTCCGGCGCTCTCACGCTTAGCTTTTTTCCGTCCCCTTGTGGACGGCATTGAACCTCCGGTTCAGCGTGCATGACGACACCAGCAAAAACATACCATGAGTGTTAGTAGTGTGGCCAAGCTTTTTCCTTGTCTTTGATAATTGCTCGCTGATGAGTAGCTAAGCTAATTTTATTCGGTTATGTTATGTGAGAGGGTGTTAGTGAGCCTGCCGGCCCAGCCCTGGCCACAGGATGAGCCGGAGTGGCAATGGTGGTGGGACCAGGAGCAGATGGAGATAGATGTGAGTGATGGTGATGTCAGTGTGAGGGTTGAGTCGGTGTTGGGCGGCTCTCTGGACCAACCATCAATCATAGGTTCTGGTTTAGCACCCTCCATTACCTTGGGGTGGCACATCATTATCCACCAGCATTCAGAAAGGGCCGAAAGCAGACGATGGAAAAAGATGATATATTATTCAATAATACTCGTACCTGATTAAATTCAATGTTAGACCAGAGGCACACAACATAAAATGGCTGTAAATATATGTATTTACTATAGCTAGTATCCGTTACGGCGTTACTCTTTAATCTGTTGTTGTCGTGACAAGTTGCATTGTATGTTGTTCTTTGGAAATGATAACAAAAGAGAAAAAAGAGTATGTGTTAACTGAGAGTAGTGTTTGGAGATGCCTGTGATAGGAAATAGTGTTGAGGTTGGAGCAAAGAAATTATTTAATGGAGTAAGAGTGGAACATGCGCATATGCTTTTGTAAGAGTTTGTAATGCGCAGAAATAATATTGGTTTACCACCTGAATGATTTCATGGTGGCAAATCCCAAGTTCCTGGCATAACTTTGAAAATCTTGCTACTCTCCAAGTGTTAGAAACATTGTTTGAAAGGAGAACCTTTGTGAACTATTGAGCATTATAATGCTTGTAGGTGTTCTACCTCTTTGATGCAAGCTTCTTTCCAAATCCTGTAAAAAAGATAGAAAAAATATATAATTTCCTGCTGAAAAATGATGTGACATTTACTTGTTTTCAATAACGCGCACAAGAAATATCCCAAAAGGCACAGCTGATCAACTCCGTAAAGAATTACACAAAGCAAGCAGGGAACCTAGGTTTCTGAAGGACATTTGAGTGTTGGGTGACTTATGAAGGACATTAACGACACTAGAGTTTCTTAGTATAATATAAAAGGACATGTATAACACAAAAAGAAAAAAAAAACCAATCTAACATATACTAGTTGAAACAAAAACTTTATGAAGCACCATGTGGAAAGATTGAAAATAGAGATTCATATGTAATTATATAATATAATATTCCTTCGGCCCAAAAATATAAGCATTTCTGACAAACCCTGAAATGATGTGCATCGAATTTCTCTTTTGCATCATTATTGTGGTTGAACTGGGTGACTTAATAAATCCACGCAAGCATTAATTGGAGTTCCAAAACGTAGAAGTCATAGTGAATTGTGATAAACAAAGAAAAATGCACGCTGTCCAGTGCAAAACAGCTCCATCTTAGAGACCTCCATGGAAACCCCTCCCCCCTTCCACAAGGCTTAAACCCCCTATAAATACACCCCCATAACAGCCCAGAAACCACCACAGCGCAAGCAAGCACTCACATCTTCTTAGGCACAAGCAGCCCTTTGCTCTCTACTCTGCGCCAGCCTTCATTAGTAGTAACAGCTTTCTCAAGCAGCTGTGAAAGAATGGGCAAGGAAGTGGACGTGTCCACACTGGAGGCCGGCGGCGCCCGCGACTACGCGGACCCTCCTCCGGCGCCGCTCGTCGACGTCGAGGAGCTCGGCAAGTGGTCCCTGTACCGCGCCGTGATCGCCGAGTTCGTCGCCACCCTGCTGTTCCTCTACATCACGGTGGCCGCGGTTATCGGGTACAAGCACCAGAACGCGGCAGACGCGTGCGCCGGCGTGGGCATCCTCGGTATCGCGTGGGCCTTCGGCGGCATGATCTTCATCCTCGTCTACTGCACCGCGGGCATCTCCGGCGGCCACATCAACCCGGCCGTCACGTTCGGGCTGTTCCTGGCGAGGAAGGTCTCCCTGGTGCGTGCTCTGCTGTACATGGTGGCGCAGTGCCTCGGGGCCATCTGCGGCGTCGCGCTCGTCAAGGGGTTCCAGAGCGGCTTCTACGTGCGGTACGGCGGCGGCGCCAACACGGTCGCCGACGGGTACTCCAACGGCACGGGGCTCGCCGCCGAGATCATCGGGACCTTTGTGCTCGTGTACACTGTGTTCTCGGCCACTGACCCCAAGCGCAACGCCCGCGACTCACACGTCCCGGTAATTATGAATTCTGCTAATTGACTGTTGACAGTGAGAACCTTAACTTTGTGCTGACGCATTATATTTCCTGTTCTGACGAAATGAAATGGTGATCAGGTTCTGGCGCCCCTGCCGATCGGGTTCGCGGTGTTCATGGTCCACCTGGCGACTATCCCGATCACCGGCACGGGAATCAACCCGGCGAGGAGCCTCGGCGCCGCCGTCGTGTTCGACAACGACAAGGCCTGGAGCGACCAGGTACTACCAACACAATACACACACACACACACACACACACACACATCTGCACATTTGCATTATTGAATCATCGACTGGCCTGCTATTGTGAACTGACATTATTATATTAATCGGTGCAGTGGATCTTCTGGGTCGGTCCGTTCATCGGCGCGGCCATCGCGGCGCTGTACCACCAGATCGTCCTCCGCGCCAGCGCCAGGGGATACGGCTCCTTCCGGAGCAACGCTTAGGCGTGGCTCCTCGTCGTCGTCGACCTCTGCCCTCAACGGTCGACTGGGCTCGTCCTCCTCCGGCCAAGTTTAAGGTGAACGGAGAGGACTGATTCAGTAGCAGTAGTAGCTTGAGTGAAGCGAAGCGTGAAGTGCAGTACTTTAGGGGCAGCGCGGATGTTTGTGTGGTGTGGTGTGGTGTGTGTTCTGTACTTCTGTGTCACTCTGTAACGTTGTCCGCCTGTGTGCCCTTCAATTCGAATCAAATCAATAAAGATGGAGGAATGAAAGTGATGAGAAAATCATGTGTGTGCCCTTCTTAGCATCAGAACTTTTTATTTTGGCTCAAAAGAAACAGGGGAGGGGGGTACAGTTGGTTTTGCTAATAAACTTGGATCGATTCTTGGAAAATGTTTTGCTCAGCTCCGACTCCCAACTTTTTTCCGAACAAGGACAGAAGAAACAATTCAGCTTCAAGTCTGAGGAAGTTTTGCAAAAGTTCGGACCTTCAAGTCTACATACTTCTCTTCCACGTCATTTTGTGCTTCCAGTTCCTATTTACCAGTCCCTTCAAAAAACAAATTATTTACATGTTTCTTTTTTGAACAAGGAATTATTGACAGGTTTCATATAGCCTTTTTCGACTATGGTATAGGATAGTGGCTTCGGAGCTGCACCAGACTATAGCCCTGTTTGTTTTCCCTTATTTTCTTCAATTCTCGCTTATCCTACGAAAATAAGCGATACTAGATGATACCCCGTGCGGTGTTACGGGTGTTTGAAACATGTCTAAGTTTTATGAAACATGACTAAACAATGAAGAGATAGATATCTTAAACAAATATGCTAAATTTTTGAAGTGATATATAAGCTGAGAATCCACCTGACAACAATAATTTTACTCATAGAAAAAAAGAAATGCTTTAGTATGGTTAAGAATGTAAATAAACCCTGAGCAATATTTTGAAATTGTGAAAGTGTAGCAATAAGGATATATTTTATAAAAAATAACCGGATTACTTATACGTAAGTTAACCCAGTAGATTTAGTTCTCGTGAGCCATGTGTCAACAAAATAAGAACCGTGCAAAAGTTTGATACTATATATATTTCTGTCATCTTATATATGAGTGGGTCAATAATAAAGAGAAATAGGAACATGGATACAATTCATATGCAGAAAAATAAATGGAAAAAACCATCTATGCTATTTGGAACAAACTAACATAAACTTTGTATGCGACATACATATGAGATGAGATTTGATGAACAGGAGAGTGTGCTAGATGAGATGAGATAACATAAACTTTGTATCAATCATATTTGTTTAATTCGTTCTATCATAACTGAAGGATAAAAGGTAATACAACTTTGTAATAATTTTGAAAGATGCCCAAATCATAAATTCAGCATTTATAGAAACCTAAAAAAACATAAACTACTTGACAGAATGTTTGATAATTAATTGGGCAGAAAAGAACATGGCAATGGCCTGTTACCTAATAGAGTATTTTATAATTTTGTTAATGAATTTCTTAATTCTCTAGCGACTATTAAGTTCTGGGTCTTTGTCATAGACACCTGAATTTTGCCCCTTCGACCTGGACTACAGAATCCGAGAAAAAGATGGATAAATAAAGTGGAATATCTCTAAATATGTCGAGAGATCTGTATTGTAGGTACACGGTCGACATCAATTGTTGATTCTTCTAGGTTTTGTCTAAATGATCCACACCATCTCCGGCCACGTGATAGGATGTCTGCCAATATACAAATAGCATCATGGCTTATTACCATGCTTAAATGAAGAGAGACCATAGTTACTGTTGGAGGATCACCTCATGGGCCACTCTTCAAAGACAGTAAAAGTTGGACTGTAAACAGAAATTGAGGCTAACCATCATTATCTTTACTACTAACCATAATTTTTGAAGACAGGTACCCTCCAAAGATTCCGGAAGAATCAGAACACCTCCGAAGGATATGCACCCTTCGAAGGGTTCCGAAAAGATTAGAGCCCCTGACCTTCGGGAGACAGTAAGATGGAGCGCTCGGCGGAGCACGAACCCTCTCGAAGGGGTCCACGGTACCTTCGAGGATCAAAGGGTACGCCCGATGCCGAAGGTGAACGAAGCATGCTGCAGGGACACATGGCGCCAGCACATTCGGTGGCGTGCGAGTCAAGGAAGGGCATCGAAAAAGCTTGAAAGACCAGTTTACCCTTTATGACTATTTTGTACTGAATATTCAGAGAATATAGTAGGTAATTAGGGGTGAAATGGTTATTTGCGTATGACCTAGGTACGGGCCTATAAATAGAGCACCCCTACCTACTTGTAACGGGAAGAATCTTTTTTGAGATACGTGAAGAACATATGTTACATCACCCAAAATCCCTCGAGTGTTTAATCTCTTTTCAGTTCTTTTCTGTTCGGTGTCTCAAAGCCCATGCTTCGTGACACCAACAGTTACATCTGCTAAACATTAGTGCAAATTCCACCAGTCAGTGCCTAGGGTCCCGTATAGGCCTCTTTGGTTCAGACCCTGGAAAACCTGCCTGGGACGCGCAGAGCCCCCATTGGATTTCAAATGCCTGGTGTCCTTGTTAGTTGTTACCTTGCTTGAACAATTGACACAGTTGAAGACAGGTCGAAAGACATGACGATACCAGCTGAAAACATGGTGCGAATTCAGACCAATTGAAAGACATGAGGATACCTTGTTTCTTGGTGGAGAGACACTCCTAACGTCATTGGAGCATTGAGCAAGAAAACTCATGGTGTTGATGCGGCGGTGTGCTGTCCTCAGATTGCTGCCTGCGTGCCGCTGGCCGCTGCACTGATTTTTCTACAGCCTTTAGGGATAGGAGACGCGTTGCAGCTACACAGCTACAACCATTGGAATGGTAATGAACTTCTGATTGAAAAAATCATCATCGATCCTTCCTTCAAAAGTAGAAGCCAACATGAGACAAAGATTTCGCATGACCTGCAAAAGATAATCACCAGTAGAGATGGCGAAAATTAAAGGATCGTGCACTCTGATCTTTGGGTGGCCAGGAGGAAAACGAATAATAATTGTGTCAACTTGAAGGACCGTGCACTCTGATTTTTTGGGGTGGCCAGGAGGAATATGTGGGTTATACGAAAAGTAATTGTGTCATTGAAGTTGGACACTTGATTGCTTTGTAATGACATCAGTTTTTGGAGCAGCCAGGATATACATGATGGATGGGATGATGTAGATGGGTCGTTACATTGGACAACAGCTCTTAAGTGGCAGATTTGCAGGAAAGAGGAACCATGTGTTGGTTCATATATCAAGTGGGAATTGAAGGGGAGGGAGGAAGTGGGCTGGAGAAAAGAGGAGTCATCTGCTGGTTCATATATCAAGCGGGAATTGAAGGAGAGGGAGGAAGTGAGTTGGGGCGGTGCATGCCTCTTAGCCTTTTTTAATTTGACACTCAAAGTGACCTAGGGTATTAAGAGTCGAGCGTTCCTATTGCTTTGGTGTCTTTATTGGGGTACGGTTTTCATTTGCAGAGGAGCACTAGTTCCATCCTATACTGCGAGAGCAGTTTTCTAGTAGACCGAAATAGATGTGTACCATTTATTTTGTTCATCTGACGGCTTAGATCTTGATCATAATATGTTTTCAATCCATAAGTATCATTATAAGGTATCCATATGGATATAACTAGAAAATAAACTTATAAATATGTAAAATAAACATCTTCAAAGGTCAGATCATAGGTTTAATTATTTCATCTCCATCTCGGATTTTTCTCTTTCTTTCATAGAAGTCGGATGATCAATCAAAATATCATCATGTTAGAAATTAATTTTACTAACAATATCACAAAAAATTAACTCCAATATTATTTAGTAATTATATTTAATACCATCTCAAATGAATGGTTAGATCTAAACCATGATACCTTAATTTTATATGTATCATGGTCTACTATAAAGGTGCAACGAAGGGTTGTAGAAAGAAGAATTAGAGGATCTGATGAAACTAAATACACAATCGGATGGTAGACAATTTGTAGGTGACTTGGCTCAATGTGAGGGCAGGAAAATAGCAATAATAATACTTTGTGGGTTGCATCTTTTATAGGTATATAGATTCACACCAAACACTTGGGATTTTCGCTTGTTTTGACCACCGCTTCATAGTTTTAAACTACAAAAGGCGAGAAGCGAGAAAATTCTCGCTTTTTCTTGTCGTTCCTTAAAATCAAAGCATGGTTGTGAGAATCAAGGATGGATCTACAGTAATAGCATGGGAGGACAGCTGCCGACCTAAAAAATTTATAAAAGAACCAAGTACAAAGAGTCCCCCCAGTACATTATTAGTGTCGAGGGTAAAAACCAGGGACACCACGTGGCACCTCCTAATCAACTCGGCTACTCGGCCATAACAAAAGGCTCACCAGATCGCTGCCTAAGTACCGCCCATGTGGGGTCCACTTAGCACACGTCCATACGACGGACCCGCATCGGCCTGGATGGCCTCACAGAATCCCAACTCGCTCGACCCCTCAAGGGGGTCAGAAGCCAGCCTGAGCCCACTCGACCCCTCGGCGGGGGTCGAGAATCTGCCCCGGCTCGCTCGACCCCTCCAAGGGGTCGGAAGCCAGCTGCGACCCGCACGACCCCCTGGCAGGGGTCGAGCACGGTCCGACCTGCCCAGGGGGACCCAAGCGCGTCTCGCTCCACCTAGGGGGACGGCTCGGTCTCCTCACCAAGCTTATCCGCTCCGTAACAGGAACCAGACCCTCGCTGACATCACGATCACTGTACTAGCACGGGTCTCCCCTCAATCATGGGGGGACAGTCATGCTCGCTGGCTCTCATCGAGTGCAGACAGAGCCCGGGCCAAGCAAGGCAGCCAGACACTGACAAATCCGGCAGTGGCGGAGCGGAGAAGCTCGATTACCCTGACAAAATAGGGTAGATCCCCCCTCCAAACAAGCCCTGACAAACTAAGCTCACCAATGCGATTCCTGCGGAAGGGATCGGGCAAGGTGACGAAAAGTGGATTACCAACCACTCGGCCTCAATGCCGTGCCTGACATACAGGCACAGTATCAGTGGGTCAAATCCCCCCGTATACCTGCCCCTGCCATCGTCATCCACACCCGCTGCACCGTGCGAGCACAGTATCAGGGGTCAAATCCCTCTGTATACCTACCCCAGCCCTCATCACCCACCTCCGCTGATGACGGCGGGGTAGCGTGCTTGATGACGCTAGCGCCCGATAGCACCCCTGTTAGCAACGATACAGGGCAGTCGATGGACAGCTCGGATGGAGCCTGTGCGGGCAACGTGACAACACCCATGATGCAACCTGTCACACTTGACAGAGCACGCCATCCACAATAATAGGAGGAGGTCGCCTCAACGATGGAATACGGGGGCACGCTTGAGCACAGCGCCATCCCCTGACGCGACGACTAGGAAGGCAGGACCCACGATGACCGAGGACCACGCCATCAACCAGAGGCCGCGCCTTCTCCCACACGCCTTCACCAACTATGCACGGATAGAACACTCTCTCTCTCTCTCTCTCTCTCTCTCTCTCTCTCTCTCTCTCTCTGTGTGTGTGTGTGTGTGTAAACGGGCCCAACCCATTGAAGTATAAAAGGGGAGGTCCTTCTTCCTCCAGGGAGGGGAGCGAACTCAAAAAACACAGCCATAGCCGCAACCACGACGAACACCAACGATTAGCCGTCCCCTCCCTCTCATACGAGACTTGGAGCACGCTCCTCTCTCACCACCATTGTACTCTCCAACGAAGCAAGTAACATGAGCAGGCTAGTGAGCTGGACGTAGGGGACTACCCCGAACCAGTATAACTCTCGTGTCCTCCTGCTTAGCCATTACCAAACTCGAAGAGCTCACCCCTAGAACAAATGCTATTGGTTGGTGACCGAAACACCGACAGTTGGCACACTAGGTAGGGGCCTTTTGCGCGCTTCGCTTCGTCAACTTTAGCTCGGATGGCCACTCTTCTTCCCTTCTGGGCCCCTGGTAGCAGCATCTTCTTCGGGAGCCTGGAGTTCATCGCTACAGCCGACCGAAAACTGCTGTGTGTCAGCATTTTGACCTCCACGCCACTCCCGGCCCCAGCGCCCGCTACCGAGGCGGCGCGCTTGTGGCGGTCGGAAGAGATGGGCAACTCTTTTGACTGCGAGGACGCGGGGCACAGGATGTCGTGGCTCGTCGATGAGCCACTCCCGGACCCCGTCGCAGTAGCCATCGTGGTCACTGCTGAGGCCATGCATGAGGTCCGGCTCGGGCCGGCCAGACCACGTGTCGTCGATTACCACCCGGCGCCATCCGGACACGGCGACCTGTTGTGGCTCCACTTGGAGCGCTATCTGTGCCTTACGCCCTGCCAGGACGACCCGCGCTGCTTCACGTTTGCCCTGGCTAACGCCCACGGTCAACTCCCCGGAGGTGAGCCACTCCACCCGAGCTCCCTCATCGGACCCACCCTGGAGGGTTACCCGTGCGGCCTGCAGAACACTACAGGTTGTTTTCAGGACGCAGTCGCCCAAAGTTTCATCTGTGTGATCGATCACCCAGATGAATCCCGCTTCGACCTTCTCGATGTGGGATCGTTAGAAGACTGCGACTCCAACCCTGGGAGCTGCACGGGATGCGACAGCCTCCCGTGTGGGTGCAACATGGTGCTATGCGTGCCTACCCCCGAATCAGGGGGTGCCGGGACCTCGGCCGCTGGGGCCTTGGCAAACGCCACGGCAACTACCCCGACGAACCTGGCGACGGGCATGGCGATGGGAGAGGCGCTTGTCAACATTCCCATCACCAACACCGCCAGGCCTCAGCCGACCAGCCGCCCAGACAACCTTCAGCAGCGACTAAGGGATTGATGGGCAGCTAGAAGAATCTCAGCGCCAGCTGGAGCACGAAAAAGAGGAGATAGACCGCGAGCTAGCTCGCGCCGCAGCGCGTGAACACGCTCGCGCCAGGGCCCGTGATGTCCAACAGCGCATCATCGTCGATGACCAAGGGTCCCCACAGTTCACCCGTGCGGGGCAGAACATAGCGGCAGCTGTTATGCTGCTCAAGACTCTCCCTGAGCCCGCGACACCAGAGGCCCAGCAGGCCCAACGAGAAGTCACGGCTCTGCTGGCCAAGGCTACCGAGCTCCAGGCGGAGAGCTCACTGAGGCGAGCTGCCCAGTCTATCCAGTAGATCTCCACGTCCAGGCGTGCGGGGGGCGGTGGCGTTGCTGGTTCACAGCAACGTTCGATCAGGAAGCCGACACCGGCCGGGGGCACCCCAAGGAAAGCCTCAGTCCACGACCGAATGGGACCTCACCTCGACGCGCGCCACACCCTCAACGCGCACTGGCGGGAGAAGGAGCGCCTAGACAAGAAAAGGGGTCGACAGTCGCGCCGTGGAGGCCGGTATGACGACACCGACGATGAGCAGAGTCAGAGCCCAAGCTCTCCTGTGCCTCGGGTCTTTAGCCGACGCATTCATAGCGTCGAGTTCCCTCAGCGCTTCCGAGCCCCCACGACCATCACCAAGAACACAGGGGATATGGACCCGGGCCTCTGTCTCGAGGACTACCGCCTTGCGTGTCAGGCTGGAGGAGCCACGGATGACCTTGCCATCATCCGCAACCTTCCTCTATACCTCGCCGACTCAGCCCGCGCGTGGCTCAAGCACCTCCCTGAGGGTCAGGTTTATGACTGGGGAGACTTGAGGGCCGTTTTTGTTGGCAACTTCCAGGGGACCTATGTCCGGCCTGGTAACCCCTGGGACCTCAAAAACTGCCGGCAAAAGGTCAGCAAGTCCCTCCGGGATTAGATTCGGCGCTTCAGCAAGAAGTGCAACGAATTGCCCAACGTGGGTGACGTAGACATTGTCGGGGCCTTCATCTCCGGAACCACGTCTATACAACTCATTCATGAGCTGGGAAGAAAGGGCTTGTGCACAGCATACGAGATCCTAGATATTGCCACCAGCTTTGCCTCTGGTGAAGAGTGCATCGGAGCAGTCCTCCGGCGTGTGCCGGAGGGCAAAGGAAAAAGCAAGCGGGAGGAAGGAGCTGCCGACGGTGCTTCCGACCGACCCAAGAATAGAAAGAACAAGTAACGGACCGGACGCGACCCCATCATGGCCGCCGTCGAGCGCAAGCCGCCGAGGCCTGTGGCTGGGGAGGCGCCCAACCACTTTGAGAAGAAGTGGAACGGCCCATGACCGAATCACGGATTCCCCGTCAAGCATCTCCTCAAGGATTGCTCCATGATGAAGAAGTTTGTTCGAGAGGAGGCAAAGAAGGGGGACCCTGAGAAAGCGTCGGAACCAAGGGTCCAAGACCCCACGGACGGCGATGACGAGCAGGAGGGACAAGTGTTCCCTAACCCTAAGGCATGTCACATGATATTCACGGGACCTGAACCCCGCGGAAATCGCCATGTCGCCAAGGTCGAGCGCCGCGCGGTTTTTGCGACGGAACCCGCCACGCCTGCCTTCCTCAACCAACTTGCCGATCACGTTCGGACCACCCTCTGCACATACCGCGACCGGGTCGATACCCGCTCGTGGTCGACCCCGTCATCACCAAAGTTTGAGTCACCAAGGTGATGATGGATGGAGGCAGCTACATCAACATCTTGTACGCCGACACACTTGATCTACTGGGGATCGATCACTCGCGCCTCCAGCCGGTGGGCGTGCCATTCCACGGGATCGTCCCAAGACGACAAGCCATCCCACTTGGGCGGATCAGCCTCCCTGTCACATTCGGGACGTCGTTGAACTTCCAGACCGAGACCCTCGTCTTCGAGGTCATCGACTTTCTGGGAGTGTATCACGCCCTGTTAGGACGCCCGTGTTATGCCAAGTTCATGGCCGTTCCCAATGACATCTATCTGAAACTCAAGATGTCGGGCCCCAAAGGGGTCATCACTGTCAACGCGTCACTCCAGCAGGCCTTCCAGTGCGAGATAGAAAATGACGACCTCGCCGCAGAGGTTGATGTGTCCAGCCGGTGGGTGCGCCCCAAAGATGTCAGGCCCCAAGAACGCGTGGGACGGCTTGTCGTCCCCGGACGATCCCGTGGAACGGCGCGCCCATTGGCTGGAGGCGCGAGCGATCGATACCCACCAGATCAAGCATGTCGGCGTACAAGATATTGATGTAGCTGCCTCCGTCCATCATCACCTTGGTGAGTCGAACCTCGGCAATGATGGGGTCAACCACGAGCGGGTATCGACCCTGTCGCAGTAAGTATGTGCGGAGGGTGGTCCAACCAGTCGAATGTGATTGGCAAGTCAGACCATTTGAGGAAGGCAGGCGTGGCGGGTTCCGCCGCAAAAACTGCACAGCGCTCGACCTTGGCGACACGGCAATTTCCACGGGGTTCGGGTCCCGTGAATATCATGTGACATGCCTTGGGGTTAGGGAACACTGGTCCCTCCTGCTCGTCGTTGCCGTCTGCGGGGTCTTGGACCCTTGGTTCCGGCGCTTTCTCAGGGTCTCCCTTCTTTGCCTCCTCTCGGACGAACTTGTTCATCATGGAGCAATCCTTGAGGAGATGCTTGACGGGGAATCTGTGATTCGGGCACGGGCCATTCTACTTCTTCTTGAAGTGGTTGGGCGCCTCCTCTGCCGTAGGCCTCGGCGGCTTATGCTCGGCGACGGCCACGATGGGGTCGTGTCCGGTCCGTGACTTGTTCTTTCATTTCTTGGGTCGGTCGGAAGCGCCGTCGGCAGCTCCTTCCTCCCACTTGCTTTTTCCTTTGCCCTCCGACGCGCGTCGGAGGACTGCACCGACGCACTCTTCACCCGAGGCAAAGCTGGTGGCAATATCTAGGAGCTCGTGAGCTTTGCGCGGGCTCTTTCTTCCCAGCTCGTGAATGAGCTGTTCCGACGTGGTGCCAGAGATGCCCACATTGGGCAATTCGTTGCACTTCTTACTGAAGTGTCGAATGTAATCCCGGAGGGACTCGTCGACCTTCTGTTGGCAGCTCTTGAGGTCCCAGGGGTTACCAGGCCGGACATAGGTCCCCTGGAAATTGCCAACGAAAATGTCCCTCAAGTCTCCCCAGTCATAAACCTGACCCTCAGGGAGGTGCTCGAGCCACGCGCGGGCTGAGTCAGCGAGGTACAGAGGAAGGTTGCGGATGATGGCAAGGTCATCCGTGGCTCCCCCAGCCTGACACGCAAGGTGGTAGTCCTCGAGCCAGAGGCCCGGGTCTATTTCCCCTACGTACTTGGTGATGGTCGTGGGGGCTCGGAAGCATTGAGGGAACTCAGCGCTATGAATGTGTCGGCTAAAGACCCGAGGCCCAGGAGGGCTTGGGCTCCGACTCTGCTCATCGTCGGTGTCGTCATACCTGCCTCCATGGCGCGGCTGTCGACCCCTTTCTTTTTCCAGGTGCTCCTTCTCGCGCCAGTGCGCCTTGAGGGTGTGGCGCGCGTTGCGGTGAGGTCCCATCCAATCATGGACCGAGGCTTTCCTCGGGGTGCACCCAGCCGGTGTCGGCTTCCTGACCGAACGTTGCTGTGAATCGGCAGCGCCACCGCCCCCCGTACGCCTGGACGTGGAGATTTGATGGCTGGACTAGGCGTCTCGCCTTAGCGAGCTCTCCACCTGGAGCTCGACAGCCTTGGCCAGCAGAGCCGGAACTTCTCGCTGGGCCTACTCGGCTTCCGACGTCATGGGCTCGGGGAGAGTCTTGAGCAGCGTAATAGCTGCCGCTATGTTCTGGCCCGCACGGGTGAACTGTGGGGATCCTTGGTCATCGACGATGATGCACCATTGGACATCACGGGCCCTCACGTGAGCGCGTTCACGTGCTGCGACGCGAGCTAGCTCACGGTCTATCTCCTCTTTTTCGTGCTCCAGCTGGCGCTGGATTCTTCCAACTCTGCCTGTCGGTCCCTCAGTCGCTGCTGAAGGTCGTCTGGGCGGCTGGTCGGCTGAGGCCCGGCGACGTTGCTGACGAGAATGTTGACAAGCGCCTCTCCCGTCGTTGCGCCCGTTGCAGGTTCGTCGGGGTAGTTGTCGCGGCGTTTGCCAAGGCCCCAGCGGCCAAGGTCCCGGCGCCCCTGATTCGGGGGTAGGCACGCCTAGCACCATGTTGCACCCACGCGGGAGGCTATCGTATCCTGTGCAGCTCCCGGAGTCGGAGTCGCAGTCTTCTAGCGATCCCATGTTGAGAAGGTCGAAGAGGGACTCATCTAGGTGATCGATCACACCCACAAAATTCCGGGTGACTGCGTCCTGAGAACAACCTGCGGTGTTCTGTAGGCCACATGGGTAACCCTCCAGGGTGGGTCCGATGAGGGAGCTCGGGTGGAGCGGCTCACCACCGGGGAGTTGACTGTGGGCGTTAGCCAGGGTGAACGCGAAGCGGCACGAGTCATCCTGGCTGGGTGTAAGGCACAGATAGCGCTCCAAGTGGAGCCACAACAGGTCGCCGTGTCCGGATGGCATCGGGTGGTAATCGGCGATGTGTGGTCTGGCCGGCCTGCGCCGGACCTCACGCATGGCCTCGGCGGTGATCGCGATGGCTGCCGTGACAGGGTCCGAGAGCGGCTTGTCGACGAGCCGCGACGTCCCGTGCCCGGCGTCCTTGCAGTCGACGGAGTTGCCCATCTCTTCTAGCCACCACGAGCGCGCCGCCTCAGCAGCAGGCGCTGGGGCCAGGAGTTGCGTGGAGGTCGGAATGCTGACACACAGTAGTTTCCAGTCGGCGGTAGCGATGAACTCCAGGCTCTCGAAGAAGATGCTGCTACCAGGGGCCCAGAAGGGAAGAAGAGTTGCCATCCGAGCTAACGGTGACAAAGCGAAGCACGCAAAAGGACCCTACCTGGCGCGCCAACTGTCGGTGTTTCGGTCACCGACCAGTAGAATTTGTTCTAGGGGTGCAGGCTTCGAGTTCGGTAATGGCTAAGCAGGAGGACACGGGGGTTATACTGGTTTGGGGAAATCCCCTACGTCTAGCTCACTAGCATGCTCGTGTTACTTGCTTTGTTGGGGAGTACAATGGTGGTGAGAGAGGAGCGTGCTCTAAGTCTCGTATGAGAGGGAGGGGACGGCTAATCGTGGGTGTTCGTCGTGGTTGCGGCTACGGCTGCGTTTTTTGAGTTCGCTCCCCTCCCTGGAGGAAGAAGGACCTCCCCTTTTATAATTCAAGGGGTTGGCCCGTTTATATATATATATATATATATATATATATATATATATATATATATATATATATATATAGAGAGAGAGAGAGAGAGAGAGAGAGAGAGAGAGGGAGAGTGTTCTATCCATGCACAGTTGGTGAAGGCATGTGGGAGAAGGCGTGACCTCTGGTTGATGGCGTGGTCCTCGATCGTCGTGGGTCTCGCCTTCCTAGTTGTCGCTTCAGGGGATGGCGTTGTGCTCAAGCGTGCCCCCGTATTCCGTCATTGAGGCGAACTCCTCCTGTTATTGTGGACGGCGTGCTCTTTCAAGTGTGGCAGGTTGCATCATGGGTGCTGTCACGTTGCCCGCGCGGGCTTCATCCGAGCTGTCCATCGACTGCCCTGTATCGTTGCTAATAGGGGTGCCATCGGGCACCAGCGTCATCAAGCACGCTACCCCGCCGTCATCAGTGGTGGGTGATGAGGGCTGGGGTAGGTGTATAGAGGGATTTGACCCCTGATACTATGCTCGCCCGATGCAGCGGGTGTGGATGACAATGGCAGGGCCAGGTATACGAGGGGGCTTTGACCCCTTGATATTGTGCCTGTATGCCAGGCACGGCATTGAGGCCGAGTGGTTGGTAATCCACTTTTCGTCGCCTCGCTCGATCCCTTCCGTAGGAATCGCATTGGTGAGCTTAGTTTGTCGAGGCTTGTTTGGAGGGGGATCTGCCCTGTTTTGTCAGGGTAATCAAGCTTCTCCGCTCTGCCACTCTCGGATTTGTCAGTGTTTGGCTGCATCGCTTGGCCTGGGCTCTATCTCCACTCGATGAGAGCCAACGAGCGTGACTGTCCCCCCGTGATTGAGGGGATACCCGTGCTAGTACAGTGATCGTGATGTTAGCGAGGGCCTGGTTCCTGTTACAGAGCGGATAAGCTTGGTGAGGAGGCCGAGCCGTCCCCCTAGGTGGAGCGAGACGCGCTTGGTTCCCCCTGGGTAGGTCGGACCGCGCTCGACCCCTGCCAGGGGGTCGTGCGGGTCACGGCTGGCTTTCGACCCCTTGGAGGGGTCGAGCGAGCTGGGGCAGATTCTCGACCCTCGCCAAGGGGTCGAGTGGGCTCAGGCTGGTTTCTGACCCCCTTGAGGGGTCGAGCGAGTCAGGATTGTGCGAGGCCTTCCAGGCTGATGCGGGTCCGCCGTATGGACGTGTGCTAAGTGGACCCCACATGGGCGGTACTTAGGCAGCGATCTGGTGAGCCTTTTGTTATGGCTGAGTAGCCGAGTTGATTAGGAGGTGCCACGTGGCATCCTTGGTTTTTACCCTCGACAATTAGGTATGTATAAACATTATTGAATGTCATTGTTTCGTGCCCAAATCTACACTAGAGAGATAAAAAACAATGTAGCATGATACTGAATTGAACTACTTAATTATTCATGGTTTATGTTGCATAGATTTTATTAGTTTTGTTTGGATTGTATAATTTTGCACCTCGAAAATTCGGAACCTAGATCCACCACTGGAGAGAATCATAAACGCACAGGACCATAGTGTGGCTGATATTTGTAAACAAACATAACATCTACTATCCCAAGCAATACACCTCAGCAAGGAATTAAAAACCGTTTGAGCCGGTGAAACCACTCCGGGCCGGTTTGGCGATAATCGTGAAAACCAAAAAAACCGGTCGACTAACCGGCCAAAATTCAAAAACGGCACCGTTTGAACTGGAAAACGGTTAGTCGGCCAGTTTTTTGGGTTAGCCGAGCGGTTTCACCGGTTTTCAGTTGTGAAGTCACATAAACCGATTGTGAAGTAAATAGATGAAAAATAAGGTGAAAAATGGTGCTAAAATGCTGAAAATTTTGGCATGAAGTTTGTTAAGTATTTGTAACAGGCATAGGCATATATTATCAAAATATGGTCCATAGAGCACTCATAAGATAAATTTCACAAGGATTCAAATATAGTTCATACATGTCCATTTTAAAAGTACATAGGTAAATAGAACATAGTTTATGTAGTAATACAAGTGATACAATGGCCTCCTACACTCAAGACCATGGTGCCTCATTCCAATTGTAATATGCCTGGTGCCTCATTCCAATTGTAAAATTCCTGGTTGTACTCCTCGATACACATGACCGCAATGCCACGTTCTCGCAACAAATCCGCCTTGTATTGTTGCCAACTTAATCCCGTCCAATGTGAAGTTGTTTGCCATTGTGAAAATATTTGGTTATAAAAGTCTGGATCTTTCCACTCATAGACCTATGTTGGAGGCCGTTCAAGGCTTGCATCAGGAACTGTGTAATGAAAGTAACCAGGCGTTGTGTCACTAGTTGAGGTAAATGAAGACTCACTTTCCTCGGGGGATAGGTAGGATCCGTGATGATGTTGCCTACCCTTGCCTCTACCATGATCTGTAACGGTCATCCTTTGTGATTGTGGAGCGCCATGATCTTGATCTTGGGTAGCATGTGTGAAGTCTTCCTCACCTATAAATGAAAGGTTGGAGTTAGTGGTTAATCTTGTAAACTTAATAAATATTACAACAAGATATTTGACCTGTGAACTGAAGAGTGGACGGTGGAACCATCCTACCACCCACGTCACCCGCGTCGTCATCTGAATCAGATTTGGAGCTACTATCGTCTGACTCTTGGTACGGCGGGCTCTTTTTGGATCTTCACTAGCAGTGGACTCATCACTGGAAACTGGTTGTGGATCAACAATTTTCTTCTTTTTTGGATTAGGTTTCCTTGAAACAGCTTTATATTTTTGCTTGCCTATGTGTGTATCTCCCACATGTTCTTCTGCCCACTCAACAAGAGAAGTTGTGCCAATAATCCTTTGCAATTCCCTTGGATCATCTCCCTCAGTCACCAAGTGGGAAGGGAGAGGGGTGTCACTCTCAGTGTCTTCCTCATCAAGTACTGGATCGGTATTTGATCGGCCATTCTCCATCCAATCTCGTATAGGATTTTGAGCATCATACAAAGAAAGCTCCATAAGTTTATGGAATGGATCTTTGTCTGGTGGCTTGTATAATCCCGCTTCCCTCATGCGAATACGCAGGTTGTAGTTGACATACACCAACTTGTTTAGTTTCTTATAAGACAACCTGTTACGCACCTTTGTGTGAACCAATGCAAATGTACTATAATTGCGTTCACATCCGCTTGACGAACAACATTGGGACACAAGGTGTAGTGCAAGCTTTTGAAGATGTGGAGTGTCACCACCAAACATAGCCCACCATTGCGCTGTATCATAAAGTGCACAAAAAGTGAGTATGAGAAAAAGTAGGCATAACTTAGAAAGAAACATAAATTAGAAAGAAACACAAGTATCACCACGGAACATACCAGGAGAAGTATTACTGTCATATGCCATCTTTTGAGCCAATTCAGTGGAAAAGGAACCACTCTTACGTCTATAATTTTCAGCTTCTTGGAGTGCTGCTACACACGTGTTCGTGTCAGTCATCGTCTCAAATGCTGATCGAAGATCATGAAGGACGTTATTCGTAGTGCCCTAAGCATAATGAGTTCATGGTTGCAACCCCGCAGCTGTTACAAAAAAATAATAATTGTAAGAGCAATGTTCACCAATTGGGTGTCTGTAACAATGAAATAAATATTACCTGCATTAACATAAGTGTCACTTGCAATGTCACCCATCCTTGGATTTATCACCGCCATGTAGCGATCAAACTCAAGTCTATCATTATGAAATAGACTCTCATATTCACTATGTAGCATATTGAACCTTAAAAGAACTTCACTCAAATTGGGGATCTTATCCTGGTCGACGAATCGAAGAAATGCATACAATGGTTGTACTGCATTGACCACATGGCTCATGTTCTCCCACCATGACAAGCTGGACAAGCAAGAATGAGCATACCTTCCCTCATCCATGTTGCTGAAACGACTCTCCAAAAATGATGGAGAGGGCACCCATGCCATGAATTTATCTCTTCTGCGAAGCATGCTCTCTAGAAACATATAGTTCGTGCCAAATCATGTAGCATTCCATCTCACTAACTCACCTCCAATAGCTGCTCGCATCATAGGATACAACTTGTTATGGTTGTAAAGCCACTGACATATCCTTCGAGCAGCCTTGATCATAGCTTTGTGCTCTGGAAACTCCTCAATGGACTTCAGCATCAAATTGATAGTGTGAGCCACACATGGCTGCCACACAATCCGATACTTGCGAAATATCATCTTGCAAGCCTTCTTATAGTTTGCTCCATTATCAGTTATTATCTACACAATATGTTCTGGCCCTAGCTCTTTCACCACTTTGCTAATTTCCTACAAATAACAACATCGATTAATATCATCTACCATCAGTATGAAGTTACAACATTATGGACATACCGTGTAAATGAAGTTTGCATCCTGGCTATGACCGGTGGCATCAATTGACTTATGGAAAAACATGATCCCATTGCAATATACCATGAAGTTGATGACACTCATCCCTGTTGGTCCCGTCCAAGAATCACACATTATAGTAATACCATGCGTAGGCCAATCTACTTGAACTTTGCAAACTGCTTTTTGATGTCTTCCTCATTTGCATCTAAATATGTACCATCTATTTCTCTACCCATTAGACTGGGGATGCCCTCACCTGCAAATTTGAAACTGAATGGTAAGTTACAAAACAATGAAATAAACTTATAAGATCTCATATGTTAGAAACTGAATGGTAAGTTACAAAACAATGAAATAAACTTACCCCATCTTTGTGTCTTCTTCACAGCGCTAGTGAAATTAAGGACTATCGGCCTTTTTACCAGGAATGATTTCTGCTAGAACCCATTTAGACCAAGCCTTTCCAATTGCCCGTCTTACGAGTTTACTCTTCGCTGTCCATGGCCTAGTGTCAATCCTTGTTTGCACCTTCTCTCATTTTCCTTTTTGAGAGACGGACCTCTTCAACATCCCCATTAATCCACCACCTTGACTGCCCCCAGGTTGAGATGATCCACCACCGTGCTCGTATTGCCCACCTTGCTCACGTACTCGCCTCGCATATGCCTCCTTATCCCATGACTCATGCAAGGCATGCTACAACTCCTCATCATCCTCATCATCCATATTCTCTTCGGTGGCAATTTCCTCTCTTCTCAACCTCTCTTTTTGCCTGCTCTTCCTCTTATCAGCAATTCTATCCAACTCACGACGGAAATAATCACGAATATCCGTCGGAACAAGAGTGCAAGACACAACATTGCTTCCACGTCTTGCCAAATGTTCCTTGAATCGAGTGGCATCACCCCCCTTCTTCTGTGTCTTGTAATACTTGCATGCAAAGCCTGGAGATATGTTCTCACCATGTTCCCAAACAATATCGCTTTGACTACGATCCGCCATGGTCTCGAACTCTCGATTTACCCTGTGCATCAAAATGACATGTGCATATCCTACTAAGAATCCTCTATTTTTTAAGCATATAGCTACCTATATTGATTTATAAAACAAATAAAATACACCAAAATAAAGAGGAAAATTTACCTGCGCGGCTACTGTGGCCGAGGCAGAAAGCCGACCGGCTAGCCGCCCTCGACGGCCGGCTAACCGGGGAATGCGCACGGCTAGCCGCCCCCGACTCTCGGCTAGCCGAGCGGCATCAGCTCCCGTCTGGCGCGCTACCGACTAGCCGCCCCCAACGCCCGGTTAGCCGGTCGAATCGACCGGGCAGCCTCGATTTAGATGGAAGATTGCTGGGATTTGGGGAATCGGAGTGTTGGAGACTTGGAGCTAGGTGCTGGACAGGGATAGTGCGTCTGCTGGCCATGAACTCCTGGTGGAGAAGAGGATAAGGTGAGTTTTTTATTTTTTTTATTTTTATTGTTCATTTTGGTTTTCAACATTTTTTTCACCGTACAATATTACTTAATTTTGTATAACTCTTTGACCATAATTCTTAGTTTTCTCTCTAGTTTTTTGTCATATTTTGTTTTACAATTTTTTTCAAAAAATCAAAATTTTGAATTTGGTCCGGTTGAAAACCGGTCGTCTGATGAAACCGGACCGGCTCGGTTTCACCAAAAACCGTGGTTTTTGACCGGTTTTCATCGGTTTTTAAACCCCTGCACCTCAGTACTCAGCGGAACAAAAACAATGTTAACGCTGACAATCAACTAGCTTATCGAAGCAACATTTTTTATACTTCCCTTCCCTTTATTAGGTGAAACAAACGCGTCAGTGCAACCTCTACTTTAGTTCAAAAAAAACCCAGAGGTTCTCATCTCCTGGCCCTTGTTCATTCACAGGTCTTTGTCCGGCTGGATAAAACCAAACATTTCAGCAGTTAAAAAACAATCACAGCTGCTGTTCCAATTGTCAGCAGGGGCTTCAGCAGTTTTCACCTGTTCATGACGGTGGCATGATACGTCTCCACTGAAATATAACTTTCTTTTCAAGAAATATTGCTTTCAGAAACATGGGCCCCGTGGTGTTGGCGTCGGCAATGCACAAACTGTGGAAGTGTGGAAAAACGAAACTTGTTTGTCGTCCCAGCCATCACATTGCCGACCACAGGAATAAGTCTGTTTGGATACTGTATTAGGTCAAAATTGGAATGCACATGTTCTGATTTTGATCGTGCATTAATCATAGAATTTGGAACTACGGGACATTGAACCAATGCTGTTGTAGTGACATGGAAATTGGAACAGAAAATTTCAGTCTCAGCAGTTGGACCTGGGGATTAGTTAGATCATAGTAATCTTTAAAACATATCATCATGCTATCCAATCTTTAAAGGAGGCCCAGAACTAACCAAAATCACATAGGGCACAAAAATTTTACTGGACAAAAGCTCCGGAACCACCAAAATTATGAGGCCCGACCATAGAATACGAAGTTCTAAAAAAAAGTCAGAACTTTGGCATGCCCCGTCCACATGCTGCGATTTTCATCATCATCAAATTTGGATGTCATACAAAAAGAAGCATTATTTGGCAATTCAAAGAAGGTTTTGAAGAAGAGTGACATGGAAGATTTGGTAATCCTTAGTATCCCCAATAGTCATTGCGGATCTCATCATCAAACTTCTGTTTGAGTTCAGGATGCTTCTCAAAGTACTCGTCTGCTGTCATCGTGCTGATCTTTTTCTGTGGGTACAAACAATATGTTAGAATGAACGCATGAGAAACATCTTTTGCCATTGTTTAACATGGATCTCACCTTCATCTCCTTCATTTCAGCAATCTCCTTCTCTATACTCTCTGATTCCTTTAGTGATATTTTTTCTGCTTCCTTCAGCTCGACCATCTACATATACCATACAGATAGGGGAGCATCCATCAGTATCTCTGAGGGGGCAGTAGTCAAGTGACAATTCAGTTCAGCAGTAGTGAGAATGCAGCACAAAATAAAAATGTGAAAATATTAAGGGAACACTGAATCCTCACCAGGGCATCAAACTTTGGTTTGTACTGAGGAGTGACGGTGTCAACGTACTTAGGGATCTCTATGCCTGCATTATTTTAAACATTGGTTAAACAGATGAAAATGCATACAGCCATAAGAATATAACTTGCAACCAGTGCTGCAAAGGTATAAAATCAATAATAATTATTTGGAAAACCTTAAATCTTAAATCTTGGTCCATCTATATACTCAGAGTTATAGTTAACATCTATAGCTTATTTTGTGTAGCAGAAGTGTCTACTTTCAACTTCACTTGTATAATGCTTCTACAACATATAGTTGAAATAAACTATCCCATATTGTAGTTAACATCTATAGCTTATGTTGTGTAGCAGAAGTGCCTACTTTCAACTTCACTTGTATAATGCATCCACAACATATAGTTGAAATAAACCATCCCATATTGGATAGTACACATAAAGCACCCATTACTCAGAAAATACTTTGACTAAACTTTTGTAACAAATAAGAAAGTTATCCAAAGATGTCAATCCTAAACGGTCTTAAAACCAGTTTGCTTGCGATATAGTAGACAAACAGTTCCCTGATGAGAAACATAAGATGGATAGGAGAAATCATACTTTCATAGGCCTCCTTGTACATATCAACAACTTTTGATCCGATTCCCTTTTTGTAGTACTCCCAGTCAATTGGCTGGGGTTCCTACAATAATAACAACAGAAATACTGAGGAGATCCCAAAGCGTCAAAGTTTTAGAAGGGAAAATGTATGTTAATGTTATTACAAAGGACATATCTATCAAAACTCAATACGCAACTATGGTGAAATACTAGGGAACTATAAAGCATTGAAGACATCAGAGAATTATTTACTCAACATGTCAATCCTGCTCATCATTGTGTAATATGTATCTTTGCACTGCTAGTCATGAAGATTAAATTTGTAATCACAATGGAAATAAGTCATGGGGCTACAGCCTTTTCTGTTCGTAATACTTAACATATTTCCAATATGGTTATTGAAATCAACATATAATCAGCAGCTGCTACACCCAGTTCCATAGCCAACTCTAAGATACAAAGTTAAAATGATTATTAATGTAAGTCACACAACAGGCTACTTGACTGAACCTACATTGGCCATTAGGCATGGTCTGTGCCCATAAAAGAAAGCAGCACACACAGTCTTTGTTTGCGCATAGAAATGTAGCTGCATAGACCCAGATTTCCACCGATATGTTGAAACGCATTTCAATTTCACCATATGAGCTAGGCAACTCCACTCAGCCTAGAGCAATGCGATAGTCCGAGTCTCAGCAACGCAAACCAATCCTTTCCCTGTTAGTAGACCTCCCGGTTGGGCCCAACGGCCCAACACCCAGATCCGCACCCTGATCGGGGCGCCCCAACCGTCTCTGGTTGGTGGGCCCCCGTCGCACTGCGCCACATAAATAGAGGGGTGAAGCCGGGGCACGGGACACGAGGTTGACCACCGCCACTGTTCACCCCCAACAAACCCTAAGCCGATCTAAGAGCTACGGGCGCAGCCAGTGACGGGAAGACCCACCGACATCGTCACCGATGCCAACATGACAGGGACCGACGCCACCGCCTCCTCTGCTCCGTCTCCGGCCCTCCCCGCGATAGTACCCGCTCCTCTTCCTCACAACCCAGGTACTCCTCTTTCTCTCTCTCTCTCTCTCTCTTTTCTCTCTCTGCCTAGATCTCGAACCAGAGCTTCACTACCCCAAGTTAAGATCCTCACTAGATGCTAGGCTAGGCACAGAATAGTAGTCTAACGATGGTATCAGAGCCACTCTAGTGCTAGATCTAGTAGAGGTAGCAAAGATTCGAGCGAATTGGATCAAAGAAAACAGAGAAGAACCACACCCGAACCCCAAACCCTAACCCTAGGGTTAGCGTTACAGAAATGAACAGAGAGCGGCGAGGTTGAGGATTCGGGTTCACACCTGTTTTCGCACCCTGTTGCCATGACCGCCGCCGTGTCGCCGGCGCGGAAGATAACAGGCGCCGGTCGCAAGGACACTTGACGGCGGCGCGCTCGCTCTAGGGCGAATGCGCGCACCGGCAAAAGCCCTCGTGGTGGCGCCGCATGCCTTCCTCCTCCTTCTCTGGCACAACGATGTTTCGGGCCGGCCTCACCGACGGGGGTCGCCGGTTCACCGCCGCACGCTGAGAGAGAGGAGTGGGGGAAAGAAAGGATCGAATGGGGGCTAGGGTTCTCGAAACGGAGCTACGCCCGGGTTTTGCTTGAGCGAAATGATCGCTCGGCCGTCGATCTTGACGGACGGCCGAGATGGACGAGGGCGGGAGCGCGGTGTCTCGACTAGGCCGAAATGGTGGCCCAAGCATACGCTGCTGGACCATGGGCCACTACGTGCGGGCGTCGCAGCTAGTGATGGCCAAATGGGCCGCCCGGCACCGCACGGCCCAGACCCGAAAAGGCACGGCCCATATCTATTTCGGGCCGGCATGACACGTAATTGTATTAGTGCCGTGCCGTGCTGGCCCATGGGCCGACCCCTCAGCCCACAGCACGGCACGTGTTGCATTTCGAGTACCGGGACGGCCCAACAGGCACGCTTAGCCCGTTAGGCACGAAATCCTGTTAGGCCGTAGCCGGTGCAGACGTGCCCTCCTCCACATTGGCCGGTGCAGACGTGACCGCCGGTGAAGAGCCGCCCGCCGTAGGCCTCGGAGGCCTCAAGCTCGACGTCGACCCATTGTCGAATAGGAGGTTCTCCGCCCGCCGTAGCGCCTGGTCGCTCGAATCCAGCGGCATGGCTACGGATCTAGCCGGAGCCGGACCAGATATAGCACGAGATCATGGCGCGACGGCGACGCGAGTAGGGCGAGGAGGAGGGTGAGGAGTATGGCGAGGAGGACGAGGGCACGAGGCTGCGGCGCGGCACGAGGCGAGGAGGACGAGGGCACGAGGCTGCGGCGTGGCGCGGGGGAGGGGGGGAGCAAAATGACCTAGGGTTTAGTTGGGATGGTGGAGGCCATTCTTTTATATTAGCCGGCAGGCTTTATGTGGGCCGGGCCATGGTATATCGGGCTAACATGCGGCCCAACATGCTTCGCCGGGCCAACGCTTAGGCGTGCCGGGTCATGCCGCCCGCCATGCCCACCCCTCGGCCCAGGCATGGCATGATGGGTAGTGCCGGGCCGGCCCGGCCTATAATTGTTTTGGGCCGTGCTGGATCTGGGCCGTGCTTTTTTTTGCGGGCGCCGTGTCGGCCCTAAAGGCCCAGCCCAATTGGCCATCACTAGTCGTAGCCAGCAAGGCCGAGCGGCCGCGGTCTGGGCTGAATTGCTGCAAAGAGCAGCAGCATGCACGCGCGTTTGAGCTAGGCCAGGCCGCCGGTTTTCACGAGCCGTGATGGGCCAAAATGATCGCGTGCGTATGGGCGCGCGCAAAGAGAGTTTGGGCCGACTTTCGGGCCAAATTCACAGAGTTTTGTACAGTAGCACTTTTCAATCAGTTTTGACTGATTTTTGGGGTAAATTATGAATAGAATTGAATAAATTTTATAGAATTTACCTCTGTAATTTTTTGAACCAATGAGATAATAATTACAGAGAGCAAATTAAGATTATTATGCTATTGTTCATGCATGTTTTATGTAATGTTTCCGCTACAAGTTTATAGAATTTATGATTATTATTAAAATTGATGTTCTCTAAAATTAAATTTTGAACCAACGGGAGAATTTAATTTTAGGAGCATTAATTTTCACAGTATATGTCATTGTAATTTTCTAACCAACATTGTTAATTGCAATACTATATTAATGACGGTTTTATGTATTATGCCTATTTTCTGCCCAACAGTGATGTAGGTTTAATGCATACATGGTATAATTTTTGTTCTCACTTTTCATGGTTAATTTTAGGAGTAACCATGATGGTCTTCCTTCCCCAGATCCCAATTCTAAAAGGGGACAATTACGGGGAATGGAGGAAAAAGGTTGATCTTGCTTTTGTCATGGGCGAGATGAACTGGGTAGTGACTACCCCGTGTCCAACAGAGTCCCCTGACCTTGTCAGGGGTGCAGAAGAAACAGATGCTACTTGGCACCAAAGACAGCTGGATAATGCTTCCAATGTAGCTCGTTTTCAACGCGAGCAAAGACAATGGGTTCTTGATAACAAGAAATGCTTGGCACTTGTCAAGAACACGATTGAGCCCGCTATTATGGGCTCAATCCAGAATGAAGACACAGTAAAGGGTTTTCTACAGATGGTGGAGAACCAGTTTACTGGGTCTTCCAAGACTTATGCCACTCAGATGATAAGACAACTGATGAATGAAAAGTACACTGGTGGTGGCATAAGAGATCACATTCTGAAGATGAACAGTTTGGCTGAAAAGCTAAAGACTGTGAATTTGAAGATTGATGAACAGTCTGGTGGTTTATTTTGTGTTGTTGTCTCTACCAGATGAGTTTGAGAATTTTGTCTCAAACTACAACATGAACCTAGATAAGTGGACCTTTGAGTAGCTTATTGCCAACAGTGTTCAAGAGGAGGATAGGTTCAAGGCTAAACATGGTGGTTCTGTCTACTATGTAAAAGATAATAAGAACAAGGGCAAGCAGCAGCCGCAACAAAAGAAGCCGGTCTTTTACTCTAAGCCTATGGGCAAGCAGCAGCATAGGCCTCAGGAGGGACAGGCTATAGTGGACAAGGACACATACATGCACTGCGACAAGAAAGGACACTACATGAAGAATTGTCCTGACTGGCTGAAGCTGTTCATGAAGAGAAATGGTGAGAATATGATTACTTTTGTAAATGAATCCTTGTATATTAATTATTCTAGATCCACATGGTGGATTGATTCAGGAGCGACTATTCATGTTGCAAATTGTTTATAGGGGTTCAGTACGACAAGAACCACGGAAAGAGACGAAGGTTCGATAAGAGTGACTAATGGAGTAGAAGCCAAAGTTGAAGCTATAGGGGATCTCCACCTAGAGCTTAGAGATGGCTTTGTTCTTAGTCTCTATGATGTCTTTTATGTACCTTCGTTACAAAGAAACTTAATAAGTGTATCGCGTCTTGATTTTGATGGATATGATTATCATTTTGGTAATGGCAAATGTGAACTCTTGTTCAATAATGAATGCATTGGTTTTGCGTCTTTACAAGATAAGCTTTATTTATTGTCACTTGATGATAATGTGAATGATGATAATATGCATGATATGAATGTTCCTACATCCTCGTCGACTAAAGTTAACAAGAAAAGAAAGAGAACTTCAAGCGTCTCATTGAAATTATGGCACTGTCGTTTAGGCCATATTTCAAGAGGGAGAATTGAGAGACTTGTAAAGAATGACATTCTTCCTCCATTGGAGTTCACAGACTTAGAACAATACATTGATTGCACTAAAAGCAAATATGTTAAAAAGATTAAGAAAGACACCAAAAGAAGCGCAGGAATATTAGAGATCATCCATATGGATATTTGTGGTCCTTTTCCTATCAAGAGTGTGGATGGTTATGACTCGTTTATAATATTCACAAACGATTACTCCTGGTATGGTTATATTTATCCAATCAAAGAAAGATCAGAAGCTTTGGATAAATTCAAGATATTTAAAGTAGAAGTAGAAAATCAACATGATTTAAAGATTAAAGTCGTAAGATCCGACCGTGGGGGGGGAGTACTACGGACGGCATACGCCTTATGGACAAGTCCCAGGACCTTTTGCTAGGTTCCTACAAGAAAATAGTATAGTCGTCCAGTATTCTACGCCGGGCGAACCACAACAGAATGGAGTAGCAGAAAGACGTAACCGTACCATGATGGATATGGTGCACAGCATGATGAGCTACTCCACACTGCCAATTAGTTTATGGATAGAGGCTTTAAAAACCGCTATTCATATACTTAACAGAGTTCCAAGTAAATCAGTGCCCAAAACACCGTATGAATTATGGACTGGACGAGTGCCTTCGCTAGCACACCTCCATGTTTGGGGGAGTTCTGCAGAGGCTAAGATATTTAATCCAAGCCTTGGGAAATTGGATCCCAAGACAGTGAGTTGTCATTTTACTGGCTACCTAGAAAAGTCCAAAGGTTATCGTTTCTACTGCTCAGATAGATATACGAAGTTTGTAGAAACAAGTCATGCTGTCTTTTTGGAAGACGAAATGATAAGGAGGAACATAGTGGCTCGAGAGATTGATCTTGAAGAGAAGCGGGTACATGTACCCAATTTTATGAGTCAAAAACCTTTCTTCTCACTACCTGTTGATGTTGCGCTTGTGATGCCTGGCGTTGCAGTGCGAGCACCTGTTGTCATACCATCTGTGGTACAAGAGGAACCTGCTCGTCAGGATCCAACAGATAATGATGCCACAGATATGGGGGAGCAACCTCAAACAGATAATATGTCAGAAGAGCAGGCTCCACAAGAGCCTCAACTAGATATTGTGCCAAATGAAGAGGCCCCTAGAAAATCTCAAAGAGCTAGAATGCCAGCAATACCAGCTGACTATGAATTGTATAACACAGAAGAATATCATATAGAGGATGACCCCACCTCATATGAAGAAGCCATGAGCAGTGTCCACTCATCTAAATGGTTGGAGGCCATGAAACATGAAATGAATTCAGTGAGTCTCAATTAAGTTTGGGACCTAGAAGAAATTTCTAAAGGAGCCAAAACAGTAGGCTGCAAATGGGTCTACAAGATTAAATATGACTCTAGAGGGAATATAGAAAAGTTTAAGGCACATCTTGTGGCAAAAGGCTTTACGCAAAGAGAAGGAATCGATTATAACGAGATATTTTCTCCAGTCTCTTGTAAAGATTCTTTCAGAATTGTAATGGCACTAGTGGCACATTACGACTTAGAATTACATCAGATGGATGTAAAAACGGCATTTCTAAATGGGGATTTAGAAGAAAGAGTTTACATGGCACAACTGAAAGGTTTTATCGTGGAAGGAAAAGAAAAAATGGGATATCGTTTAAAGAGATCCATTTATGGATTAAAACAAGCTTCAAGACAGTGGTACTTGAAGTTTGATGGAACAATAAAGAACTATGGATTTGAAGCAAATATTGAGGACAATTGCATTTATGCAAAGTTTAAGAATGGAAAATTCATTTTCCTAGTTTATATGTGGATGATATTCTACTGGCCAGTAGTGATATCAGTCTACTACAAGAAACAAAGAAATTCTTGTCCTCAAACTTTAACATGAAAGATCTTGGTGAAGCATCATATGTTTTGGGCATTGAAATTCACCGAGATAGAAGAAAGTATGCATTGGGACTGTCTCAAAAGACGTATATAGAAAAGGTGTTGAAGAAATTCAACATGCACAAATATAGTGCCACACATGCTCCTATAGTCAAGGGCGAAAGATTTGGGGATTGGCAAAAACTCAAGAATAAGTTTGACCTCGATGATATAAAAACGAAACCATATGCTTCGGCTGTGGGAAGCTTGCAATATGCGCAAGTATGTACACGTCCTGACTTAGCATTTGTCATCGGGTTACTTGGCAGATTTCAGAGTAATCCAGGCCCTGAGCACTGGAAGTTGATAAGAAAGTCTTGCGATATTTGCAAGGAACGAAAGGCCTCATGTTGGTATACAGAAGATCAGATTCACTCCAAGTGGTGGGGTATTCTGATTCAGACTTTGCAACAGATAACACAAAATCCACATTAGGGTATGTGTTTACCCTGGCAGGAGGAGCCATTTTATGGAAAAGCTCCAAACAGACTATCACGGTAGGGTCTATCATGTATGCCGAGTTTATAGCATGTTATGAGGCCACGGGACAGGTCAACTGGCTAAAGAAATTTATATCCGGATTAAGAGTGGTTGACAGTATTGAAAAACCACTAAAGTTATACTGCGATAATGAACCAGCAGTAATGTATGCTCACAACAATCAGTCCAGTGGTGCTACCAAGCACATTAATATAAAGTATTATGTTATGAAAGATAAAGTCGAGGATCGCATTATAAGTCTCGAGCATATCAGGACTGAAAGAATGCTTGCGGATCCGCTCACGAAAGGCCTACCGCCCAGTGTATTCAAGGAACACGTAGCTGACATGGGGTTAAGGGAAGTCTTATGATTCTGGACTTAGGGCCCAAAGAAAAGTATCTATTTCTGAATGGGGATGTGTATAGTAGTTGTTGAATCTATCAGCGTTTTAGTTGTGACGATGAAACAAGCTCTATGTGTAAATACATGATGAAATAGAAAAATATAAAGTTAATGATGAGATGAGAACTAGGGGGAGAATGTTAGTAGATCTCCTGGTTGGGCCCAATGGCCCAACATCGAGATCCGTGCCCTGATCGGGGGCGCTCCAACCCTCTCTGGTTGGTGGGCCCCGTCACACTACGCCACATAAATAGAGGGGTGAAGCCGGGGCACGGGACACGAGGTTGACCGCCACCATTGTTCACCCCAACAAACCCTAAGCCGATCTAAGAGCTACGGGCGCAGCCAGCGACGGGAAGACCCACCGACATCGTCGCCGATGCCAACATGACAGGGACCGACGCCGCCACCTCCTCTGCTCCGTCTCCGGCCCTCCCCGCGACAGTACCCGGTACTCTTTCTCACAACCCAGGTACTCCTCTTTCTCTCTCTCTCTTTTCTCTCTCTGCCTAGATCTCGAACCAGAGCTTCACTACCCCAAGTTAAGATCCTCACTAGTGAGATGCTAGGCTAGGCATAGAATAGTAGTCTAACATTCCCCTATTCTATAATAGCAAATGTCGCTGATTGAATGAACAAATTGACAATATGAGACGATACGTGCTGCACTACCGGTCGCAGGGATTTGAGCTAATCTGATCTGGCACGCGCACACAGTGGAGGAAAGATGGCTAAACTAGATCGGAGGTGGCGGGAGGGCGTCAAGCCGGTACCTGCGAGAACTTGGTCTGGACCTGGTGGTTGACGTCCTCGAAGTTGCGGCGGAGGGTGGCGAACGCCTTGCGGGCCTCCTCGGAGACGAGCATCTTGGCCATGCCGTCCCACTCCATCGTCCTGCCGGCCTTCACTGTCGTGTCCGAAACCTTCTTCACCGTCCCGCTCATCTTGCCTCTCCGCTCTCCTTTACGCCGCCGATGAGCTGCTCCGATCCGCGTTTGCTTCGGAGAAATTGGATGGATGCGTCATGCGTGGATCAGGAAGCCGAGTGCGAGGTGGTTGTTGGGTTTTGCCTCTCTCGTTCTGGGCCCTTTTGGTGGGCTCAATATGGGCCCATGGATGGATGAGGTTGGCCCAGGCCGGCTATACCTGCTCTAAGCTGTTTCTTTTTTCTGATAAAAGGTTTATATATATTAATTAATTCAAGTAAAGCATAGTACACGAATTTGAGATCGCAGTTTCAAATTAGCTACTATAATAAGATTGATTTTACTTCTTTTAATGTCGACTTAATCCTATGAACGAATCGTTATAAGGTATCACTTGATAAAATTGTTTCACAAGTGGTGTTGTCGTTGAAAACGCTAGATCTCGACGTCCAAGACTGTCGAATAACCACGACGAAAACATCTAGTAGGGTCCTTTTTTTTCTGCACTCCAAATAGAACAGATGACGTTCCTGCATCTGACTGGCCGGAAACAGCACTGGAAGATTCATTGCTTGAAGACGTAGATTTATGGCTCAAGCTGGTGACAGCATGTGTATCAGTGTTGTTGAATGAATCTGGGCCTCAACCGCTCAACGACGACGGACCGAGAAGAGGAAGCCGAGCCACCCGAACAGAGACCATTACATCGCCATGACTGTAGATGCAATCTTGTGGAGAATGAAGTACCGTTGCTTCGATCGGTGTTGCATGAAAGAGATGAAGAACTCAGTTGACATGCTTCCCTCCAATACCTGCTCTAAGCTGTTATTCACGGTTCCTTCTAACTCCATCAGTCAGGGACAAAAAGAAATTGTTCTAGAAAAAAGGAATAAAAAGAAATATCAATGATGAGTATGAGTTCTTTGCGTACTATATCTATGGGTGATGCGTGAAACAGTACAAAGTACATAGTGCCCTTCTGCATGTGTATGTCGTTTCTTTTGACGATTTCTTTGTGTCCTTATTTCGTTAGATCACCCATGAAATGTTGGCAACTTGCCCACTCATCACACCGAAATCTGCCGTAGCATCTACTAGGCTCATAGACTTTGGCATGTCTAGCTACTACTGTTGAACAAACCAAACCGGGAGCGGAAAAGCAGCAGAAAGGTCGTATCATGACGTGGTTAGTACTAGAATGAGATATGTTAATAGCGATAGACAGGATGGTCTTTATTGGTTGTCAGCAACATACTTTTACCTAATAATGCTTCCATTACAGAGCAACCAAACAAACTACTGAGCGCAGCATGCAACCGCCCCAGCCCGTGCAGCCACAAAGGAGAATTCTCTATTTCCAACACACCCCACGGGAGACTGTTCCTGGCGGCTCCTGTTAGTTCACAGGTCCTTGTCAGCCCGAAAAATAATTATCTCCAACCAAGACGTAAACTAAGAGCTCGATCGATGCCTAACCTCCAGACTAATAAAAGTATTAAGCATTTCCTTGTTATGAGCTCATAGGCTACTAAACGTGTACTAGGCTGCGTTCTTTTTATAGTTGTCAGACCTGAAAGAGAATGTACCAACATTCTATATATATGAGGACGGCGCATTAGCACCATCAACCCAAACTTGACCCTGTTCATCACAGCTGTAAAGGGATTGATTCAAGCAAGTGGTTTAGTGTTCATGTCATCATGTGATCGTTGATCACATTCATCACAAAACCTGACAGACATAGCCAAGAAACAAATGGCTGATCTTAGACGATGGTAACCTGCGAGTTCTTCTTCCTTGCTGCCTTTCCTGAACTGCCCGAGGAGCTACTGTTCCAACGAAAAGCAGAAGATTCCGGTACCATCTGGAGCTTTGATGGCCGGCGGGCCGGCGGTCTACGTACAAATCTCGCCTTATTTCTGCTCCATTATTGGAGCCCTACGTACTTGCATTGAAAATCTCTCTGCAACGTCGCTTTCCAACAGGGTCTGCCACAGTCTCATGAAGCTTGTTTATATCTGGATGGTCACATCAACGGAGAAATCTGCCGACCAGACGACTGTGGTTTGTTCTGGAAAACTGGTGGATGTGTTTTGTTTTGGCATTTGCGATCGCGCTTAGCTTTGCTTGGGAGAGCCGTGCACCTTTGATTCGAATGCGAGGACGACGAGAAAAGAAAACCTAAAGTACTACTGCCTCTGAGTAATAAGGCTGAAAAGAAGTTAACGACAGGCATCAACAGGTAATGGAATCAAAAGCATTTATCTTATGGTTGGGTACGAGACACTGACACTACTAACTGAAGTGAGTATAATAGAATTGTCCCGAGTTTAATGCGGCTCTTTTAAGAGAGGAATGGAGTAGCTTAATTCGCTTAGGTAAGCTTATTCAGCTCCATGTCAGATGTCATTACCGTACTAGTATATCAATTGTCTCCTCAGACTATGAAAGCATAATGTGCTGTTCCATCCAGCGTTCGGTTTGTAATAATTGATGGGAAGATGGCTATGGTCGTTGAGGTTGATTAATCTTGCATTGGCCCATCATCAACGGATACCACACAATCATTGATCTTCAGACTTGAGAGCTCATTAAGAGGAATATACAGGAATGTACAATATGTTACTATTATGCGGTTCATTTAGAACTGCTAAAAGAACAATGGAGTATAGCACTAAATTTTGCAGACAAAAGAAATAACACATTTAATTTGGTGAGTCGTTACATATTCGTGAACCAAAATAATAATTAGAAAAAAAAGACAACTTATTCACCCTGATCTTACTCATGGTTTTCCTTGCCATGAAAACGGTGCTCGATGGACAGATGGAAGTATGGAACATGAAAAAGAGGAGTTTCTATTTCAGAGGCTTTATAGTACAGAATGCTTGGCATAGCATCCAAAATAAAATGTTATACCAATCTCTGAAACCGCTTCAGCTAAACTGAATCGTTCAAACCGTGTGGTACTCAGCACGCTGCAGCTTTAACGAATTTTCAAAGTTGACATGCAGTATTTCTCATATGGATAATAACATTTTTCCTTGGAGCACTCGCTATCAGCATAGTTTTCAAAAATGGAAACAGAGAAAACGACACCCTCCTTCTATATGCGCAAATCAAATACTCTATGCCATCCCGGTCAGTCTGAACTGTCTGAAGGCGATCTTGTTGTGGTGTCTTTCATTTGTATGATGAGTGGTGATCGCACATTCCGTCATTCCGAACGATGAGAACATTGTGGTGAAATATTCCTTCCTTTTTCTGCTTTCTTTTACAGCACACACTTGGTTGCAGTGGAGAGATCGGAATCACATCGCAACTGAGTGGCCAGAATCAGTGACAGCCAGGTAGGAGTAGGACGATGTCCCAGCAGCAGCAGTTGCTGACTTTTGGTCCATGCAAGATCGTAGATCTGTGCCTTAAGCTCCACGGCAGAGAACAGGATTAGCCACCCAATTAGCAAATCAGTGGTGTCTCGGTGTGTCTAGCAGGCTGCAGTTGTTTGATTGTGCGCACTGATCAGTTATGTCCTCGACAAACCTGGCTTTGTGGCGGTGTCGCATTTTGTTTTTATGTAGCCTCTCACACAATGACGATTGTGCCTGGAACCAGTACGTATCAAGATTGATCTCATCCGATATATTTGCAAAAAGCCCAAAACCCTGGAAAGAATGCAGCAATCATTAGCTCTGATGTGCCTTTTTCGCAAATGGCGTCATCGAAGGAGAGGGAGAGAGAATGCCAGTGGCGCTTGCTACGCAAAGGATCAGGCGAGACCCATAAAATACGTTTCGCGCGCTCCAACCCCGATCCGACCGGCCACGGAGAGCGACGCGCTGACGTGGACACACCGTGGATGGCGCGAAAGAAAAAAAAGGCGGCACACCGCCGTGCGCCTGCGAGCCACGAAAAGCCAGTCACCTGTCAAACCTGCGCATGTCCCGATTACGACCCGAATACTGTAATCTCGATCCCAGCCCATGCTGCCGATAATAATGAGACCTCCAATATCCATCCCGCCCGTTCTTCGAGTGGCTCCTGGAATTCTTTTTCTTGGCTCAAAGAACGAGCTCTTGTTTCTGAATTTCCACGGTGGAAATATTATCTGTACTAGTTGCCCTTTCATTGTGGTTCCTTCAAACATTCCATTTGAAACCCGGCCGAGAGATTCCACATGCATAATAATGCTTTGGAATGAAGCAGATTAGCTAAATACTCCTTCCGTTTCAAAATTATTATCGTTATTGATTTTTTTCATTATTTTTGACTATTTATCTTATTTAAAAAATTTCAAAAAATATTAGATATTTTTTATGATTTATTTTATTACTAGATAAAATTTAAATATAACTTATAATTTTTCATATTTCAATAAATATTTTAAATAAGACAAATGATCAAATATAATAAAAAAAAAGTCAATAATGATAATAATTTTGAAACAGAGGAAGTATAAGCTTTTGCTGCTTTAATTAGCAAGGGGATTTGTCTGTTCCCGGAGCGAGGCAGCCACTTGTTGCCGATGGGAATATAGTAATCGAAGAGGGGGTAATAAGTGCTCCGATGATCCGTTCAAAGGAAGGAGGGCAGACAGGTGAATCATCCTTCCATCAGCCACACATGACACATGACTTTTGTGTTGGTTCACTTGCATTGCATGACCACTGGTCGGTCCACCGTAGCTTTCGGTAAACTCGTGAGTGCTCTCTCTCAATCTGGGCTTCCCTGGTTTGGCTTGCAAGCGATCTCGCACGCCTCCTGCCTTTGCGTTGCCTTTTCCTTGTCGCGAGTGCGCGCTCCATTTGCTCCGCTCTGTTTGCCGTGGCCGTGAAAGCAGGGGAGGGGGAAAGCACGTCAGTTAATTCTTACCTTAACAGCATCATTCGTAGCACATCTCAGTTGCAGTTGGGTGATGGTGACTGCGGTGCATGCGGGATCCAGAATAATTAGGTGTTATTTGGATATACTCAATTTATAAGGATTGGAGTGGATTGAGATGAAAAATAAATTGATTTCTCTTTCAATCTCTTTTAATCTATATAAATTGGAGTGTATTCTCTAGTATTCAAATAAGATCTTAGGATGAATGGTCGGATTGAAACTGACCTAGTAGTAGTTATCGGTCGGCAGAAAACAAAGTGAAAATTTTTAATTCAACTGTAGGCCACTGCCGTCTCGGCCACAGTTGGGTGAACCGTGTTGAAATTCGCTTGCGGAACAAGAGGTCTGCAGTTGACAGCGAGTCGTTTGAAACAGTGTGTTGTGTAACTACTCGTGTTTTCGCTTGCGATTTGGAGCCATGCTCGGCCACACAGAAAATAAAAAATAAAAAATGCTCGCAGATGAGGAATCTGGTGGCGCGATACCTGACGAACCGTATTGCAACGGTAAAATAATTTCAACTTGCTGACCTCTGCCGGTCTCTACTATTGCACGGGCTACCAATCCTCCAGCCACTCGTGGGAGTATAAATATGCAGAAAATGTACTGACGGCGACTTGTTTTAACCGATGTACGTATCTCGGCGAGCACACAGTAACACGCAAACATGATTACTGTTCAAATCGTACTGGTATTTCGTTAAGATATGCCCATACGTACATGCGCAGAGACGGCAGACTGTTCAAATCTGTCCGAAATTAGCAACGGCAGTGACGTGCCACGGCCTGAGATTAGCGCCCTGCTTACCGCTTTGAGTATTTGCGACCACCGGCCGGTGCATGAACCGACGGTGTGCGGGTCCCGAGGCGCGTGGAAGCGAGTTAACAAACTCGTGTGTCTCTGGTGTTCGCCGTACCATTGCATTTTGCATTGGCACGGGAAGAATCTTGGCCCGTAGGGTAGGGGCAACGGTGTGCTGCTTTTTTTTTTTAGTGGAACGGTGTGCTGCTGATGCAACGTGACTCGCCGATCTTCATCTGTTTCGGGTTGTGGGCTTGTGGCTGGCAGAGTCGCAGAGAGAGGGATGGAGAGAGAGAGAGAGGAACCGGCGAATTTCCGAGTCAACAAGGCACGCTGACTCGCTGTCCCGCGAGCCCCAGCAATATCGTGCCGTGCCACCGTGCCAGTGATAAGAAAGTGTAAAGAACGTGCCCGAATCCCCAACTGAAAGAAATAAAATTGCCTCGAGGGTGATCAGCAGCGATCGCACATGCGTCGTTGCAGCAGAGGATATATCCATCCTATAGAGCACTAATAAAAGCAGATACTGTGCCGCACTTTCCTGTTTTGGATTAGGAGTAGTACTAATAGAGTAGAGGATTATCTGTGTGACTGAGAGAGAAGTGAGGAGAGGGCACCTCCCAATTAATTTGTGGTCGCGTCACTCGGGAGGGAGGAGATACGGCGATCGGGACTTGTCGGACAGGTGGGCACCTTCGCCACCACAAGTTCCAAGAGAAAAGAAAAAAAAAAGGGAAAGGATGAGCATGTGATGGGAAGGGGAGACGTAGGGCATCCAAGAGTAGTTTTAATGGAGAATTTTATTTTATTGTTTTTAAAGTGTCATATATATATATATATATATATATATATATATATAAAAGATCAGTTTTGATGTATAGTTTTATTTCATAGGTTTTAAAAGTATCATATCAGATTTGAAGATTGAGATTGATATATAAAATAGTCTCTTTCAATGTATAGTTTTATTTCATGATTTTATATATAAATTATAGCACTAAATTAACATCTATTTGTTACATTGAGATTGGTCAAAATATATTCGGATGAAATTTTATGTTCTCAATGAGAGTTTTAATGAAGTTTCATACTTATGAAATAGTGTCAAATAAGTTTCATTTCTATGAAACTCATTTGTCCAGTTCTATATTAATTGCTACGTCACAACATCTTGTTTGCTTTTGTGGCACCTTATTTAATGCTAATGAAACTCTTACTGAGACTAGCCTAAAGAATAATTAAAATTATGTTTACAATGTAAAATTTTATTTTGTTATTTTCTACGTAATATATGTAAGAGAGAATTTTTTTGAAAATAATGTAGATATAGTTTTATCTAGATAAAATTACTCTATTCTCTCTCTTTATTAATTTCTTACAACATTATCAAATCTGATAACATGATATACTATTTAATAAAAATAAAACTTCCATTTGACTAACGAGGGATGTCGTTCGGACGGACGCTCCCGGCAACAGCACGCTAGTACTGTGTGTAGTGTGTGCACGCGCGGCGCGTACGAGGTGAATGTGCGAGCATCATGGTATCTCGAGTCAGGAGAAAGAAAGAAAAAAAGATGATGATACTACAAAGGTGGGATTGGGAAAGGATTGCGGCGCGCCAGCCGAGGCGTGACACGTATCCGTTCCGGCCCGCGTGGGATTTACGCGGGTGTGTGGCTGCGCGCGCCGTGGCGGTTCGAGGCCGGCAGAGCTGTCGGCGTGGTCATCACCGTCACTCACTGGAACAACAGCAGCAGCAGTGGTGGAATCGTTGGATAGGGATGGGCGGAGTTGGTTGGCAGAACGATTGCAAGTTTTGGAAGGCCCGAGCGCCTTTAGTCGAGCCGGACAGCGCACGCGACTGGACAGCGTGGAATGGAGCGGGCTGCATGCTAGGCGAACGTTTTCTTTTTAATAAAAAAAGGGATTATATTAAATAATGATTAAATACATCTATATGTTACAAACACTATAAAATATAGAGATATTATAACTAATTATATTTAGTATATAGCTCTGAAACTCAATTTTAAACCTATATAAAAATTCAGCTTGGAAGCGGATGGTACGTGGTGCCAAGCGAGGCGAGCTAGCGGGGATGGATGAACCCGGTGGGAGCCGCGGAGGAGCCTGGAAAGGCAGACAGGTAGGAGGACATTGTACCGCGCGCGTCGCTTAGCTGGAACGGCGGAGACGAGGGGACCTCCTGATTGCGTGGAGACGACAATCGGATTGCTGGCTAGCTGCATGTGCACACGCACACAACACAGCGCTGCAGTGACGGCCATATGAGCGAGATGGGTTCACGCCCGTAGACCGCAAACGTGACGTGAGGTATACTCCGACTCCTCTCTTCTGGAATGTGGATGGAGCTGGACCTCTGTAGATCGTCGTGCGCCCGGGATTTGGAATTTGGCGGCTTCTCCTTGGGAACGTACAGTACATCTGGTTTTGTTTTGTAGGGGTACTACTACTAGTGCTCTCTCTCTACGGACCCTGTAATTAATCCGCCGTTTGGTTCTTCTGACGTCGATCCATCTGTTGCACGGGTTGCAGTACTGTCAGCCTGGATTCACACTTTTACCGTCGCCGTGCAGCGGAGCGACGACGACACGCCGTCCTGGTCCCCTGGGATGGTCGCGGCCCACCACCACCGAGGGACTGGGCAGTGGCCACCGCGACCTGGTCGGTTTGGTTTGGTTTGGTTAGGTTAACGGGCTGCTGCTGCTGCGGATCATAGGGCTGCTGGTCCTCCACCCACCCACCCACCCACCGTAAAAGCACATGCACGGACATCAACCAAACCATCTTAGCCCTGCCGCGCGCATCCGACGTGCCGCCGCAACGGCCAACTAGGCGACTGAAGCAGCAGGTGATGATAGAAAGTGGCATGATTTTACTCCCGGGGAGGGATAACATGAGGGAGCACTAGGCGATCCACTGCACGCGCGCCGTCCGCACCAGCAGCTTTCCGCGCCCGTCCTGGGGCGGCCGGATCGTGCGCGGACTCCATTCCTCTCTGAATATGCTATATATATATATATATATATATATATATATATATATAATTCAACCGCTCAGATTCTCTAAAAAATTTCGTACCACACACTACTAACTTACACAACCGCCGAGATAATATATTTTTATCAAGTCCAGCGGCGCGCCACGACTGGCCGGCCGAGACGCAAACGAATGCCCACCGTGACCCATCAACACAACGCCAACCTCACTGAATGATGTATGCCATGGCTGAATTATGGGAGCCATCTTCTGAAAAACAAATGGTTTCAATCAATCAAAAAAAAAAAAAAACAAATGGTATAGGACGACTAGATAGCTAGCATGGGGTGTGCTCCTGTTCCTTCCCCGCTCCGGTCTGCCACATGCTCAGGAGATTTCCGGCCATCCGCAACACCAGTTATGGCCGTTACGTAACTAGGACTAGTAGTATAATATACTACAGTACTACATATACTCCGATAAGACACGGCTGGTATGATAATGTAATCAATCAATTTCACGTTAGCAAACCGTCGAGCTGTTCTACAATAACCGAATCAAAACGATTCGTGTTCAAACGGATCGGAACCCCGGCCGGACAGCCTCATCGCGATCCCGCCTTGCGTTTTGTCCACCACATGCACATGCACGCGCTCCTCTCTCATGTGTTTATAGGCCGTTGGGTCGTGATCACAAACCATAATCTTGAGGAAAAAAAAAAAGACGAAGCGTATCGATCCACGCATGATGGTAAGGGCACATAATATAATAATACAGGGTAGACTCTGCTTCATATACTACCTGGATCATTTTCATGTGAGATCTTCCAAATTGAAATCTAACGCAATGCAATCGGTCCACCGTATATATTACTCGCTTCGGATTTAAATTATTGACATAGTTGACTTCTTTAGCTATATTTGATCATTCATTTTATTTTAAAAAATTCAAAAATTATCAAATATGTTGTTACGATTTGTTTTATTATTAATAAAAGTTTTAATCTACTTCATAATTTTTTATATTTAAATAAATATTTTAAATAATATAAATGATTAAATATAACTAAAAAAAATTAACTACATCAACAATTAAAATCTGGAGAGAGTACCTACCAGCTAGAGAACTTGATGTACGGACATGAATTTTGTACGGTGTAGCCACTTGCCGCCTTGACTTGGAGCCCGTTTCCTATTTTCTTATAATGCTCCATTTCAGTGCTCGATCGACCCATCCTTTTAGTTCTGACGACATGCTCCCATTCAGTGCTCGACCGATCTATTTACTTCTGATGTCATGCTCCATTTCAACGCTCGTCTGATCCATTTAGTTCTAACAACTGTTAATTATCGCTACTATAGTGCATTCATAATGTTCCGACTGTCTTGACACTTTAGGTCTCTTGAAAATAGGATAGTAAAAACGTAGTAGTAGGAAAAATATAAGATTAGAGCTGCATATATAATATTTGCAATTTTACAGGAATTTAGAATGCCCGAAACACTTTTATGCTGTGTTTGGTAAAGCACGGTAAAAACCTCAGGAATTTGTGAAGTGAGTGATAGCAATTTTTCAAGAGGTTGAGTCTCTTGCTATAATTCCTCCAATATTGCTAGGGAGGAAGACTTTGTAGGCTTTTCCTACGTTTTCAAATCCAGTAGGATTGTAATTGATATCCAACTCTAATATTATGTTTTTCTACTATATTTCTACAATCATGAGTTCCAAAGACAATCTAAATTTCTATACCTTTTCTTTATTCCAAATAGGTCACGAGAGATTACCATAAATTTTGTTAATCTCCTTAATAACCTTCCATGGGTCCCAGCCTCACAACTCTGTACTTCATCATAATGTGTGACGAGGGTGTGTTCGTTTTTTAAGGTCTAAATTTTAGTGGGGTCATATGAATCATTAAAATACTATATATAATTATTAAATATATTTTAAATATAAAACTAATTATAGAGTTAAATGCGTATTAGCGTGACAAATTCATTAAACTTAATTAAGTCATTATTAAGAGATGTTTACTATAGCATCACATTATCTAATCATGACTTAATTAGTCTTAATAGATTTGTCTCGTCATTCAGCGGGAGTGTTATGGACTGGGTTTTGTTAGTAATCTATATTTAATATTCCTAATTAGTATCACAATATTCGATGGGACAAGTCTAAAAATTAAAGGGGTGAAAACATACACACTCAGGGTACATCTGGCAAAACTCCCACTCAAGAATGTGTCTTTTTATTCTGAACTGAAAATGAAGATCTAAAACACTTTATTTTACCTTACAGTTGCAAATCTGTTGGATCTTCGTAGAAACTGGCAAATAGACGCTTACTATGTCTATATGGATAGTGATTTGATATATATCATAGTAAATTAGACCTTAATCGGTTAAGCTGTTTTGTTTTCTTCACCAACGAATCTAAGTGCAACACAAGACTGTACACAACAAATCTTACAAACAATGCTCAATAGTTCCTTGATCTATCCCTTTATCATAACCTGTAGAAACAAAGAAGTGTAGAAAGGTTTGGTTAGGACTCCACTTTGCATGCATTGTCATATTTTCTCCATTTCTGTGATATCTGGGTCATTTTCATTTGAACTTTTGCAAATTTAATCTTATGCAATGTAGTCAGTCAACTTGATAAGTGGACTTTGTATTTGTACCCTTTTTGCTACTTGCCGCTTCAACTTGGAATCGACACCGTACTAGGAACAACTTTGTATCTTATACTCCACTTCAAATCTTCCGACGTCAACTGCTTGGGAGCTTTCCATCGCCCAAAGATTTTATTGATTATCTACGACTAAGTGTTCATATCAATTCGTTTTTATTTAGTTAGTTTTAGTCCTCTCTTTTCACCGACATATATATGTATCTAATTAAAATGAAATACAAAATGGTACACTACAATTTTACAAATAATAGTTTCACATGTCCTCTTCTCTCATTTTACGATTCTATCCGTGGCGACTCCTATTCGTCAGAGAAAAAGCAAAGAAAAATCCGACCCGCGAATTATGGGATCCCTTGCTTTGTAGCACAAAGCTCAACAGCTCATTCAGCGAGCATCATTGGAGACTTGGAGCAAGCTAGAAAACCAAACCAAAAGGCAGATCGGCATCGTCAAGAAAAAAATAGAAAGAGAAAAGAAGAAAAACAAGCACATGATTAACTTTTTTTCTCTTCACCTATTAGAACATTGAAAAAACTTAGAAGCATACAGAAATCTTATGGAACATATAGATGATCGACCCGTAGAGGATTTGAAGATAGGGCGTGTGTATTTGTACCTGGTTCCCATTCTACCCGCCTCCACTTGGAGTCCACACCGTACTAGGAACAACTTTATATCTTATACTTCACCTACTGTTCAGTTATATAGTGAGTGCTATAAAACGCTTAGTGTTCATACGAATTCAGTATTATTTAGTTGGTAAAAAAGTCCTCTTTTCTCACCAACATATGTATCTAAAATTGATGAAATACAAAATTGTACATAATAATTTTACAAACAATAGTTTGACGTGTTCGACTTTTAGAGGAAAATAAAAGAAAAAAAAAAACCAACCGTGAATTATGGGATGCCTTGCTTTCGTAGCACAAACCCCAACAGCTTATCTAAGGAGCATAAATGGAAGCTTGGAGCAAGCTAGAGAACGAAATCAAAAGGCAGATCGACTTAATAAAATAAATATATAAAAAAGGGGGAAAACAAAAGGCCCATCCAAGCTTATCAACATAAACGAATAAAAAAACAAAGGAGACACTCTATTTTCCGTTCCATCAAGGTCACGAAGAAATTAAGCGATAAACCAAAGCGCTGGAGCCAAGGAACGGCACGGCCCACCACTCCCAGCCTTGCAGCTCTGTCCCAGCACCTACTCTTCCCGTGCTCAATAAATACCAGCCCGCTCCCTCTCTCCCCCTCTCACTCCACCACCTCACACTCATCCATAGTAGTAACAAGCTCCATTTCGTTCCCTTGTCCCAGCAAGAGTAAAAAAGAGCTCCAAGGCAAGCCAAAGATATGGCCAAGGACAACGTGATTGAGAGCGGCCCTGGCGGCGGCGAGTTCGCGGCCAAGGACTACACGGACCCTCCCCCTGCCCCTCTGGTCGACGCGGCGGAGCTGGGTTCCTGGTCGCTGTACCGCGCCGCCATCGCCGAGTTCATCGCCACGCTGCTCTTCCTCTACATCACGGTGGCCACGGTCATCGGGTACAGCCACCAGAACGCGGCCGACTCTTGCGCCGGCGTGGGCATCCTGGGCATCGCGTGGGCGTTCGGCGGCATGATCTTCGTGCTCGTCTACTGCACGGCCGGCATCTCCGGTGGCCACATCAACCCGGCCGTCACCTTCGGGCTGTTCCTTGCCCGCAAGGTCTCCCTGGTGCGCGCCGTGCTCTACATCATCGCGCAGTGCCTGGGCGCCATGTGCGGCGTCGGGCTCGTCAAGGCGTTCCAGAGCGCCTACTTCGTGCGCTACGGTGGCGGCGCCAACGAGCTGCAGGCCGGCTACTCCAAGGGCACCGGCCTCGCCGCCGAGATCATCGGCACCTTCGTGCTCGTCTACACCGTCTTCTCCGCCACCGACCCCAAGCGCAACGCCCGCGACTCCCACGTTCCGGTGAGCGTCCGACCAAGCTATCCTTATTTCTTTCTCGCCTTTTTAGGACACAACTTCTCGCTTCTTTATTTATTTATGTATTTATTATTAGCTGTTGATTGATGATTCCGAGCTTAGTTGTGGCTCAAGTGAATCTAACATGCATGACGAAATGGTATGCATATGAACAAAAAGAACCAGAATTTCCTTTTCCTTTCGGGGGAAAGAAGAAAGGGTGGGGCAATTGGGAAATATAGAAAGCAGGAGGATATCCAGTTTCTCTCTTCGTCTTTGAAAGGAAAGAGCTGGAGGATGTACAAGTTGGTAGCGATAGAACTCACCATGCTTTTTTTTTTTTTTTAAATTTTGGGAAGATTCACTTGATATTCATTTCGTTTCTAAGCAGGTACAAGCTTTAGCGTAGGCTTGGAAGTTTAAGGGAAAAGGGAATAAACCTTGAAATTTTTTTAATCAACTTGTGGTTCACCTCGCTCCAAATGACAGAAATCTGTGTCTTCTGCTTCTGCTTTAGATATATTATACAATTAACGTCGTCTTCTAAGAGTACATAAGCACTAATGACCCTGCCTTAGTATCGATAATGACATATCTCGATACAAAATTGCTGGAACATTCAACCACCATAACAGTGTCCGGTAGCATGATCTCCAGGTCAGCATCACGAGCCACGGACAGCTCCTGCTAGTAACTACTATAATAAGCAGATAAGGAGGAGAGGGGATGTTAGCCCGAACCTTCCGTCCTTCTCTGGAAGGCTCCATTTTTACTGCTCCATCTTAGGGCCCGTGATGGTAACAAATTCTTGAGTTGGGGACGTACACCTGGGTCCCAGCATGTGAAAAGCTGAGCTGAACCGGCCCGGGTCCCGTGCACTGTAGCGCATGGTCCATGGATCAGGGTCCAGCCAGCGTCCGTTGTCTGCGTGAGCTGGTCCGTGCAACACGTACCCAGCCACAACAATACCCATTGTGTCCCATGGCCATGTGAGCCTCCATGATGAATTATTGGCACCTCTCGCCGTACCCTACAATTTCAAATCATTTACCCGCATCTTTCAAATCTACTGAAACAAACTGGCCGTGAATTTCCGATTCAATTATGGCCTTCTAGGATCACCACTATGGTTTATTAGCTAGGCGTGGTAATAAGTTCTCATCTTTAGTTTTTGGAGCAACATGTCCATTGTCATGCCACGGTAAATATTCATGGTTACCTTTAGAGTAGGCGGCGCGTGCTAGGAGTTTTGAATTTTTTTTTTATGTGGTACAGTTTTGTCTAGTGGCCGTCCCTTTCGTAGGGAGTTGGCAGGACAAAACGTGATGTGTGTGTGTGGGATGCTTTGCGATGCACGAGCAGGTCCTGTCAAAACCATATGCCGTGGCCGTGGTGGTGACTTTGGTGGATCGGTGAAGCGCCACCGAGGCACTACCCAAAGGGAGAGGAGTTTGTTCTACTAGCTTCTTCCCTGGAGAAAGGGGCGATGACAAAAGAGCTTTAGGCACAGCCACTAATTTGTTCAGTCATGTTCCACAAAATAGTTTCGCTGATACTGACCGCTTGAATGATGATGGAGGCGTGTGTCGGGCACTTCAGTTTGGCTAATATTCGGTGCGGTAGCATATTACTACTGTTGCAATTTTGTGTTGTATGAAAATGAAATGAACGAATTATGGCCTGAAAGTTGGTGCAATTTTGTTGCTTTTGCCTGGTGTTGAATTCAAGTTTGCTCACCTCTCTCTCTGTCTCAGGTGCTGGCGCCCCTCCCAATTGGGTTCGCCGTGTTCATGGTCCACTTGGCCACCATCCCCATCACTGGCACCGGCATCAACCCGGCCAGGAGCTTGGGTGCCGCCGTCATCTACAACCAGAGCAAGGCCTGGGATGACCAGGTACATACACTTTTTTCTCTCTGTCTCTCTCTCCTTATTTTGTGTATTATGATCGTTGCATCCTGGTTCATCTCTGCTGAGTTAATTTACTTGATCTAACAACTCAATAATGCTGTTTATCTTTGCAGTGGATCTTCTGGGTTGGTCCCATGGTCGGCGCGGCCATTGCTGCCTTCTACCACCAGTACATCCTCCGAGCCGGCGCCATCAAGGCCCTCGGCTCCTTCAGGAGCAACGCTTAAGCTTTAGCTGTGCCTGCCAAGATTGAGATCGGAGTGTGTTGAAGCAATGGCGACCTAGCTCTGTCGAGAGGGAAGGAGGCTGACTGGCTGGGGAGAAATAAGTTGGTTCTATCTATCATTGGAGTTCTGCCGCTGGTCGTTTTGTTTCAGCAGCTCTATGCTTGTGCGAATTTGGGTTCCTGTAATCATGTGTTGTGATCTGTCAAGAGGATTTCATCGTCTCTATCACCATCATGTATTTCTATTTATTAATTATGTAGTAGTGATCATGATCATCGGTGCCAGAACCACCCTGCAGTGATTTAGTATTTAGCGTTTTCTCTGTTCCGTTTGCTCCCTGGTGCTGTTTGGTTATCTGAATATTGACGCTTCTCTTTACCTATCATCCGCAAATGGTCAGTTGTCCAAGCGCTGTTGGATCGTTCGGTCAGTTGCACTTGCACCAGCTGATCCTATTATGAGGTGCGGTAACCAGTAACATAACGTGTAGCACCCTAGCATGGAGCAATAGTTTGTGATCTGAAAGAGGCCAAACTATCAAGTGATGGGGAAATGGCATCATGACATGGAGGGAGACACATCATTGCAGCTCAACAAATGGATTTCTCTGGTATCTTCGCTTTCAATCCTTGCCATTCCATCCATTCCCCGTAGTTGTCACCATCCGCTAGCTAGGGAGTCGTAGCCCTATCATGGGGCTGCCGCCTGACGGTGAGGCTGGCCATGTTAATCTCCAGCTGTGCTGAGCTGCCCCGGCTATTGTCGCATTCTCCGTAGTGGAATGTGGGGGTGCCAATCCCTCTGCTGCTTTATCGGCAGTAGTAGTTAGGGCCAATTTCTTGATGTCTTCTCTTTGGATTTGGGGAAAAAGCATGATAACACTGACGACGATGTAATGCAAAACTATATAGATGTCTGGATAAGATGTGCGTTGGAAAGTTGATTGAGCTTGAGTACGGTACATTGGTAAGTGGAACCCTCCAACTCAGATGGGGCCCGAACGGTTTTGTACAGAGACGAGCGAGATGCCTTTGCCTCTTTTTGTGACATGGAACTTTTTTATCTGTCATGAGTGACGGCATGGTGCGGATGAATAGTGCTGCATGCGCGAGCAACGGCACAACAGGTTCCTCGTGGTTCGCGCAGGCGAGACTGGATTCGAAAAGGAGGGGAGCGCTTGTTTTCTTGCTGCAGCAAAGGACTCTGCTCCACGCCACGCCCTGGGAAAATGGCAGGTTGAGCGCCAATCAGTGACAGCATCACTCCATCAGCCATGGAGAGGGAGTATATGCTGCTGCTGCCTTCCCCTGTGCCTGCACCGCTGACGAATTTAGGAGAAAAGCGATGAGGTCCCGCACGGTCTTGACAGCCAGCCAGCCAAAGCCATCACGCGCGCCCTCCCGCGGCAGCAAACGTTTGACCGGCCTCGCCGGCCTGCTTGGCTGAGCGCCGCGTGATGGAATGGGGAACCACGTGCCTGTTCTGCTCCGATGCTGGCTCAGCTGTAGCGGCTGAAGAAATGGCAGGCGCCTCTTCCTGTTCTCTGCTTCGGCGGAAATAGGCACCACTCGGCCGGGCCTCAGCCCCACACGCGGGGGCAAGACATCCTGGGCCCTTTCGTTGTGCGATGACAAAAGTTACCGTGACCCGCTACTACTACGTACTAACAACTTTCTTTTGCTTGTTACTACAGTACAGTAAAAGTACAGTTGCATGCTTTATGTTGTGATAGATTACAGGCGTAGAACGTACTTAGCATTCTTCTAGATTGCTCACAAGTACGAGCAAGTATAACTTTCGTTGTATCATGGTTACCTTCCAAGTAAATATAGCTTCGATCTAACCTAATAAATCATGTTTTCCTTTGGAAGTAAGGACACTCAGACAAGTGCAAAATTGGCTTAGCGCCACACTGTTCCCTGGTTAGTTAACTCACCATTGTACGCACTTAAACCGTGGGACAGCTCCGCTGCTCTGTTCGTGAGATGTTTACACCGAAAGAGAATCTCTCAAGTGATAATTGGAGCCGTCTGATTTGCTTACCAGGTCTATGATTAGATAATTGATCGGAAGGGGACGTTGCAACAGCGGCTGCCACTTGTGAGCAGCGGTGTATATATGATAGCGTAGTGGATAGGGCAGCCCAAGCAAGCGGAATGTCTTGGTTGCTTTGTTTAATTAACAATGTACTTGTACTTGGCTTTTAAGTTAGCTAACCTAATCCAGATCATACTCCCTCCTTCCTTGAATTGCTGTCGTTCGGACACAGCTCAGTAGCTGTTTTTTAGTTCATTTTGTTTGTCTGAAACGACAGAATTTCAAAAACGGAGGGAGTAATTACGTTCGATGTTGCCACATAAAGAGCTGATGGTGCTGGCAGAGGGCACTGCCGACTGTGGTGTTGGTGAAACAAAAATTCGCTATTTCAAGAGTGTTTCGGCCACTATCTCCGTGCAAATTGATCAACGCCATTACCAAGCTAAAAAAAGCCTCAATATTCTGGATCACCTTTTGAACTGTTTACTAGAACCTTATAAACAGTTTTTTGGTTGTGTTTCCAAGAAAATGCCAGGAATAAGGTCAAAAGGCTGCAATACTGACTGTCTCTCCAAAACAAAACGGTCAAATGCTCCAACCACTGAAAACTTCAGCACTGGAGCACTAGTGTAGTTATGCTTGTGAAGGACCGAGAAGGCGATCAGAGTGGGGGGCGCGAGGGGGGGGGGGGGGGGGGGGAATGGAAACCAATTAAAATTCTTCTCAAGAACTTAGCCTATATCCCACCTACAACTCAAATCAACCTCTAACCAAATTACTAAGATTACACACACCAACTTGTGATGTGCCAACCATAGGAATAACTCAAACTAAAAGGACACATAACGGAAGTACAAGAGGAACAAAAAGGGAAACAAGGAGATCCAAGAAATCACAAAACTGAGCTTGACGAAAGTTCCGTGGTGCCCGATGGAAGTTCCGAAGTCCCTGACGGAAGTTCTGTCAATCACGGAAGTTCTGGGTGACGGGAGTACTATCACTCACGGAAGTTCCGTGGTTCTTGATGGAAGTTCCGCCACGGTGACGAAAGTTCTGTCCTGGGCAAAAGAGCAGTTCCATTCCGGAAAGAAAATTGCCAAAACCCTATCAGACAAACTCTAAAAATTACGAAATTCGGACCAGATTATCCTCAATACATCACGACACTCCTCTAAAGAGATCCACTCAAAACGCACAAGGAATCATCATGAATTTTAAATATTGTGCCAAAAACACCAAAAAGGGGAAACTTGAGAAATTCTTTCAAATCGAAGGTGCTAGAGCTTATGATTCGGTCAAGAATCCATATAGGATTGTTCTACCTTATCATAGCACCAAGATCCCCTAAGAAATCCGCCCAAAAACTTGCCCAAAAGCAAGATCGAAAACTCCCACGAAAATAGCTCCAAAAATAGGAAAAAAAGAAATTCGGGATTTAGAGAGAAATAAAGAACTTGAGCACGAATTTGAATCTCATATCATTGATTTATAAGTCAAGATATATGGATACATTGCTAGAAAGCCACCCTCTTTCTTCCACTATTTGGAAGAGAAAGAGATGTCTCACACACACCCTCTCCTCTCCTCTATTACATGAAGACCTCTCCTAGCATTTTAAAATAAGTTCCTAACACAAGGCTAATGGGAAGAGGCACCTCTCCCACCCGCCACACCTCTTCTTATATAGGTCTAGGAATTGTCCTAAAGACCATCCTACCCCTTACCTACAATACTGAAAGTGTCTAGAGGGGGGGGGGGGGGTGAATAGGCAATTGTTCCTAAAAATCACTTAATAATAAAAGTCAAATGCGCAGGGTCGGACTTGTCCGACGATAGTGAGGAAAGTCCGATAGATTTGTCCGATGGCACGAGTTAGAAAAGTAGATCGGCCGATTAAAACTTTATACTAGTGCAAGGCAAGCTAGGATCTAGTAATTATAAGCTAGAGGAAGTTGTAGAAATAAGAGGAACAACTAGCAAGCAACCTACACAAGTTAATTTAAGAGAAACGAGGCAAACCCTAGCTAGCGAGTTATCTCATTTAAGAGAAACGAGGCAAACCCTCTTCAACTTGAGTGTTCTTGAACTCGGTGCCATTGTCACTTCTTATTTTTTTGATCTTCACTTCATATTCATTTTGTGCTCTTCTCATGAATGTCTTGAGCACATCTTTCACTTCACCTTTATCATGTAAAAAGAACACCCATGTGAAGCGAGAAAAATCATCAACAATAACAAGACCATATTTGTTACCGCCAATGCTTATGTAGGAGACGGGTCCAAAAAGATCCATGTGCAACATCTCCAATGGTCTTGTGGTGGTCATCACGTTCTTCGCGGGGTATGATGCTCCAACTTGTTTTCCCGCTTGACAAGCACTACAAATTCTATCTTTCTCAAAACAAACATCGGTTAGTCCTATGATGTGGCCGCCCTTTTGGAGTTTGTGAAGATTTCTCATACCAACATGGGCAAGCCTTCTATGCCACAACCATCCCATGTTGGACTTTGCTAATAAGCACGTACCAAGTCTAGCTTCATCCATGAAGAAATCCACAACATAAAGCTTCCCTTTAAGCACACCCTTGAAAGCAACCGAGCCATCACTTCTCTTATAGACGGTCACACCACATTCGTTGAACAAGCAATCATAGCCTATTTTACAAAATTGTGAGATGGACAAAAGATTGAAGTCAACGTGATCAATGAGCATAACCTTGGAAAGGGAATACGAGGGAGTGAGAGGGACTTTACCATAACCTAGTACTTGTCCCGTTCCATTGTCACCAAATGTGATATATTCATTGTTGTTGTGACTTGGCTCAAATGACTTGAACATCTTTTTGTCTCCGGTCATATGATTAGTGCATCCACTATCAATTACCCAACTTGACCCTCCAGAGACATAGTCCTACAAAACAAATTAAGCTTTATTTTTAGGTACCCAAATTTGCTTGGGTCCTTTCACATTAGTCACAAGTACTTTGGGCACCCACACACAAGCCTTTGGTCTCTTGTTGCATGGCCCAACATATTTGGCATATACACGACCATGTATGTTTCTCATAAGCACATATGAAGCATCAAAATCATGAAAGAGTGCACATGTAGAGTTAGGAACATTAACATGAGAATCATTGGCAAAAGAAGTATGGTTAGTATTCATGTTGTTAGCTTGCTTCTTTTGATAAGATCCTTCCTTGGTGAACGTAAGGAATTCCTTCCCATTCTTGTTCTTCCGTGCATTGTGCTTGGCATCCTCAACATAGCCAATGCCATCCATGACATGGGGCATTCTAGTGTATGCGTATGCACCTCTTGCATACTTTGCCTTTTCATTGTCAACAACATTCTTCCCATGTTGTATCTTGCTTTCAAGAGCCCTCACTTGCTTGTTCAAATCATCAATCAGTTTCACATTAGTAGCACAAGCATCAACATCAATGTTATAGCACCTATCACATCCTTTGCTAGTGGAAGCATGAGAGTTGTTGGTGGAAGTGGATGTGAAAGTTGAAAGAATTTTGTATTTTCTTCAAGGGACTTATGAGTCTTTTCCAAATCCTCATTTTTCTCTTGAAGTTTATCTTTATCACTTTTAACATTTTCACAAGTATTCTCAATTTTAGTGATAGACAAGATTAATTCTTCATTTTTATTTCTTTCAACTTTGAGAAGTTTCTCTAGTTCAAGGTTTCTTTTCTTTTCAAGAATAAGCAAGTCTTCTTGTTTTTCAAGAAGCTCCTCTTGTCTATCATTTTCTTCCTTTTGTTTCTCAAGCAATTGCATGAATTCAAGCATTTTAGGAAGTGAAGTATTTTCAACATCATCATCATCATCATCACTACTACTAGCATAAGAGGAACGCTTGCGTTTAGATTTTGTTACATTCGATCCTCTTGCCATTAGACACTTGTGAGTGTTGTCATCATCATCACTCAAACTCTCAAATAGTGAGGTGTTGGTGGGAGTAACGCCGATGGAAGATGAAGCAATGCCTCCGTCATCCGAGTCGGATTCGGAGGAGGAAGATGATGAGGAGGATGAATCATCGGAGTTCCATTCTTGACCAATATGAGCTTCACCTTTCCTATGCTTCTTGTATGTCTTGTCTTTCTTTTGATGCTTGTCTTTTCTTCTTTCATCCTTGTTCTTCTTCTTTGGACATTCCACAATAAAGTGTCCTTCATCACCACATTCATAGCAAGTCCTTTTTGACCTTCTTGCTTTGCCCTTGTCGAAGCTTTTCTTCTTGTAACTATCCTTCTTGAGGAATGACTTGAACCTCCTTACAAGCAAGGCCATCTCATCATCACTATCTTCACTACTAGAATAAACTACTTTGTTCTTCTTCTTCTCTTGCTTCTTTTCACTTGTGGCATTGAGTGCCACATCACTCTTGTCACCATTGGCTTCCGTAATTTGCTTGATCAACGCATTTATCTTGTTGGCTTGATCGTTTTGTTGTTTTTAGGATAGAAGCTTCCCAAGTACCTCATCGGTGGAGAAGGTTTTGAAATTGTCCTTCTCTCTAATGTTTGAGCAAATGTTACAATCCCATGGTCTCAATGCTTGTAATAGTCTCTTGTTGATATCCAAGTCGGACATTCTAGCTCCAAGTGCTCTTCTTTGATTCACAATTCTCATGAGTCTATCATGAACTTCTTTTGGGCCTTCTCCCGGACCCATGATGAATGAGTTGAACTTATTTTGCAATTCTTCAAGCCTTGCATCTTTCACGGAATCAATACCCTCATAGATAACCTCAAGCTTTCTCCACAATTGGTTGGCATTCTTGATTCCGGCTACTTTGTCATATTCGGTGGCACTAAGTGCGGAAACAATTGCACTAGCCACCACAGCATTGTGATGGATGTTGAGTTGATCCTTTCGAGTTGGATTGTCTCTATTTTCCCACAAGAAACCATTCTCAGTTATGCTTGCAATATGCAGACTCATTGATTCCAAGTACATCATCATCTTGCATTTCTAATGGTCATAAAATTGTCCATCAAAGTACGGAAGCCTACCGGACCCTTGCCCAATGCGATCCTCTTTGAGATCTTCATAATTAAACATGACATTGTTGTAGGTTCTTGGTTGAGCATCATGTCTTTCAACTACATCATCTCCATCATGAGTCCCGCTAGCACCATCTTTGATTGGGAGAGCGGTTGTTGGTTCTTCTCCCGGATTTGACATCTTTAATCTTCAAGCGGTTAAGCTTTTTAAAAGATCCTTGCTCTAATACCAATTGAAAGTGCCTAGAGGGGGGGGGGGGGGTGAATAGACAATTGTCCCTGAAAATCACTTAATAGTAATAGTCAAATGCGCAGGGTCAGACTTGTCCGATGGCACGAGTTAGAAAAGTAGATCGGCCGATTAAAACTTTATACTAGTGCAAGGCAAGCTAGGATCTAGTAATTATAAGCTAGAGAAAGTTGTAGAAATAAGAGGAATAACTAGCAAGCAACCTACACAAGTTAATTTAAAAGAAACGAGGCAAACCCTAGCTAGCGAGTTATGAGCAAGAGCAAGTAAATAACAAGTATGCAAAAGGAGACAAGGGGAGACACAATATTTGTTCACCAAAGTTCAGCTCCATAAAGAAGCCTATGTCTCCGTTGAGAGATCCACAAAGGACCGGGTTTCTTTCAACCCTAACCTCTCCAAGTGACCACAAAGATCAAACTTGGCTTTCCACTAGCAAACTCCACGAAGGAGGGGTCATTACAAACTTCCCGAGGTGTCACCACACAAGTTGGGAGCTCTACGGGTACCTCTAACCGTCTAGGAGATGAATCCCTAAGAGTATCAAACACAAACGTGGTCGACGGTGAGGATGAACCAAGAGCTTGAGAGAATGGAAGCTTGAAGTCGATGGAGCTCTTGAATCTTCTCTCAATCCCTTCACAAATCAAGATTGGAAGTAAGGGAGGAGAGATTTGGAGAGCAAAGTGAGCTTGAGAGTGTTTTCAAGTGGAATGAGTGACCAACTAGCCAAGGGACGAAGTGAGGTTCTATTTATAGCTCAAGAAGAAAAAGAGCCGTTTGGATGGGTATTTCTCAGATCTCCATCGGACAAGTCCGATGGTCATCGGACATGTCCGATGGAACAAGTTGGCGCAGGTTCTGTAGTCCGAGGGACTTGCCCGATGCCTCGGACAAGTTGACCATCGGACAAGTCCGATGGTCATTGGACAAGTCTGATGGCTAGGGTTTGACACAGGAACTGGAGTCCGACAGTGAAGTCCGATGGGTCGGACTTGCTGGTCATCGGACAAGTCCGATAATCATCGGACAAGTCCGACGACACAGAGTGGCAAAGGTTTTGGAGTCCGATGGACTTGTCCGATGGGTCAGACAAGTCCGATGATTTTGCCCTGGAAAAGTGTTTTGGCTGTGGAATTTTTGGATTTTGCTCTTAGTTCATCATTGCTTCATACTTTGTGTCCCTCTTAATAGTACGGCTTTTCCTATACTAAAAAATAAAGTAAAAACTCCATGAGCTTCATATTTGAGCATATTTTTGAGTATCATCTTGAAATTTCTTAGCCACTTTGTTTTCTCCTTTTCTTTGAATATTTGAGCTTCTATGCATTTTGTCATTAATAATTGAACCATCTTCTACACACATGCTCATTGAAACATTAGTCCATTCTTAATTGTATTGGCGCCAATCACCAAAATAAAATTAGGGGCCTAGATGCACCTTCAAATACACTGCCACCTATCACCAGGGGCATAACCGTCTATCTTTTTTCGTCAAACGCCATCGAGCCCTTCATGACTTTGCTTTGCCTCAACACAAGTTCCGCGATGGTGCCACGTGCACCTCCAACCGTCGCCACCAGTTTTGAGGCCCAAACCGGGAAACCGCCTTGCACACTTCTCAAAGCATGACTTCTCGATGTTGACACGTGTCACCTTGTCCTGCGATCCTGACCACCGGCAGGTGTCTCCCCGTCCCTGTCCATCGGCCCCCCTTGTCACTTGCACTGGCATCTCGCTCGTCTTGACTTGGTCAACACACCGTCTTCATCACCACCATGGTTTTTAGGTTCAACCGCAAAACCGTCCATGCTTCTTGCCTCTCAACATGTTTGGTGTGGATGACTTCATCCGGCATCCCGATCGTCCAGCCCCAAGTCTCCTACTCTTGCCATATCCTCTCGTTGTTGACTGTCAAGTTAACTCTAGTGACCTACATATCATGAGACAAGCAAACACATTTCTCATCTCCTGTAACTTCACCAATACCTCCACCAACTCCGGTCAGTCAAAACTATGACATGCACAAACTCATACAATCTCCAAATCCCCGCATTTCAACTCAAACACCAAAACAATCAAAGTCAATTACTCATCACATATGCAAACCATGGCACATATCCACATGGTTTCTCAATCTCCCCCTTGATGAGTACATTGATAACACCAAATACACAAAGATTAGAGTTTGAAATGCGAAACCAAATAAGCTCATCCAAATGGCTAAACCCAAAGAAAAGGTGAAAACAAGCCATCTAGCAAAATAGGGATCACAAAACCAAGAGTTGGCAAAGAAAGTGACTTGAGATGCAAAGAATGTGAAAAACGCAAGAAAGCGTTCGAGATCATGAAATGCTCCCCCTCAGCTTATGAATGCAAAATGGATCATTTTAAGTTTCTTGGCATTATTTGTGCATGACCCAATATTTTCTCCCCCTTTGGCAATGAACTTCATCGAAGAAGCAAAAGAACAAGCATGAAATGTATGGAAAATGCAAACCTAAGGAGCTTCAACAATTATGCAAACAAGCATTAACCTTGCTAATCATAAACATAGAGCCATGAAGTGTAAAAGCAATTGCTCACAATCATACAAAGACCAAAAGTAGATAGCAAGACATAAACACTAAGAGCTATACAAGCTAAGCAAAAAGATTGACTAGCTTAGATAGAATCAAATTTACTTCTCATGAGAAAAGCTGCCACCACATGTATAAGTACTCCCATCCAAGGCAAAACAGGCATCAAGTGAATCAAAAGATACTAGCCAGTCTCAATCTCAACTAGGGCAACAAGCATTCATAGAAAATAAGCTCTAGAAATGCTCACATATGCAACAGAGACTCATAAGAAAAGAGAAAATCATTATTCTTATGTGATCCCCATGTATCTTCTAATCCATGCGGAGGGTCGCACGACTGGGTACGACAAACACCCCGAGGCTTCGAAGTACAATGTTTGGATTTAGCATTTTATATTACTTCTAATCCATGTGAAGGGTCGCACGACTGAGTACGGCAAACACCCCGAGGCTTCGAAGCACAATCAACTTATTGTGCAAATTAAAAGCATAAGGATGAGCATGCCTTTACAACAAAAGGAACAAACATTTCCACAATGTCTCATCATGAGCTAAACATTTGCAAAGCCACATTTCGCAAACATAAGGTGTCATAGCCAAGATATCGTCTACACTAGCCTCAATGCAAGTTTCAACAAGGATAAAACCAATTATACACATGGTGAGCAAGTTTTAGCAAGATTAGTTCATAAGGTTCACAAGAAGCTAAGTTTACCTTTAAGATTAGCAAGTTGCTCAAAAGGGTCTATAACAAGCCATCTAGAAAATCTAAGCATGAGAGATTACTATCACATCCACACAACTTAGCTCAAGCTCAACCATAGGAAAGAGAAATGCAAGAAATCATAAGAATCAAATCTCATCTACCAATGCATATGTTACATATGAGATGCAACACATAAAAGGTAAGATACATATATATAAAAGAACACCAACTCCCCCTCAAATGATGTCATAAGGATGACAAACACCAAGTTCCCCCCGAAGAAAAGCCAATCGAGATGCATGTAGGGGCTTGGTAAGGATATCAACCAGTTGGTTTTTGGTGTCGATGTATTTGAGCTCAACATCTCCCTTCTCAACATTATCTCTCTAGAAGTGGAATCGCACATTAATGTGTTTGACCTTACCATATTGGACTGGGTTTTTAGCTAAGCATATGGTACTGGAGTTATCACACATGAGTGGAACACTCTTAAAAGTTAACCCATAGTCTCTCATGGTGGACACAATTCACGAGGCTGAGTACGTTGCTTCTGCCAGCTAGCGGAAGCAACATACTCAGCCTCTATGGTGGATTGGGCTATACTCGACTGCTTATGAGAAGACCAACATATCAAAGAAGTACCCAAGTAATGGCAAGTACCAGAATTGCTCTTCCTATCAATTCTACACCTAGCAAAGTTTGCATCCGAATACCCAATGAGATCAAGAGATGAAGATGCAGAGTACCAAAGATGGAACTCAAGGGTGTATTTGAGATACCTGAAGATGCGCTTGATAGCCTTGCGATGAGTCACCCTTGGGGAACCTTGAAAGCGAGCACAAAGACAAACTGCAAAGTGTATATCGGGTCTTGTCGCTGTCAGGTACAAGAGGGAGCCAATCATGCTCCTTTACTTCCTTTGGTCCATCGCTTCACAGTCTTCGCCAGGGTCAAGTGCCATTGTAGTGGACATTGGTGTTGACAACGGCTTCACATTGACCATGTCAAACTTCTTCAGGAGGTCCTTCGTGTACTTGGCTTGATGTATTAAGGTGCCTTGCTTACATTGCTTGATTTGAAGTCTAAGAAAGAAGATGAGCTCGCCACATATGAAATTCACTTTCCATGTCTTTGTGAAATCTGGACACAAGAGCATGAGAGGAACCACCAAAGATGATATCATCGACATATATCTGAACCATTCAAAAGTCATTGCCATGCTTTAAAGTGAACAAGGTTTTAGCAACACACCCTATGACATAGCCGCGCTCTATCAAGAAGGTCTTAAGCCTAGCATACCATGTCTTATGTGCTTGCTTTAGCCCGTACAAAGCCTTGTGAAGCTTATACACTCGGTTTGGGTATTTGTGGTGCTCAAAGCCAGGTTGTTATTTTACATAAACCTCTTCCCTTCTGAAACCATTTAGGAAAGCACTCTTGACATCCTTTTAGTAGAGTCTAATGCCCTTAGAGGCAGAAAGTGCAAGCAAGATCCTAATGGCTTCTATGCGTGCAACAGGAGCAAAGGTTTCCTCATAGTCTAAGCCCTCCACTTGACTGAAACCTTGGACAACAAGCCTAGTCTTGTTTCTAACAACCTCACCATCTTCCCTATGCTTGTTTTTGAAAACCCATTTGGTTCCTATGACATTAACACCAACAGGAGGCTCTACTAGGGTACATACTTTGTTTCTCTCAAAGTTCTCTAACTCCTCATGCATGGTATTAACCCAATGTTCATCAGATAGTGCGTGTCCAACATCCCGAGGTTCAAAGGTGGCAACAGATAGAGAATTGATAAAGCAGGTGAGATGTGCAGACCTTGACCTTGTTGTCCTCTCATAGAGATTACCGATCATCTGTTGAGGTGGATGTTGACGCTGAATGTGGTGAGGAGCTTCTCTCTCAGAGCGTACCTCCCCTCAACCACAGTTGGAGCTGGCTCGATAGCTGTTGAAGTCAATGTAGAAACTTCTGGACCCTTTGCTGGAGTGGTGGTAGCCGTAGGAACAAGCTCAGATGAGAGAAGAAGTGAATCATCATCATCATCGTCAAAGCCCTGTAGGTCTTCTTCTACAAAGATGCTCTCCTCCATCTCCTTGTTACCTGTAGTCTCAACTACATTGCTTGCACAAGAGTTTTAATTCATCAAAGGTTACATCACAAGATTTCACAATGGTTTTAGTTTCCAAATTTAAAAATCTGTAGGAATGATCATGAAGGGTGTAGCGAAGAAAGATGCAATCAAAAGATCTCGAGTCAAACTTATCAAGATTGCCACGCTTGAGAATAAAGCACTTGCAACCAAAAGCACGCAAATGGGAAACAGATGGCTTCCTCCCAAAATGTAGCTCATAGGAAGTCACATTAAGAATTGAGTGCAAGAAAATCCGATTGAAAACGTAGCAAGCAGTGCTAATGGCCTCAGCCCAGAACCGCCTCAAAGTCCTATACTCATCGAGCATCGTCCGGTCCATTTCCACCAAGGTTCTGTTCTTTGTTTCAACCACACCATTCTACTAGGGAACACGAGGTGCTGAAAACTGATGCTCAATACCATGCTCAAGACAAAAAGCATCAAAGGAGGAGTTCTTGAACTCGGTGCCTATTATTACTACGGATTGCTCGTAAAGCACCAGGGAGTTTCTTGAACAACCTCAAAGCTAAGCTCCAAAAGTGATGAAACACTTTATCATTGCTTTCAAGACCCAAGAGTAGCGAAAATAGTCGTCAACAATCACGAGAACATACCACCTCCCACCCGCCGAATGAATCCAAGAAGGACCAATAGTGTCCATGTGAAGTAGCTCTCCAGGGCGTTTAGTCATCACCAAATTGATTGGTGGATAAGAAGTCATTTTCCCATGACTACAAGGAGCATAAATCAAATACTTATCAAATTTGAGCTTAGGCAATCCTCGGATCAAGCCTAGGCCACTCAAGCGACATAAGAAGTCAATGCTCATGTGACCTAGTCTCCTGATGTAGATATGGCCCGATCTTCCGAGAGGTAAGGGGATAAACTCGAATTTGGGGAACTTAGAGTCGACGACCCGGCTTGAATCAGACAAGATCCAACCCCGCAACCGTTACACCAAGCACAACTTGATTGTTTCCTGCAAGCGAAATCGAGAACACAAGCAAGAGAGGATAAACACGCAATCTGAAATTGCAAATATGGATGAAGCGAATCACAAGAAAAGGTTCAAGCTCTGAACACAAAAGGACTAATCGCCACAGTGGTGTAGAACAAGAACAGGGGCCCTGGATTACTGTAAAAGGACTTGTCGCCATAGTTACAATAATTCGATCAAGTTTCTCTCTGGAAAACTGAACTAAACAAAACCCGAAACTAAAAGACGGTGGCTACTGAGTTTATGTAGGAAATAAAGACGTCCTAGGGTTGGGGCGACCAGGGGTGGCGCCCACAACATGGGCTTAAGGCCCGACACGATACATGGCCAAGTTGGCCCAAAATAGGTGGCACAACACCTTGTCATGGTCACATATTATGACTCACGACCCTTCTGGACCTAGGACCAGAACCAAAATGACGGTGTCATCGTCCTCTTTCCAATGCATCAAAGAACGCCTCGTTTGGACGTCGGATGTGGGAGATATCATCAAAACCGTGAAGGGGTGTCGGCTGAATCTGAGACGAACGCGGCGACCGAATTGGTGACGACTTGTAACTTGGGAAAGGCCATGATACGCGCGTATCTAGCATGGTGATGTCCTCATCATCCTCCCCTTCTTGAATTGGAGTCGCCCTCGACTCCATCTCAGCATCAATCTCCTGCAAAAGGTTAGTACTAGCAGAATGCAAAGTATAAGATACATGACAATCAATAGAAGATATATCATGACAAAGCATAGTATAGCAAGGTGCATCATGATTATCACAAAGATCAGTAACAGTAGATGTCATAGCAAGAAAAGCACCTCCCTTTAACTGAATAGCCTTATGTTTAACATCAGAAAGTTGTTTGTTATCATGTTTATTCTCAGTATTTTCAGCAAGCAGTTTAAAATGATTTCTAATATCAGCAGGCAATAACGGACACAAAGTAATATTCCTGTCCATATGCATGAATGTATATGTATTTGTTCTACCATGATGGGCAACATCCGTATCATATTCCCATGGACGGCCTAATAAAAACGAACATGCTTGCATAGGTACAACATGAAAATCAGCAAAGTCTTGATAAGAACCTACTGAAAAGTGTATGCGTACTGATCGAGTTACCTGTGCCGTACCACTATTGTTGAACCATTTGATGTGGTAGGGCTGATGTAGTGCATGCGTGATCAAGCCAAGTTTGCTTACCAAATCAGAACTTACCAAGTTGTTACAGCTCCCAGTATCAATGATGGTGAGAACACGGCGGTCCGCAACAATGAGGTACATGTAGAATAAATTGTTGCGTTGTTGTTCTTTCTCTTGTCCCACCCGAGTGGTCAACACACGCTGTACAATGAGGCTAGGAAAGCCCGCGGTGGCAGCAATAGAATCAATGGCGGTAGTCTCCTGCTCCTCCGTCGAATCTGCAACAAGGTTAGGCATACGAGCAAATTCATCTTCAACATCACTAGAACTTTCATACCCATCAGTGGTAGCAATGAAAGCACGATGACTAGGGCAATCCTTCATGACATGTCCCATGCCCTTGCAGCGGTGGCAAATTATGGTGGTGGAGGAGCCACTCCTAGTACCGGAAGTAGTAACCTTCTTCTGGTGTTGGTGCTGCACACTAGACGATTGCGCTGCAGAAGTAGGCGCAAGTGGAAAAGTTGTTGCTGGTGTCTTAGCAACATGACTCTTCAAGTTCTCTACTCTAGTGCGTTGTTGGAGATATTGCTCAGTGTTGGACCTGCAAGATTGTTGTGGAAGGCGATCCTGTACTTCTCGTTCAGTCTTAAGAGCAATATAATACAATTGGCTGAACCTATTCCACTCTTTATAGTCAACAATATTCTGGATATCACGGTTCAAACCACCAAAAAATCTAGCACTAGTTTCAAGATCATCTTCATGTATATCACAACGTGCTAAACCAATAAGCAATTCCTGATAATATTCCTCTACTATTTTACTACCTTGTGTTAAAGATTGTAATTTCAAACGTAAATCACGTTGGTAATAAGGAGGAACAAAACGAGATTTCATGCGTTGTTTCAAAACAGACCAAGTGGCAGGTATAGCAGCATTAGTATTGTAAAGATCATTCCACCAAAACAGAGCAAAACCTGTAAACTCACTAGTAGCAAGTCTAACTCTATGCTCAGCAGGAACTAAATGAGAATTAAATTTCTGTTCAACAGCAAGTTCCCAATCTAGGTATGCTTCAGGGTCAGCACTACCGGCAAAAGGTGGTATGTTAAATTTGGGCTTAACAAAAGTATCAGTATTACCACGATTGTTATTACCTCCCATACCGTGTCGATTACGGTGAAGACGGTCTGCATCACGGTCAAAATCATCACCAGCAGTAGCTCGTTGAGGTGGAGGTCGTCGTTCCACATCCTCAATGCGGTGGACAACAGTGTTGATGTGACCCATCAACTCGGCAAACTTTGTTTTCATGAATGTACGCTGGTCCGCAAGAAGCTTCGTGAGCTCGGCCTTGGAGACGCAATCATTGAAGTCTGTAGGGGACTCCAACTCTCCAGGTGTCCCTTTCCCTTTCTCTGACATGGTTAAAAGCAAAAGACAAGACTAAACAAAAAGATTAGCCCTATCAACTAGCAGGTAGCAGAGGGTGTAGAAAGTGGACAACAATATCAGAAGCAATGTATCACAATCTTGCAAGTGTTCTTACCAAAGCCAAACAGGTCGACACAATCTATAGTTGAGTTTGGGTGTAACAGTTGCAAGGAAGAAACCTGTGCTGCAATATGTATAGCTTGGAAGGCTAATATGCATGTCACTGGAACACAATTTAATAACAGATAATAGCACTGAATAAATGTCCAAAGCAGTGTCCTAATTGCTGGCAAAAGAATCGTGTTCAAAAACAGTTGTGACAACAAGAACAATGGCAAAGAACAATGGAAAAGGCAGCAAGGAACAAAACTGACTTCACAGACTTCGAATTTTCAGGGCGGGGGGGGGGGGGGGGTGGTGCAAATCAAAATCTTGATTTTTTTGTATGATTTTTCTACTATTTTTCTATGATAGAGGAACACAAAGGAAGGAACCACAAGAAGTTTCAACTCAAACAGAGGGAAACCAAAGGGTAGACAAAATCTCAAAGTTTCACCGAAAGCGCTATTTTTGACTTGACAATTTTTTTTCTATTTTTTCCCGATTTTTTTTGAATTTTTTGACAAGGGCACATAGGGTGGAGCCGAGTGTGGGTCACCTCAACTTTGAGTCAAGAATCTACTGTAAAAATTTCAGCCCAATCGGAGCAACGAGCGAAAAGTTATGCCTGTTTTACCGAAGGTATGTCAAGATAGGGTTTGAGGGGTGAGGGGGGGGGGGGGGGGGAGACCGAATCAGGTAGGTTTTTTTTTGTTGGTAACAGATTGTGGGTGTGGTGGGTGGGTGACACGATGGTGAATCCAATCGAAAACACGATGGTGATGGTGGTGTGCAGTGGAGATCAAAACACAAACCGAATGAAAACACAAATTCAAACTAGCAACTGAACTCAACTAGGACACAAACTCAACACTACGAACTCTAAAATTAAATTATGCAAAGGCTAAACAATGTCTGGGATGGTGGGGAAATATTTTTTTGTAGGCTTTTTCGTGGACAAAAGGTGATGAACATAAACGAATCTAAAGGGAAGAACACGATAATACCTCACGGGGAACCTAGGAATCTGATACCACTTCATGTAGATATGACCCGATCTTCCGAGAGGTAAGGGGATAAACTCGAATTTGGGGAACTTAGAGTCGACGACCCGGCTTGAATCAGACAAGATCCAACCCCGCAACCGTTACACCAAGCACAACTTGATTGTTTCCTGCAAGCGAAATCGAGAACACAAGCAAGAGAGGATAAACACGCAATCTGAAATTGCAAATATGGATGAAGTGAATCACAAGAAAAGGTTCAAGCTCTGAACACAAAAGGACTAATCGCCACAGTGGTGTAGAACAAGAACAGGGGCCCTGGATTACTGTAAAAGGACTTGTCGCCACAGTTACAATAATTCGATCAAGTTTCTCTCTGGAAAACTGAACTAAACAAAACCCAAAACTAAAAGACGGCGGCTACTGAGTTTATGTAGGAAACAAAGACGTCCTAGGGTTGGGGCGACCAGGGGGGGCACCCACAACATGGGCTTAATGCCCGACACTTTACATGGCCAAGTTGGCCCAAAATAGGTGGCACAACACCTTGTCATGGTTACATATTATGACTCACGACCCTTCTGGAGCTAGGACCAGAACCAATACGACGGCGTCGTTGTCCTCTTTCCAACGCATCAAAGAATGCCTCGTTTGGACGTCGGATATGGGAGATATCATCAAAACCGTGAAGGGGTGTCGGCTGAATCCGAGACGAACGCGACGACTGAATTGGTGACGACTTGTAACTTGAGGAAGGCCATGATACGCGCGTATCCAGCATGGTGATGTCCTCATCATCTCCTATGCCATTTCTATAGCTTAGAAGAAGATTGAGCAAACAAACACTTGTGAGAACCAGGAGAACCAGCAAAATCAGCCTGAAAATCTTTTCCAATGCTAGAAATCCCACAAACCAAAGAGCCATTCGAATCAAGAACACAAGAAGCATTTTTCTTAAAGCGTACTTCCAAACCAACATTAAGCAACTGAGAGACAGAGAGGAGATTGTACTTGAGATGCTCAACCAAACCAACATCCTTGAGAGTGAACTTTTCATTTAGCTTTATCGTGCCTCTTGCCTTCACTCTCAATCTCTTGTCATCTCCAAAGGTCACATACTCCCGGTGCTTCAAGGGAGTGTGGCTGAAGAACCACTTTGCATCTCTGGTCATGTCGCGCGAACACCCAGAGTCCATCAACTATTTGTTCTCTAGGCCTCCACCTGCTGCCTCGCTTGTGTCAGAGTTGGAGCCAGAGACGGTGTCATGGTCGTTCTTTGCCATGTGGCAAAGCCTGGTGAAGTCATCCTTCCTCTTGACTCGTGGCTTCTCAACCTCCTCCTCAGAGCTTCTAAGACCATTGCTTGATGTGAGGTCGACGTCGCTCAGGGCGGCAACGCAGGCACGTGCAACGACCTTGGCAAATTTCTTGGAGTTCTTGCCATTTTTGTAGAAGCGGTTCTTCTTCTTCTTGAAATCTTCAGTATTGTTGTTGTGGTATCTAACCTTCTCTTTCTTCTTAGGACAGTCAGCAATGAAGTGTCCTGGCTCACCACACTCGAAGCAGGTTCTTAAACCACCTTCTCTTCTCTCCTTGCGATTGTTGTAGAACTTCCTGAACTTCCTTGTGAGCAAGGACAACTCCTCGTCAGGAATGCACTCCATCTGTTCATCGGAAGCTGCAACAAGAGAAGAAAGAGCAAACTCCAAAGAAGCTTGTTAAGTGAATGGTTAGTTCTATAAGAAGCAGCACTGTGACTACCCTTTTGAGAGCTAGAAAGCAAAGCCATGGTAGAAGCAGGGTTTAACATGATTAGGACGAGATTTCCTAGATAGTTCATGAGATTTCAACTTGCTATACAGTTGCTCATAGTTCAGGGTGTTGAAGTCACCAGTTTCTTCTAGATCAGCAACTAACTCCCAAACATTTTCATCAAGTGAGTATAACAGTTGCTTAGCTCTATCATTATCATTATATACAAGGTTATCACAAGCCCGCAAGTTGCACACAATGGCCTCAAACCTGTAAAAAGTATCATCTAGTGACTCGCCTGGTTTTTGTGCAAAGGTTTGGTACTATCTATTGTAAGAATCCTTACACATAGACTTGACTTGATTGGTACCCTCATGGTACATGCAAAGCTTTCCCAAATGGCATGTGTAGGATCAAGATGAGCAACACGGTCATGTTCATTCCTACCTAGAGCAGAAAGCAGGATATTGATAACTTTGGAGTTGTTCTCATACCTAATTAACTCACCTGCAGATGCAATGTTGAGATCTTGTGGTATGTCATACTCCTGCTCAACGATCTCCCAAATTGCACGTCCTTGGCTTAAGAGATAAGGCTTGCTCCGTGACTTCCAGTAGGAAAAGTCCTCTCCATCAAACATCCAGAGCTTGACCGCATGCTTCTCCATGTTGCCTTCGGATCACAAAGCCGGTGAAGATCAACTAGTGATCAAACAGGCTTTGATACCAATTGAAGGACCGAGAAGGCGGCCAGAGGGGGGGGGGGGGGTGAATGGGAGCCAATTAAAATTCTTCTCAAGATCTTGGTCTATGTCCCACCTACAACCCAAACCAACCCCTAACCAAGTTACCAAGATTACACACATCAACTTGTGATGTGCTAACCCTAGGAATGACTCAAACCAAAAGGACACATAGAGGAAGCACAAGAGGAACAAAAAGGGAAATAAGAAAGATCCAAGAAATCACAAAACTGAGTTTGACCGAAGTTCTGTGGTGCCCGACGGAAGTTCCGAAGTCCCCGACGGAAGTTCTATCAATCACGGAAGTTCCGGGCAACGGGAGTACTGTCACTCACAGAAGTTCCATGGTTCTTGACGGAAGTTCTGTCACGGTGATGGAAGTTCTGTCCTTGGCAAAACAACAACTCCATTCTAGAATTTTTTTTTACCAAAACCCTATCAAACAAACTCCAAAAATCATGAAATTTAGACCAGATCATCCTCAATACATCATGACACTCCTCTAAAGAGATCAATTCAAAACACACAAGGAATGATCATGAATTTTAGATCTTGTGCCAACAATACCAAAAAGAGAAAACTTAAGATATTTTTCAAATCGAAGGTGCTAGAGCTTATGATTCGGTCAAGAATCCATATAGGATTGTTCTAGCTTATCATAGCACAAAGATGCCCCAAGAAATCCACCCAAAAATTTGCCTAAAAGTGAGATAAAAAATTCCCATGAAAATAGCTCCAAAAATAGGAAAAAGAGAAATTCGAGATTTAGGGAGAGAGGAAGAACTTGAGCACGAATTTGAATTTCATATCATTGATTCATCAAGTCAAGATATGTGGATACATGGCTAGGAAGCCACCCTTTTTCTCCCACTATTTGGAAGAGAAAGAGATGTCTCACACACACCCTCTCCTCTCCTCTATTACATTAAGACCTCTCCTAGATCTTTGAAATGAGTTTCTAACACAAGGCTAATGGGAAGAGGCACCTCTCCCACCAGGCACACCTCTCCTTATATAGGTCTAGGGGTTGTCCTAAAGACCATCCTACCCCTTACCTACAATACACTGCCACCTACCACCAGGGGCATAACCGTTCATCTTTTTCCTCATCGCCCGAACACCATCGAGCCCTTCATGACTTTGCTTCGGTTCGACGCAAGCTCCGCGATGATGCCACGTGCACCTCCAATCGCTGCCACCGGTTTTGAGGCCCAAACTGGAAAACCGTCTTGCATGCTTCTCAAAGCATGACTTCTTGATGTCGACACGTGCATGCTTCTCAAAGCATGACTTCTTGATGTCGACACGTGTCACCTTGTCTCGCGATCTTGACCACCGGCAAGTCTCTCCCGGTCCCTATCCATCGGGCCCCCTTGTCACTTGCACCGGCATCCCGCTCGCCTTGACTTGGTCAACACGTCATCTTCATCACCACCACGGTTTTGAGGGTCAACCACGAAACCGTCCGTGCTTCTTGCCTCTCCACATGTACGGTGTGGATTACCCTTGACTTCACCCGGCATCCCGATCGTCCGGCCCCATGTCTCCTACTTGTGCCCAATCCTCTCGCTGTTGACCGCCATGTTGACTCTAGTGACCTAGACATCATGAGACAAGCAAACATATTTCCAATCTCCTGCAACTTCACCAATACCTCCACCAACTTCGGCCAGTCAAAACCATGACATGCACAAACTCATGCAATCCCCAGATTCCCGCATTTTAACTCAAACACCGAAACAACCAAAGTCAATCACTCATCACATATTGTAAACCATGACACATATCCACATGGTTTCTCATCTTGCTATATTTTGGGTTCAAACGAAAGCAGTACCAGACCACACGACCAGCATTTTGGGCTCAAACAAAAGAATATCACGGTGGGTCGGGGCTAAGGTAGGGAGTACATGTCTTAGGAATGGAGTTCATCAGCGTTGTTATGTGGAGTGTGCGAACACTTTTTGCGTCATGGACTCCCTGAGAACTCATCCAGTATAATTGAACACCTAGTCAACGATCTCCTTTTTAAGAATCTATTGTGCAGGCCGCATCAACTGATTTATGCTTTAAAAGTGTGCAAACTATAGACACAGATAGCTGAGCATAATCTTCTCAGGACATTTACGTGCCAATGACAGGTTGCAACCTCAATCACAACTGCAGTAATTAAGTTCATTAGTTATATAGAAAGTTAATATCCCTCCCATGCAACTTCACACACAGACACAAACCATAACTTAATTGATTGAACCTATATTCCGAGATCTAAAAATGGCTAATGCAAACGGTAAACATAGGTTATATCTGATCAGGGTGATGGAACACACATAGTTTGCAGTAACTAGTGTTACATGTAACGCTCCACCCCTTCAGATCATGGACCCTACACTAATCTCATTGTTAGGATAGAATCTGGTAGTTTGACCAAATGTCTTAAAAAATGCTTCTTGCAGAGAATCCGTTTTTTGTGAAGAATCTATTTTATAGAGAATTCATTTTGTGGAGAACTCCTACCAAACCGGCCCTAAAACTTTTTCATCATTTGGACTTCGTACGTGTATCAGCGTGACCAATAAAGTTGACGTACACGAGCGAGCATGGCGCTCAGCCGTCCAGCCACTCTGGCAGAGGCGAAGCTTTGTTGTGACCAAATTGGGCTGTGACACCTCCTTACCTATAAGTAAACAAATTTTTTTCCTTGCAAATGCTATCATCTCAGAAATTGATCTATTAACTAGACACCCTTCATCTTATTTTAGTGGCCCATAGCCTCCTTGGAAAGTGGCCCAAGCTTCGCCACTGCACTCTAGGATGTCGTCTTGCTCTGTCGATGCTCAAGACCGGCAGTAAATATATAGGGCTACGTCGAGACCAAGTACTACGATGGTTACACAAGACACCAAATTATACAGGTTCGGGCCCTCTCAATGAGAGTAAAAACCCTACGTCCTGTGTTCTGTATTGTATTGATTGTTCTGAGATGTTAACCCTAAATTGTCTCTAGCTAACTCCCGACCCCTCCCCATGGGGGGTACCCTGCCGCCTTATATATCCGATCGGCAGGGGGTACAAGCAGAGTCCTATTCGTACTCTACAATGGTTCCATATGGCAAGTCTAATCTTTCTTATCTTGCACTCCAAGCTGAGTCAGTCAGCTTCCTTGTTGATGAAGTACCTGGTCGGCCACCGACTTTAGCCTTGTATGAGGATACTCGTAAAGCAAGTATCCCACAGCAGTCCTCGAGTGCTTTCTGATTTTGAGCTTTAATTCTCCGAATGATCTAAAGATCATAAATTAGGAAGACCTCGTTATCGATGTTTTTGATAGATCTGGTGCACCGGGTAGGTGCACCTAATCAGGTGTAGCCCCCGACTCTTGTATAATTTGGAGACTAACAAATAATTCAAGAGTCTAATTGTATTAGCTCTTATTAATTTGTTTATAGATATTCAAACCATCTAGTTTGAATCTTTTAGATCTCTGGTTATCAAACCTTTGGGTCCTATTGCTAAGTGACCACTTTGCCGACCGATCATTAGATTGACCGAGTGGCACATATTATTCCCGAGTGATAGGTCGGTCGGATTTTTATGACTCTAGTCATATTCAATATTTAGCTAACTGACTTTTGTCAAATAGCTCTTCCCTAATTCCAATCACCCGTTCAAGTCCAAATTAGGTAATTCTGATTTTTTGACTTTAGTCAATATCATAACCTTTGAACTTGTACCATACGACCATCAAGTCCTTTGCCACATGATCATTAAATCGCATAGATATGGTGAAATAATTCTCGGGTACTTCTCATCAAGAAGCCCCCGAGTCTTATTTTTCTGGGTTTGTAACCCTAATGGGCTTAAGCCCTTAATTAACCTCTAAGTTAATATTAAGGTCGCACTACAGTACGGCCCACCCTGGCCCATGGGACCCTTAGGTCAAAAAGGCAAGAGCATAAAAGGCTACACCAGGTTGACCTTCAGTCCACGCCGCATTTGCCCGCGAACTCTTCGTCTTCCTTGCGCCTTCTTAACTCTCGTTACTCCTCTGTTTCTCCGGCTAGGGTTTAGCTTTCTTGCTTCCGGCTGCCATTGATCTCGCCATGTTTAGCCCCCGAGCCTTAGCAAAGTTTTTCGAACTCCTTCACCGTATTCAATCCTGTTCGCGATGGGCCGCAAAAGGACTTCCATTTTGATCCCAGCTTCGTCCGCCGCCGCCGCCGCGTCATCCTCATCGGAGGTCGACATCCCGGAGCAACTTCGAGAGTTCTCAAAGAGCAGCCTTTCACAGGCTGATATGAACAAGATGGTGTTGGATGGCGTCCTTCCAGAACTAGCCCGAATCGACTGGAAGGTACCCCGTGAATCCTGCCCCATTCCCATTCATCAACTGATCGTAGTGTTTCGCTCATTCTTTGAGCATGGCTTTGGAGTTCCCTGCTACAGTTTTTTGCACGGGCTCCTTTTTTTCTTTGGGATTGAGCTTGTCAACCTCAATCCCAACTCTATTCTTCATATAGCCATCTTTGTACACTTGTGCGAAGCTTTTCTTGGCGCTCTCCCCCATTTCGATCTCTTCTGCCATCTGTTTGTCCTCCGACCGCTGCCCACCACAGAAAACCAAGTGGCCATAGGAGGCGTTGGCGTCCAGTTACGCAAGAAAGAGGTCTACATCAATGTACCATTGAAGACCGGAAACAAGAATTGGAAGGACGAGTGGTTCTATTGTGACAACCCTCCCCCTGTTCTTGCCGACTTCACTGGTGCAAAGGCTATTCCCCAAGCGCACTGGATAGAGAGGCCTGATCCGACCAATCCTCAAGTGGTCGCCCTTCTCAAGAAAATTGCCGATCTGAAGGCTGAAGGCGTCGATGGCATCACAGTGGCCAAAAGTTTTATCGTCCGACGTGTTCAGCCCCTGAAGCTTCAATGTCACCTGGCATGGGACTATGTTAATAAGGATGAAACCAGGGAGGTGCCGGATCCACCAAATGGCGAACTTCGCCGAAGACGTTTGGTGAAGATGTTTGAAGGGGAAATCCTTCAGGACCATTCTTTTGGTCTCAAAGGCGTATAACAAGGGCCCACTGCGAGCCTGAGTAAGCCTCAGTCTGCCTTTAGCTAGCCCTTTTTATCCTATCTTGAGATTGTACTCATTGATTTGATCTTTATGTATGTGCTGGATACTTATGTATCTCATCCCCCGCCCCCTCAGACCGATACTGAGGGACCTGATTATGTTAAGAAGACACCGCTGACCGGTGCCGGGGGTTCAAGCTCTTCTGCAGGCGCTCGGCCAGTCAGCGTCACTCCCGTCATCACTCTGGCCTCCCTTGACAAGCTGCAGAAGCGGACCATCGCGCGCCATCGCCAGTATGTGGGGGACCAAGACGACGATGAAGAAACAACTGTCACAGATGCTGGTCAACCTGCTCCTGCAACCTCCAGCCAACCTTCAGACCGACTGGAGCATCTGAGTCAAACTCAGAGGTCAACGGAAGAGGTAATGCAGACTGGCAAGGCTGACCAGCCCTCTCAAAAGAGGAAGGAGACTAATTTTCAGTCAACTTCTTCAAAGAAGAGGCTATGCTGAATCAAGCTCAAGAAGGCTCCCAGGTTTATTCTTTAAACCCTATGCTCCTTATCTTCTTATTGTTGATCTCGACATCTCCTAATTTATTTATTTATTCTTGGTAGTCGGACAAGTGATTCTCAAAGCGCTCAGGGATCTGAGGATACTCGGTCTGCGCTCCTACTTCGTCCGACTGGTGTGTCCCAGTCGGTTAGCAAATCTTCAAACACGCCAACCAAAGTGGATAAACTGCTGGAACGGACGGTTCCTGCCTCCACTCCCGAGCCTCTGTCTCAGACCACTCCTGTAGATGTGTCTGGTCGGCCTGAGGTAGAGGATGCGGTGATTTTGCACCAACACCGAGAGTCCAGCAAGGTAACTCAACATTATGCTTCTACCTTGCTTCGCTCTCATCTTTTAGCTCACTTATCTTCTGCATATCAGAAAGTGTATGCTCTTGTGGAGCGAAAGCATGCTAGAGTGGAATATCTTGAAGCCAAAACTTTCGGTATGTCCTTGGTTACCTAATCTTCTTGTCTTTATGTTTTAGACCAACTTCTTATTTATCTTGCTAGTCACCGGTTAGTAGCTCGCCAAGGCTCAAGAGGAAAACAAGAAGCTGTTGGCCGACCGACAAGAGATAAACAAGGTCTTAGACCAAGTTCGTGCAGATCTGGCTGGTAAGTTTTCCTTCCATCCATATCTAAACAATCTGCTGACCACTCTAACACTAAAAGCTTTACTTTTAGCTCGCGATCAAAAAGTCACCGATCTGGAGAAGTTGACTTCCAATCAACAGAGGTTCGTTGACGCCTTGAAGGTTGAGAAGGAAAGCCTCTCCAAATTGGCTGAAGACCAGAAGACCAAGATCACTCGGCTGCAGGAGGAACTGAAGGGCTCTGACGCGAAGATAGAGGAGGCTAAGGCTGTCTCCAAATCTTTCAAATGTAAACTTGCCAGTAAGCCTTCGACTTCTTCCTTCTGCTTGATTCTTCTGTTGATCATTCTGATCAATAATTATTATTTGCAGCTCTATCTTATGCCGCTCGGAAAGCAGTGAACTATGTTCATGCTAATCGAGTAGAGCAGACCGGTCACTCTCTGGACTACTTGTTGGAGCATGCTTCGGAAGCCATTGCTTATAGCACTCGGCGAGTGGCGACCGAAGCCGAGAGTCAAGTGCTGGCGATTTGCCAATCCTGGTCTCCTGCTCTGCCATTGGACAAGATCAAAGAGGGATTTAACCCCGACCTGACCGACGACCAATGTCAGCTGCTCCTGGATTCCATGCTAGAGACTTCCCAGGCCTTGGTCGAAAATATAGAAATCAATCCGACCGTGCCGACTCCCCTAGCAACTCCAGAGGTCGAACTTCGGGCTACTCTTCTTCTCCTTCAAAGGAGATATAATCCTGTAATAGTGTAAAACATTAGTAGTATTTTTGTAATGATACTTGTGTATAAACTAATCTTATGCTTTTATAGCTTTAGAAGTTTGACAAAGAGATCATTAACATGTTTCTATCAAGAGAAACAAAGATTGCATCAGTCTGCCATAACATATTAGGTTATAACCTGTAACCGCGTAACAAACAGAATCAATCAATCGACACATGACCTCTCACACTTTTGGCTCTGGGTTTAGTGTAGTGGTAGTCTGATGTGCAGCACAAAGTATTTAACCATGATGTATAAGCGTAAGACCAAAACTCAAGATCTCATGACAATAAGTCGATCAAAAAATAGGCCAAAACCAAAATATGGTTAGACCGAGATGGGACATTATTGCTAGCCCCCTGGCTTGATTGTTTAATAATATAAATTAAGGAATCGAGACGGATATAGAATGAAAATCATCAGAAAATCTTTCATTAAAAAAGACCGAAGTTTCATTCATAAATAATGTATAAATACACAAAATAATAGCTAAGTATAGAAATGACATAGCTGAGTTATGTTCCAGGAATTTGGAATATCATCGCCGTCTTCATACATCAGTCGGTAAGCCCCCGGGTGAGTGACTTCCTTCACTACGTACGGTCCTTCCCACTTTGGAGAGAGCTTTTGCTGATTCTTTGTCAATTGCACTCGGCGAAGCACTAGGTCTCCAATTTGAAAGTGGCGACTGTGAACGTTCTTATCATAATAACGACGCAAGCCTTGTTGGTAGAGTGCCGACCAAAATAGAGCGCGATAACGCAACTCCTCTGCCGCAATCAAATCAATCTCTCGGTTTTCCTCAGAAAGCTTTTCATCGTACGCTTGAACTCGTGCCAAGACAAGGCTGACCTCAGTCGGCAACATAGCTTCTGAGCCATAGACCAATGAAAAAGGTGTCTGTCCAGTAGCCCGACTGGTGTTTGTTCGAAGCCCCTAAAGGACTGAAGGCAACTCCTTGACCCACCGACCAGCATAAGGTTTGAGTCTGTCAAATATCCGCGGCTTTAATCCTTGAAGAATCATACTATTGGCCCGTCCGACCTGCCCATTGCTTTTCGGATGAGCCACTGATGCAAAGTGGATTTTTATTCCCATCTCATCGACAAAGTCCCGGAACTCCACTGAAGTGAATTGAGTGCCATTATCGGTAATGATATCATGAGGAACTCCAAACCGAGTGAATATATCTTTGACAAACTCGATCGCCTTCTTGGATGTAATCTTGCCGACCGGTTTCGCTTCAATCCACTTGGTGAATTTGTCGATAGCAACAAACAAATGAGTGAACCCGCCTGGCGCTTTCTTGAAAGGACCGATAATATCAAGCCCCCAAACAACAAAAGGCCAAGTCAATGGTATCATGTGAAGTTGCTGTGAAGGCACATGTGTTTGTTGAGCGAAGAATTGACAACCCTCACACTTCCGAACAACTTGGTGTGCATCTTCGACCGCCGTGGGCTAATAAAACCCTTGTCGGAAAGCTTTGCCGACCAAAGTCTAGGAAACTGCATGATTGCCGCATATTCTGGAGTGAATTTCATCTACCAACTTCTTCCCTTCAGGAATTGAGATGCATCGCATCAAAATGTTGGAACCACCCCTTTTGTAGAGTTGGCCCCCCACCAACAAGTATCCTCGAGATCGGATCTCCAATCTTTGCTGCTCATCAGGATCCGAGGGCAGCGTTCCCCTATCCATATACTGAAAGAGTGGGTCGCGCCAGTCGGTCTTGGAGACATCATCGTCAACGAGATCAGAAACAATACTCATCAACACGTCCGACCGGGAAGAAATTGTTGGGGAATCCAGAACATGTAGGAAAACACCCGGCGGTATTGCAGAACGAGATGATCCTATCTTGGCCAACTCATCAGCCGCCTGGTTATTATCTCGGAGAACATGTGTGAACTTCAATCCATCAAACTTGTCTTCGAGTTTTCATACTTCTTGGCAATAAGCACTCATGTTGTTATCTACACAATTCCAATCCTTGGTGACCTGATTGATGACCAAGGCCGAGTCACCAAATATGTCGATGAGATGGGAATAAAAATGATTTGAAGGACGAATGACACAGCAATACGCAGACCGTGTAGGAGAGCTTCATATTCTGCAGCATTATTAGACGCGCGAAACATGATTTGAAGGACGTATTGAAGCCTTTCTCCAGTAGGCGAGATAAATACAACTCCCGCACCTGCCCCTTGTAATTGAAGGGAACCATCAAAGTACATTTTCCAGTACTCGATATCTTGGGCAGCAGGTGGATTTTGAATCTCTGTCCACTCGACAACGAATTCAGCTAACGCTTGTCCCTTTATAGCCGACCGAGGCACGAACGTAATAGTGTATTGACCAAGTTCGACTGCCCACTTGGCTATTTTTCCTTCAGCTTCGCGGTTATGTAACACCGTCCCGAGTGCAAAAGATGTTTGAACTTCAATTGGATGAGCTTGGAAATAGTGCTTCAACTTCCTCGAGGTGATCAATAATGCATATAACAACTTCAAGATCTACTGGTACCTTGTCTTAGAGGCGCTGAGAACCTCACTCACATAGTAGACCGGATGCTGTACTTTTTGCACGTGTCCCTCTTCTTCTCGATCGACTGTCAAAACAGTACTCACAACCTGGGTTGTGGCCGAGATATAAAGCTGAAGTTTTTCTCCTGGCTCCGGGGGCACCAACACTGGAATACTGCTGAGATGAATCTTTAATTCGTCTAGTGCCAACTGCGCTTCCTCAGTCCAAACAAAGTCATCCTGCTTTTTAAGCAATCGAAAGAGTGGTAACCCCCTAACCCCCAATCGGGAAATAAAGCGACTCAAGGATGCCATGCATCCAGTCAGCTTCTGAACATCCCTTTGAGAATTAGGCGTCTTCATATCAAGGATTGCCTTGATTTTATCTAGGTTAGCCTCTATACCTCGTTTCAAAACGATGTAACTGAGTAACTTTCCCGATGGAACCCCAAAAACACACTTTTTAGGATTCAGCTTCATTGAATAATGTCTCAGATTGTCAAAGGTTTCTGCCAGGTCAAAGAGAAGTTCTTCAACTTTCTGAGTCTTGACAACGATGTCGTCAACATATGCTTCAGCGTTCCGACCGATCTGAATGGCAAGGCAGTGTTGAATACCTCGTTGGTAAGCCGTGCCAGCATTTTTCAGACCGAACGGCATAGTGATATAGCAATAGGCGCCGAAGGGTGTTATAAAGGAAGTCTTGATCTGATCTTCGACTCTCAGAGGGATCTGGTGATAGCCTGAATAGGCATCCAGAAAGCTTAAAAGCTCACACCCGGCTGTCGAATCTACAATCTGATCAATATGAGGAAGAGCGAAGGGGTCTTTCGGGCAGAGCTTGTTGAGATCGGTATAATCAACACACATCCTCCACTCTTGTCGGCCTCCTTCGACTGGCTAGTTTTGGAGACCACCGACTGGATTCCCTTCTTCTTCGGCATCTGGATCCTCCTCTTGGTTTCCAGCGGCAGGATCTACTATCTCCACCATGTTGACTGTATGGGGATATGAGTAGGTCGATTTGACCGTGTCCACATCAAAATACCGGTCTGGTGTCGAGTCATATCCGAAGGAAGAGTCTTCCTGCTCGGATCCAAGTGGGATCAATGCAGGAATAATGTCAGACGGACTTGGTGATCGTGCCATGGGGCTGGCTGTGGTCGAGTCTGATCTGTAGTTGTTCAGACCTAGGGCTCCATTGTTGCCGACCGTGAAGTCGAGCGATCCAAAGGAGATCTTGAAGTCCGGAGAGTATTGGATGATGGGAAGTTCGGCCATCGTAGTCGACAGAGAATCTCGGCGAGCCTTGTCCCCTACCTGGCGTGCCAACTGTCGGTGCTCAAGACTGGCAGTAAATATATAGGGCTACGTCGAGACCAAGAACTACGATGATTACACAAGACGCCGAATTATACAGGTTCGGGCCCTCTCAATGAGAGTAAAGACCCTACGTCCTGTGTTCTGTATTATATTGATTGTTCCAAGATGTTAAGCCTAAATTGTCTCTAGCTAACTCCCGACCCCTCCCCATGGGGGGTACCCTACCGCCTTATATATTCGGTCGGCAGGGGGTACAAGTAGAGTCCTATTCATACTCTACAATGGTTCCATATGACAAGTCTAATCTTTCTTATCTTGCACTCCAAGCTGAGTCAATCAGCTTCCTTGTTGATGAAGTACCCGGTCGGCCACCGACTTTAGCCTTGTATGAGGATACCTGTAAAGCAAGCATCCCACATGCTCCTTCCACATGTTGGAACGTGTGCTACCCACGGGTATTGCGCGACGGGCGTGGAGGCACAAGGTCGGTGTGAGGATGGAGCGCATGGCATCGAGAGCCTTCCGTTCTAAGTCGTCAAAGGTGTTGAAGATGATGCCATCGGGGAGGGAGAAGTGCTCGCCCTCACGCATAAAGAAATTAAGGTCTTGGTCATGATTGGATGTGTGGATTGCATAACAATGTGCAATAATATGATTGTTGTCATGGATGAGGGACTGCATCATTATGGAACATGGTGGTTGTATCATCCATACAAATGATTTTTTTTCATTTTCTTAGATCAGTCTACCACTGACATCCATGCTATTGCATATTATTATGCAATCCACACATCCAACCATGACCAAGAAGAAAATAATAGATAAATCTCAATTTAGCAGACACACCACTCTATGATGCTCACAACTAGTCAGAATAATATAACAAATATCCTTTAGAACTTCACCATGCTAGAGATGGTAACCAAAAGGTCAGCAAAATCGCAAGAGACATGGACATCAAAAGTTAGTGCGTCGAGTGTAACTTAGTATGCCAATTTCTTATGTTGAAGTAGATGTAGGCATATGTGCCACATATCTATCATGATTCATGTTGAATGTTTCAATTGGTAGAGTCTAATATTTTTGAGGGGACATATATGATACATTGGTTCTGGATAAACTATACAAGGAAGCCTTTGGGTCATTCAATAAGGATATTCAAACTTATAATCTTTTATTGGTGTCAGAATAAGTGGGAATGAGAGAATATCACTAGGAACATGATGACACTTCATTTGTGTTAGAGATGATAACCAAAACGTCAGTAAAGTCACAAGAGACATAGATATTAGAAGTCAATGTCTCGAGTGTAACATAGTGTATGGTAGATGCTCACGGTAAAGTAGGTTTAGACATGTATGCTACATAGGGATAAGGATTCATGTTGAACATTTCAATTGCATTTGATGTTTCCTTTTTTACTTTAATGCAAATGGCATGAGACCGTATTATATTTTTATAGGATACATACATTACATTAGTTCTAAGTAAGTGATAGAACAAAGATTTAAGGTCAGATTTTTCAACACAGATCCTCCCTATTATCATTATGAAAAGGAATAATTTCATAGGAGCCATTGCAAAATAACTTGACACAAGTGGGCCCCATGTGTCATTGAGTCACCAGTGGCACATATGAAATTATGTGATTTTGCAATGGTTATTGTGGAATTGCCCCTTATGAAAAAGTATTCAAAAATACCCATATATAAGTTTAAATTAAATAAATAAACAAATATATATTCAGACAATTTTTCATATAGTTAACATAAAATAAAATATTTACCCTTTTGATGTTATGATTTAATAGTTTAATCGATATAGGATATAGTGTAATTAAGGGGTATTATATTTATTAATTTTTATAACAAGACTAGCAAAGTGTCTGTGCGATGCTACGAGCTCTTTTTTTCTTAAAAAAACAAACTATATGCACCCGTATTTTTTATAGACATGTTTAGTTACACTATAAAAGACAATCTATCATCCCAATTATGCCAGTTGGAAGCCATTTTAAATTATTCATCATAGGTTTATTGAGAATAGACAACTATTGTAGCATCAGTATTCACGCAGATCATTCCCTGGTTTTGTCGGACACCAACTGATATTTAATATTTATCCACAAAATACATGAATGCACTTGAGTTTGTTATAGTTTCCGTTGCATGGTGGTAGTAGTTCTATATACTTGTTCTATTCATATGGAAATAGACCTTTCACAGCATATTTTTATGAAAATTGATGATTAGATCATTCTATATTGACATCATGTTTTATTTCATCTTAACAAAATATAATTTAGCGAGAAGAAACTGGACCGGGAGCGTCGAGTGCTGTTTTTGTAATTTGAACGAGAGTATACAATATTTGTTTTTTGAATGCCCTTTGGCCCGCTTTTTTTGGCGTGTGATTTTTTATGCTTCTAGTCTACCACCTCCGCAAAACCTCCATCATATATTGGCTGGTTAGGAGGCATGGCTGTGACAAAAAAAAAGATTCATTTGGAGTGGGGTGGTAGACTTATATTAGTCTATGTGGTTAAGTCGAAATGGTGTAGTTTTTAATAAGACAATGACACCCTCCTTTTTGTAGGTTCTTTTTAGGGGACCTATTAGACCCGACTCTGGTCCATCCTTTTGAGGGAGGAGGATCGCTCGTTGATGAAGATGGCTGCTAGAATTCTAGAGACAGTGGTCATGGAGATTTTCGCTCACAATGGGAGGCATTTCTCTAACAGACTTACTTTTTAGTTTTAAATAATGGATCCAAACTTTATGTTCTAAATACCATGGTTTGGCGGTGTTTTCTATGTTTTCCATGATCTCGTTATAATAATCTAGTGCTACATGTATTGGTCGATACAGAGGCCGGGATGTTAAGTTAATATATTCCCTTTTCTAAAAAGAATTCATCTAAGACCTTTGGTCTAAATTGACCGTGTGGACAACTACTGCAGTGTCATGCAACCAAAGTAACTTACCTGCTTGTGTTGTCATCGAATTACACAACATAGATCCAGTAGAGTCAACATACACAATGAGTGCACAACAAGCCACCATTAAAACATCTCCAACCATTATCTAAATGAGATTGCTAAACTAAAATTTAGGAAATAATTAAAAAACCTCCAATATTTCTCTAAATGAGGTCCCTAAACTTAGCAACTCCTAAAACAAGGTCTATAATAACTCTTTACATTTAACAACTCAATTGGAACTCCCTAAAGGCGCGCGGATTCTTATAGTTTTTTTTTTAAATTTTCAACAGATTATTGCGTCATATATGATATGATTTTAGTTTTTAGGAAACGAATTATTGAGAGTTGTTGGAGGATATAATTTTTTTTATTCCCAATAAATTTAGAAACCTCCTAAATCATATATTTAGAGAGTAATTTTTTACATGATAATTAAAGATGCTCTTACATGAGACGACATCCTCGCATTACCTGCATTTGCGTGGGCGATGAACACGTGCTGCACGTCATGGATGTGGAAGACTGAAGAAGAGTGGGTCACTCAGATGTGATGATGTGCCAAGTTTGAGCTTTTGACAGCACATATACACTGGCTTATCTTGTCGGCAGTGAGCTGCCGTGCAGCCATACACGTCTCAAACCCAGAGTCAGCGACATGCAGGATGCCAAGTACTTGCTCCATGATGCCAAATAGATCATCCCACATTGCCGCAAAGAAAAGGAGGGCAGTAGCAGTCTAGCAGAGCTTGGGCGGGCAAAGCCAGATCGAGCAGATGCATTAGGACCAATACATGTGAGCATCGATGCCATGGATGCGATGCGTTACGACCTTTCGATTGGGATGGGGATTGCCGCACTGCAATTCATCGCTACAATTGAGCCACCATATCATGATCGCCTCCATGCAGTTAGTCGCAAGATCACATGATCCCGATTTTTGCGGGAGCCTATGCAAGGGCATTTGCTGGTGAAGGACGAACCACCAGAAACGTACGTGAATCACGTGATCGAAACGGACTCTCCGGGGACACGTAGGAGGGCTAGAGGGCAGGACTTTCTTTCACGGAGAAGACTTTCTATGTAGGAGAGAGACAAGGACTCGGATGGCAGATTTTTTTTTCACCTTCCGTGTTTAACTGGATAGAATAACCTAGCGTAAAAACTGATTCCTTTTCTTTTCTTTTTGTTGATTGACTTTGCCAAAATTTGTAACATACTCGTATAGAATTTGGAAACAGATCTGAGTCTTTGGGGGCAGAATAACAGACTCGATCCTTTTCTTTTGTTTCCACGATTGACTTTACCAAAATTTAGTAACTAAAAAAACACTGAGGCACAGCGAACCGAAAATCTATCAGGGCAAAATAGCCCAGAGGCCGATGACGCCACCTATTTTATTAAAGGGGTAAAGATATAAAGATTAGTTGTGCAAATGTGCGGATAGATTGACTAGTATTTACTATTGTAGTAGTATATTTTCATTGTTACAAAATTGTGACTAAAACAAATGTGATATTTCATACGAGATTAGTGTAGGGTTCATAGTCTGCTCTAGTCGTTCTCGGCGGAGGAGGTAGAGAAGGCCCTTTTGAAAGTGCATCTAGGCCACTAATTTTATTTTAGTGATAGGTGTCAATACAATTAAAAATGGACTGATATTTTATTGAGCATATGTATAGATAACGGTCCAAAGTTTAGTGAATAAATTGTATAGAAACAAAAAGGAGAAAAGAAGAAAGCAAAGTGCTTCAAAGATGAATTTCAAAATCTACTCAAGAACAAAGCTCATAAAAGTTTTTTTTATCTTGAGTATATGAAAGCTGCACTATAAAGAGGGATACAAGAGTTTAAAGCAAATAATCCAAGTGCCAAAATATTTTTTTCCAGAGCCAAATCATCAGACTTGTTCGACGCATTGGACAAGTCTATCGGACTCTAGAGAGGCTGCCACTCTGGATCGTCGGACATGTCCGATAGTCATCGGACTTGTCCGATGAACTGAGGAAAGTTCGACGTCTCATATTTTTTTATCGGACTCCAGAACCTCTGCCACTTTATGTCATCGGACATGTTCAATGAACTAGGGTTGTTCGAGACATCAGGCAACTTCATCGGACTCTAGAGAGCACGCCAACCTATTTCATCGGACATGTCCGATGACGATCAGACTTGTCCAACATAGATCTCAGAAATTGCTCGACTAACGACTCTTTTTTCTCCATGGGCTATGAATAGAATCCCATCTCGCCCTTTGACTGGTGGGTCAGTCATTCCACTCAAAAACACTCTCAAGCTCATTTTGCCCTCCCCAACTCTCCTCCCTTGTTTCCACTCTTGGTTTGTGAAGGGATTGAGAGAAGATTGAAGTGCTACATATTCAACAATCTTCCATCCTCTTGAGCACTTGGTTCATCCTCACTGTCGACCACTCTTGTGTTTGTTACTCTTGGGGATTCATCCCCTAGATAGTTAGAGGTGCCCATTGAGCTCCCAACTCGTGTGGTGATGCATCGGAAAGTTTGTATTGACCCCTCCTTTGTGGAGTTGCTAGTGAAAAACTAAGTTTGATCTTAGTGGTCACTTGGAGAGGTTAAGGGTTGAAAGAGACCCGGTCCTTTGTAGATCCCTTAATGGAGACGTAGGCTTCTTTGTGAAGTTGAACTTTGGTGAAAAGTCTAGTGTCCTCTTTGTGCTTATTTACTTATTCTTTATTACTTGTTCTTGCTCATATACTTGCTAGTTAGGGTTTACTTCATATTTCTTATATTAACTTGTGTAGGTTGCATGCTAGATTTTATCCTTACTTCTACAACTTTCTTTAGCTTGCAATCACTAGTTCCTAACTTGCCTTGCACAAGCTTTAAGTTTTAACCGATCGATCTATTTTTCTATCACGTGCCATCAGGCAAGTACGTGGACTTCCTCACAATCACCGGACAAGTCCAACACTGCGTATTTAACTTTTATTATTAAGTCATTTTCAGGGATTATTGCCTATTCATCCCCCTCTAGGCACTTTCACCTTTTTAGCAATGGGGACCTAACAGCCCCGGGTCCAGATGGACTACATGCTATTTTCTATAAGAGATTCTAGATTATGCTTGGAGATGATTTGACAAAAGATGTGTTGGAGGCGATTAATCAGGTAGAGATACCGGAAGGTTGGAACAACACTACTATAGCGTTGATCCCAAAGGATGATGCAGAGATGGTAACTCAGTTTTGTCTGATATCTTTATGTAATGTTGTCTATAAAGTCATTTCTAAGATGCTGGCAAATATGTTGAAAAATATTCTACCAGATGTTATTAGTGACCATCAGGGCGCCTTCGTCCCAAGCAGACTAATCTCTGATAATATTTTATTGGCTTATGAGTGCATCCACACGATTAAAAGAAAGCAGGGAAAGAAGGGCACATGTGCGGTTAAGTTGGATATACATAAGGCCTATAATCGGGTGGAATAGGGTTATCTATAGAGAATTATGCTAAAAATGGGATTTGATTACAGATGGGTAAGGCTGGTGATGGAATGCGTCAAATCAGTAAAGTATTCAGTAAGATTTAATGGTATCAAAATAGAAGCTTTTGCGCCAAGCCGTGGGTTAAGACAAGGGGACCCCCACTCTCCCCATATCTATTCCTGATCGTGGCACAAGGTTTATCGAGTATGATCACAACAGTAAAGATGAGGGGGGAATTGAATGGAATCCGAGTTTGCCGAGCGGCACCACAGGTGTCTCACCTATTATTTGCAGATGATTCTCTAATTCTAATGCAAGCATACCAGAAAAATGTAGTGAATCCGAAAGCTGTTCTAGACCTATACTGCTCCAACTCGGGGCAGAAAATCAGTGAAGCTAAGTCTATTTTTTACTTTAGTGGCAACACGTCGATCGATGACAAAGCGGAGGTCTACGAAGTCCAAAATATAATGACAGAATCCTACAATGACAAATACTTAGGACTACCCACTTTGGTGGGTGCAGACCGAAGTGATTGCTTTAATCAAGGATGGAAGGAAAAGCTACTATGTCTGGGAGGCAAGGAGATCCAAATTAAATCTATCTCTCAATCTGTGCCGGTTTATGTGATGATGGTTTTTAACATCTTGAAAAACATTTGTAAAGGAATTACTGATGCTATCACACAATTCTGGTGGGGAGATCGATGATCATAAAAGTATGCATTGGAAGGCTTAGTGGAAACTATGTATACCAAAGCAAAGAAGAGGTATGGGATTCAGAGATTTACATAGTTTCAATCTTGCGATGTTGGTGAAGCAGGTGTGGAGATTGTTGAGTACACCTGACTCTTTATGCGCACGAGTTTTGAGAGCACGGTATTACTCGGATGGGAGACTCTTAAGAGCAAAGTTGAGGTCTAGGAGCTCATTTACTTGGCAAAGTATTTTGGCTAGGTTGGAATGTTTTGAGAGGGGATACATTTGGCAAGTAGGAGACGGATCACAAATTGATATCTAGGAGGATAGTTGGATACCTACAAGCCACAACCTCAAGTTACAGACACCGAGGAAGAAACATTGTTTCAAAAGTGGGAGAACTGATTAATCCAAACATAGGAACCTGGGATGACGAGTTAATTCAAGCACGTTTTTGGGAGGTTGATGTACATGGTATACTACTGTAAGCTTCATGACCATTGATGATTGGATCCCTGTGGTATGGATATTTTGGTGATAGATGACAACTATGAAATTGTGGGCTAATATCTACACGAGTGTTGTATATGTAGGAATCATCTCTTAACTCTATTATAAATCATATGGATGATGGCTGCCTTGGCAGTGGATGACAATGACCACAAGCAAGGAGGCTTGTGAACTTGATGGAGTCCAAGGGTTGATGGAAATGGATCAAAGCAGAGAACAAGCTATGGTGATAGTGTGTGGAACACTTGACTAGTTGTTAGGGCTTTGAGTCCATAGGAAAAATCGGACTATCAAGGGGGTCTAGGTCATTATCTTAGGTCATGTCTAGTCGCTGATGTGCAAGGTTGCTCGGTGAAATCACAGGCACTAGGTGACAGTGGAGAAGCCAAGGATCTATTCGGAGAAGCCGGGAAACGAAGTCAAGCGAGGACGACAAGTTTTAGCTTCTGGACATAGAGACCGGACAGAGGGGTCTGTAGAGATCGGACTGTACGTTCACTATGGGGAGTTATCCAGGACTTAGAGTGAGAAGCAGGACTCTATCAGCAGGTGACTCTATACAGACCGGACGGTTCGGTCTGCTGACCGGACGGTCTGGTCAGTAGAAGTGCGGGAACAATAGAGGAGGTGCATTTCACGGAGGCTCCTGGACTGGAGAGAGAAAGTGGACCGGACGGTCTGGTCCAGTGATCGGACAGTCCGGTCAGTTCAGAAGATTGCCTGGACAGAGGAGGCCAATGGCTGGGGAGAGCCGTTACAGAGTGACCAGACGGTCCAGTCAGGCAGAGATCGGACAATCCGTTAGTGTGTCCAGAAAGGCAATTTCATGGAGCAATGGCTAGTTTGAGATTGGGAGCCTATATAACTTCGTTGCTGGGGTCTTGGAGACCTCTCTTGGCCAGTGGAATACCTGAGAGCATTTGGTAAGGTCCAAGAGGAAAAGAGGAGAGCACTAGAAGGAGATATTGCATATCTTGAGAGTGCTAGAGAAGAGTAGCTTGAGCATCTTGCACATCTAAGGCTAGGGTGTCCTTGAGGGTGTGATCTAGATTGTTACTCTTGGTCTATGGTGAGATCTAGACTAGTTAGGTGTCGGTGATCGAGCCTATAGTGATCGGTTGTGAAGGCCGTCACACGTTTGTACACGGTTTGAGCCTGCCGTTGAAAGGGGCATCGCTAGTGAGCGCCCGTGTCGGCTCGGGGAGTCCGACAAGTTCTCAAGGGAGGCGAGCTTGTGCTTTGTGGAGCAGTGATGTACACCGTGTCTTCACTCTAGGAGTGATTATGGGCTCATGGGTGAGAACTCCACTTGGTGGCGGGAGGGACCAGGACTCCGGCGGGAGTGGTCCAACGAGGATTAGGGGAAGGCGCCATCCTTCCGAGACCTCGGGAAAAAATTATAAGCATTCCTTGACCCTCTCTTTACTATTCCGCATTTGTGTGCTCTAGTGAGTAGGGTGATTTGTGGCTTGCATAGGCTAGTTTGATTGGCTTCCGCACTTTATCTTATCATGTACACTAGCATGTGTAGGGTCTTGGCCTACTAGAATTGCTTAGGTTTCCTTATCTTGTTAGACTCAAGTAGTGGAACTTGAAGTAATTGGATTCGTGAGCAGCTTACCGATTTACCCCCCCCCCCTCTCAGTACGCATTCGGTCCTTACAAGTGGTATCAGAGCCAAGTGCTCATCTTTGAGGCTTCACCGCCTTGAGTAAGGATGCCGGGACCGACGGGGAGTGTTCCCATATTCAATAGTGAGGACTATGCTTATTGGAAGGCTCGCATGCAAGCCTACCTTCAGTCACTTGATCCAGAGATATGGACGGTCACTCACGAGTCCGATGCGGATGCGAACCTACTTGAGACTGACTATATTAAGTGTTATGCTAAGGCCAAGAATGCTTTGTTTGCTTGCATCTCTAAGGATGTTTTTGCTCAGCTAGATGCTAGTTCCTAAGCACATGGTATCTGGACTGAGATTCAGGGGCTCTATGAGGGCACCAGTGATGTCAAAGAGGAAAGATACTATGTGCTGAAGAACAAGTATGATAACTTCACTAGATTGCCACATGAGAGAGATAACACTGTTCATTCTCATTTTCATGTACTAGTGAAGGAGATCAATGCACTTGAGGATGATTTCAAGATGAAGCCCATTGAGGTGATAAGAAGATTCTTAAGGCTATTCAAGGATCCCAAGTATGAGTCCATTATCACCTTCATCTTGCAAGGTGACGTCAAGACCAAGACCATGAAGGATGTACTTAGCAAGATCACCGCCTTTGAGAGCTACCAATTGGGGTTGGATAATCCTTAACCATCCAATCTTGCTCTACCAGCTGACAAGCAAGAATCTAGCAAGAGCAAGAAGAACAAGAAGAAGGTGATCATTGAGGAAGATGATGAAGAAGATGATGATGAGGGTGACTTGACCGAGGACTTGGCCCTTCTCATGAAGAAGATGAAGAACTTCAAGAACAAGTTTGCTTCCAAGTCAAGGGGCAAGTGCTTCAATTGTGGCTCAAAGAATCACTTTGTCCGAGAGTGCCCAAAGCCCAAGAAATAAGCATTCAAGTCACAAGATTCAAGTGAAGAAGAAGAGGAAGACCCCAAGGCCAAGCACAAGAAGAAGAAGTTCTTCAACATGGACAAGAACAAAGGAAAAGGCAAAGCTCAAGACTACAAGAAGAAGTTCTCTTGCAAGGCCCTTGTTGGAGAGTGGACAAGCGACAACTCAAGTGATGAGTCCTCTTCCTCAAGTGATGAAGAAGTGGCCGGCCTAGCCATGATCAAGACCACACCTACACGAGCTCTTCCTCCACCTCCCACATGCCTCATGGCCACGAGCCATCTTGGGGAGAGTGAGGATGAGAGCAGCTGTAGGATCGAAGGACCCCGGCTAGAGGGGGGGGGGTGAATAGCCAAATTAACAAATTAAAAGCTAACTATCCAACTAATTGCGGAATTCAAAGACAATTGGATAAAAGCAAGCACAAGACAACTAAACCTAGGTTTGAACTAAAGTAGGTTGACAATCCTAGGTGACATACATCATGCAACTTCTAGTATGTAAATAACAAAAGAACAACATGACAAGAGACAAAGGATATTTTCCCGTGGTATCGGTGATTTGCCGATCACCCCTAATCCACATTGAGGTGGATTCAAGCGTATGATATGCTACTCTCCTCAAGTATCCACTTCTCCACCACCAAGAAGTGATCACAAAGAACAACTTGAGATATAACACAATCAATACCTTGAACCTCTCCAAACCTCGATTCCACTAGGGTTGCTCTTCACCACTCCGGCGAGGCGAGCACCGCACCTCTCACAAGAGTCCGGGCCTCCTTCACACACTTCTTGAAGGGCTCACGGATTTGATTCCTCCAAGCCGTCTAGGAGGGGACAACCTCCAAGAGTAACAAGTCGATGACGCTTGCTTGAGGATCCCAAGTGCCACAATGCTCAACTCACTCAAGTTTAGGGCACTCACACTCACACACTTGCAATCTTTCCACTAGGACTTTGTGTGAGAGAGGAATAAGCTCCAAAGGGTGTACAATACTTTTCAAATGGCCAACCTCCCCTCTATGCACGGCATAGAGGGGCTATAAATAGCCCATTCTTTGAAAACTAGTCGTTACAGCTTTCTGTGTGCTGGACGGTCTGACCGTGACTCCACACGGTCGGACCGTCGTACAACCCAACGGCTAGTTTGACTTTCAAACTTGTTCTGACACGAGCCGGACGGTCAGACCGACATCCCACACGGTCAGACCGTTGGGACACTTTTAGTTTTCACCCGAGACCAGCTTCTCTGTCGACACCAGACATGTGACGGCGGTCAGACCGTGGCTTGGGACGGTCAGACCGTCGGGCCATCTCCCGAGCCACTAGAGAACTCAATCCTCTGGCCGTCTCTGGGAGGCACCTACGGTCAAACCGTGGATCCCCACGGTCAGACCGCCAGGAGCGTTCTGCCAGCCCTCCTTTCTATATCCCTTAGCTGTCTCTCAACGAACCACTCACAACGATAGGCTTTGAGCATTTTTGGCAACCATGGATACTCAAGGTCATCTCATCGACCCCTCTTGATAGTACGACATTTAACCTATAATCCGGTCACTCAACTCTAATCTCCTTGTGACCGGCAAAACAGAAAAACCCTATCAAGATACCTTTGCCTTGAGCCATCCATATGTATATCACTTCGTCCATCATTCCATTCCTTATTATGACTACAACCACAATTATCTCAACAACGTAGTTAGTCAAAAATAGGGGTCGTCATTAATTACCAAAACACTAATGCGGGCCTAGATGCTTCAATCTCCCCCTTTTTGGTAATTGATGACAACATAAGAAGTGATATAAAGCAGATAAAGACAATAAAGAAAAACTCTAAGGTGAGTCACAAGATAATGATCACATGCTATAGAATTTTCAATACACGTACATGTGAAAAAGTTAATGAACTCACCAAATGGTAAAACTCCCCCTAAATTGGGGCATTGATCAAGATATATCAAACATGGCAATGCATATTTTCAAAAGAACAAATTGGTAGAGTTTACCTTGTACCATTGGATGCGAGGAGGCAAAGAATAACCAATATATAGCAATATTGAACATTACAAGTAAGAACACCCTCATCATCCACACATTTGAACCATTAAGATGAGATGAGCACAGATAAAAGAGCAAATGGTTCAAGGTGCATAAAGAAATTACAATCCAACAAAGTTACATAGTTCAACAAACACAAATAAGTTCAAAAAAGTTCAAATGTGCATGAAAGTAAGATATGAGATGCACATGCAAATGCAAGATAGATAGATCAAGAATCATGGCTTGCATCTTTGTTTCCTTTTCTCCCTCTGACTCTGGCTTGCATCTTTGTTTCCTTTTCTCCCCCTGACTCTGGCATCTCATCATAGCATCACTTCTTCATGTTCTCCCCCTTTGGCATCAACTGACCAAAAAATGGTCAAGACTTCAATCATCTTGAGGAGGAGGTGGAGGGGCATACCATGGTGGCTGAAAAAAACTCTGGAGGTGGCACTGGTGCAGGAAAGTAGCTATAAATGTGTGAAGATAGAGCATCATAATTAGACTCTAAACCCTGCATCCTAGTGGTGAGATCATCAATAGAAGTCCTCGCTGCCTCATAGGATGTTCTAGCTGCCTCATATGAAGACCTGGCTGCCTCATAGGAATTACGAGCCTCAATACTTGAGGCTTGTATCTGATCAAACCTCTGCATCACAGGCTGAAAGTACTGATCAAGATAAGGGGTCATCCCTGCAAAGAATGCCGGAGGCGGAGGAGCAAACTGTGACCAATCCATCTGGGGAGGTGGTGGCATCTGAGGACCCTGTGGTGCCTGAGGAACCTCTGGATGAATATTTTCCTCTTCTTCCTCATCTTCTGCAGCTGGTGGTGCTACGAGTTCATGCTTTACCGAGCTAAAAGGCTGATATTGAGGATGTTTCTTAAAAAGATACCGAGTTGGAAAATTGCTCTTCTAGAGAATTAGAGACATAATATAAGGAGCATAGTAAAGACTAGTCCTTACTGCCATGCTGTAGCTCTCTATCTCCTTCATCATCAGGAGGACCACATCAAACACTTGACCTTGCATGATATAGTCAATTATGTTCCAATAGTAGTCCCGAATAGCATCAGAGTTTCCACCTCGAGGATAAAAGGTCATCCTCACTATCTTGTTGATCACCTTGGGCATATAGAGAAGACCTCCAACATTGCCCAATTTCCTTATCTGAGGATCATCAACATAGTACTTGACCCACTCAGGCTCTTTAAGTAGCTCAGTTGGAAATTGAGCCAGATATGGCCAATCTGTGTACTTGTGAGTGAATACTGTTTTGTCAATTAACATACCATAGAAAGCATCATGTTGCACCCGAGTGTGAAACTGAGGTGTGGGTGAGTCTGGATCCTGAGAATAAGCCACTTCCTGTCTGGCTTTATAGTATTCATGTGATGCCCACTGTTTCTTTTCTCCAGTATACTCTGTGGGGTCAAACAGCAGATCATCTCCTTGTGCCTCATCCATTTCTACCTCATTGGTGGACTGACCAAACTCAGAAGCATCGGCAGTAGCACTTTGAGAGGGTGAGTAATCATCATCAGAGCGGGGTGCCCTTCTCTTCTTGCTTGTCCCGGCTTTGAACACGGACGCCACCACTTTCCTTACTGCGCGACGATTACTGAAAATGATCGAACAATAATCATGTATAAGCAATCCAACAATTAAGAGTCATAAGCATTTGGCTGAACATGTCTCTGTCCTGCCCTGGTGGTCTGACCGTGACATTGGCGGTCAGACCGTCGGGTGAGGTTTGGCTGCCACAAAACTGCACATGGAATTTCTAGCCAAATCCTCAACATGTGCCAACAATTCTTCTCATATAAGTTTAAATAAGTACTATGAAGCTTTTCCATCCATTAATTTCACTAATCCATGGCCATAAGCAAGGATCCCCAAAATGTAACCCTAGCATCAATGTTCATGAGAACTACCAAATCGATCCCTCAAACTTTGTAAAGATGTTGTGATTAGGGCTAGAAATCACTCTCCAATCATCATACAAGGAATCCATGGCGCAAATAGTCTATCCCTAACAACAGCCCCTTGAGAGAAAACCAATGAAACCATGGGAGAGAAGGGAAAACGCTGAAATACCGATCACTCATGGTGGAGAAGTCCTTGGAGAGACCGGATCCGTAGAGGGGAGAGGAGAGCTCTTTGGAGGAGTCACTTTCGGGTTTGGAAGAGTTGGAGACGAAGGGGTATGAGGAAATAAGAGAGTCACAAGGGACAGGTGGGTTTTGACTCGGCCGACGCTGGCGGTCTGACCGTGGGCGGACGGTCTGACCGCTGGGACAAGAAGAAAAAGTCTCCACCTTTCGGTACTCAGATGGCTGTCTGGCGGTCTGACCGTGACATATGGCGGTCTGACCGTGAGGGTGCTTTCAGATTGTTGACAGCTGCTTTCAAGTTTCTCATCCAAATCAATTCAAACCTTCTCCAATCATTCCATACTTTGTTCAAAACAATAGCTTAATGAATTCCATCATATCCAAGATGACTTCAACTCTTCAAGAAATATAACCACGATTCTTGATCATCCATGATAAGAATTATGCATGTATGAATGAAACAAAGATAAAAACAAGCAAAATTGCAATAATTTGCACAAGTGTCCAAAAAGATGGAATGAGGATATTTTTGGGAATGTATGAGTCACATAAGCATTTTGGAACCAATATATATGAAGATATACGATCCAATATGCTAAACTCACAAGATGCCATATTTGGTTGAAAGGCGACCATAAGAAGTTTTCAAAACAAATTTCAAATTCAAATTAATCTCAACCGATGGATCATCTCAATGAGTTGACAATACAAAAAAATGGTTATGATCACCATTTCTACAATTTTTGTAAGAAGCCTCTTCTCAAAAATTGATTCGATAAGAGATTGAGAGAATAGGCGAGAGAAGGCAAAAGAGAATCTTCAAGAGAGCCAAAGAAAAGTGATGATAGCATCAAAACAAGCAACAAGATCCCTTCTTCAATCAATCGAGCCCTAAATAAACAAAAAATGTCCTTTTGACCAACATGAGCAAAATTAAGACTAGTATGGCATCTTTGTTGATTTGTCCACATTTTGAGGGTAGCAAGACACATGAGTGGTATAGTGCTCCCCCTAACTGTGTGAACTAACTTTCAATGTAGTAACATGGTACATATGGTAAAAAAAAATGCATACGTGAAGAGAGAGACATAAAGCAACTAAGCAAGATGCTAGGAGATATGTGAGAGGTCAAGAATATTTAGCTCACTCCGTAGCTTACAAAACCGAGCTTCTTCAAGAGGCTTAGTGAAGATATCCGCCAATTGATCATCGGTCCTCACACTTTCCATGACAATATCACCTTTGCTCACATGATCTCTTAGAAAATGATGCCGAATATCAATATGCTTGGTCCTCTTGTGTTGAACTGGATTTGTAGCAATCTTCACGGCACTTTCATTATCACACAAGAGAGGTATGCAATCAAAGTTAACCCCATAGTCCATTAGAGTTTGCTTCATCCATAATAATTGGGCACAACAATTTCCCGCGGAGACATATTCGGCCTCGGCGGTTGATAAAGCTACCGAATTTTGCTTCTTGGATGACCACGAGACTAGAGAAGTTCCAAGCAATTGACAAGTACCGGAGGTACTCTTTCTATCAATTTTGCAACCGGCATAATCCGAATCCGAATATCCAATGAGAATAAATTGACCATCATTTGGGAACGACAAACCCATATCTTGAGTTTGCTTCAAATATCTCAATATTCTCTTGACGGCAATCATGTGGCTTTCTTTAGGTGCGGCTTGAAACCTTGCACACATGCAAACACTAAACATAATATCCGGCCTAGATGCGATGAGGTATAGCAAGCTTCCAATCATAGACCTAATAGCTTTTGATCAACCGGTTTGCCTTCTTCATCAAGATCAAGATGTGCATTCTTTCCCATAGGAGTAGACATTGATTTTGCGCTTTCCATTCCAAATCTCTTGAGAAGATCATTCATATATTTGCTTTGATAGATGAATGTCCCATTATTGATTTGCTTCACTTGTAGACCAAGGAAGAAACTCAATTCACCAATCATGGACATTTCAAATTCTCGGGACATCATTTCACCAAATTCTTCACAAAATTCTTGATTGGTTGATCCAAAGATAATATCATCCACATAGATTTGGCATATAAAGGAATCTTTGCCAATTTTCTTGGTGAATAGAGTGGTGTCCACCTTTCCAATTTTGAAGCCCTTTGAGACAAGAAAATCCCTTAATCTCTCATACCAAGCACGAGGTGCTTGCTTGAGTCCATATAAGGCCTTGGACAACTTGTAAACATGATTTGGCTTCCTTGGGTCTTCAAAACCCGGTGGTTGCTCCACAAAGACAAGCTCACTAATTGTGCCATTCAAGAAGGCACTTTTGACATCCATTTGATATAGCTTGATCTTGTGATTAGTTGCATATGCAAGTAAAATTCTAATTGCCTCAAGTCTAGCCACGGGAGCAAATGTTTCATCAAAATCCAATCCCTCAACTTGAGTATAGCCTTGTGCAACCAATCTTGCTTTGTTTCTCACAACTATTCCATTCTCATCTTGTTTGTTCTTGTAAATCCAGTTTGTGCCAATAACATTGTGATCTTGTGGCCTTTTGACTAACTCCCAAACTTTATTTCGTGCAAAGTTGTTCAATTCTTCATGCATAGCATTTACCCAATCCGGGTCTCTCAAAGCTTCTTCTACCCGAGTTGGTTCACCACAAGACACAAGAGAGTAGTGTTCACAAAATGAAGCAAGTCTTGATCTAGTTTGAACACCTTTGCTTAGGTCACCAACAATTTGATCTACCGGATGATCTTTTGCAATGGCATGGTGAATTGTTCTAGCATGGTGTGATGGAGTGGAGGTTGAGCCATTTTCCGGTTGAAGATTTGACTCACCACCATCACTGGCTTGAGCTTGAGCACTAGAGGTTGATGAATCTTGGTTCACTTGAAAGAGAGGGGAAGAGGTCACATTTGAGTCATCTTCATCCTTAGGCCTCACATCACCAATTGTCATGTTCTTCATAGCAATTCTCAATTCTTCATTTCCCACATCATCCAAATTTTCTTGCTCATCTTGTGATCCATTTGTTTCATCAAATTCCACATCATATACTTCCTCTACTAGTCCCGAATTTTGATTGTACACTCTATATGCCTTGCTATTTGAGGAATACCCAAGGAGAAATCCTTCATCACACTTGCTTTGGAATTTTGATAATCTTGCTCCTTTCTTCAAGATATAGCATTTGCATCCAAAGACACGAAAATAGGAGATGTTGGGCTTTCTTCCAATAAGCAGTTCATAAGGTGTCTTTTTCAACAACCGGTGGCAATATAATCTATTTGATGCATGACAAGCGGTGTTGATTGCCTCGGCCCAAAAACTATCCAATACATTGTACTCGGAGAGCATTGATCTTGCCATTTCAATCAAAGTTCTATTCTTCCTCTCAACAACTCCATTTTGCTCCGGGGTGTACTTGGTTGAGAATTCGTGTTTGACTCCCTTTTCATCACAATAATCTTCAATTCTTGTATTCTTGAATTCGGAGCCATTATCACTTCTAATCTTCTTGATATTGAATTCATATTCATTTTCGGCTCTTTTGGCAAACCCTTTGAATATGGTGAATACAATTGATTTGTCACTAAGGAAGTACACCCATGTATATCTTGAGAAGTCATCAACAATGACAAGGCAATAGCTATTTCCACCAATGCTTTGATATTTGGTAGGGCCAAATAAATCCATATGCAACAATTCCAAAGGCCTTGAAGTTGACATGACACTCTTGGTAGGATGAGTATTAGCCACTTGCTTCCCGGCTTGGCAAGCACTACATAATTTATCCTTTTCAAACAAGACATCATCCTTTATACCAACAACCAAGTTGTGCTTCACTAATTTCTTGAGTTGGTTCATTCCAACATGGGCAAGTCTTCTATGCCATAACCAACCTTTGGATGACTTGGTGAATAAACAAGTGCTCAAGCTTGCATCACTAGAAGAGAAATCCACAAGATAAAGATTGCCATGATGAAATCCCTTGAAGATAAGACTATCATCCTTCACACTTGTAATCACAACACCACTTGATGAGAATTTGCAAATAAGATCAAGATCACACAATTGAGCCACGGATAGCAAGTTGTAGCTCAAAGATTCAACTAGCAATACATTTGAGATTGAGAGGTCATTTGAGATAGCAATCTTTCCCATTCCTCTCACTTTTCCTTTGCTATTATCACCAAAGGTGATCCTTTCATAATCCGAACTTCCTTCTTCAATTGAGGTGAATCTTTTCCCATTTCTGGTCATATGTTGAGTGCATCCACTATCAAGCACCCAATGCCTTCCTCCGGACTTGTAGTTCACCTACAAAACAAGTTTAGTTGTTCTTAGGTACCCAAATTTGCTTGGGTCCTTGTAGATTAGTCACCAACACTTTTGGCACCCAAATGGACCTTTTCTTCATTCCATTTCCAAATGTGCCATTCATGTTTGTCCTAGTATGAACATTATTTTTACCAACAAACTTAGCATGCACAACACCATTGGATGATTTAACAAGCATGTAAGATGCATCCATAGCAACATTAGCAATTCTCTTACCGATACAATCTTTTGCAAGATGTCCGGTATTCTTGCACATAGAGCAATACAAGCCACTTTCTTTAACAAATGTGGACTTTTTAGCAACAAAGGCATTTTTGTTTTTCTTGGGGATATATCCAAGACCTTCATGCTTGAGAGTGAACCGTTGACACTTCCACATTTCATTAAAAACATTTTCACCCTTATGACACTTAGCAAGAGCATCAACAAGGTGATCAACGGTATCCCTTAATTAATGATTTTCAACAATAAGCAAGGGATCACAAGCATTCACATTATTCATGCAAGTATCAATCTCAGAAGGGCATGGTATAGTAAGTAAATCATCACATGAAGTAGATATGCTAGAAGATGTAACATGAGCAATAGGCATATCATCAATCAAATTGCAAGACACACCGGCATCAATTTGGACCTTGTTGGTGTGTTGGGCTACATAAATCTTAGTTTCCTCAAGCTTCTCATGAGTTTCTTTTAGATCCTCATGAGATGACTTTAGCTCATCATAAGCTTCTTGGAGAGAAGAGTGCTTTCTCTTCAAGTCCTTGTACTTGCTCTTTATGCCACCCAACACATCATCAAGTTCACTAAGCATTTCAACTAGTTCATCATAAGAAGGCTCATAGTCATCATTGCATACCTTGGATTCACCTTTTGCCATGAAGCAATAATGTGAATCGAATAGGGATGGGGCTTCCTTGATAGCAATGCCGGCAAGACCCTTCTTGGAAGGCTTGTCATCTTCATCATCGGAATCGGTATCCGAACTAGCATCGGAATCCCATTCAACATAATAAGCCTTGCCATTTTTCTTCTTGGAGGACTTCTTGAGAAACTTCCTTTTTACAAATTTCTTGTTCTTTCTTGGCTCCTCCTCATCATCATCACTATGGATTTTCTTCTTGCAATTTGTAGAGATATGGCCAAATTCTCCACACTCATAGCATTTCTTGTTTGCAAATGGATTCTTCTTGGATGACTTGCCATTTTTGTTGAATCCCCTATATGTGCCTTTCTTCATGAATTTCTTGAACTTCCTCACCATCAAGGCTACATCCTCATCATCATCGGAGCCACTCTCTTCATCATCATCATCATCGTGAGAGACACTAGCCTTGAAAGCAACACTCTTCTTCTTCATATTGACTTGATCATCCCTAGAAGCCACTTGAGATTGCTTGAAGATATCATGAGTGAGAACTTCACCCAAGATTTCCGAAGGAGTTGTTTCTTCCAAATTTAATCTCACAAGCATGGTAACAATTGTTTCATACTTGGATGGCAAGGCTCTAAGGAACTTATGAGATATATCAACATCGGGAACTTCATGACCAAGGTCCTTGAGATCATTCACCATGTTGTTCAATCTTGCAAAGGCGGCCTTCAACTCTTCATTGGGCAACAATGTAAATCCTTCAAATTTGCCCTTGCAAATAAACAACTTGGCACTCTTGACCATCTTGGTGCCCTCATGAGCTTCCAATAGAGTTTTCCACATCTCATATGCGGTCTTGAGCTTGCACACTCTATGATATTCCTCCTTGCATAGGGATCGAATGAGAATGTTCTTGGCTTGAGCATTGGCCTTGATATTTTCCTTGTCGGCGGGTGTGGGATGTGCCGGATCAAGAACCACATAACCTTCTTCCACAATGTTCAACACGGTCTCCCCCACGGCCTCAAGATGAATCAACATACATGTCTTCCAATAATCAAAGTCTTGACCATCAAAGAATGGCGCGTGACCAACGTTCACCGTGTTACTAGCCATAATCCTTCTCCCGGAAGATGAATTCCAATCAATTTAGGGAGAACATGCTCTGATACCACTTGTAGGATCGAAGGACCCCGGCTAGAGGGGGGGGGGGTGAATAGCCGAATAACAAATTAAAAGCTAACTATCCGACTAATTGCGGAATTCAAAGACAATTGGATAAAAGCAAGCACAAGACAACTAAACCTAGGTTTGAACTAAAGTAGGTTGACAATCCTAGGTGACATACATCATGCAACTTCTAGTATGTAAACAACAAAAGAACAACATGACAAGAGACAAAGGATATTTTCCCGTGGTATCGGTGATTTGCCGATCACCCCTAATCCACGTTGAGGTGGATTCAAGCGTATGATATGCTACTCTCCTCAAGTATCCACTTCTCCACCACCAAGAAGTGATCACAAAGAACAACTTGAGATATAACACAATCAATACCTTGAACCTCTCCAAACCTCGATTCCACTAGGGTTGCTCTTCACCACTCCGGCGAGGCGAGCACCGCACCTCTCACAAGAGTCCGGGCCTCCTTCACACACTTCTTGAAGGGCTCACGGATTTGACTCCTCCAAGCCGTCTAGGAGGGGACAACCTCCAAGAGTAACAAGTCGATGACGCTTGCTTGAGGATCCCAAGTGCCACAATGCTCAACTCACTCAAGTTTAGGGCACTCACACTCACACACTTGCAATCTTTCCACTAGGACTTTGTGTGAGAGACGAATAAGCTCCAAAGGGTGTACAATACTTTTCAAATGGCCAACCTCCCCTCTATGCACGGCATAGAGGGGCTATAAATAGCCCATTCTTTGAAAACTAGCCGTTACAGCTTTCTGTGCGCTGGACGGTCTGACCGTGACTCCACACGGTCGGACCGTCGTACAACCCAACGGCTAGTTTGACTTTCAAACTTGTTCTGACACGAGCCGGACGGTCAGACCGACATCCCACACGGTCAGACCGTTGGGAAACTTTTAGTTTTCACCCGAGACCAGCTTCTCTGTCGACACCAGACATGTGACGGCGGTCAGACCGTGGCTTGGGACGGTCAGACCGTCGGGCCATCTCCCGAGCCACCAGAGAACTCAATCCTCTGGCCGTCTCTGGGAGGCACCTACGGTCAGACCGTGGATCCCCACGGTCAGACCGCCAGGAGCGTTCTGCCAGCCCTCCTTTCTATATCCCTTAGCTGTCTCTCAACGAACCACTCACAACGATAGGCTTTGAGCATTTTTGGCAACCATGGATACTCAAGGTCATCTCATCGACCCCTCTTGATAGTACGGCATTTAACCTATAATCCGGTCACTCAACTCTAATCTCCTTGTGACCGGCAAAACAGAAAAACCCTATCAAGATACCTTTGCCTTGAGCCATCCATATGTATATCACTTCGTCCATCATTCCATTCCTTATTATGACTACAACCACAATTATCTCAACAACGTAGTTAGTCAAAAATAAGGGTCGTCATTAATTACCAAAACACTAAAGCGGGCCTAGATGCTTCAGCAGCGATGATAGCGATGATGAGGAGCTCTCATGTGCTGAGCTTTGGAGTGTGCTTGAGCAAGCTCGCGACATTACCGTCAAGAAATCCAAAATGTTAGATATGGTAAGAAAAGAGTGTAAGTAAGCTAAGGACCGTGTTGGTGAGCTTGAGAGTGAGCTCAAGGACCTTGTTATATCTCATGAGGCCCTAAACAAGAGTTGTGAAAAACTCAAGGGTGATCATGTAGGGCTTTATGAGAAGTACAAGGCCCTCGAGATCACTTATGAGGCCATCAATGTTGAGAACATTGCCTCTCTCTCCTCTAGTTCATCAAAGAGTGATGCTTCTACTATGTGTGATGAACTAACCACCTCGGTCGAGGTTTCTTCTCTTGAGCCATTTGTTTTGAAGGAACTCCACAAGCTCAAGGAAGAAAGGGAGATGTTGATGGTAGGCCTTGAGAGACTTAGAGCCACCCATAGGGAGATACTTGGGAAGAACCAAGTAAATAAAGTCTCCAAGACTCGCTCTCTTGAGCCATTCATCTTGGAAGAATACCACAAGCTCAAGGAAGAGAGGAAGACAGTGATGGATGGCTTTGAGAGGCTCACACGAGGTAGAGCCATCCACAAGGAGATTCTTGGGAGGAACCTTGTGAACAATGTCTCCCACCGGGGACTTGGCTCATATCCCGCCGCCATCGACATCATAGGGACGAGTGATTCCATCCCCACATGGATCAAACCCCTTCTCGCCGATGACTACTATTGCGAGAGGTGTTGCAAGGATGGCCACGCTACCAAGGATTGTCCCATGGTGAGAAATTCCATTGTTTTGCCTAACGCTAACTTGTTCCATGAGAACACACATTTCAAGCTTTTTAGGAACAAGGATGGCAAGGTGAAAGCTAAGGCCTTGGGACCACCAAACAAGAAGAGGAAGGTCAAGACCATATGGGTGCCTAAGTGCATTGTTGATCTTGAGAGATCAGCTATGTACAAGTGGGTGCCCAAGAACAAGACCTAGATGGTGGTGGTGGTGGACCGAGTGCTTTCATGAAGATCATGTAAAGTCCACCATAAGTGACATGGACCTCGACGACCTATCTACTCATGAGGGAGGTAACCGTGTATGTTCTTTGTAGTTATAGTGTGTTTTTCTTTCTCTAGCATTACATGATAGTTAGGACTCCTTTATGACTAGTATGCTTTGTATCCATGCATGTGTAAATAACTAAAAAACACATAGAAATTAGTCAATGTCTAACCCATCCAAGATAGCTATAAGCAAGGGGGAGTGCTTGAGATGGTGGTTTGCTTCTCTCAAGGCAAGGGCATGGCTTATAGTGAGTAAGCTTGGGAGGGGTTCAAACTTGACATTGTTAGGTTTCCTTTGTGTGATGTCTTTAACATTGCTTGCATTCACATGGCATGGTTACTTTCATTGCATATGTAAAATAACTAAAAGAAAAGCACATAAAAATTAGTCAATGTCTAACCCATCCAAGATAGCTATAAGCAAGGGGGAGTGCTTGAGATGGTGATTTGACTTCTCTCAAGGCAAGGGCATGGCTTATAGTGAGTAAGCTTGAGAGGGGTTCAAACTTGACATTGTTAGGTTTCCTTTGTGTCTTGCTCTTAATATTGCTTGCATTCACATGGCATGTTTACCTTCATTGCATATATAAAATGCTTGTTGCATGCATCATATAGGAAACATAAAGGAGGCTTGTCACATTTGGAGATATTTCTGCCTCATGCTCTATATGAGATTACATCTCCACAAGTCTGACCAAAGGAAAGGATTGTGCTTCATGCTCATTGAGCAAGCTCTTATGAACTTTGAGGTTAAATCTACTCGCGCGATTTATGGACTAAGGCTCATACATACCCTTTGGTTCTTATTTGCCTTGGTTCTTATTTGCTCGATCCTTCTTTTGGCATTTGCGAAAACTATGAGGCCATAGAGTGCCACTTTTGAAAATGAGTGTTTCAGAGTTCCCTCTATATTCCAAGTGCGGTGTTTATTTGTGTGTTTAGCGAGTGCACTTGGGATTTGGAGAATTTCCTTGACTTAGCATTTTTTCCTGAAGTGACCGTACTGTCCAATCATCAGACCATACTGTCCGGTCAGTGCTCTCATGCACAGGGTTCTAGTTAGTCTGGACATAGAGACTAGACAGAACGGTCCAAGTGATCGGACCATCCTGTCTTTATGGTTTCCAGTAGACCCAGGGCTGACCGAACTGTCCGGTCTAGAGACCATACCGTCCAGTCACTTGAGTTGATCGCATGATATGCCTTCTGATCTAAGCCGTTGGTCTATTCCTTGATTGAATCACAGTCGTCCATTTGGGATTTGACCTAGGCAAGAATGTCAGACCATCGTTGGTCTTTTCTTTGTTCATCGACCGAAGCCGAGAGCTTGAACTCGCCGCCTTCATCGCTGATTCCGCCGTCGTCGTCGACACCCGAGCCGCCGCGCCTCCACCTTGCTTGCCCGAGACCGTGCGCTGCCGCCAGCTTCGCCCAGCCGCGCCGCCACACTCATCTCCACCCGCATGCAAGCCGTGCGCCGCCTCTCCACCGTGCGCCGCTGCAAGCCGCCGCCTCTGCTCTCGCACAGAGCTGCCGACGCCGTTCGCGTCGCCTCGACCTCACCGCCGCGCGCCTCCGAGCCAGCGCCGCCGCCCGCAACAATCGTGCCACCGAGCCGTCCCTCTTCCACGCACACGCAGAGCCGATTTCCACCAGAGCAAGAGAAGAAAGTTGTCATCTTTACTGCTCTCCGGTGTTCCTCGGTGATCGATTGAGAGCCCTTCGGTGTTTGACCTCATTCCTCTCCAGGGTATCATACTCTATCTCTCCGCTCATCGATATATGCCATGATTGTCGAGTAGTTAGTTGATTAATGCAATTAGTTCAATTCCCATCATTAGTTGCATTAATTGATTAATTAGCTCAATCTAGATGCAATTAATTACATGCTTATCTGTTAATTGCAATTCTAGGGTTTGTCTCCTGTCTAGTCTACAGTTAGATTTATTGCCATTATTTGACTGTACACTAGATGACTCGCACCAGCTACATATAGTCAATGATCACTGTTGTTACTTTGCATAATTGTCCAGTGATCATGTCCTTCATTCAGAGCTAGGATTCTATTGCGCATTCTTTCCTAGCGGTGCTTTGCTTGTAGATGTATTAGGACTCTATGCTTATCCCATCTACACCTATGTGCGTGCAGTGACAGCAGTAGTAGTCAGACATGGCAGGGTCAGGACAAGACAAGGGAAAGGGGAAGATGCCTGAGAAGCCCAAGACCAAGAAAAGACCAAGACTGGATCCAGAGTCAGAGAGAGCCAAGAGAGTGGCCAGGCACCTAGATGCCATGGATCAGTCACGGGGGACTCCGGGGTCACGTCTGATCCTAGAGCAGCCTCGTGAGGCACAGGGTCTGAGGAGGAGCACCAGGTAGAGGATAGCACCTCTAGCTATCGGAGTGGTACCACCGTCATGGACGCAGCGTACTCTGGTTTCCCGTCAGGGGAGATCATCGAGAACTACGGATCAGGGATCCTCCAGATAGCAGGAGGAGGAGTCTGAGGAGGAGGAGACTGTAGAGGAGGAGACCTCAGAGTCAGAGTTTGAGGAGCTTGTTGAGGAGGAGGAGTCAGAGGAGGAGGTAGAGCAGACTGTTCCCCAGAGGACAGCTCACCGGGCAGGAGACCCGAGGTGCACCTGTGAGGTGTGCACAAGGAGGCTATAGAGACTGGTTCAGGCAGCCAGAGAGCCGGATATCCTCAAGGTTCCTGCAAAGGACCTTAAGGTACTTCGGTTCGTGTCTTTCGAGCAGTGGGTTCCAGTTCTTCGAGACCCCGCTGCTGGAGAGAGGTACTGGACAGTGCTCCAGAGGAGGATAGGAGAGGGCTTAAGACATTGTGTAGCCTTGAGGACGAGAGACAGGGTGCTTGTACCGTAGTAGTACACCACCTATCAAGCCATGAGGAGGGCCACAAGCACAGACATGGAGCAGTACTTCGCGTACCTGCCAAGACTAGCAGAGCTAGTCACTGCTCCACTCAGGTTCAGAGAGGACGTGGTCCTTGACTTCTACGTGACGCTGTGGGTTGCCAGAGTCTGCTCAGAGATCTGGTTCCTGTTCAGAGGGTAGCCATACCGTGTCACTAGAGAGGACCTAATCTCCCACCTAGGACTCCTGGCTTTAGAATTCCATCTTTACAGGAATGCCTACGGTACACTGGAGCCACCCCGCAGACCTCAGGGAGGAAAGATGCCTTCAGACAACCTCGTGTCGATTGCTTTCCCACCTCTCCACACTCTAGGTTTTGAGAGAGGCCCTGCGTGACTCACTGCAGAGGCCAAGATGGTGAGAGTGATAGTCACCAAGACTATCATACCCAGGTCTGGCTATAGAGAGGAGTTCACGCTCTTACACCAGTGGGTTGTAGCAGCCATCTTGAGGAGGCAGACTTTTGACTTGGCAGACCTTCTTATTGGAGAGATGGAGGAGGTCATTTCTGAGGGGGTTGGAGGACGTCACTTGGTATATGGTCCATATATCTGCTATCTCTTGAGGAGGACGGGCCTAGTGACGGAGGAGCAGTATGAGGCTTTCCCTGAGGTGACCACCAGCTACTCACCTAGAGTTCCTAGGGGATCGCAGTCTACCTCCAGCTAGCACACATGAGAGGAGGAGCAGGAGTCATCGGTACTATACGAGCAGGCAGCTCAGCCAGAGACGGTGATTCCCGAGTCAGCCAGTATAGGAGCACCTCCCCAGCCGACAGGTTCGCAGTCTAAGGACACTGTCATAGTGGCAGCACTAGTAGGACAGCTGGGTGAGTTTATACAGAGTGTGTCAGAGGACAGGCGTCAGATGATGGACGTCATCAGGAGCCAGGCAGAGATTCAGAGGCAGCATATTGCACTTCTTACAGCCCTGATGACTTAGATGACGGAGTTGACTCAGAGGCAGGCCAGTCAGGACCTTCAGTGTTCCCTCAGTACCAGCAGCTATAGACTCAGCCAGGACCCTTCACAGCTTTGATGACAGCACAGTCCAGCGGGTTATCACTTTCAAGGGTCTTACCGATGGGGGGAGTAGGACAGACTTTCTCTTTAGCATAGCTCTCTCCCGTGTCAGCCTTCTCTGTGTCTACGTTGTTCGTCTCACTGTCACACTCTTCGACCACGTAGATGGCAGGACCCTCCATCTCACAGCACGTACCGGTCAGGAGTCTGTTCTCAGACATTGTGCACACTACTCGTGCAGACTCCCAGAGAGAGCTACAGCTTCAGCTCCACCTCTTACTGCCACTGTTACCACTCTTACCCCTCAGGCAGCAGAGGATCTTGTCCGTGGAGACTTCTCTCAGCAGGACGTGGCAGACCTCTTACTACTCCAGACTTCAGCTCAGGAAACTGCCACGGTCACTCCAGCAGCATAGGACAACGGGTCTGAGTCGCCTATAGACCTTGGTTTCTTTAAGCAGCTGGATGATCAGGCGGCACAGGCTCAGGGAGCACTGTAGGATCCACCTCAGGAGCAGCCAGGAGCAGAGCCTACGGAGGACGTTGCTACAACACTTCCTTCAACCATGAGCGCTTAGATGTTCATCTTTTCCCGTCTTTTTGGCTTTTTGGTGCTTGTTGCCAAAGGGGGAGAAGATACTAGGTCTAGGGGGAGTGGGAATGTGATCTTGTTGCGATCGAGAGTAGCTTGTATCTAGGGGGAGCTACGAGGTTTTGGGAGAAAGATTTTTTTTTGTTCTTCTTTTTGAGGAGTTATTCGATGTTCATGGATTATGATGAGTCATGGGTTTCATTCGTTGGTGTTTGACTCATTTTGATCTCACTTGGTTTATTTCCTGTTCTTATGCAGTACTTCTATTTATTGATTATCTTGTATGCCTGTGTATGATATCATGATGATGAATGCCTGTTCTTAATTCTTATGCATTCCCATGCTAACTTGTTGCATTTCATCATTCCTGCCTTGCATTGCATGTCCTTATGCTTTCATTCAATATTTTGTCATGACATGCATGAAGTTTTCATCTAGAGTATGCTATTCACTCTTTTCCTTATATCTCAAGATGATGCTTGATTGAGTAGGATCTTATGTGTTTCTTTCATATGTTGTTATGGTTCCTCTCGTTCTTTGTGTAGCTTGTTTAGCCCGGTTATTCATTGAAGTTTTTCAATTATGTAGTGGTTGTCATCAATCACCAAAAAGGGGGAGATTGTAAGCTTCATGACCATTGATTATTGGATCCCCGTGGTATGAATGTTTGGTGATAGATGACAACTATGAAATTATGGGCTAATATCTACACGAGTGTTGTATATGTAGGAATCATCTCTTAACACTATTATAAATTATATAGATGATGGTTTCCTTGCCGGTGGATGACAATGACCACAAGCATGGAGGCTTGTGAACTTAATGGAGTCCAAGAATTGATGGAGATGGATCAAAGCGGAGAACAAGCTATGGTGCAAGTGTGTGGAACACTTGACTAGTTGTGATGTAGATATGGCCCGATCTTCTGAGAGGTAAGGGGATAAACTCGAATTTGGGGAACTCGGCGTCGACAACCCGGCTTGAATCAGACACGATCCAACCCCGCAACTGTTACACCAAGCACAACTTGATTGTTCCTGCAAGCAAAATCGAGAACACAAGCAAGAGAGGATAAACACGCAATCTGAAATTACAAATATGGATGAAGCGAATCACAAGAAAAGGTTCAAGCTCTGAATACAAAAGGACTAATCGCCACAGTGGTGTAGAACAAGAACAGGGGCCCTGGATTACTGTAAAAGGACTTGTCACCACAGTTACAATAATTCGATCAAGTTTCTCTCTGGAAAACTGAACTAAACAAAACCCGAAACTAAAATACGACAGCTACTGAGTTTATGTAGGAAACAAAGACGTCCTAGGGTTGGGGGCGCCCTCAACATGGGCTTAAGGCCCGACACGATACATGGCCAAGTTGGCCCAAAATAGGTGGCACAACACCTTGTCATGGTCACATATTATGACTCACGACCCTTCTGGAGCTAGGACCAGAACCAAAACGACGACGTCGTTGTCCCCTTTCCAACGCATCAAAGAATGCCTCGTTTGGACGTCGGATATGGGAAATATCATCAAAACCGTGAAGGGGTGTCGGCTGAATCCGAGACGAACGCGGCGACCGAGTTGGTGATGACTTGTCACTTGGGAAAGGCCATGATATGCGCGTATCCATCATGGTGATGTCCTCATCATCCTCCCCCTCTTGAATTGGAGTCGCCCTCGACTCTATCTCAGCATCAATCTCCTGCAAAAGGTTAGTACTAGCAGAATGCAAAGTACAAGATACATGATCATCGATAGAAGATATATCATGACAAAGCATAGTATAGCAAGGTGCATCATGATTATTACAAAGATCAGTAACAGTAGATATCATAGGAAGAAAAGCACCTCCCTTTAACTGAATAGCCTTATGTTTAACATTAGAAAGTTGTTTGTTATCATGTTTATTCTCAGTATTTTCAGCAAGCAGTTTAAAATGATTTCTAATATCAGCAGGCAATAACAGACACAAAGTAATATTCCTGTCCTTATGTATGAATGTATATGTATTTGTTCTACCATGATGGGCAGCATCCGTATCATATTCCCATGGACGGCCTAATAAAAGCGAACATGCTTCCATAGGTACAACATGAAAAACAGCAAAGTCTTGATAAGAACCTACTGAAAAGTGTATGTGTGCTGATCGAGTTACCTGTGTCGTACCACTATTGTTGAACCATTTGATGTGGTAGGGCTGATGTAGTGCATGCGTGGTCAAGCCAAGTTTGCTTACCAAATCAGAACTTACCAAGTTGTTACAGCTCCCAGTATCAATGATGGTGAGGACACGGCGATTCGCGACAATGAGGTACATGTAGAATAAATTGTTGCGTTGTTGTTCTTCTTCTTGTTCCACCTGAGTGGTCAACACACGCTGTACAATGAGACTAGGAAAACCCGTGGTGGCAGCAATGGAATCAATGGCGATAGTCTCCTGCTCCTCCGTTGAACCTGCAACAAGGTTAGGCATACGAGCAAATTCATTTTCAACATCACTACAACTTTCATACCCATTAGCAGTAGCGATGAAAGCACGACGACTAGGGCAATCCTTCATGACATGTCCCATGCCCTTGCAGCGGTGGCAAATAATGGTGGTGGAGGAGCCACTCCTAGTACCGGAAGTAGTAACCTTCTTCTGGTGTTGGTGCTGCACACTAGACGATTGCGCTTCAGAAGTAGGCGCAAGTGGAAGAATTGTTGCTGGTGGTTTAGCAACCTGACTCTTCAAGTTCTCTACTCCAGTGCGTTGCTGGAGAGATTGCTCAGTGTTGGACCTGCAAAATTGTTGCGGAAGGCATCCCTGTACTTCTCGTTTAGCCTTAAGAGCAATATGATATAATTGGCTGAATCTATTCCACTCTTTATAGTCAACAATATTCTGGATATCACGGTTCAAACCACCAAAAAATCTAGCACTAGTTTCAATATCATCTTCATGTATGTCACAACGTGCTAAACCAATAAGCAATTCCTAATAATATTCCTCTACTGTTTTACTACCTTGTGTCAAAGATTGTAATTTCAAACGTAAATCACGTTGGTAATAAGGAGGAACAAAACGAGATTTCATGCGTTGTTTCAAAACAGGCCAAGTGGCAGGTATAGCAGCATTAGTATTGCAAATATCATTCCACCAAAAGAGAGCAAAATCTGTAAACTCACTAGTAGCAAGTCTAACTCTATGCTCAGCAGGAACTAAATGAGAATTAAATTTTTGTTCAGCAGCAAGTTCCCAATCTAAGTTTGCTTCAGGATCAGCACTACCAGCAGAAGGTGGTATGTTAAATTTGGGCTTAACAAAAGTATCAGTATTACCATGATTGTTATTACCTCCCATACCGTGTCGATTACGGTGAAGACGGTCTGCATCTTGGTCAAAATCATCATCATCAGCAGCTCGTTGAGGTGGAGGTCGTCGTTCAACATCCTCAATGCGGTGGCCAACAGTGTTGATGTGACCCATCAACTCGGCAAACTTTGTTTCCATGAATGTACGCTGGTCCGCAAGAAGCTTCGTGAGCTCGGCCTTGGACACGCAATCATTGAAGTCTGTAGGGGACTCCAACTCTCCAGGTGTCCCTTTCCCTTTCTCTGACATGGTTAAAAGCAAAAGACAAGACTAAACAAAAAGATTAGCCCTATCAACTAGTAGGCAGCAGAAGGTGTAGAAAGTGGAAAACAATATCAGAAGCAATGTATCACAATCTTGCAAGTGTTCTTACCAAAGCCAAACAGGTCGACACAATCTGTAGTTGAGCTTGGGTGTAACAGTTACAAGGAAGAAACCTGTGCTGCAATATGTATAGCTTGGAAGGCTAATATGTATGTCAATGGAACACAATTCAATAACAGATAGTAGCACTAAATAAATGTCCAAAGCAGTGTCCTAATTACTGGCAAAAGAATCGTGTTCAAAAACAGTTGTGACAGCAAGAACAATGGCAAAGAACAATGGCAAAGGCAGCAAGGATCAAAACAGACTTCACAGACTTAGAAATTTCAGGCCGGGGGGGGGGGGCGGGGGTGCAAATCAAAATCTTGATTTTTTTGTATGATTTTTCTAATATTTTTCTGTGATACAGGAACACAAAGGAAGGAACCACAAGAAGTTTCGACTCAAACAGAGGGAAAACAAAGGGTAGGCAAAATCTCAAAGTTTCACCAAAAGCGCTATTTTTGACTTCACAATTTTTTTCTATTTTGAGTCAAGAATCTGCTGTAAAAATTTCAGCCCAATCGGAGCAACGAGCGAAAAGTTATGCCTGTTTTATCGAAGGTATGTCAAGATAGGATTTCAGGGGGGAGGGGGGGGGGGGGGGAAACCGAATCGGGTAGGGTTTTTTTGTTGGCAATAGATTGTGGGTGTAGTGGGTGGGTGACACGATGGTGAATCCAATGGAAAACACGATGGTGATGGTGTGCAGTGGAGATTAAAACACAAATCGAATCAAAACACAAATTCAAACCAGCAACTGAACTCGACTAGGACACAAACTCAACACTACGGACTCTAAAATTAAATTATGCAAAGGCTAAACAATGTCTGGAATGGTGGGGAAATATTTTTTTGTAGGCTTTTTCGTGGACAAAAGGTGATGAACAGAAAGGAATCTAAAGGGGTGAACACGATAATATCTCACGGGGAACCTAGAATCTGATACCACTTGATATAAATATGGCCCGATCTTCCGAGAGGTAAGGGGATAAACTCGAATTTGGGGAACTCGGTGTCGACGATCCGGCTTGAATCAGACACGATCCAACCCCGCAACCGTTACACCAAGCACAACTTGATTGTTCCTGCAAGCGAAATCGAGAACACAAGCAAGAGAGGATAAACACGCAATCTGAAATTGCAAATATGGATGAAGCAAATCACAAGAAAAGGTTCAAGCTCTGAACACAAAAGGACTAATCGCCACAGTGGTGTAGAACAAGAACAGGGGCCCTGGATTACTGTAAAAGGACTTGTCGCCACAATTACAATAATTCGATCAAGTTTCTCTCTGGAAAACTGAACTAAACAAAACCCGAAACTAAAAGACGGTGGCTACTGAGTTTATGTAGGAAACAAAGACGTCCTAGGGTTAGGAGCGACCAGGGGGGGCGCCCTCAACATGGGCTTAAGGCCCGACACGATACATGGCCATGTTGGCCCAAAATAGGTGGCACAGCACCTTGTCATGGTCACATATTATGACTCACGACCCTTCTGGAGCTAGGACCAGAACCAAAACAACGGCGTCGTCATTCCCTTTCCAACGCATCAAAGAATGTCTCATTTGGACGTCGGATGTGGGAGATATCATCAAAACCGTGAAGGAGTGTCGGCTGAATCCGAGACGAACGCGGCGATCGAGTTGGTGATGACTTGTAACTTGGGGAAGGCCATGATATGTGCGTATCCAGCATGGTTATGTCCTCATCAAGTTGTTAGGGCTTTGAGTCCATAGGAAAATTCGGACTATCAAGGGGGTCTAGGTCATTCTCTTAGGTCATGTCTAGTCGGTGATGTGCCAGGTTGCTCTGTGAAATCACAGGCACTAGGTGATAGTGGAGAAACCAAGGAGTTGTTCGAAAAAGCCAGAAAACGAAGTCAAGCGAGGACGACAAGTTTTAGCTTCTGAACATAGAGACCGGACATAGGGGTCTATAGAGACCGGACTATACGGTCACTATGGGGAGTTGTCCAGGACTTAGAGCGAGAAGTAGGACTCTGTCAACAGGTGACTCTATATAGACCAGACGGTCCAGTCTACTAACCGGACGGTCCGGTCAGTTGGAGTGCAGGAACGGTAGAGGAGGTGTATTTTATGGAGGCTCCTAGACTAGAGAGAGAAAGTGGGCCGGACGGTCCGGTCCGGTGACCGGACAGTCCGGTCAGTTCAGAAGATTGCCTGGATAGAGGAGGCCAACGGCTTGGGAGAGCCGTTATAGAGTGACAGGATGGTCCGGTCAGGCAGAGACCGGACAGTCCGGTCGGTGTGTCCAGAAAGGCAATTTCATGGAGCAACGGCTAGTTTGAGGTTGGGAGCCTATATAACTTCGTTGTTGGGGCCTTGGAGACCTCTCTTGGCCAGTGGAATACCTGAGAGCATTTGGTAAGATTCAAGAGGAAAAGAGGAGAGCACTAGAAGGAGATATTGCATATCTTGAGAGTGCTAGAGAAGAGTAGCTTGAGCATCTTGCACATCTAAGGCTAGGATGTCCTTGAGGGTGTGATCTAGATTGTTACTCTTGGTCTATGGTGAGACCTAAACTGGTTATGTATTGGTGATCGAGTCTATCGTGATCGGTTATGAAGGCCGTCACACGGTTTGTACATGGTTTGAGCCGCCGTTGAAAGGGGCATCGCTAGTGAGCGCCCGTGTCGACTCGGGGAGTCCGGCAAGTTCTTGAGGGAGGCGAGCTTATGCTTTGTGCAGCGGTGACGCACATCGTGTCTTCACTCTATGAGTGATTGCGGGTTCGTGGGCGAGAACTCCACTTGGTGGCGGGAGGGACCGGGACTCCGGTGGGAGTGGTCCAACGAGGATTAGGGGAAGACGCCATCCTTCCGAGACCTCGGGAAAAAATCATGAGCATTCCTTGACCCTCTCTTTACTATTCCGTATTTGTATGCTCTAGTGAGTAGGGTGATTTGTGGCTTACATAGGCTAGTTTGATTGGCTTTCGCACTTTATCTTATCATGTACACTAGCATGTGTAGGGTCTTGGCCTACTAGAATTGCTTAGGTTTCCTTATCTTGTTAGACTCAAATAGTAGAACTTGAAGGAATTGGATTCGTGAGCGGCTTACCGATTCACCCCCCCCCCCCTCTCGGTACGCCTTCGGTCCTTACAACTACAAATACCAATCAACATATCAAGGGAGGATGTCGTGGCATGGCAACACATCAAAACAGGCCTATTTATTGTCCGACGGCCTATCATTCACACAATGGCAATTCCAATTTAGGAGTAGGAACCAGGGAAACCACGCAGAGGATACTGGTAGTAATCAGGTATGGAAGACTTTATGGAACCTTGACCTGCCAGGGAAAATTAAAATCTTTGGGTCATGGGCAATGCATGGATTAATCCCATGTAAGAGTATACTAGCAAATAGACATATTGGTAATGTGGGGGGCTGTCCATGGTGCCCATCTGGATGCGAAGATATCAAGCACATGATGTTCCTGTGCGACAAAGCCAAAGAAGTATGGACATCAATGGGAATATGGGGAACAATTGAAGAGGTAACTCGAGCAGATAGATCCAAATCAGTTATAATTGAAGAAGTAATCCGCCTGGGCAAGAAAATATTACAACTGAGAGGATTGGGCTTAGCGGAGCTTGTTCTCATAGCAGGGTGGTATCTATGGTGGGAGAGAAGGCAACATGTTCATGGTGAGACTATACAGACCCCCAACAGATCTGCAATGGCCATTGTTGCACTAACGACCAACTATCAGGGGTCGATGAAGAAAACAATAGTCAAACATGAAGGTTGGAAGAAACCAAGGGAGGGACAATTGCTTTTGAATGTAGATGCGGCTTTTGACTCCGACTCGGGAGCCGGAGGAACCGGGGCTATTCTCAGAGCCTCTTCAGGGGGATGTATTGTGGCTACCCAAAATTTCCTACCATATATGGCAGATGCACAAATGGCAGAAGCGGTTTCTTTGTTGGAGGGCTTAAGACTGGCACAATTAGTGGGAACTAACCGCTTCATCGTACATACAGACTGCCTGCAAGTGGTAAACACTATGAAGGATGGAGGTTTCTCGGCAACTACTACAGCGGCAATCTATGATGACTGTATTTCTATTTGGCTAGAATTTGCGGAGGTGATGATCGAGCACTGCTTTAGAGAAGCCAACCATGTAGCTCATACGTTAGCAAAGAATGATTTTGATTCTAACTTCTCTTGTAATTGGGGTGAAGAACCCCCAGGCCACGTCCTTGCGGCTATGGCAAACCATGTAACCTTATTATCCAATGAGTAAAACATGCCACATGGCGTTCCCTGAAAAAAAGTGTTTCATCGCCCCGATTTGAATTTTTATCACTGAGCAAGTTCTACCCACCCGTATGTACCCGTCCATCAATCACGTGTGTATTTTCTTTCTTCGACGCCACCCCGTACTCTCCTCTGCGCCTCCACGCCCCCTCTGTCCTGACCATGGCTCTGGGGCAGGCTAAGCCGAATGTCCTCCCCAACCGTCATCGGGAGGGCCAGGGCGGATCATCCATGTTTGACGTCATGATATCCTGGGCTTTTCTTTGCCGTTGGAATCCATCTCTACGCCAATAAAGAGCCGGCCGCCACCATCCAAGGAAGAATGACGGGAGAAGTATATATGGTAGTAGCCACAAACCAGCCAGGAGCCACGGCATACGGACTGGTCATGGACTATCGTCGACTATCGATCTTGGTTTTAATCCAAACAAGGTACATATTATTTTTTGATGCAGAACAAGGTACATATTGCCCACCTGAAGTTCTCTTGCCCCGCACATGATTCTAATTACGCAACTTTCCTTTTCCATTCGATTTGATTCTGCATTGCTTGTGTCTGATATACATCGATCCGATCTCATGTTAGTTTGTGTGAAAATCAATCCGGTCTCATGTTTGCCAGCAAGAGGAGGACCAAGGGTAGGGGAAGAATCTGGTCGTGCCCTTGTTGGAAGAGGCGACACGCCATGGTTTGGATCGTTTTGTTCGTTCCTTGGTGGCGCAGATCGATGTCTAGTCAAACGGTTACATTTTGTCCAATCTGGTATGTCTGCATCATACAATATGTTTTTTTTTCCAAATTATTCATTCTAATGTAGTAATTTTTGTTGATGGATTTTTTTACCGCATCAAACAGAACTAATAATATTCTTGTGTTTCTCAGAACAGGTTAAATGCCATTACAATTGGTTATATAGTACACTGGATCATTGCCTTGCAGCATCGAATATGGGTCTGCGATTATTGTCTAAAAGAGAACTAGGCCGTCCTCTATGGTGATCCACAGTCTTGCCCCCATCCCCGTTTGTTCTGTCACCCTCCTACTCTGTTTTTTTCTCACCAGCCTGTAAGCTACCCCAGTACCCCCATCTATGCCCACCCAATAATCACGGCGTGGTTAATCATGTAAACATCATTTCCTTTGATCGATTTCGATCGCAATCCTCTCTTTCCTTTTTATCATTCAGTAACCCACACAACACCACCTTTCATTAGATTGGTGACGAGTGGTTCAAGCATTCCATGACCTTCTCCGGTTTGATCCATGCATGGTGTTTCCGTGACTAAGTAGGTGAGGTTGAAGTTGGCTGTTTTCATGATCCAATCCATGGTCTGGTCTCTATGCCCATATGTTGGATGTCGTAATTTGGGGATGACTAGGCTCCGGTCAACCGGAATATTATTTTCTTCCTGTCACTCTTAAATGTCCAAGCTCCGCTTTCCACCAGGTTTCAGCGGACGGGCGCATTCAACCGAAAATTATTGGACCTGTCGTTGTCGGTCTGACACGTGATGACGTTATCCTTTTTTGCAAACTAAAAAAAAGCGTACACTTCAAACCGTGAATCCAAATGGAAAACCGATTTCACTATCGTATTCTTCGTGACAGATCTTTTAACCCCACTCCACTATATTTACATATTTTATCAAAAACAAATAAAAATGTTCATGCAACAATTGTGTTTGATGAGACAACATTTTATTTTATTCTTCCAGCATTTTTATTTTTTATATTAATATTTTATTTTGTTCTTCCAACATTTTTATTTGTTGTGCCAATATTTTATTTTATTCATCTAACATTTTATTTTTTAAAATATTACTTTTGTTTGTTGGTCCAACATTTTTCTTGTTCATCAATATTTTTATTTTATTGGTCCAATATTTTTGTTTTGTTTGGTCAACATTTCAATTTTGTTGGTCCATCATTTTTTCTTGTTGGTCAATATTTTTATTTTATTAATCTAATTTTTCTAAAAAATAAATTAAAATATAGTCAAGCGTGGTCTAATTTTGAAGATCTCATTACAAGAAACATAATTCTAAAATTGTATTTATATTTTGGACAACAGAGATTAAAACATTGGTTAACAATTAAAATGTTAGATGATCATAATAAAATGTTGGATTTGAATGGCCCAAACCATGTAGTAAACACTAAATCTCTAACTCATTTGTACACTAAATTATATAACTTCTTACATAATAAATTCTCTAATTTTTTTCACACTAAAATCTCCAACTCCTTTATAACAAAAATTCTTCAACTCTTTTACACACAAAATTCTACAACTCCTTTGCATACTAACAACTCATTTGTACAAAAATTTTCCAACTCCTTTGCACATTAAATTCTACAACTTTTTTGCACACTAAATTCTACAAATACTTTGCATACTAAATTATCCAAGTCCTTGATACACTAAATTCTCCAACTCCTTGACATACTAAATTCTCCAACCCCTTGACACACTAAATTCTACAACTCCTTGACACACTAAATTCTATAAATGTATTACACATTAAATTCTCCAATAAGTGACAATTTTTATCACCGTAAGAGATGAAGTTGGATTCTAGGGTCCAAATCATGTGGCAACAAACACTAAATTCTCTAACTCCTCTGCACACTAAATTCTACAAATGCTTTGCACACTAAATTCTACAAATGTGCATTGAACACTAAATTCTTCAACTTCTTGACACACTAAATTCTCCAACTCATTGACACACTAAATTCTTCAACCCTTTGACACACTAAATTCTTCAACTCTTTGGCACACTAATATCTACAAATGAATTGCACACTAAATTCTCTAATGAGCTGACAATTTTAATCACCATAGAAGATGATGTTAGATTCTAGGACCCAAACCATGTAGCAATAAACACTAAATTCTATAACTCCTTTGAACACTAAATTATACAAATGCTTTGCACACTAAATTCTTCAACTCCTTGACACACTAAATTCTCCAACTCTTTGACATACTAAATTCTCGAATCCCTTGACACACTAAATTCTACAACTGCTTGACACACTAAATTCTACAAATGCATTACACACTGAATTCTCTAATGAGCTGACAATTTCTATCACCGTAGGAAATGATGTTGGATTTTAGAGCTCAAACCATGTGGCAATAAACAATAAATTCTATAACTCCTTTGTATACTAAATTCTATAAATGTTTTGCACACTAAATTCTGCAAATACACTGCATCGTTCATTGACATGATAGAACATCATGTAGTGCAACAACATAAAATGAATATGGAAAAAAATTGAGAATATTGTTAAGGCTACAAAACATAGTGCTGAGTGATCATCAAGAGAAGTGAGAACAAAACTATGAAGAAAATGTTGAGCTATAGGTGTGTCGTTTAGGCTATGTCTTGGAACAACAAAAATTGGTGGTTGCTGTTGGTGCACATAGACTGCTGAGAAAAAAGAATATTAAAAAATAAAAAATAAAGTGAGAAACAAATAATTAAAAAATATTGAGCCATCAGTATGTCGTTGAGGCTAAATATTGAGACAACAAAGAGAAAGAGAAAAAAATGTTGAGCCATCATTATATTGATTGGGCTACGTGTTGGAACAACAAAAATTATCTCACGCTGATGCTATTATACAAGTTTGAAAAAATATGTTGCTACAACGAAAACAAAAGATGAGGAAAATATTGGAACAACAAAAAATGAATAAAAAATTGATAAAACAATAAAACATAGTGTTGAGTCATTATCAAGAGTAGAAAGAAAAGAAAATATTTATCCATCAGTTTATCGTTTAGGCTACATATTAAACAACAAAATCTGGTTGATGTTGATGCTCTTAGAGAACAAACATCTAAAAAATTGCGCAACAACATGAATAAAATGTTGAAACAACAAAAATTATGTATAACTTTTTTGGATGAGACTACAGAACAAAATGGCAGAATAAAGAAATATGGAAAAAATTGTTGAAGTCACAAAAAATAGTGTGTTGACTCATAATCAAGAGAAGTGAGCGAAAAAAATATTGTAACAACAAAAACAAATAGATGAGAAAAAATGTTGGGACAACAAAAAATGAATATAGAAAAATATAGATAAGGCTACAAAACATAATGTTTAGTCATCATCAAGAGAAGCGAGGAACGAAATAGTTACAATGACAAAAACAAAAAGATGACAAAAATATTAGAACAATAAAAAATGAATACAGAATAAAAATATTGCTATAACAAAAACACAAGATGAGAAAAATATTGGAATAACAAAAAATGATAAAAACATAGTGTTGAATCATCATCAAGAGTATTGAATGATAAAAAATGTCGATCACGTTGTTTTTAAGAAGAATGTTGAATCATCATTTTCTAGGAAACGATTGAATTGCTATTATATGAAAAAAATTAAAACAACTTTTTCTTGGAAATCATGTTGAATGATCATTAGAGTCATTGTAAAAATGCTGACCACCATTTCTAGAAAAATTGTTGAGTGAACATTTCCAAGAAAAATGTTAAATCACCATGTTTCTAAGAAAATGTTGAATCACTATTTTTTACAAATCCGTCAAATCAAGATTTTGTAGAAAACTATCAAATCACCATTTCAGTCATTAAGAAAATATTGATAACCTTTTCCTAAAAAAGAATGTTGAATCATCATTTTCTAGGAAAAAAATATTGAATCACCTTGTTTCTAAAATGTTTAATCACTATTTTATTAATAAGTTATATAAACATTTTCTACATAAAATGTTGTTTCGTCATTTTCTTCAAAAATATTGAGTCGGATTTTTTTTAAAAAAATGTTGAATCGCTATTTATAAAGAGCAGAAAATAAGCACTCCAAACGGAAACGTAGAAACAAAAAGAAAGAAGAGTTGATATAAAAATGAAAGAAAAGAGGAAGAAAATAAAAATTATGATTTATTGCTTTCCCATTCGACGGGCCCTACCTTAGTTAATTATCATGCGCCAGCTACGAGCGAAGCGCTTCAGCAGTTCATTATTCCGACAACTCGTTATGGTCACGTGAGGGTGGGACCAGCCTACCTCTTCAGACATAGCGCACGCACAAGGTCACCTTTTTTATTCCAAAAACGGTTTGACCAGAGAAAACGAATCCTCCGGTGACCGGAGTATAGCAAATCCCCGTAATTTCCCCCCATGATTTTGCACAATCCGGTGTTTATGCATGTACAATGTACGTGATCATCAGGTTTACATGTTGAAGTTTTCTCTACATGTGTTTATGCAGTGCAAAACTTTTTTTGCACTTATGAGTAGGTAATCCCTGTTTGGATGCGGTGGTGGGAGAATTCCATAACTGAGACACGCCGCCGCCGATATAGAGGCGGACCAGGCGGGATCTCTGCATCATGCATGGACGGGTGTGCATTAGACGGAGGCATTCCTTACTACTGTGTTGTTATCTTAGAGCATTTTTAAAATCTTTTTGAAAAATGAATTTTAAAAGAATATTTTTTAGAGCAGCCCAATAATTATTAAGAAGAAGTTTTATTATCTCTTCCAACTGTTCTTCCTAAAGATAGATCAGAAAAATTTTTAATTGCGCCACGTCACCATCTGGGACTACAACAACATTAATTTCCTTCTAAATACAATTATTGACGTCTCTAATTTTCCCCTCGTTTCTAACTATAAATGAGGAGAATTTAGAGAGACTAAATCTATGAGTTATTTAGGGGAGCTGTTGGAGATGATTTTTTAAATCCCATTAATTTAATTTAGGGAGAGTTTTTAAAAAACTTTTAGAGATGCTTTTATCGTTCCACCACCATTGCCAACATCAGCCTAATTTCAAATTATTTTTTAGTGAGTTGTTAGAGATGTTTTTAGATTTTTAAAATTTTAGTCTAAAACAAAAACTATCTTAATAAAAGCTCCATAATTTATTTGTCTCTAGATCCAGAAATGTCTTGCTCTTGAATTCGCAACTGCGCACTGATGCACGAGATGCAAATATCTTCACGCTCTTACGCTAGTATCGTGCGTTGAAAATGTACTCTAATTCAATGTTCTTGTGGTTAGATGCGTTTTTATACATTTGTGGTTTGATAGTTGACGAGAGTGAAAATTGTTGACTGCGGTCTTGGTGAAAAACAAAAATAGTTGCTTGAAGAATATTTCGTGCAAGGCACAGATCTTACACCATCGTGATGACTAAGGGTGTGTTGGTTTCTTGGGATCTAAATTTTAGTGGGATCATATTAATTATTAAAATATTATAAATAATTATTAAAAATATATTAAATATAAAGCTAATTACAGAGTTGAATACGCATCAGCGTGACAAATTTATTAAACTTAATTAAGTTATTATTAAGAGATGTTTACTGTAATATTATATTATTTAATCATGATCTAATTAGTTTTAATAGATTCGTCTCATCGTTCAGAGAGAGGGTTATGGACTAAGTTTTGTCAGTAATATATATTTAATACTCCTAATTAGTATCATAATATTCGATAAGATAGGTCTAAAAATCAGAGGGGTGGAAACGAACACACCCTAAAGCTAGTTTCAGTGGAAATTTCATTGACATTTAATTATATATCATATCAGATAAAACGCTGATATGGCTAGAAATTAATTAGGGAAGAGAGCAAACCCGTATCATCCCAGTGAAAAGCTTCCGGCGTCGTTTCCAACGAGAAGAAACCCAAATGAAACTCGACTGAGGCCATCCGTTTAGTTTTCCCGATCCCGTGCGCCCCCTCGCTTCCCCGCCGCTCTCCGCGCGCTTTGGCCCTTGCCCGTGCTTCCCGCCCGCGCTGCTGTGATTCCCGCGCGCGCTTTTTCCTCCCAGTCTCCCGCGCGCGCTCTCGTCTTTTTCTGCTACCTGCCAACAAATCAATCCCGTGTCGCCTTTTTCTGCATGGATCCTGGGAACCAGGCACACGGCTCTCGCCAGGTCACTGCTCCGTTCGTGGAGATGAGTTCGGCAAGGCGGGGCTCCGGCAATCGAGGGAAGAAGGGAAGCAGCAGATCAACTCGGGGAACAATGCCTCCATGGATCAACCGGATAACCTTCAGTCATCTCCAACAGGCAGTTCGCGGATGCCGGCGCTGTAGCCCTCTACGCCACAACAACGCGCTGGTCTATGGCCCGGCTCTGGAGGCAGCATCCGCACGAATTTCCCACCCCGTGAAGGAAGCAATCTCCCAAATTCATGGTATATTTCCTATCTGCTCTGTTTATGTGGTACTAGTATGTCAACTCAGTTCAATTCATTTTCGTTTGTAGCTTGTCATGTCGATTGAAGGTCATGAGAAATTCAGTTCAGTTTGTAGCTTGTCAGTTAAGCTCAGTTAGCTGTTCGTAGTTCAGTTTGTTTTTGGTTGCCTGTGCTATGGCCAGAACTGTGTATGTTCAATTAGTGTTGGATTTTAGATGTTCAGTTAAAGATTTTGCTGTTACGGTGAATTATTGATGTATAATTTATGACTTATATCATTCTTAATGCTCTGGTCATATCTGAATTATTGTGTATGTTCAGTATATTATTTGTTGAATCATCCGAACTGAATTTCTTCTTTATTTCTTCAGTAATAGATCGAACTCAATTGTGTTTACTTGGACTTTTTACATAATTCAGGGGTTATCATCCACAAGGTGGATTTGTTAATCTACTACAGCAACCATATTTTCCTCCAACGTCACAGGGGGAGAATTTTCATTTTGTGGGGCTTATCAATCAGAACTTGTATGGAACATCATCTCCCGTGCCTAATTCCAATGGGACTCCAACACCTGAAGTACCATAAGGTATAGAGATTGATGATGTTGAAGCAAGTAGGCCAGCAGGAAAGAAACGATGGACACATGAGGAACAAATTGCACTGGTAATCATGACAAAGTGCCAATTCGTTGTATGTCATAGCTGAAGTTGTTACTCAAAATTATTTGATTTGCATTTTGTAGGCAAATGCTTGGCTGAACAATTCAAAGGACCTGATATATGGGAGTGATAAGAAAGGCGAAGCATTTTAGAAGGAAATCACTGAAGAATTTAACAAGAAAGCACCAGAAAACCGTAAAAGAGAGTAACCAATTGAAGATTCAGTGGTCACGCCTAAAGACTTCTATCAATGATTTTAATGGCTTTTGGAGTACGGTAACTAAACTGCATACAAGTGGATACTCTGAGGATCAGTTGATGGATGAGGCACAAAAGTTGTATACAAGTAAGCACGGGAAGCCTTTCACATTGACTCATGGGTGGAGGATTCTCAAGAATGAGCCAAAATGGTGCACATATATTGAACGATTGGAAAAGGAAAAGAACAAGAGTGTGACCACTGAAGTTATAGATGATGACAGAGACCAACCTCGCCCCATTGGAAGAGAAGAAGCCAAGGCCCAACTCAGGGGGAAGCGCAGAAGAGATTATGGATGGTATTGTGATCTTAGGAGAGAACATGAATAAGATGGTTGAAATGCAAAAAGAGCGTAAAGTGGAACGGGAAAAAGTGTCACAAATCCAGCTTGAAATCTCAAAGACAAATCTGAAAGCTGCAAAGGAACAGAAGGAGGCAAGGTTGCTTGAAGTTTATAATTCAATTCTCAAACAAGATACAACTAAGATGACTGACCAAGAAAAGGCTAGGCGAGAGAAGACATTGGAGAAGATGGAGCAAAAGTTGTTTACTGATGATGGCACTGGAGAAGATGTGGAAGATGGAACAAATCGGTATAGTCATGAAGCAATTTAGTATTCTCTTAGCAAGTAATGCCTAGACCCTAGAAGCAGTATTATGAACCAATTTGTAACGGTTGATGGTTGGTGTTAATTTAGAAGCTTTTATCTGCTGAATATTTACTTGAAGGTTGGTGTTAATCTATAATTGCAAACTAACTACTTCTCTAAATGAATGTCACTGGTTTTCTTGTGTGAATGCAGTGTTTTTTCTAGTGTGAACGTAGCATATGATGGCAGCTCGGTAGTCACGTGTATCATGAAGGGTCATTGACTAAAATAATTTGAATGCAATTTTATTTACAGGTGTGAACATACACCTTGGTTGCATGCACTTTATCTATATATTGTACACAGCCACAATGTCATCAGATCATCCCACAAGCCGCAATGTCATCTGATCAAAATGATTCATCGAGCAACACCCTAGACCCACATAATCTATTAGATTATTTTCTTGCTGAAGATGAAATCGTAGATGATTTAGTTGGTGAGACAACAGTGCTTTTGAAGGCTGCTGTCGAAGGTCTTCAAGATGTGGCGTCTGATCATCGGCTTAATCCAAGGAAATACATCAGAAGGCCACGTGAGTTGTATCATCAACTTCTAGTGAATGATTACTTCTCAGATAATCCCCTTTATCCACCTCACATATTCCGTCGAAGATTTCGTATGTCGAGGCAATTGTTCTTATGTATTATCAATGCCTTGGGTCAGTGGTCTAATTATTTTACTACAATGATTGATGCTCTTAATCAGCAAGGGCTCACGCCATTACAAAAATGCATGGCGGCTATTCGCCAGCTAGCTAATGGCAGTGCTGCAGGTCATCTAGATGAACACTTGAAGATGGGTGAGACAACTGCAATGGAGGCTATAAAAATTTTTGTTGATGGGGTTATAACAGTTTTTGGTGGCCACTATTTGAGGCACCCCACTATAGAGGATGTTGAGCGTTTATTTAAAATAGGTGAGAGTAGAGGCTTTCCCGGCATGTTCGGCAGCATTGACTGTATGCACTGGCAATGTGAAAGATGTCCAACTGCATAGAAGGGTCAATTCACTAGGGGTGATCAAAAGGCCCAACAATGATTCTTGAAGCCGTGGCTTCTCATGATCTTTGAATTTGGCATGCATTCTTCGGTGTGGCAGGTGCCAATAATGACATCAATGTCCTACAACAATCGACTCTATTTATCAAAACACTGAAAGGCCACGCGCCTAGAGTGCAATATACGGTGAACGGGAATCAGTACAACACAGGTTATCTCCTCAGGATAAAATATATCCTGAATGGGCTGTATTTGTGAAGTCAATATCCTTACCCCTCACCAAGACAAGTTATTTGCAGAGCACCAAGAAGGAAAGAGAAAAGACATTGAGCGAGCTTTTGGTGTCTTGCAACATCAATTTTGTATGTTGAAGCGACCGGCTCGCCTATATGACCGAGGGCAGCTTGAGAAAATTGGGCAAGCTTGCATCATCCTTCATAATATGATAGTTGAAGATGAAAAAGAAGACGGCATCGAAGAGAATCTTGATTTGAATGAAGCTCCAAGTGCAATGATTGTCCAAGAACCGGAATTGCCTCCATAAGAAACTCCTCCATTTGGAAGAGTGTTAAAAACAAATCAAGATATTCGGGATCACTCAACTCATGTACAACTTATAAGAAGGATTTGATTGAGCACATTTGACAAAAGTTCAGACACCACTAAAAAATTATCTCTATGTAATTTTATTCATATTTGAAGTAAAATGCCCTATTTTGTTGAAAATTTATTTGTGCTAAAATAACCATATTCTCATATGCTAGCATTTCTAACTGTTGCAAGTGGTTACATAATTTGTATGACACATTTGATCACAACATCATGTAGAAATTTTATGTTCTGTCAAACCTATGAAACTGTGCATTGAGGGAGCCTGTTTCATTTTCCAGACCAAAGCAAACAATCTGATGTGGCACTCTTGATAATTATGAAATGAAACTATGGACTGAGACTGCCCTAATGCAAATGCGCACCATTTCACTCTGGAGACTGAAAGTGCAAAGATCAGAACTCCATTCCTAAACATGTATTCCCAGAGCACTGCAATCGGTAAACACAGGGTACAATACTATTCCAGAGAGATAATCCACCGGATATCTCCACGTGGAACAAGATAAAACATTCTAACTGTAGCTTCTGACAAACAATTACTCCAGATAGCCTCCCATCATCACATTAGAATAAAGAGGTACCCTTGCCCTTCTTGTCTCCACCGATTTCGAAGTGCTTGCACCTCTGAAGCAGCAAGCAATAAATGTATCAGACAACCAGGAATAACTGAAGGGTGAAAAACCAACAGGAGAACAATAATAGTACCTTGATAGCGTGCTGAGAGTAGTGCTTGCAGCTCTGGCACTGGAGCTTCAGCACAATCTTCTTTGTTGTTTTCGCCTGAAACGCAGCAATGTATCAGTAACTTGAAGCAAAGAAACCACAAAGTAAATAACACTAAGGTATCTATAGAAGCAACCTTCAACCACACTTGTAATATGGAAAGACTAGGAACGTCAGGATCAAACCTTTTTGTGGAAAACAGGCTTTGTCTGCCCTCCATATCCGGACTGTTTGCGGTCATATCGACGCTTTCCTTGAGCTGAAAGGCTATCCTTTCCCTTCTTATACTGGGTAACCTTGTGAAGGGTGTGCTTCCTGCATTCCTTGTTCTTGCAGTACGTCTTCTTGGTTTTGGGAACGTTCACCTACAGAATGAATAGAGCATATTAAGTCCAAGGTGGACAGACAGATGAACAGAATGGATGAATAAATTTAACAGTTGATCATTCATATCTTTAAAATAACTACTCACTGGATCGAAGTGTACCACTGTAGGCAACAAACCAAGAGCACAAAATGACCAACTCACGTTGATAGAGAAACAAAATATATGTGCACCATGGCCAAAAAAAATCTTGTAAACTTATGAATAAATGCAAAGTAAAGAAGAACTTAGCATTAGGGAAAATAGCAACCATGTGCCACTTAAATTAAATTTACGAGTACATGACAAACTTATTCACAACAAACAAAATAAGTTTTACGACAGCTAGTAGCATAAAAAATCGAGATAAACTAAGGTACCAGGAAAGACATACAGAATTACAGTAAACTTATCTAAAAAAAATGCTATTTCGAGCTCAGATGCTTTTAAAAGGAAAATGCCATTTCGAGCTCATACGCTTTCTTTTCAAAAGGAAGAAAAACAAAGTGAAGGCTATAGTCAGTAGTCACATAAAAACTTAAAAAGCTAGACCATTGCAAGAGGAAACTTAGGAGAGCTCTCAGTTCCTTTTGTATCACCTCACTAATTCTTAACTTGTCTCTTAAGGGAAGTAAAAATGATCCCAAAAGACAAAATAATTAAATGTGGATACTGAGTTATATTATACGCCTTCATACATAAGAGGAGCAACAAAAGAACAAGCATTAATACTGCAACAAACAGTCAAGTACAATATCACACAGATTCTTCAAAGATTCTGAAGCACACAGAATCTATTTAACTCAGTAGCTGTAAACAATCACATATTCATGTTTGCCTACTGTAAAACAAATTTACATTTAGTGGTTATACATGTAGTCAGCATCTCGCCCTTCAGTTAAGGGCTAATGTTAACCAATACTAAGATAACTAATACAAGACACATTTCTTCCTATTAAGATACACACGACTGACCAGCACCCTGTCACGCAACCATCTGGTGACAATTCTTGTTGCCATTGAACACAATAGTAACACATAATAGAAATTTATATTTAGAAACAACGAAGATTTTAGCATTTTGCATTATTTCAATTACATCCTAAACCACGCTAGATGGTTGACCCTTCACATAGAGCCACCAAAACAGAACAGGACTGCAATCAAACCCAGCCTACCTGCGCCTTCAACGGTCTGACGGATGCCTAATAATCAAGTAAACAAAGGGCTTGCGCGCTAACTGATCGCCGCCTCGAACTGACATCAGAATCGAAACAACAAGCGAAGAAACGCAATCGCTGAGCGCATCCTATCACGTACGAAGACCGCAGCGGCAGAATACAAAGAGACTGCTGGATGCTGACAAGGAAGATGCAGGAGGCAAGGAGTGAATCACTCACCATGGCTGCCGATCTACGGTTTCCTCCTTCGAAGGTGCGTCCTCGCGGCGGCGCGAGGTCGAAGCGGAAAACCCTAGCTGCTTGAGCGGGGTTGTCGCAGTGAATGATATATTAGACATGTGGGCTGGGCCTAGGTAGCTTTGGAGTCGTATGGCCTCATGGGCCGGTAATCATGTGATATATTACAGATATTAGCAAAGTGTCTATGCCTGTTTTAATTAAAATACTTCTTCTGTTTTAAAATTATCGTTTGACTTTTTTTACTACTTTTGATCATTCGTCCTATTAAAAAGATTTTATAAATATAATATATTTTTTATGATTTATTTTATTACTAGATAAAATTAAAGTATAATTTATAACTTTTTATATTTGAACAAATATTTTGAATAAGACAAACGGTCAAAGATGATAAAAAAAAGTCAATGGCAACAACAATTTTGGAATGAAGGGAGTAAAACATTTTGTATGGTTTAAATAAAAAATTATTTATACAATATGTTAAATATATATAACTAGCAAAATACCCGTGCGTTGCCACGAGTCTTTGTTAAAAAAATTTATGATTAGAATATAAAGTTAGAAATTGAATCCAAATCAGTTTCATACCTTTCATATCAAGTATCAAATTTCAAAAATCATAACTCTCTTATCCGGAGCTTAAATTAAGCAAATTCTGACTCTATATTGTAGCTCTCAAAAAGTTCTATAACTTTGGTATTCAATGGAAGTACAGATCCTGCCGTTTAGGTTTTCAAATATGCGATGCAAATGTATTTGTTCTGATTCGGACTTCTCTACGCAGGTCTCTGTGCGGGGCCCATATCTTCTAGCTCTAAAGTCCAAATAATATGATCCGCATATGTATCGAAAAGGTATCGACGAGATTTACAACTTTCGTGTTTTAACGTTTTCCATTGGAGCAAGATTTCAAGTTCAAAATCGCGTTGCAATGCAGTGCTATTTTGTAGACTGCGTAAATTGATTTTTTTCTTTCACATAACACTTCTAGAATATGGTAAAAAAATGGTAAAAAAAATATTATTTTTGATATATAAAATGATATACTAAGAAACACCAACAATAATATAAATATGATCTTTCATGTAAAAAATGTAAGTAATATTGTATATATCTAATAATTCTATTATGTAAATAATTTATATTTAAGTTATAAAGAATATTTTGTTTTTTAAGTCTATAGCAACGCGCGGACACTTTGCTAGTAATCTATAACTATAAAAGGTTTTTAATTAATCATTTTTTTCTTGAGCATTTGCTCTATTTTTATTTTGCTTTACTTTTTTAGTTTTAAAAAGAATATTTATTATAATAATTTTTTAGTTTGTTATTATTAAAATTCTTGTTATTAGTTTCCATCTAAAATATGATATTAAAGCAATAGATGATTATTATTATTAGTATGAAATATCAAATAGAAATTAGAGTCCAATTCAACAAAGAATTAGAAAATAGTTCAAAAACGACTCAAACTGATTGGTGAATCATTGTAGGATATAAACTGAATATGGCAACGTTATGAACACATCTAGACACGAAAAAAATGATCTAGATGACCTCACCTTAATTAATAAGTTGTAAAAATATTTTTAATATTTGATCATATTTATATTACTGTTGATACTTTTTAGTGTACCATTTCATATGCAGAAGTAACCATTTCTCATAATTTTCCACCATATTCTCATCATAAATATGTTTTTATATCTCTAATATTGACGACATGTAATATTGTTTGAGATGTTATAGAATTAAGTGAAATAACACTAAAAAAGTTTAAAGATGAGAAGTAGCGATATGAAGCCCGACTCCGGATTTCCCACAAGCCCATGACACCTCCGAGATACCTCTGTACGTATATGAAACCCAACATGCAAACCCAACGTCGTGACTGTCGATGCTCAAGACCGGCAGTAAATATATAGGGCTACGTCGAGATCAAGAATTATGATGGTTACACAAGACGCCGAATTATACAGGTTCGGGCCCTCTCAATGAGAGTAAAAATCCTACGTCTTGTGTTCTATATTGAATTGATTATCACGAGATGTTAAGCCTAAATTGCCTCTAACTATCTCCCCCTCCCCTCCATGGGGGGTACCCTGCCGCCTTATATATTCGGTCGACAGGGGGGTACAAGCAGAGTCCTAGTCGTACTCTACAATGGTTCTATATAGCAAGTCTAATCTTTCTTGTCTTGCACTCCAAGCCGAGTCAGTCGGCTTCCTTATTGATGAAGTACCCGGTCGGCCACCGACTTTAGCCTTGTATGAGGATACCCATAAAGCAAGTATCCCATAGCAGCCCCTGAGTGCTTTCTGATTTTAAGCTTTAATTCTCCAAATGATCTAAAGATTATAAATTAGGAAGACCTCATTATCGAAGTTTTTGATAGATCTGGTGCACCGGGTAGGTGTACCTGATCAGGTGTAGCCCCCGACTCTTGTATAATTTGGAGACAAACAAATAATGCAAGAGTCTAATTGTATTAGCTCTTATTAATTTGTTTATAGATATTCAAACCATCAATTTTGAATCTTTTAGACCTCTGGTTATCAAACCCTTGGGTCCTATTGCTAAGTGACCACTTTGCCGACCGATCATTAGACCGGCCGAGTGGCACATATTATTCCCGAGTGATAGGTCGGTCGGAATTTTATGACTCTAGTCATATTCAATATTTAGCTAAATGACTTTTGTCAAAATAGCTCTTCCCTAATTCCAATCACCCGTTCAAGTCCAAATTTGGTAATTCTGGTTATTTGACTTTAGTCAATACCATAACCTTTGAACTTGTACCATATGACCATCAAGTTCTTTGCCACATGATCATCAAATCACATAGATATGGCGAAATAATTCTCGGGTACTTCTCATCAAAGAAGCCCCCGAGTCTCATTTTTCTGGGTTTGTAACCCTAATGGGCTTAAGCCCTTAATTAACCTCTAAGTTAATATTAGGGTCGCACTACAGTACGACCCACCCCGGCCCATGGGACCCTTTAGGTCAAAAAGGCAAGGGTATAAAAGGCTGCACCAGGTTGACCTTCAGTCCACGCCGTATTTGCCCGCGAACTCTTCGTCTTCCTTGCGCCTTCTTTGCTCCCGTGACTCCTCTGTTTTTCCAGCTAGGGTTAGCTTTCTCGCTTTCGGCCACCACAGATCCCGCCGCATTTTGTCCCCGAGCTTTGGCGAAGTTTTTCGAACTCCTTCACTGCGTTCAATCCTGTTCGCGATGGGTCGTAAGAGGACTTCCATTTCAATCCCTGCTTCTTTCGCCGCCGCGTCGTCCTCGTCGGAGGTCGACATCCCGGAGCAATTTCGGGAGTTCTCAAAGAGCAGCCTTTCATAGGCTGACATGAACAAGATGGTGTTGGATGGCATCCTTCCAGAGCAGGCTCGGATCGACTGGAAGGTACCTCGCGAATCCTGCCCCATTTCCATTCACTAGCAGATCGTAGTGTTTCGCTCATTCTTTGAGCATGGCTTTGGAGTTCCCTGCTGCAAAGGCTATTTCCCAAGCGCATTGGACAGAGAGACCCGATCCGACCGATCCTCAAGTGGTCGCCCTGCTCAAGAAAATTGCCGATCTGAAGGCTGAAGGCGTCGATGGCATCACAGTGGCCAAAAGCTTTATCATCCGACGAGTTCAGCCCCTGAAGCTTCAATGTCACCCGACATGGGACTATGTTAATGACGATGAGACCAGGGAGGTGCCAGATCCACCAAATAGCGAACTCTGCCGAAGACGCTTGGTGAAGATGTTTGAAGGGGAAATCCTTCAGGACCATTCTTTGGTCTCAAAGGCGTATAACAAGGGCACATTGCGAGCCTGAGTAAGCCTCAGTCTGCCTTTAGCTAGCCCTTGTTATCCTATCTTGAGATTGTACTCATTGTTTTGATCTTTATGCAGGTGCTGGATACTTATGTATCTCATCCCCCGCTCCCTCAGACCGATACTAAGGGACCTGATTATGTCAAGAAGACACCGCTGACCGGAGCTGGGGGTTCAAGTTCCTCTGTAGGCGCTCGACCAGTCAGCACTCCCATCGTTACTCTGGCCTCCCCTGACAAGCTTCAGAAGTGGACTATCGCGCACCGTCGCCAATATGTGGGGGACCAGGACGACGATGAAGAAATAACTGCCACAAATGCTGGTCATCCTGCTCCTGCAACCTCCAGCCGACCTTCAGACCGACCGGAGCCCCCGAGCCAAACTCAGAGGTCAATGGAAGAGGTAGTGAGGCAAGACTGACCAGCCCTCTCAAAAGAGGAAGGAGACTAATTTTCAGTCAACTTCTTCAAAGTAGAGGCTATGCCGAATCAAGCTCAAGAAGGCTCCCAGGTTTAATCTTTAAACCCTATACTCCTTATCTCTTATTGTTGATCTCAACATCTCCTGATCTCTTTCTTTTATTTATTTATTTATTCTTTGTAGTCGAACAAGTGATTCTCAGAGTGCTCAGGGATCTGAGGATACTCGGTCTGCGCTCCCACTTCGTCCGACTAGTGTGTCCCATTCGGTTGGCAAGTCTTCAAACACGCCAATCGAAGTGGATAGACTGTTTGAATAGACGGTTCCTGCCTCCACTCCCGAGTCTCTGTATCAGACCACTCTGACTAATATCTCTTTGCCTCTTGACAAAGGTAAAAGAACTCTTCCTGCAGATATGCTTGGTCGGCCTGAGGTAGAGGATGCAGAGATTTTGCACCAACACCGGGAGTCCAGCAAGGTAACTCAACATTATGCTTTTACCTTGCTTTGCTCTCATCTTTTAGCTCATTTATCTTCTGCATATCAGAAAGTGTATGCTCTTGTGGAGCGAAAGCAGGCTAGAGTGGAATATCTTGAAGCCGAAACTTTCGGTATGTCCTTGGTCGCCTAATCTTCTTGTCTTTATGTTTTAGACTAACTTCTTATTTGTCTTGCTAGTCACCGGTCAGCAGCTCTCCAAGGCCCTAGAGGAAAACAAGAAGCTGTTGGCCGACCGATAAGAGATAAACAAGGTCTTAGACCAAGTTCGTGCAGATTTGGCTGGTAAGTTTTCCTTCTATCCATATTTAAGCAATCTGCTGACCACTCTAATGCTAAAAGCTTTATTTTTAGCTCGTGGTAAAAAAATCACCGATCTGAAGAAGTTGACTTCCAACCAACAGAGGTTCATTGACGCCTTGAAGGTTGAGAAGGAAAGCCTCTCCAAATTGGCTGAAGACCAGAAGACCGAGATCACTCGGCTACAGGAGGAGCTGAAGGGGTCTGACGCGAAGACAGAGGAGGCTAAGGCTGTCTCCAAATCTTTCAAATGTAAACTTGCCAGTAAGCCTTCAACTTCTTCCTTCTGCTTGATTCTTCTGTTGATCATACTGACCAATAATTATTATTTGCAGCTCTGTCTTATGCCGCTCGGAAAGTAATGAACTATGTTCATGCTAACCGAGTAGAGCAGACCGGTCACTCTCTGGACTACTTGTTAGAGCATGCTTCACAAGCCATTGCTCATAACACTCGCCAAGTGGCGACCAAAGCCGGGAGTCAAGTGCTGGCGATTTGCCAATCCTGGTCTCCTGCTCTACCATTGGACAAGATCAAAGAGGGATTTAACCCCGACCTGACCAACGACCAATGTCAGCTGCTCTTGGATTCCATGCTAGAGACTTCCCAGGCCTTGGTCGAAAATATAGAAATCAATCCGACCGTGTCGACTCCCCTAGCAACTCCAGAGGTCAAACTTCGGGCTGACTCTTCTTCTCCTTCAAAGAAGATATAATCCTGTAATATTGTAAAACATTAGATAGTATTTTTGTAATGATACTTTTGAATAAACTAATCTTATGCTTTTATAGCTTTAGAAGTTTGACAAAGATATCATTGACATGTTTCTATCAAGGGAAACAAAGATTGCATCGGTCTGCCATAACATATTAGGTTGTAACCCGTAACCGCGTAACAAACAGAATCAACCAATCGACATATGACCTCTCACACTTTTAGCTCTGGGTTTAGTGTAGTGGTAGTCTGATGTGCAACACAAAGTATTTAACCATGATGTATAAGTGTAAGACCAAAATAATAAAGACCAAAACTCAAGATCTCAAGATCTTATGATAATAAGTCGGTCAAAAAATAGGCCAAAACCAAAATATGGTTAGACCGAGATGGGACATTATTGCTAGCCCCCTAGCTCGATTGTTTAATAGTATAAATTAAGGAATCAAGACAGATATAGAATGAAAATCATCAGAAAATCTTTCATTAAAAAAGACCAAAATTTCATTCATAAATAATGTATAACTACACAAAATAATAGCTAAGTATAGAAATGACGTAGCTGATTTATGTTCCAGGAGTTTGGAATATCATCGCCGTCATCGTACATCAGTCGGTAAGCCCCCGCGCGAGTGACTTCCTTCACTACGTATGGTCCTTCCCACTTTGGTGAGAGCTTATGCTGATTCTTTATCGATTGCACTCGGCGAAGCACTAGGTCTCCAACTTGAAAATGGCGACTGCGGACGTTCTTATCATAATAACGACGCAAGCCTTGTTGGTAGAGTGCCGACCGAAATAGAGCGTAATCACGCAACTCCTCTGCTGCAATTAAATCAATCACTCGGTTCTCCTCAGAAAGCTTTTCATCGTACGCTTGAACTCATGCCGAGACAAGACTGACCTCAGTCGGCAACATAGCTTCTAAGCCATAGACCAATGAAAAAGGTGATTGTCCAGTAGCCCGACTGGTGTTTGTCCGAAGCCCCCAAAGGACTGAAGGCAACTCTTTGACCCACCGACCGGTATAAGGTTTGAGTCTGTCAAATATCCGTGGTTTTAATCCTTGAAGAATCATACCATTGGCCCGTTCGACCTGCCCATTGCTTTTCGGATGAGCCACTGATGCAAAGTGGATCTTTATTCCCATATCATTGGCAAAGTCTCGGAACTCTACTGAAGTGAATTGAGTGCCATTATCGGTAATGATATCATGAGGAACTCCAAACCGAGTGAATATATCTTTGACAAACTCAATTGCCTTCTTGGATGTAATCTTGCCAACCGGCTTTGCTTCAATCCACTTGGTGAATTTGTCGATAGCAACAAACAAATGAGTGAACCCGCCTGGCGCTTTCTTGAAAGGACCGACAATATCAAGCCCCCAAATAGTAAAAGGCCAAGTCAAAGGTATCATGTGAAGTTGCTGTGAAGGCACATGTGTTTGTTGAGCGAAGAATTGATAACCCTCACACTTCCAAACAACTTGGTGTGCATCTTTGACCGTCGTGGGCCAATAAAACCCTTGCCGGAAAGCCTTGCCAACCAAAGTCCTGGAAGCTGCATGATTGCCGCATATTCCCGAATGAATCTCTTCTACCAACTTCTGGCCTTCAGGAATTGAGATGCATCGCATCAAAATGTTGGAACCACCCCTTTTGTAAAGTTGGTCCCCCACCAACAAGTATCCTCGAGATTGGGTCTCCAATCTTTGCTGCTCATCTGGATCCGAGGGCAGCGTTCCCTTATCCAAATACTGAATAAGTGGATCGTGCCAGTCGGTCTTGGAGACGTCATCGTCAACATGATCAGCAACAATACTCATCAACTCGTCCGACCGGGGAGAAATCATTGGGGAATCCATAACATGTAGGAAAACACCCGGCAGTACTGCAGACCGAGATGATCCTATCTTGGCTAACTCACCAGCCGCTTGGTTATTATCTCGGAGAACATGTGTGAACTTCAATCCATCAAACTTGTCTTCGAGTTTTCGCACTTCTTGGCAATAAGTACTCATGTTATCATCTACACAATTCCAATCCTTGGTAACCTGATTGATGACCAAGGCTGAATCACCAAATATGTCGATGCGCTTAATACCGAGTGACACAGCAATGCGTAGACCGTGTAGGAGAGCTTCATATTCTGCAACATTATTAGACACGCGAAACATGATTTGAAGGACATATCGAAGCCTTTCTCCAGTTGGCAAGATAAATACAACTCCCGCACCTGCCCCTTGTAATTGAAGGAAACCATCAAAGTACATTTTCCAGTACTCGATATCTTGGGTAGTAGGAGGATTTTGAATCTCTGTCCACTGGGCAACGAATTTAGCTAACGCTTGTCCCTTTATAGCCGACCGAGGCGCGAACGTAATAGTATACTGACCAAGCTCAACTGCCCACTTGGCTATTTTTCCTTCAGCTTCTCGGTTATGTAATACCGTCCCAAGTGTAAAGAAGTTTGAGCTTCAATTGGATGAGCTTGGAAATAGTGCTTCAACTTCCTCGAGGTGGTCAATAATGCATATAACAACTTCAAGATCTGCTGGTACCTTGTCTTAGAGGCGCTAAGAACCTCGCTCACAAAGTAGACCGGATGCTGTACTTTTTGCACATGTCTCTCCTCTTTTCGGTCGACTGTCAAAATAGTACTCACAACCTGGGTTGTGGCCGAGATGTAAAGCTGAAGTTTTTCTCCTGGCTCTGGAGGCACCAACACTGGAATACTGCTGAGATGAATCTTTGATTCGTCTAGTGCCGACTGCGCCTCCTCAGTCCAAACAAAGCCGTCTTGCTTTTTAAGCAACCGGAAGAGTGGTAACCCCCTAACCCCCAATCGGGAAATAAAGCGACTCAAAGGTGCCATGCATCCGGTCAGCTTCTGAATGTCCCTTTGAGAATTAGGCGGCTTCATATCAAGGATTGTCTTGATTTTATCTGGGTTAGCCTCTATACCTCATTTCGAAATGATGTAACCGAGTAACTTTCCCGATGGAACCCCAAAAATACACTTTTTAGGATTCAGCTTCATTGAATAATGCCTCAGATTGTCAAAGGTTTCTGCCAGGTCAGAGAGAAGTTTTTCAACTTTCCGAGTCTTGACAACGATGTCATCAACATACGCTTCAGCGTTCCGACCGATCTGAGTGGCAAGGCAGCGTTGAATACCCTGTTGGTAAGTCGCGCCAGCATTTTTCAGAACGAACGGCATAGTGATATAGCAATAGGCGCCGAAAGGTGTTATAAAGGAAGTCTTGATCTGATCTTCGACTCTCAGTGGGATCTGGTGATAGCCTGAATAGGCATCCAGAAATCTTAAAAGCTCACACCCGGCTGTCGAATCTATAATCTGATCAATACGAGGAAGAGCGAAGGGGTCTTTTGGGCAGACCTTGTTGAGATCGGTATAATCAACACACATCCTCCACTCTTTATTCTTTTTAGGTACAAGGACTGGATTTGCTAACCAGTCGGGATGATACACCTCCTTTATAAACTTAGCTTCTAACAATCTAACTATCTCCTTCATAGCGTCCTTGCGATCTTGCGCAAATCTTCTAAGCCTTTGGCGAACGGGGGTAGCCCCTAGAGGTACCCTTAACACGTGCTCAATCTTTTCCCTAGGAACTCTCGGCATGTCAGATGGTTTCCATGCAAAGATATCCCTATTTTCTTGGAGGAAAAGAGTGAGCGCGAGTTCCTATTTTTCATCAAGGTTGACCCCATCATAAGTCACCTTATCGGGGTCCTCAGGATCGAGTGAAATCTCCTTGGTTTGGATGTCATCGGTCTGGATCTTGTCCTTGGTAGGTTTCTTTGTAGGAACCTCCATTCCAGTCTACTCCTCTATACCGACCGCCTTCTGGATCTTCTTTTGGTCTGACAACATCAACTATTTGGTAGCCATCTCACAACTCTGTACATCACAATCAAAAGAATTTCGAAGATCAGAATGGAGGGAGATTATTCCGTTCGGGTCTGGCATCTTAAGGGTGAGATACGGATAGTGCAGAACAGCCATAAACCTGGCCATCGCTGATCGACCGATGATAGCATGGTATGCTGACTCGAAGTCTGCCACCTGGAAGAGGATACGCTCTGTCCTAAAATTATCGCGGGTGCCAAAGGTGACTGGCAGAGTGATTTGTTCAATTGGGACTGAAGTCTTGCCAGGCACAATCCCATGAAAGGGTGAAGAACTCGGTTGGAGGTCATTGATTGACAGACCAAGCTCTTGAAGGGTCCTAGTGAAGATTAGGTCCAAACTGCTTCCTCCATCGATGAGTACTCTGTTGAACTTCACCTCCTTCATAGTCATAGCAAGCACCAATGGGTAGCGACCTGGTTTTGGTTGATGTTTTGGATGGTCCGACCGATCAAAGGTGATTGGCATCTCAGACCACCTCATGTACTGAGGTGTAGCTGGCTCCACCGAGTTAATCTCTCAAAGCTCTAACTTTTGCTTGCGCTTGGATGTATAGGCATCCAGGCCTCTGAAGATGAAGTTTACTTCTTTGCATGGCTCCAGGAACTCTCCTGAATCATCCTTGTCATCATCATCCTTAGGCTTGTCTTTGTTGCTGTTGTTGCACCTCGGGGGATCTTTGGCCACCTTGAGCGTAGCTGTTGCAAAACCCTTCAGATAATAGCAATCCTTTGCTTTGTGGTTTCCCTTGGGATGCCAAGGGCAAATGCCACTCAGCAACTCATCAGTAGACGGCTGGTTCATCCGAGGATTCTTCCGAAACTGGTTCACTGTGTTGACAGCATTATCAGGTTTTCTCTTCTTGTCCTTCTTGGAGGACTCACGCTTGTCCGACCGCTTCTCCTTGCCCTTTCCTCGGATATCATCAAGTGCAGACTCCCCTGATGCATACTTATCAGCAATCTCGAAACACTCTTGAGTGGTGAGCTTGAGATCATGGTTCCTCCGACCGATTTCCCGGACCAGATCGTCACTGCAAATTCCACCCAGGAAGGCAATAATGATTTGCTGATCGAGGACATTGGGGATCTCAGTCTTCTTAGCGCAAAACCGCTTGATGTAGTCACGAAGAGGCTCGTCTCCTTTTTGCTTGATCCGAGTGAGGTCGAAGTGGTTGCCCAGTCGGTTGCAAGTTGCTTGGAAACTTTCTATGAGTTTCTGGTTGAGGTCTCCCCAGGATGTGACTGACTCCTCAGGTAGAGATGTGAGCCATATCCGAACGACAGGATCTAAGCAGACCAGAAGGTAATTAGCCATTACGTAGGAATCACCTCCAGCCGACCAGATCGGTGTGCTATAGAGTTGTAACCACTCTCGGGGATTGGTTTGTCCATCATATTTTTCGATGGGAACCGGCTTGAATCCTTTCGGCCATCGAGCAATGCGAAGTCGAGGGACGTAAGCCTTGATACCATCGATCTCATCATCAGTCAGCATTGGTGACCGCCTTTGTCGGTCTGGGGACGTGGTTGGGCTACGATGGTGGCGTGGGCCAACATTCTCGTCATGACGACGTTGTCAATTGCCATCATTATCGCGTTGGAGACCACCGGCTGGATTCCCTTCTTCTTCGGCATCTGGATCCTCATCCTAGTTTCTAGCAGCAGGATCTACTATATCCACCATGTTGACTGTATGGGGATACGAATAGGTCGATCCGACCGTGTCTTCATCAAAAGACGGATTTGACGTCGCGTCGTATCCGAAGGCGGAGTCTTCCTGCTCGAATCCGAGTGGGATCAATGCAGGGATAATGTCAGACAGACTCGGTGATCGCGCCATGGGGCTGGCTGCGATCGAGTCTGATCTGTAGTTGTTCAGACCTAGGGCTCCATTGTCGCCGAAGTCCGGAGAGTATTGGATGATGGGAAGTTCGGCCATCGTAGTCGACGGAGAATTCCGGCGAGCCTTGTCCCCTACCTGGCGCGCCAACTATCGATGCTCAAGACCGGCAGTAAATATATAGGGCTACGTCAAGACCAAGAACTACGATGGTTACACAAGACGCCAAATTATACAGGTTCGGGCCCTCTCAATAAGAGTAAAAACCCTACGTCCTGTGTTCTGTATTGAATTGATTATCACGAGATGTTAAGCCTAAATTGCCTCTAACTATCTTCCCCTCCCCCTCCATGGGGGGTACCCTGCCGCCTTATATATCCGGTCGGCAGGGGGTTACAAGCAGAGTCCTAGTCGTACTCTACAATGGTTCTATATAGCAAGCCTAATGTTTCTTGTCTTGCACTCCAAGCCGAGTCAGTCGGCTTTCTTGTTGATGAAGTACCCGGTTGGCCACCGACTTTAGACTTATATGAGGATGCCCATAAAGCAAGTATCCCATAGTGACCAAATGACCAAGGATTTCTAGAAGGTTTATCCGAAAGGAAAAAAACAATTTACGTAGTCCAGAAATAGCATTGTATTGTATTGCGGTTTTGGACTTCAAGACGTGCTCCAATGGGAAAAGTGTGACTATGAAAGTTGTAGATATCATAGAGCATTTTCCAGAACATATATGCATCATATTATTTGGACTCTAAAACTATGAGATATAGGCCCCGCAAGGAGATGTGCCTAGAGAAATCCGAGTTGGAACAAATATTTTTACATCATATATTTGGACATAAAAACTTTTGAAACTATGAATCCATTGAATACTAAAGTTGTAGAACTTTCTGAGAGCTACAAGATAGAGTCCGAGTTTGTTTCCTTTGGACTACGGACGTAGGAATTATAATTTTTGAAAGTTGATGCTTAATATGGAAGATATAAAACCGACTTGGATTCAATCTCTAACTTTGTAGACATGAAGTGGATGATCGCACCTCTATTAATAAGTTGTAGAGATTAGGCCGGACCTCTTATATCTCAGTAACACTGCTGAGTTTCTGCATTCTTACCCTTTCAAAAGCCCCTTGAGGCCTTGCCTTGCATGGAAACTAAAGTTGATTGCCCCAATTTTAAAATGTGTGGAAATTGGAAAGCATCTTATGTTCAAGGAGTCGAATATGCACATTAAAAATTCAGAGATCTAGAATGTTGTGTTGGTAAAATTGGATGACATAGATCAAGAAAGACTTACTTGGCTGTGTAGGACCTGCTGATGCGCCATACAGGATGTGATATATTATATCACGTCCCAAGCCATGTAGGCTTGACTATATCACACCATAATTCTTACAGACTCCACAAGACTTGACTCACAACACTCGCCTGATCCACTCAGGACTATTACAGGGTTCAGAGACCTACATCTATATCACCTTTAAACAAGCCTAAAAATCGACAGTGCACTCTCTAGACTTCACTGTTTATTACCAGGGTTGGGAACGCAAAAACCAAAAGATATACCAACAGCGGCATGCACATTTGACCAGTCTAATCAAACCAAGAAGCCGTACAGGCATGGCCACGTATGCATGCATGTGCGGATATGTGTGCCTATGGTGTCATTTCATATATACTCCAGAGAGCTCCAAATTTCTTAACTAAAGCTAAACAAGTTAATGGCACAGCGATGTTGGCCAAAGCCTACCAGCCACTTATGAAAGGTTGAAGTTGAATGAAGTTTGCGATGCAAGGCACGTCCGAACCCTGCAACTTGTAACCGACATGCTTTAGTTCCTGTCTGAGACACCGCATAAGCTCTGTGTGCTTACAAAGCAGTATATGATTGCACTCTTTGAAATTGAAGCTCGGATAAAGTGGTGGTTCCTCTCACCGACCGATCACATGGTGCAGGATCAAATTATTCATCAGTTCTGCTTTTGTAGACTTGCATAGTCGCAAGCATGCCTGCAAACTCGGCGAAGCCGCAACGACCAAACATTCTCTAGCCTAGCTCCTTATTGCTGGCCCCGTGAAATAATGATTTAAGTCGCTTGGATCGCTCGTGCACGACAGGTAAGCTGCCGCAGTAGCAACATCAGTCGCATAAGCGTTGCATGGATTAGAAGACGATCGGCCAGCGATTCTTCGTTGATCCGTGCTATCCCAACTAACCGCTGACATGCGGTACCTTGTGGGGTTTCGTTTCTTTATCTTTGATCCTGGGTCCGTGAGCGGGATCTTACCTCTATTATCAATGGCCGGTGATATGGGCCTTAGTGTTCATTCACAACAGCCATGACATCATCCTAACAAACTCCGGCATAATCGAAAAAATAGTACAAGAATCCAATCCTAGAAAATCAAACTCCAATAAAAAAGTTCTCTAATTCCAATAATACAGGTCTTTTTTTGTTGAAATTTTTTTGAATTAACATGTGTTTTCAAATGTATAGAAAATATTGCCCCTTTTTCTAGGAATGAAGGGGGTTGTATTAAAATATGCTCTTAAAACAAATAAAATACAAAAAAATGTGGAAGCATTTTACTCATCTTCATCATCACTTCTCCCGGCAAGAAAAGCGACCATTTGTTTAAAATAACATCAGTTTAGTGATGATAAGTCTAATTTCAGTGGGTACAAATACTAGAGAAATTACACGTAATCTAGGCATGCAGATCATCATAAAAACTCCTATCTCAATTACGTGTACTAGTAGATCATTTGATATAAACAAGAAACAAGCGCTACTCAGAGCGACTAGCAACAATCTAGGAACAGGATCTAGATCACTCGATCTAATCATCACCGAGATGTTAAAGAGTGATTTACAAGGAAGCACTCCGATGATGATCGTTGTAGAGTCTAATCCGTCGATGAAGTAGGCGATGCAGATATAGGCTTGATGAAGAGGACACGAATCGAATCACTAGCGAGCAGTCGCGATGACGCTTCCCAAAAACCTGATACGTCCTATTGAAACATAGCAATGCAAACTCTCAGAATCTTCTCTCTTATTCATGAATCTAGATATTTCTATTAGGAGTGTTCTAGAGCTAATATCATGGCAAGTTTAGAATAGTATAGAATCTAGATATTTTCTTGTAATGTTCTAGAGCATGGACACTTGTCATAGTGCCATGGCTCACCTAGGTCTACAAAAAGAGGAGCCAACCCCCCCCCCCCCCCCCCTCCCTCTTGCCATGCCATCCATCCATGAACATGGTGAGTAGTAGGGAGTCGAAGAGGAGAGTAAGAGAAGTGAGAGTAGTAGGACAACCACCTAAAAAGAGTTATGTACTCCATCGTGTAATAGTTGTGTGGTTAATAAAAGAGTGTTTCCTTGTAAGTTAAAGTCTCTTGATTCAGCCTTATAGTTTTTAGTATTTAGTGTATTAGTTAAGTTGTGATCTGTCTAAAGGTTGGCTCTACCACCCGGGATCACAAGGGTCTGTGCTTTATCTAAAGGTTGGCTCTGCCACCCGGAAGCTAAGAAGGCGGCTTACTCGCCAAGGACCCGGCACTAAGTATCTAGAATCTAAAGAGGCTAACCAACCCGAGAGTTGGTTTAGCATAGGTATAGGTCCTCATAGTAGGTATTTGTGTCATTAACTTCCAACACATCCTCTACCCCATGCAAGAACATGAGGAGACATAGGCTTCAGAGACCTGCTATCCCGGCACCGATGGCACGTCGGCAGTGGGATGGGGAAGACGATGCGGCAGCACAGTAAAGAATAGCGAGAAAGGCAGTGGAAAATCGTGTATTCTATAGATGCGACGTCTCGCCATATATATACACACAACAACAACATACTTATGGTAATTAATCTATAATTAAACATGCATGTTAATCACCATTAAGAGAGTATAATTGCTTACCATATTTGGTCAGTGTAATCATCTCTTGCATAACAAAAAGTCTGAGTAGCAAAAGGAAGTTGCGACCCCGCACACGCAAGGCTCGGATTTTTCTGAACCATTCACGTGCATGTCGTGAGCCCGCACCCTTCGCCCGGCCCGGCCCAGCCCAATGAGGCGAGGCGAGGAGAGCGACCGCACGTGTGTTCTTCCTCTTCTCTCTTACTAGCTCAACTAGGTGAAAACAGCTCAAGTATTTAAGTTGTTCTTCTCTTCCCTAGACTAGCAGTATAGAACTAATGTCCCCCACCATGTTACACATGTGCACATAGGCCTTTGGTGTTTATTGGAATTATTAATTTATGCCACAAGCCAAAACTTCTAACAATCCTCCACCAGATCCCAGAGGCTCATGTTGTTTTGCCCATCATAACAATATACTGTTGATATACCAGCGTTTCGGTGGAGACCGGTGAAGGTTGAATATCCACCCAGAGCTACAAGCTACACTCATCCACAACTGTGCAATGGACTATGCCTTGAATTAACAGTTTAGTGTGAACAAGTTTCGCTTATAGCCTTGACTGGTACTTGGCTATCAAGAGTCTGCCCGCGGGTGGAGCATATAAGTCATACTCCTGTCTCACTTCATGAGCTTGTTAAAGAACTCCCAATTCTTATAGATCGCGACTAACGATCAAGCTCACATAGGTGTGTTCTTGCAAGGATACTCTATAGGATAGTATCTTGCTCATTAAAAGGTCTCAGAACACATTAAGACAGAGTCATCCTACCATATAGATATGAGAGTACTGCATCTCCAGCGGAGTGGATTAAGGGTATTGATTGTACTCTCTAGTTAACTAACAATTTGTTCTTCTCAGGTCCCAATTCACGGGATCTCCGATCACAAAGGTTGGGTTGCCATTGTTGTTGTCGAGAGATATTCTCGATAGTAGATTCAGGTATGCGTATAAGTAAGTAAGTAAGATCGATGGACACAGGACGCGGAGTTTATACAGGTTCGGGCCTCCCGAGGGATAACAACCCTACGTCCTGTTTGGTGTTATTGTATTGCTAAGGTTCACACTGGAATTAGGGTTCCAATATGAGTCTGCCTCTCGATGAAGGCCCCCTGCCCTCCTTATATATCCAAAGGGCAGGGGTTTACAAGGTAACATCCGAGTCGGTTACAATAGATTCTATCTAACTAACATATCTGTAAACCTAACTTGCGGCTTACTCAAACAAATATCTACATAAATATCTCTAAGCCGAATATATCTAAAACTAAACCCCTGGCCCACTCGCCGAGTGGTTAGGTATCCCGGGTACATATATCCCACAGTAGCCCCCAAGCACTTTCCATATTGAATCGTCACCTTGAATTTCCTCGACATCTTGTGAAATTTGGGAAGTGCTTTACACATTGGCTCTGATAAATCTTCTATTTAAACTCACATGATCCTTAAAAATGATATCCAAAGCTTTCGCTTTATCCAATTAAATCAAAACTCATTAATAATTGAATTTTCCTGATCGCCGAGTGATGCATCACCAAATTAATATTTATATCCTTAAAAATGCATATAACACAATTGATATGCTACGAACAACAACTGCCGTAGCCCCCAAGATTGGTGATGTAGCACTAGTATTCATACAAAAGACAACCCCCAAGATTGGTGCTGAAAAAATTACTATATCACAAATAATCAAAAGATACAATCTCCCAAGACTAAACTGCATTAGTCTGAGTGATTTATCAATCATTATTCAATCCACAGCACTCAATGTTAGCATTTGAAAAGAATATCTCAGACATAATAAATCCGCGTACCGTAATGTAGCTATGCTGATCCAAGTAGCGGCCCAACAGGTCATCAGACGCGTATAAAAGGAGCCCGCAAACAGTCGCAACCCTTCACCTTCGTATCGCCGCCTGAGTCTGCCATTCTCAAAACCTAGATCCAAAGCTTCCACTTCACCGCCGCCACCATTCCGCACACATAAACCCTAGGTTTGGAACTTCCATTTGTCCGCCACCACCATTCCGCGCCCCTACTCCAGAGATCATAGGCCTCCATTTCGTCGTCACCACCGTTCCACTGTTCCGCTTGCCGCCATTTCACTATTCTGCCGCCATTTCGCGTGCTCAAGCTCAAAGATAGGGTTCCAAACCCTGATCTCTATCCCCCAAAAGCTTTCCGCATCGGTTTCGATGGCCCCAAAGAGCACCCGCCAAAGCACGAGGGCTCAATCTGAAAAAGGGACCTCTCCTAGAAAGGGTGAAAGCGAAGAATCGATTTTTGATATTCCTGCTGGCATTAAGGAGTTTCCAGCATCAACCATGAACTCAGAAAAAATCAACAGATTGGTGATAGATGGCGTGCTACAAGATCAACAGACGGGTGGGTGGATTGAAGCCATAGGTCAGAAATTTCCTCAGCCTCCCATCGACCAACTTATAGTTTTTGCCTCCTTTTTCTATCGCGGATTTGGCCTTCCGTGCTGCGACTTCTTTAGAGGTCTTCTATTTTTCTATGGCATTAATCTGGTCAATCTGAACCCAAATTCCATTCTACACATCGCTATTTTTATTCATTTTTGCGAAGTGTTTTTGGGTATCCCTCCTCATTTCGACACCTTCAAAGAACTGTTTATGTTGAAATCAAACAGCAGTAATGTCATATGGGGTGCTGGATTCCAATTGAGGAGTAAATCCAAGTACATCGATGTACCACTCCCATCAACCAACAAAGGGTGGCACGCAAATTGGTTTTATCATGGCAACCATGCCCCCCCTTTGTCAGAAACGACAGCAGAAGCCCCCAAGCCATGCCCCGAGTGGTCCACGAAGGCACATCCAAGCAAGAAAGCACAGGTTGATGAGATTTTGAAACATGTGGATTATCTGAAGTCAAAAGGCTATACCGGCGTTCACGTTGCCGCCAGCTTCATATATCGTCGTGTGCAGCCCATAAAGAAGCGCCATGTTCCTGGATGGAAATTCCAACTAGGGTCAGACCCTACTATGAAAGTACCAGAAGTACTGTCAGAAAGGGAACTGACTTTGCGACCGGAAAGCATATTTTCATCGCTTCTAGATTGGACTCTAGGGAGCGCAACAGCTGGCCATCATTCAAAAACTGGAAGAAGTGTTGTAAGTTAGCCACTGATCCTTTGTAAAAAATCAATACTGCTTTCCTTATTTGTTAATAACAAATGATGCCTCGCATATGTCACAGAACCTTGACGTATATGTATCCAACCCTCCACTGCCACCAACGCCACAAAAGAAATCCCCCACTAAGCCATCATCCAAACGTCGTAAAGCTCACATTGAAGACTCTAATGAAGAAGAGTCGCTGGCTGACAGAATAGCTAGACTGCAAGGGGAAGCAAAGAAGAAGTCTGTTGAGAAAACCACCACTCGGCGGCCAGTGAATATGAACACTCAGGAGCAATCGCATCCAAAGGAGTCAGACAAGACAATCCCTGAGAAGGTAACACCCCACACAACAAGTGACCCAAGACCAACTAGCCCCCCGTCAAAGGTGTCAGGCTTAAAATTCAAGCGCCGAACAAGGTAAGTAAAATGATATGTTTTAATGCACAACTCTCAAATAAACAACTGTGTAATCTTCATTCTCTGGATAGGTCAACCAGGGGAGCATCATATGAAGATATCCCAGCAAAAGGTGCGGCTCCTGAAAAAGATCAACATGCACCATTTATGGGGACATCCAAAGATGATATCCCCGGTCACTCAGCTAAAAAACTGAGTGATTTAAAGGATGCACCAGAGTCTTCTTGGCCAGAAACTAGACAAGCCGAGTCATTCAATGTCCCAGATCTGGACATGCCCGAGACGGCGGCCGAACAAGAAGAACCATGTTGATATTTGAAACGATGCCGGAGCCAATATATGATTATCCCATTGGTTCGGAGGAATATGTGGCTCCCACGCCAATTCATCGAGTAATAAAAGAAGGTGCCACAGAACAACATGCACCGACCAGAATGGTGTACCATAGTGGTCCCTTCGCCATTGCCGAGTTCGATGAGTTGGCAGAGCAAGCCAAATTAAAGAAGTTTGAAGATCTTACTGAAAAGGCCTTTCATTCCTTCCAGGTACCCTTGCCTTCTCGAAAACTGGCCCCATTAATAATAACATTATGTGATGACGTCTATACAACTCATCCGTAGTGCAGATTCTAAAATCTCAGATGGCCAACAAGAGTAAACTCCTGCAACTTGCTGAAAGGCATTGTGCAAGAGCAGTTGATTTAGAAGATCAACTGGCCAAAGAAAGAATAGAAGTTGGACAATTATCAGTAGATTTGAAGGCCCGTTCATGTCAAGTTGATGAACTCCAATTCAAGCTTCAAGGTAAAAACACAAACATAATCCTTGGCATACTATTTCCTGATCTTAAATATTTTGAACTCTTCCACTCAAAAATGTCACGGGTGCTGGAACTAAAGCACAATCAAGAGTCTCAGTCGGCTGCTCAAATTGCAAATCTGCAAAGCCGTATCAAAGAGCTGGAGTCGGCGACACAATCTGTAGAAACATTGAAGTCCGAGAATAAAAGTCTAAAGAAACAACTCCAGGACTCGACAGATATTGGGAAAAATTTTGAAAAGCTGAAGGATGATTTTAAAACAATGCAAGAATCTCAATCGCTATGGAGGAAAAGAGCCGAAGGTAATTATTGTTATACCTATGTGCTCAAAAATATGTACATGTATGTAATCTAAAATATTTATGACTGACAGATGCCGAGGGAACAATAAAAAACCAAAGGGATAGGAACACAACACTAGAGGCTGAACTATCCAGGGCCGAAAAGATCTTCAAGAAAGCTGTGGATGAACTAAACCAATTCCAAAAAGCGTAAGTTGAAAAACTTAAAGAAGAATACAAGGAAAAGGTTATCACCCTCGAAGCTGAAAAGGCAGAAGCTGAGAAAAGACTAAAAGGTAAATAGTCATTTAATTATCGTCATACCAAAGTCATTGTCCCAGATAATTGTAAATATTGTACTCTTGTAGGATCAAAGAGGTCCTATGAGCTTTTGCAAAAAAAAATTCATAGAAGGTGACGAAAACCTCCGATGGACTCTTGCAGCTCTCCAGAAAGATGCAGAAGTAGTCTCCCAATATATACTTTCAGAAGAAAAACCACCCAGGTGTCGAGATTTATCGACAAGGCTACAAGATGCACCCGGCCGAGTGAAAGAACACGCTCGACGTGTTGCAGAACTGGCTGGGGCACAGGTCTTAGCTATAGCAAAGTCACATCCCTGACATAAATTTGGATGTAGTAGCCGAGGGTTTCCACGAAGATTTCACTGACGAACAATGTGAAACCCTTGTAACTGAAGCGCAAAAAACAACGCACATTTTAGCTGACTAAATAGAACTAGATCCGTTACCAAAAATGTAAGGTATTATAAAATTTAAAAGACCATGTTACATTTCTGTTGTGATAATGTAACATCTGTGCAATAGACTATGAAAGTCTAGATTCGTCACCAGGATTGTAACAAATGCTTTGGGTCGCGCTACTTTGTATATGTATTGTATGAACTCGTGTTAAACACTCATAACCAATACATAACTCTCGTCAGCCCTCTACACAATGCTCCCAATAACTGATATGAACCATGGAGACTAAGAACTCACTCGGTCAGACATATGCAAACAGGGAGAATTGTCTTGGTCCCCAACAGACGGCAAGAACCCTGGGGACTAAGTAACCCGCTTGGTCAACATGCACGAGTTGAGGTGGTACCAAGTGTCCAAATTTAAATCATGACTTAAACGACAACAACAATGATCCATAAAAATTCGAAAATTGCCAAACCAGTCGTCATGACCATAATTTATACAAAATCAAATAAAGGTAATTACAAAAAACTATAAATACTAAGCATAGAAACGACGTAGCTGTGATATGTTCCAAGAACTTTGAAGGTCTGACCCATCCTTGCGCATCAAACGGTACGCACCCGGCCGAGTGATTTCCTTTATAATAAAGGGTCCTTCCCATGGGATCGAGAGTTTGTGCTTGCCTACCGTGGACTGGACCTGCCTCAAGACCAAGTCTCCGACTAAAAAGCCTCGCACTCTGACGTTTTTGTCGTGATAACGTTGCAAGCTTTGTTGGTACTTTGCCGATCGCAGTAACATGGCATCACGTGTCTCCTCTAGTAGCAACAAGTCGTCACATCTGTGGTCATTGGAAGTTTCTTCTTCATACGAAGCCACGCGAGGGGAGGTGAACAAAATCTCAGTTGGTAACATGGCTTCCGACCCGTAAACCAAGGAGAAAGGAGAATGCCCTGTGGCGCGGCTTACATTAGTTCGAAGCCCCCACAGTACTGCTGGCAGTTCCCGAACCCAACATCGAGCATATTTTTCCAGTCGATCGAATATACGTGGCTTAATTCCAGATAGCAAGAGGCCATTTGCACGTTCAACTTGGCCGTTGCTCTGAGGGTGGGCAGCCGAGGCGTAGCCAATCTTAAAACCCACTCGGTGAAGGATCGAAGGACCCCGGCTAGAGGGGGGGGGGGGGGTGAATAGCCGAATTAAAAATTAAAAACTAACTATCCGACTAATTGCGGAATTTAAAGACAATTGGATAAAAGCAAGCACAAGACAACTAAACCTAGGTTTGAACTAAAGTAGGTTGACAATCCTAGGTGACATACATCATGCAACTTCTAGTATGTAAACAACAAAAGAACAACCCGACAAGAGACAAAGGATATTTTCCCGTGGTATCGGTGATTTGCCGATCACCCCTAATCCACGTTGAGGTGGATCCAAGCGTATGATGTGCTACTCTCCTCAAGTATCCACTTCTCCACCACCAAGAAGTGCTCACAAAGAACAACTTGAGATATAACACAATCAATACCTTGAACCTCTCCAAACCTCGATTCCACTAGGGTTGCTCTTCACCACTCCGGCGAGGCGAGCACCGCACCTCTCACAAGAGTCCGGGCCTCCTTCACACACTTCTTGAAGGGCTCACGGATTTGACTCCTCCAAGCCGTCTAGGAGGCGACAACCTCCAAGAGTAACAAGTCGATGACGCTTGCTTGAGGATCTCAAGTGCCACAATGCTCAACTCACTCAAGTTTAGGGCACTCACACTCACACACTTGCAATCTTTCCACTAGGGCTTTGTGTGAGAGAGGAATAAGCTCCAAAGGGTGTACAATACTTTTCAAATGGCCAAGAGAGCTACTATGCACGGGATGGAGGAGATATAAATAGGCCACCCTTTGAAAACTAGCCGTTACAGCTTTCTGTGCACCGGACGGTCTGACCGTGACTCCCCACGGTCGGACCGTCGTACACCCCAACGGCTAGTTTGACTTTCAAACTCCTTCTGGCACGAGCCCGACGGTCAGACCGTCATTACCCACGGTCAGACCGTCGGGACACTTTCAACTTTCACCCGAGAACAAAGTCTCTGTTGACACCAGACATGCACCGACGGTCAGACCGTGGTTAACTACGGTCAGACCGTCAGGCCATCACCCGAGCAACCAGAGAGGCTGCCGTCTCTGAAGCGCACGGCGGTCAGACCGCGGGTCCTGGCGGTCTGACCGCCAGGAGTGACCTGCCAGCCCCCCTTCTTTTACTCTTTGCTTTCCTGAAAGATATGGGCACACTCAACTCACATAGAACCACTTACAAAGATAGGAATTGAGCATTTGTGGCAACCATGGATACTCAAGGTCATCTCATCGACCCCTCTTGATAGTACGGCATTTAACCTATAATCCGGTCACTCAACTCTAATCTCCATGTGACCGGCAAAACAGAAAAACCCTATCAAGATACCTTTGCCTTGAGCCATCCATATGTATATCACTTCGTCCATCATTCCATTCCTTATTATGACTACAACCACAATTATCTCAACAACGTAGTTAGTCAAAAATAGGGGTCGTCATTAATTACCAAAACACTAATGCGGGCCTAGATGCTTCAATCTCCCCCTTTTTGGTAATTGATGACAACATAAGAAGTGATATAAAGCCGATAAAGACAATAAAGAAAAACTCTAAGGTGAGTCACAAGATAATGATCACATGCTATAGAATTTTCAATACACGTACATGTGAAAAAGTTAATGAACTCACCAAATGGTAAAACTCCCCCTAAATTGGTGCATTGATCAAGATATATCAAACATGGCAATGCATATTTTCAAAAGAACAAATTGGTAGAGTTTACCTTGTACCATTGGATGCGAGGAGGCAAAGAATAACCAATATATAGCAATATTGAACATTACAAGTAAGAACACCCTCATCATCCACACATTTGAACCATTAAGATGAGATGAGCACAGATAAAAGAGCAAATGGTTCAAGGTGCATAAAGAAATTACAATCCAACAAAGTTACATAGTTCAACAAACACAAATAAGTTCAACAAAGTTCAAATGTGCATGAAAGTAAGATATGAGATGCACATGCAAATGCAAGATAGATAGATAGATCAAGAATCATGGCTTGCATCTTTGTTTCCTTTTCTCCCCCTGACTCTGGCATCTCATCATAGCATCACTTCTTCATGTTCTCCCCCTTTGGCATCAATTGACCAAAAAATGGTCAAGACTTCAATCATCTTGAGGAGGAGGTGGAGGGGCAAACCATGGTGGCTGAAAAAACTCTGGAGGTGGCACTGGTGCAGGAAAGTAGCTATAAATGTGTGAAGATAGAGCATCATAGTTAGACTCTAAACCCTGCATCCTAGTGGTGAGATCATCAATAGAAGTCCTCGCTGCCTCATAGGATGTTCTAGCTGCCTCATATGAAGACCTGGCTGCCTCATAGGAATTACGAGCCTCAATACTTGAGGCTTGTATCTGATCAAACCTCTGCATCACAGGCTGAAAGTACTGATCAAGATAAGGGGTCATCCCTGTAAAGAATGCCAGAGGCGGAGGAGCAAACTGTGACCAATCCATCTGGGGAGGTGGTGGCATCTGAGGACACTGTGGTGCCTGAGGAACCTCTGGCTGAACATTTTCCTTTTCTTCCTCACCTTCTGCAGCTGGTGGTGCTACGAGTTCATGCTTTACCGAGCTAAAAGGCTGATATCGAGGATGTTTCTTAAAAAGATACCGAGTTGGAAAATTGCTCTTCTGGAGAATTAGAGACATAATATAAGGAGCATAGTAAAGACTAGTCCTTACTGCCATGCTGTAGCTCTCTATCTCCTTCATCATCAGGAGGACCACATCAAACACTTGACCTTGCATGATATAGTCAATTATGTTCCAATAGTAGTCCCGAATAGCATCAGAGTTTCCACCTCGAGGATAAAAGGTCATCCTCACTATCTTGTTGATCACCTTGGGCATATAGAGAAGACCTCCAACATTGCCCAATTTCCTTATCTGAGGATCATCAACATAGTACTTGACCCACTCAGGCTCTTTAAGTAGCTTTTGATCAACCGGTTTGCCTTCTTCATCAAGATCAAGATGTGCATTCTTTCCCATAGGAGTAGACATTGATTTTGCGCTTTCCATTCCAAATCTCTTGAGAAGATCATTCATATATTTGCTTTGATAGATGAATGTCCCATTATTGATTTGCTTCACTTGTAGACCAAGGAAGAAACTCAATTCACCAATCATGGACATTTCAAATTCTCGGGACATCATTTCACCAAATTCTTCACAAAATTCTTGATTGGTTGATCCAAAGATAATATCATCCACATAGATTTGGCATATAAAGGAATCTTTGCCAATTTTCTTGGTGAATAGAGTGGTGTCCACCTTTCCAATTTTGAAGCCCTTTGAGACAAGAAAATCCCTTAATCTCTCATACCAAGCACGAGGTGCTTGCTTGAGTCCATATAAGGCCTTGGACAACTTGTAAACATGATTTGGCTTCCTTGGGTCTTCAAAACCCGGTGGTTGCTCCACAAAGACAAGCTCACTAATTGTGCCATTCAAGAAGGCACTTTTGACATCCATTTGATATAGCTTGATCTTATGATTAGTTGCATATGCAAGTAAAATTCTAATTGCCTCAAGTCTAGCCACGGGAGCAAATGTTTCATCAAAATCCAATCCCTCAACTTGAGTATAGCCTTGTGCAACCAATCTTGCTTTGTTTCTCACAACTATTCCATTCTCATCTTGTTTGTTCTTGTAAATCCAGTTTGTGCCAATAACATTGTGATCTTGTGGCCTTTTGACTAACTCCCAAACTTTATTTCGTGCAAAGTTGTTCAATTCTTCATGCATAGCATTTACCCAATCCGGGTCTCTCAAAGCTTCTTCTACCCGAGTTGGTTCACCACAAGACACAAGAGAGAAGTGTTCACAAAATGAAGCAAGTCTTGATCTAGTTTGAACACCTTTGCTTAGGTCACCAACAATTTGATCTACCGGATGATCTTTTGCAATGGCATGGTGAATTGTTCTAGCATGGTGTGATGGAGTGGAGGTTGAGCCATTTTCCGGTTGAAGATTTGACTCACCACCATCACTGGCTTGAGCTTGAGCACTAGAGGTTGATGAATCTTGGTTCACTTGAAAGAGAGGGGAAGAGGTCACATTTGAGTCATCTTCATCCTTAGGCCTCACATCACCAATTGTCATGTTCTTCATAGCAATTCTCAATTCTTCATTTCCCACATCATCCAAATTTTCTTGCTCATCTTGTGATCCATTTGTTTCATCAAATTCCACATCATATACTTCCTCTACTAGTCCCGAATTTTGATTGTACACTCTATATGCCTTGCTATTTGAGGAATACCCAAGGAGAAATCCTTCATCACACTTGCTTTGGAATTTTGATAATCTTGCTCCTTTCTTCAAGATATAGCATTTGCATCCAAAGACACGAAAATAGGAGATGTTGGGCTTTCTTCCAATAAGCAGTTCATAAGGTGTCTTTTTCAAAAACCGGTGGCAATATAATCTATTTGATGCATGACAAGCGGTGTTGATTGCCTCGGCCCAAAAACTATCCAATACATTGTACTCGGAGAGCATTGATCTTGCCATTTCAATCAAAGTTCTATTCTTCCTCTCAACAACTCCATTTTGCTCCGGGGTGTACTTGGTTGAGAATTCGTGTTTGACTCCCTTTTCATCACAATAATCTTCAATTCTTGTATTCTTGAATTCGGAGCCATTATCACTTCTAATCTTCTTGATATTGAATTCATATTCATTTTCGGCTCTTTTGGCAAACCCTTTGAATATGGTGAATACAATTGATTTGTCACTAAGGAAGTACACCCATGTATATCTTGAGAAGTCATCAACAATGACAAGGCAATAGCTATTTCCACCAATGCTTTGATATTTGGTAGGGCCAAATAAATCCATATGCAACAATTCCAAAGGCCTTGAAGTTGACATGACACTCTTGGTAGGATGAGTATTAGCCACTTGCTTCCCGGCTTGGCAAGCACTACATAATTTATCCTTTTCAAACAAGACATCATCCTTTATACCAACAACCAAGTTGTGCTTCACTAATTTCTTGAGTTGGTTCATTCCAACATGGGCAAGTCTTCTATGCCATAACCAACCTTTGGATGACTTGGTGAATAAACAAGTGCTCAAGCTTGCATCACTAGAAGAGAAATCCACAAGATAAAGATTGCCATGATGAAATCCCTTGAAGATAAGACTATCATCCTTCACACTTGTAATCACAACACCACTTGATGAGAATTTGCAAATAAGATCAAGATCACACAATTGAGCCACGGATAGCAAGTTGTAGCTCAAAGATTCAACTAGCAATACATTTGAGATTGAGAGGTCATTTGAGATAGCAATCTTTCCCATTCCTCTCACTTTTCCTTTGCTATTATCACCAAAGGTGATCCTTTCATAATCCGAACTTCCTTCTTCAATTGAGGTGAATCTTTTCCCATTTCCGGTCATATGTTGAGTGCATCCACTATCAAGCACCCAATGCCTTCCTCCGGACTTGTAGTTCACCTACAAAACAAGTTTAGTTGTTCTTAGGTACCCAAATTTGCTTGGGTCCTTGTAGATTAGTCACCAACACTTTTGGCACCCAAATGGACCTTTTCTTCATTCCATTTCCAAATGTGCCATTCATGTTTGTCCTAGTATGAACATTATTTTTACCAACAAACTTAGCATGCACAACACCATTGGATGATTTAACAAGCATGTAAGATGCATCCATAGCAACATTAGCAATTCTCTTACCGATACAATCTTTTGCAAGATGTCCGGTATTCTTGCACATAGAGCAATACAAGCCACTTTCTTTAACAAATGTGGACTTTTTAGCAACAAAGGCATTTTTGTTTTTCTTGGGGATATATCCAAGACCTTCATGCTTGAGAGTGAACCGTTGACACTTCCACATTTCATTAAAAACATTTTCACCCTTATGACACTTAGCAAGAGCATCAACAAGGTGATCAACGGTATCCCTTAATTAATGATTTTCAACAATAAGCAAGGGATCACAAGCATTCACATTATTCATGCAAGTATCAATCTCAGAAGGGCATGGTATAGTAAGTAAATCATCACATGAAGTAGATATGCTAGAAGATGTAACATGAGCAATAGGCATATCATCAATCAAATTGCAAGACACACCGGCATCAATTTGGACCTTGTTGGTGTGTTGGGCTACATAAATCTTATGAGTTTCCTCAAGCTTCTCATGAGTTTCTTTTAGATCCTCATGAGATGACTTTAGCTCATCATAAGCTTCTTGGAGAGAAGAGTGCTTTCTCTTCAAGTCCCTGTACTTACTCTTTATGCCACCCAACACATCATCAAGTTCACTAAGCATTTCAACTAGTTCATCATAAGAAGGCTCATAGTCATCATTGCATACCTTGGATTCACCTTTTGCCATGAAGCAATAATGTGAATCGAATAGGGATGGAGCTTCCTTGATAGCAATGCCGGCAAGACCCTTCTTGGAAGGCTTGTCATCTTCATCATCGGAATCGGTATCCGAACTAGCATCGGAATCCCATTCAACATAATAAGCCTTGCCATTTTTCTTCTTGGAGGACTTCTTGAGAAACTTCCTTTTTACAAATTTCTTGTTCTTTCTCGGCTCATCATCATCATCATCACTATGGATTTTCTCCTTGCAATTTGTAGAGATATGGCCAAATTCTCCACACTCATAGCATTTCTTGTTTGCAAATGGATTCTTCTTGGATGACTTGCCATTTTTGTTGAATCCCCTATATGTGCCTTTCTTCATGAATTTCTTGAACTTCCTCACCATCAAGGCTACATCCTCATCATCATCGGAGCCACTCTCTTCATCATCATCATCGTGAGAGACACTAGCCTTGAAAGCAACACTCTTCTTCTTCATATTGACTTGATCATCCCTAGAAGCCACTTGAGATTGCTTGAAGATATCATGAGTGAGAACTTCACCCAAGATTTCCGAAGGAGTTGTTTCTTCCAAATTTAATCTCACAAGCATGGTAACAATTGTTTCATACTTGGATGGCAAGGCTCTAAGGAACTTATGAGATATATCAACATCGGAAACTTCATGACCAAGATCCTTGAGATCATTCACCATGTTGTTCAATCTTGCAAAGGCGGCCTTCAACTCTTCATTGGGCAACAATGTAAATCCTTCAAATTTGCCCTTGCAAATAAACAACTTGGCACTCTTGACCATCTTGGTGCCCTCATGAGCTTCCAATAGAGTTTTCCACATCTCATATGCGGTCTTGAGCTTGCACACTCTATGATATTCCTCCTTGCATAGGGATCGAATGAGAATGTTCTTGGCTTGAGCATTGGCCTTGATATTTTCCTTGTCGGCGGGAGTAGGGTGTGCCGGATCAAGAACCACATAACCTTCTTCCACAATGTTCAACACGGTCTCCCCCACGGCCTCAAGATGAATCAACATACATGTCTTCCAATAATCAAAGTCTTGACCATCAAAGAATGGCGTGTGACCAACGTTTACCGTATTGCTAGCCATAATCCTTCTCCCGGAAGATGAATTCCAATCAATTTAGGGAGAACCTGGCTCTGATACCACTTGAAGGATCGAAGGACCCCGGCTAGAGGGGGGGTGAATAGCCGAATTAAAAATTAAAAACTAACTATCCGACTAATTGCGGAATTTAAAGACAATTGGATAAAAGCAAGCACAAGACAACTAAACCTAGGTTTGAACTAAAGTAGGTTGATAATCCTAGGTGACATACATCATGCAACTTCTAGTATATAAACAACAAAAGAACAACATGACAAGAGACAAAGGATATTTTCCCGTGGTATCGGTGATTTGCCGATCACCCCTAATCCACGTTGAGGTGGATCCAAGCGTATGATGTGCTACTCTCCTCAAGTATCCACTTCTCCACCACCAAGAAGTGCTCACAAAGAACAACTTGAGATATAACACAATCAATACCTTGAACCTCTCCAAACCTCGATTCCACTAGGGTTGCTCTTCACCACTCCAGCGAGGCGAGCATCGCACCTCTCACAAGAGTCCGGGCCTCCTTCACACACTTCTTGAAGGGCTCACGGATTTGACTCCTCCAAGCCGTCTAGGAGGGGACAACCTCCAAGAGTAACAAGTCGATGACACTTGCTTGAGGATCTCAAGTGCCACAATGCTCAACTCACTCAAGTTTAGGGCACTCACACTCACACACTTGCAATCTTTCCACTAGGGCTTTGTGTGAGAGAGGAATAAGCTCCAAAGGGTGTACAATACTTTTCAAATGGCCAAGAGTGCTACTATGCACGGGATGGAGGAGATATAAATAGGCCACCCTTTGAAAACTAGCCGTTACAGCTTTCTGTGCACCGGACGGTCTGACCGTGACTCCCCATGGTCGGACCGTCATACACCCCAACGGCTAGTTTGACTTTCAAACTCCTTCTGGCACGAGCCCGACGGTCAGACCATCATTACCCACGGTCAGACCGTCGGGACACTTTCAACTTTCACCCGAGAACAAAGTCTCTGTTGACACCAGACATGCACCGACGGTCAGACCGTGGTTAACTACGGTCAGACCATCAGGCCATCACCCGAGCAACCAGAGAGGCCACTCCTCTGGCCGTCTCTGAAGCGCACGGCGGTCAGATCGCGGGTCCTGGCGGTCTGACCGCCAGGAGTGACCTGCCAGCCCCCCTTCTTTTACTCTTTGCTTTCCTGAAAGATATGGGCACACTCAACTCACATAGAACCACTCACAAAGATAGGAATTGAGCATTTGTGGCAACCATGGATACTCAAGGTCATCTCATCGACCCCTCTTGATAGTACGGCATTTAACCTATAATCCGGTCACTCAACTCTAATCTCCTTGTGACCGGCAAAACAGAAAAACCCTATCAAGATACCTTTGCCTTGAGCCATCCATATGTATATCACTTCGTCCATCATTCCATTCCTTATTATGACTACAACCACAATTATCTCAACAACGTAGTTAGTCAAAAATAGGGGTCGTCATTAATTACCAAAACACTAAAGCGGGCCTAGATGCTTCACTCGGCTCGCAAATTCTTTGAACTCCTCCGCTGTAAACTGAGTGCCATTATCAGTGATGATTTTATGTGGTGCACCGAACTGAGTAACTATTTCAGTCATAAATTCAACGGCCTTCTTTGCTGAAATCTTTCCAACTGGCTTTGCTTCGATCCACTTAGAGAACTTGTCTACTGCCATGAAAAGGTGAGTGAAACCCCCCTGAGCCTTCATAAAAGGCCCGATAATATCTAGACCCCATACTGAAAACGGCCATGTTATTGGGATATTTTGAAGCTATGTGGCAGGCACGTGCATCTTGCGGGCAAAGAACTGACAACCCTCACACTTTCGGACAATTTCCCTAGCATCGGCACCAGCAGTCGGCCAATAGAAACCTTGTCTCATTGTTTTGGATGCAATTGTGGATGAGCCTACGTGGTTCCCGCAGATGCCAACATGGATGTCCCCTAACACGACTCTTCCTTAGTCTTGAGACAAGCACTTCATCAGCACCCCATGTGGGCTTTGTTTGTACAGACCATGGTCAACAATACAATACGATCGAGACTTGCGAATAATCCTCAGGGCTTCGTCTTTATCAGTCGGTAGTGTACCACCATCCAGGTACTTGATGAGAGGAGTTCACCAATCTACTGTAATGACAGCGACATGTGGTGTTGGTTCCGCCTTCGGTGTCGACTGCTCAATAGTTTGCTGGATTAGTACAGATGGTTTATAGAGATCATCAAGGAATACTCCGTTAGGTATTTTAGACCTATTAGACCTAAGTTTGGCTAGTTTGTCCGCCTCTTCGTTATACTTACGAAGGATATGTTTATACTCAATACCATCAAACTTGTCTTCTAGCTTCCGAACTTCAGTGCAGTAGGCTGTCATGCTTTCGTGGGAACAACACCACTCCTTTGTTACTTGATTAATCACCAGCGCTGAGTCACCAGAGACGCTCAATCTCTGAACTCTGAGTGAAACTGCCATTCTAAGCCCATGTAGTAGTGCCTCGTACTCTGCAGCATTGTTAGACGCGCGAAAGTGCATACGAAGAACATATCGCAGCTTGGCCCCTTCAGTAGATGTTAATACAACACCTGCCCCGGCACCTTCTAGTTGTAAGGAACCGTCAAACGTCATTTGCCAGTAGCTTAATTCATGCGGGCTAGGCGGTAACTCTCATTCTGACCACTCGGCAACAGAGTCTGACAAAGCCTGACATTTGACCGAATCACGGGACTTGAAGGTAATATCATACGATCCCAACTCAACAGCCCATTTAGCAATTTTTCTAGTGGCCTCTCTATTGTGTAGCAATTCGCCTAGGCCAAACGACGTGTGGACCTTGATCGGGTGATCCTCAAAATAATGCTTCAACTTCCGAGATGTCATTAATAATGCATAAATTAGCTTCTGGAGCTGAAAATATCATACCTTGGACTCAGATAAGACCTCACTAACAAAATAGATGGGCCGCTGCACCTTTTGAGCCTTGCCATCTTCATCTCGTTCCACCGCCAGCGCGGTGCTGACAACGTGTGTGGTTGCGGAGATGTACAACTGCAAGGGTTCCTTTGGTTTTGGAGGGGTTAGCACCATAGGACCACTAATATAGGCCTTAAAATCATCCAAAGCTCTCTGAGCGTCATCATTCCAGGTGAATGATTCTGGCTTCTTGAGTAACCGGAAAAAGGGCAACCCTCAAACACCTAATCGTGAGACAAACCGGCTGAGTGCTGCCATGCAACCGGTGAGTTTTTGGATGTCTTTTTGCGAATGTGGAGGTCCCATTCGCAATATGGCAGTAACATTTTCCGGATTAGCTTCAATCCCTCTATGTGATACTAAAAAACCGAGTAATTTTCCTGATGGGACCTCGAAGATGCATTTGTCCGGATTCAACTTCATATTGTATTTCTGAAGATTCTCGAATGTTTCCTCTAGGTCGGATATTAAGTCGACAGAAAGCCGAGTCTTGATTACCACATCATCCACATAGGCTTCGATGTTTCTTCCGATTTGGCTATCCAAGCACCGTTGCATGGTCCGCTGGTAGGTGGCGCCAGCGTTCTTTAGGCCAAAGGGCATAGTTGTATAACAAAACGTGCCAAACGGCATGATAAACGAGGTTTTAAGCTGGTCGGATTTACTTAAGGGAATCTGATGGTACCCTGAATAGGCATCTAAGAAACACAATAATGCGCATCCAGCCGTCAAATCGATCACCTGATCAATGCGTGGAAGGGTGAATGGATCTTTTAGGCAAGCTTGGTTTAGGCCGGTGTAATCCACGCACATCCACCACTCCTTATTTTTCTTTCGCACCAAAACCGGATTAGCCAACCAGTCGGGGTGAAAAACTTCTTTAATGAAACTGGCTACCAGCAGTCGGCTGATTTCTTTCCTAATCGCATCCTTTCGATCTTGCGAGAACCGTCTAAGCCGTTGCTTTATAGGCCTGGCATTCTCACGGACGTGAAGTTTGTGCTCAGCCTTTTCCCTTGGAACCCCTGGCATGTCAGAAGGTTTCCATGCAAATATATCTTTATTGTTTTGAAGAAAAAGGATGAGCGCGCTTTCCTATTTATCACCTAACTTGACCCCAATATATGTGGTCTTTGTTACATCACTATCATCTAGGCTAATCTTCTTGGAATCCACGGCGTCCGTTTGAACCGCGGTCTTTGGCGCCTTCTTGGGAGCAGGGTCGAGCATGCCCTCCTCAGCTGTTGCGATCGCCTCCTTCAACTCAGCTAATGCTGATGCCGCCTCTATCTTCTCAGTCAACTCACAACTGTTGTTGTCGTAGTCGTATGATGTCCTCACATCCGAGTGAAGTGAAATAACTCCGTTTGGTCCTGGCAACTTCATCGTCATATAAGGATAATGAGGTACTGCCATGAACTTAGCGATGGTTGGCCGCCCTATAATGGCGTGAAAAGCAGAGTCGAGGTCAGCAACCACGAATGTGATACGCTCCGTCCTAAAGTTCTCCCGAGTGCCGAAGGTTACAGGCAGAGTGATTTACCCGAGAGGGACTGTTTGCATGCCTGGTATCACGCCGTGGAATGGCGATCGGCTTGGCTTGAGGTCGGTCAAGGGTATGCTGAGCTCCTTGAAGGTCTTGATGAAGAGGATGTCAAGACTACTGCCACCATCTACTAGTACCCTGTTTAGCCGGACTCAGTTAACAGTCGCCGTAAGGACTAAAGGGTATTTCCCGGGCCTAGGGATGTGGTTTGGGTGGTCCGAGCGATCAAAGGTAATCGGGACCTCTGACCATCGTAGATACTGAGGTACTGCTGGTGAGGCCGAGTGAACCTCTCTATAAAGAATCTTCTGCTGGCGCTTGGAATCTGCTATGGAGTGGCCGCAGATATAATTAACCTCGCGCTCAGGGTCCTGGTAGTCTTCCTTATCCTCATCTTGGTTATCCTTATCCGAGTCTTTCTTAGCTCCTTTGGGGACCCAGGGGCGCTCCTTACAGACCTTCAGGGCGTGATGGGCAAAGTTCTTCAACTTGAAGCATTCCCTTGCTTTATGAGCGCCATTGTGAAGTAGACAAGGACCGTCAAGCATCTTGTCAAAATCGTCCTGAGTGACTGGTTTCCTCCTAGATGAGCGCTCAGTGTTGGCTACCATGCGGTCGTGCTTGCGCTTCCGGTCACCATCCTTGCTGTAGTCGGTCGGACCCGACTGGTTCCTTGGGGTCGTCTCCTTGTACTGTCGGACTCGAAATAGTGCTGAATTGCCGGCAGCATATTTGTTAGCCATGGTGAACAGATCTCTAGCTGACAGTCCGCCGGTCGCGTCCAACCTTCCAATCTTTTTGATCAAATCGTCGTCACGAAGCCCTGCTTGGAAAGCGACGATGACTTGAGCATCTGAGATGTTCGGGATGGTGTTCTTCACTCGGCAGAAGCATTGGATGTAATCTCGAAGCGGATCCCGATCTCGCTGCTTGATGCGGCTTAATTCCCAGTTATTTCCTGGCCTGTCGAAGGTTGCTTGAAAATTGGCCAGAAACTGCCGACAAAGATCTGCCCAGGAACTGATGGAGCTGTCGGGCAGATTAGTGTGCCAAGTTCTTGCGACTGGGGCTAGGCAAACATGTAGGTAGTTGGCCATAACAAAACTATCGCCGCCGAGGGCCCGTATGGCTGTCGAGTAGACGTGGAGCCAGTCACGCGGATCCGTCTTGCCATCGTACTTCTCAATGCCGACTGGTTTGAAACCAACCGGCCAGCTGACGGTTCGAAGCTCTCGAGTGAAGGCCCGAATACCAGCCTCCTCATCATAGTCATCTATGATCGGGGATCGTTCTTGCTTACGGCCAGTATCTCGGTGGGGCCTATCGTCGCGACGGCCTTCGTCCCGTCGATCACGGTAATACTCGTCCCGATATGCCGGCCGCCTGTCGTCACGCTCATAGATAACATTTCCGTGCCGGCGTCGTTCTTCTTCATGTGCTCGGCGGGTCGCGTCATCGCGCTCTTGGTACCTGCTATCTAGTCGGACCCGTGCGTCACGTGGTGGTATGCCGTTGCGCAAGTCGGCGCTTGGATGCCGCGTGGAACTCTACGATGGGTCTGCGTCTGGGGGCAGTAGGCGATGTTGCCTCCCGGTTGGAACGCTGTCGATCTCTTCTTTCTTCCCTGGGCATCGAACTAGCGGCCCCAGAAGCTGACCGACTCAGTGCTGGTCTTGCCGCATTCATCTCCAGCACCGCCACGGCCCTGATGTGTGCTTTCAGTTGGTTGACCTGAGGTGTCAATGCTGGGGAGACTTGGAGCAAGGGCTCTATGGTTTTCAGGAGGGCTGCCGCAGCCGTGATATTATGCTCTGGGGTTGTATAGACATCCTCACCATCAAGTTTTAAGGTGCAGTCGCCCATGTCTAAGTTTTGGACGATGCCGGATCTGTGCTGGGCATCTGGTCTACGGAGTAAGGGGGTGACCGCATCTGGGTCACCGTCTTCGGGATCTGTCTCTTGTCCATTTTTCTCCGTCGTCTGCAGTTTGAGTAGCGGGTGCCACCATGAACACCTCGTGGAAGTCCGAGGAGTAGCTTTCTGAGTCACTCGGCTCTTCAATCAAGTCTAGGAGTGACTCGCTTCCGAGACCGATTGTTGCAACGAACCTTGATTCGTCGAAAAGTTCGAGATCTACATCCGGCTGATGAGCCGGGAGATCGATTGCAGTGAAGTCCAAATCAATCAAGGTTGTTGATCGGGGTGTTGTGGGCAATGTTGAGTTGTCGCCCGAGAGGGTTTCCGCCTGGAAAGTTGCCACCGAGTTGTCGAATCCGAGCGGGAGTCGGCTGACTAGATTTCGTGATCGGCCACGCGTTCCTCCTCGACAAGGTCCCCGTGCGGATCGACGACGAGGCTAACGGTTCCGAAGCAGATCTTGTCTCCTGGGCGAAACTTGATGTCGACGAAAGCCATCGATTTCGACGATGCTATGCTCAACGCAGGCCCCTACCTGGCGCGCCAACTGTCGAGAGATATTCTCGATAGTAGATTCAGGTATGCGTATGAGTAAGTAAGATCGATGGACACAGGACGCAGAGTTTATACAGGTTCGGGCCTCCCGAGGGATAACAACCCTACGTCCTGTTTGGTGTTATTGTATTGCTAAGGTTCACACTGGAATTAGGGTTCCATTATGAGTCTGCCTCTCGACGAAGGCCCCCTGCCCTCCTTATATATCCAAAGGGCAGGGGTTTACAAGGTAACATCTGAGTTGGTCACAATAGATTCTATCTAACTAACATATCTATAAACCTAACTTGCGGCTTACTCAAACAAATATCTACATAAATATCTCTAAGCCGAATATATCTAAAACTAAACCCCTGGCCCACTCGGCCATATGGTCGAGTGGTTAGGTATCCCGGGTACATATATCCCACAGTAGTGTAACTCATGTGGGTCTCAATCCCATCTCCTTTGATGCATTATCTATCACAATGCGCGATAAACCCTTAGTAAAGGGATCTACCAGGTTTTTAGTTGATTCAATGGATTCCACAGCTATAACACCGGAGCTCCATTGTTTCCTGATAGACTTCAATATGCGCTTCACATGTTTGCTAGACTTCATATTATCTTGACTGCTAGTCACCTTCCTAATAACTGTTTGGTTATCACAGTTCATGAGAATAGCAGGGATTGGTTTTTCAACCATCAGCAAATCCATCAAAAGTTTTCTCAACCACTCTACCTCAGTGGCAACTGTTTCTAGAGCAGTGAGCTCTGCCTCCATGGTTGATTTAGTCAAAATCGTTTGCTTACATGATCTCGATGAGACAGCACCACCACCAAGCGTGAATAGATACCCACTAGTGGCCTTCAACTCATTAGCATCTATTATCCAGTTTGAATCACTATATCCTTCAAGTATAGCACGATACCCTGAATAGTAAATTCCATAACTCATTGTGTCCTTTAGATAGCGCAAGACTCGATGAATACCATGCCAATGATCATCCCCCAGATTAGAATTAATATAAACTGACTCAATTTGCTAATGACAAATGAGATGTCTGGGCGGGTTGCACTAGCTAGATAAATCAGTGAGCCAACAATTTGAGAGTATCGCTGTTGATCCTTTCCTAGTCCTTTATTCTTTCAAAGTATTAGACTAGATCATACGAAGTTTGAGAAGGTTTGCTGTCCATGTAGCCGAAACGACTCAAGACCTCCTCAAAATAATGGGATTGCATAAGAGTAATCCCATCCTTACCGTTCTTAAGTTTAATATTAAGGATCACGTCTTCTTCTCCCAAATCCTTCATGTCAAAATTTTGGGATAAGAATGATTTTATATCATTTATCTCATCGATACTAGTCCCAAAGTGTAGTATGTTATCGACATACAAACACAATATAACTCCTTTACCCCCACCATAGCGGTATGAAAGTGCCTAGAGGGGGCGGGGTGAATAGGCAATTATCCCTGAAAATGACTTAATAATAAAAGTTAAATGCGCAGTGTCGGACTTGTCCGACGATAGTGACTAAAGTCTGATGACTTGTCCGATGGCATGAGATAGAAAAGTAGATCGGTCGATTAAAACCTTAAACTAGTGCAAGGCAAGCAAGGAACAAGTAATAACAAGCTAGAGAAATCTGTAGAAATGAGAAGAAGAGCTAGCATGCAATCTACACAAGTTAATTTAAGAAATACAAAGCAAATCCTAACTAGCAAGATTAAGAACAAGAACTAGTAAATGAAGAACATATAATTAAGCACATAAGAGACACATGATTTTTAACCGAAGTTCAGCTCCACAAAGAAGCTTACGTCTCCCTTGAGGGATCCACAAAGGACCGGGTCTCTTTCAACCCTAAACCTCTCCAAGTGATCACAAAGATCAAACTTGGTGTTCCACTAACAACTCCACAAAGGAGGGTCAATACAAACTTCCCGAGGCGTCACCACACAAGTTGGGAGCTCAACGGACACCTCTAACCGTCTAGGGGATGAATCCCCAAGAGTATCAAACACAAGAGTTGTTGGCGGTGAGGATGAACCAAGTGCTTGAGAGGATGGAAGCTTGGAGACGATGGAGCTCTTCAATCTTCTCTCAATCCCTTCACAAATCTAGAATGGAAGCAAGGGAGGAGAGTTGGGGAGAGCAAAGTGAGCTTGAGAGTATTTTTGAGTGGAATGAGTGATCAACCGGCCAAAGGGCAAGATAGGGGTCTATTTATAGCCCATGGAGAAAAAGAGTTGTTTGAAGGGGTATTTCTTAGATCTGTATCGGACAAGTCCGATGGTCATCGGACAAGTGCGATGATTCAAAGTGGCACAATTTTTGGAGTCCGATAGACATGCGTGATCGCTCGGACAATTCATGTCCATCGGACAAGTCCGATGGTCATTGGACATGTTCGATGACACAGGGTGTCAGAGGTACTGGAGTCCAATGGTGATGTCCGACGTGTCAGACTTTCCTCGGGTCAACGGACAAGTCCGATGACTGTCGACGACCGAGTGTGGCAATGGTACTGGAGTCCGATGAACATGTTTGACACATCGGACAAGTCCGATGAAAAACTCCTGAAAAAATGTGTTTGGCTAGGAAATGAGATTTTAGCACTTAGTTCACTTTCGCTTCACACTTTTGTGTCCCTCTTAATAGTACAACTTTTCCTATACTCAACATTTAAAATAAAATCTCATGAACTTCATTCTTGAGCAAATTTGAATATTCATCTTGAAGTCATTTTGCCATCTTCTTTTCTCCTTTTTGCTTCTATGCATTTTATTTCAACAAACTTTGGACCATTATATACACACATGGTCATTAAAAGATTAGTCCATTCTTAATTGTATTGACGCCAATCACCAAAATAAAATTAGGGGTCTAGATGCACGTTCAATCTCCCCCTTTTTGGTGATTGATGACAATACAACTAAAATTTCATAAAAATATATAGAAAGGTTCAGTTTGAGATGAGGAGCTCCCCTAAATGTGTGCATGAGTAATGAAATAGGCAACGATAACAAGTGCACATATTTAAAGAAAAGTGTGAGAGCTCCCCCTAACACTATGCATACATGTTAATTTGCAACAATTGATCAAGAGAGATAGAAACAAATGCAAATGTCATGTAATTTCACACAAATGCAACAAGATGAATAATCAACAAAGCACCATTACAATGAGCAAATAGAGTTGACCAACCACAAATAAATATCCAACGACATGGAAAGCATAAAAAGTTTTACAAACCAAATAGTGCCACAAATTGTCCATCGATCTCCATCACTCTCACAACTCACAACCTAAAACGATAAGATAGATAGCTACTTCTCCCCCTTTGGCATCAAAACACCAAAAAGGAGAAAAGCTGAAACAGGAGCAAGGAAGATCTTTTACTCCTCATCATAGTATTCATCTTTGTCCTCTTCGTCTTCATCCTCATCTTCTTCTTATTCGATGACTGAGGCCTTTCCTTTGCGCTCACAAAGAGCATATGCAGCGGGATCCTCTTCTTCCTCGTTTTCTTCCTCCTCATCATCAAAGCGGACATGTTGTCCACTAGAGGCTGCTCCAGTGCTAAACTGAGGAGGCGGAGGATAGTAGCCAAAGTAGTTCATCTCCTCCGGAGTGAAAGTGTCAGTCAGATCAGCATAAGTAGTAGGAGGAGGTGCTTCCGTGGGAGAAGGTGGAGCAGGAGGCTCAATACCAAAGTGATCAAAAAGTGTGTGTTGATTCCTCTCAATGACATCCATCCTTTGGTTAATGTTCCGACACATTCCATGGAGAGATTTGAACATCTTCATTATTCCACTTCTCTTCCCATGAGGTGGCGGAGGCACACAAGATGATCCAGTGCCCCTAGTAGCAGCCCTAGGTGGTTGAGGAGATGCAGCAGAAGATGGAGGCTGAGCTGCACCAAAATACTGACCATATGTAGTGTTGGGAGTCCAGTTAGAAGGAATCTGAGGTTTGAGACTTAGATTCTTCACATCCTTGTTGAAAGTCAATCCCGAGACTTTCTCGGTCATGTACATAATGTGAGGAGCGTATCCACAGCCACGCTTGGGAGAGATTGAGATGTCCCACATCTCCTGATAGACATAGTCAAAAACATCAAACTTTCTATTCCCATGAACCCAATGCAGGATATCCCTCTGAAAGGCAGGGATACGGTTAGAATTGCCTCCCCTTGGAGCTAAAGTGCTCCTGTAGATCTGAAACAAGACTGAGAAGAATGGTTTCAGTCCATTGGAGTTAGGAGGGAAGTAGTTGTCCGGGTCCACATACATGTACCTCATGTCCTCGGCATTCATGTGATTTTTTTGTGAATCTTATGCTTCTCTTTGCGAGAGTGCTTGAGTTCAATCATAGTAGCAAACTGGTTCACTAAGCAGGTGTACTTTGTGCCATTTGTTAGCCAGGTCATGGACTTGTCATCATCAAAGTACATGGTAGAATAAAACTGAGTTATGATCTCCTTGTTCCAAGAGTAGTTGAAGGTGAGGAAAGGTCTTGAGTCCATGATGCTCAAAGGCTGCAAGCACTTGATTGAGCAGTGGATGCTTCCTTGCCTTCATATGATCCCAATCCAGCCACTTCATGTAAACAACTGCATTCTTCATGCGGAGGTAGGTGGAGCGGTACTAATCCGCATGAAAGTGTACATGAAAACGGAAATCAGAAGCTTCTTTCTCACCAACATAGTGGTTGGTTGACCTTGCCTCAGAGCAGGTCTCAATGGAGGCATGAAGGTAGTCCACAATATCTCGGTCAGATTTCTCCACTTCACTTGGAGGATGCATGATCTAAATGAGATCCTCAGGTTCTTCTGGCTCTGATCTGTCAGCTTGGCTTTGGCTTTGATCATCACTTGCTTTGGTCCTCTTCTCTCTCAAGGGAGAAGCTTCCATGTCAGACATGCTGAAGAAAATGTGGCGAGCAACAAGTTAGGAGGGAGTCAAAGAGAGGAATAGGGGTAATGGGAATCAATGAGGGCCTTAGGTTTTTGAAAAAGCTGCAAGTCGTCGGACATGTCCGATAATCATCAATAAAGTCCGATGACCATCGGACTTGTCTGATGACATGCAGTTTTTCCAAAAACCTAGATCCTTCACAAATCCACCTACCAAAAGAAACCAAACTCTATCTACTCCAACTACAACTAACTAGAAGCATTCTCCATAGATCAAATATGCAAGGCAAAAGTTTTTGACCCTAGCATTGCCTTATAACCCTAACCCTAGTGGGGAGAGAGAGGAAATAGGTCAAAACCTACCTTGCAAATCAATGGGGGTCATACTTTTCTGATGGAGGAGGACTTCTTGACCTTGAATCTTGCACCAATGGATAGTTGAAGTGGGAGATCACCTTGAAATCGCCTTTGGGGGAGTTCTTGAGGAGAGAGAACATGTGGGAGGTGAATAAGGAGGGGTTGACCGAAGGGGTAATTCGGGCAGGGTTAAAGTCAAAACCTGGAGCCGTCGGACATGTCCGATGGATGTCGGACTTGTCCGACTTGTCCGATGACTGAAGGCGCCAGGGACAAACAGGCAAGTTCAAGGGAAGATTTGGAGCTTTTAAGAGTAGATGTTGATGGACACAAAGAATCCTTGACAACATATGTCAGCCAATCAAACAATTATTCAAAACTATGACCATATTTTGATAAGATTGATCAAGAGATCAAGAATCAATCATCAAGCAAAAACAAACAAGTTTAGACATAAAACCATAATTTTTTTGTGGTAATTAAACAATCATCATCCAGATGTGCACATTCTCTAAATCACATTGCTAGAGTCAAGAATATTTAGTTCACTTCTAAGATAGCAAAATCTCTCTCATCTAGGGGCTTGGTGAATATATCAGCTAGTTGGTCTTTGGTACTTACTTCTATATCCCCCTTGATAGAATGATCTCTTAAAAAGTAGTGGCGGATATCTATATGCTTTATGCGCGAATGCTCAACGGGGTTATAAGAAAACTTTATAGCACTCTCATTGTCACATATGAGAGGAACATGGTTCAACTTGTAATCGTAGTCCCTTAGAGTTTGTCTCATCCAAAGTTGTTGTGCACAACAACTACCGGCTGCAACATACTCCACTTCAGCCATGGAAAGTGCAACGGAATTTTGTTTCTTGGATGACCATGATACTAGGGATCTACCCAAGAATTGGCATGTCTCGGAGGTGCTCTTTCTATCTACCTTATCCCTGGCATAATCCGCATCGGAATAGTCTAATAGGTTGAACTTTGAACCCTTGGGGTACCAAAGCCCTAGGTTGGGTGTGTGAACCAAATATCTCAATATTCTCTTAACGGCCACGATGTGACACTCCATAGGAGCGGCTTGAAAATGTGCACACATACACACACTTAGCATGATATCGGACCTAGATGCACAAAGATAAAGCAAAGAGCGTATCATGGAGTGGTATACCTTTTGATCAACATGCTTATCATTTTTGTTGAGGTCGAGGTGGCCATTTGTTGGCATGGGAGTCTTGATGGGCTTGTCCTTATCCATGTTAAACTTCTTTAATAGGTCTTGTGTGTACTTGGCTTGACATATGACGGTGCTCTCCTTGAGTTGCTTCACTTGAAAGCCTAGAAAGAATGTCAATTCTCCTATCATGGACATCTCAAACCTCTTTATCATTATCTTGCTAAATTCATCACAAAAGTTTTGGTTAGTAGAACCAAATATTATGTCATTGACATATATTTGGCACAGAAATATATCATTGCCAAAATGCTTAGTGAAGAGAGTTGCATCGGCCTTGCCAATACCAAAACCCTTTTTAACAAGAAAATCTCTAAGGCATTCATACCATGATCTTGGAGCTTGTTTAAGCCCATAGAGTGTCTTATGGAGCCTGTAAACATGATTAGGATACTTAGGGTCTTCAAAGCCCGGTGGTTGTGCCACATACACCTCTTCATTTATTGGCCCATTGAGAAATGCACTTTTCACGTCCATTTGGTACAACTTAAAATCATGGTGAGTAGCAAAAGCAAGTAATATTCTAATAGATTCAAGTCTTGCTACGGGGGCATAAGTTTCATCGAAATCCAAACCTTCAACTTGTGAATACCCTTTTGCCATGAGCCTTGCCTTGTTTTTTGTCACCACGCCATCTTCATTTTGTTTGTTGTAGAACACCCATTTGGTGTCCACAACATTCTTGTTCTTTGGTCTTTCCTCCAAAGTCCACACTTCATTTCTTGTGAAGTTGTTCAATTCTTCTTGCATGGCCATCACCCAATCCGAAATCTCAAGTGCTTGTTCTACCCTAATTGGCTCCATAGAAGAGACAAAAGAGTAATGTTCACAAAAATTACTAACTCGAGATCTAATGATTACCCCCTTGTCACAGTCTCCAAGAATTTGCTCGATGGGGTGATCACGTTGTACATTTTGATGCACTCTTGAGTGTGGTGGATGTGAACTTCTTTGACCACCATCTTCATCAAGCTCTTGATCATGTCTTTGGGAGTCATCATTTGATGCTTGTTCATCATTCTCAACATCTTGATTTTGATCACTTGCATGATTAGTTTCTTCATTTTCATGATGTTGGTCTTGTCTTGGGGGATAGGATTGATTTTCAGCACTTGATGTTTCTTGTGGTCTCACATCACCAATGACCATCCTTTTTATTGCATTTCTAGGAGCATCACTATCTATATCATCATTAATAACTTGCTTCTCTTGGGAGTCGTTAGATTCATCAAATGTCACATCACGTGAGATTTCAATACAACTGGTGGTTTTGTTGAACACACGGTAAGCATGGACATTTGACCCATAACCAAACAAGAAACCTTCATCAAATTTTGGAGCAAATTTTGAAATCTTGGGTTTCTTGTTTAGCATGAAGCATTTGCTTCCAAAAACACGAAAGTAGGAAATATTAGTCTTGTTACCAGTTAGCAGCTCATATGCTGTTTTCTTCAATAATCAATTGAGATACAACCGGTTGGAGGCATGGCATACGGTGTTGACGGCTTCAGCCCAAAAATGGTCGGACGTCTTGTATTCATCAAGCATTGTTCTTGCCATCTCAATGAGTGTGCGGTTCTTTCTTTTGACCACCCCATTTTGTTGAGGGGAGTAGGGTGCCGAAAATTTATGCTTGATCCCTTCTTCATCAAGATACTCCTCAACTTGTGTGTTCTTGAATTTGGTGCCGTTGTCACTTTTTATTTTCTTGATCTTGACTTCATATTCATTTTGTGCTCTTTTCATGAATGTCTTGAGCATGTCTTTCACTTCACCTTTATCATGCAAAAAAGAATACCCATGTGAAGCGAGAAAAATCATCAACAATTACAAGACCATATTTGTTACCACCAATGCTTATGTAGGAGATGGGGCCGAAGAGGTTCATGTGCAACATCTCCAATGGTCTTGTGGTTGTCATCACGTTCTTGGAGGGGTGTGAAGCTCCAACTTGCTTTCCCACTTGACATGCACTACAAATTCTATCTTTCTTAAAGCACACATCGGTTAGTCCTATGATGTGGCCGCTCTTTTGGAGTTTGTGAATATTTCTCATACCAACATGGGTTAGCCTTCTATGCCACAACCACCCCATGTTGGATGTCACTAATAAGCATGTACCAAGTCTAGCTTCATCTGTAGAGAAGTCCACAATATAAAGCTTTGCTTTAAGCACACCCTTAAAAGCAACCGAGCCATCACTCCTCTTATAGACGGTCACACCATATTTGTTAAACAAGCAATCATAGCCCATTTTACAAAATGGACAATAGATTGAAGTCAACGTGATCAACGAGCATAACCTTAGAAAGTGAATACGAGGGAGTGAGAGAAACTTTACCATAACCTAGTACTTGTCCTGTTCCATTATCACCAAATGTGATATATTCATTGTTGTTGTGACTTGGCTCAAATGAATCGAACATCTTTTTGTCTCTAGTCATATGATTGGTGCATCCACTATCAATCACCTGACTTGACCCTCCGGATACATAGTCCTACAAAACAAGTTAAACTTTGTTTTTCGGTACCCAAATTTGCTTGGGTCCTTTCACATTAGTCACAAGCACTTCGGGCACCCACACACAAGTTTTTGGCCGCTTGTTACGTGGCCCAACATATTTAATGAACACACGGCCATGCATGTTTCTCATGAGCACATATGAAGCATTAAAGTCATGAAAGAGTGCATAAGAGTTATTAGGAAAATTAGCATGAAAATCATTAACAAAAGAAGTTTGATTAGTATTCTTGTTTTTGGCTTGCTTCTTTTGGTAAGATCCTTCCTTGGTGAACTTAAGGAATTCCTTCCCATTCTTGTTCTCCCTAGCATTGTGCTTAGCACCCTCCACATATCCAATGCCATCCATGACATTTGGGTGCCTCTTATATGAGTATACACCTCTTGCATATTTTGCCTTCTCATCATCAAGAACATGTTTCTCATGTTGTATTTTTCTTTCAAGAGCTTTCACTTGCTTGTTCAAATCATCAATCAAATTGACATTAGTGGCACAAGCATCAATATCAATGTTATAGCACCTATCACATCCTTTGCTAGCAGAAGCATGAGAGTTGTTAGTGGAGGATGTGAAAGTTGAAAGTATTTTATATTGTTCTTCAAGAGACTTATGAGTCTTTTCCAAGTTCTCATACTTCTCTAGAAGATCATCTTTTGAGCTCTTAAGATTTTCACAAGAGTTTTCAAGTTTAGTGAGAGACATAGTTAAATCATTATTTTTCTTTCTCTCATCTTCTAGGAGCTTCTCTAGTTCAAGGTTTCTCTTCTTTTCAAGAATGAGCAAGTCTTGTTGCTTTTCAAGAAGTTCCTCTTACCTATCATTTTCTTCCTTTTGTTTTTCAAGTAATTCTATAAATTTAAGCATCTTAGGAAGTGAAGTATCATCATCATCATCATCATCATCATCATCACTACTACTAGTATAAGAGGAATGCTTATGTTTAGATTTAGATACCTTGGATCCTCTTGCCATGAGACACTTCTGAGTGTTGTCATCATCATCATCACTCAAGCTCCCAAATAAAGAAATGTTGGTGGGAGTGACGCCAATGGCAATTGTAGCAATGTCTCCCTCATTCGAGTTGGATTCAGAGGAAGAAGAAGATAAAGAGGATGAGTCATCGGAATTCCATTCTTGACCAATGTGAGCTTCACCTCTTCTATGCTTCTTGTACTTCTTGTCTTTCTTGTGGTGCTTGTCTTTCTTTCTTTCATCATTGTTCTTCTTCTTTGGACACTCCGCAATGAAATGTGCTTCATCACCACACTCATAGCAAGTCCTTTTTGACCTTCTTGCTTTGCTCTTGTCAAAACTCTTCTTCTTGTAACCATCTTTCTTAAGAAATTACTTGAATCTCCTCATAAGTAGAGCCATTTCATCATCGCTATCTTCATCACTAGGATCAACCACTTTCTTCTTTTTCTCTTGCTTCTCTCGTGTAGCGTTGAGTGCCACATCATTCTTGTCACCACTTGCTCCTTCAATTTGCTTGATCAAGGCATTTATCTTATTCGCTTATCATTTTGTTGCTTTTGAGATAGAAGCTTTCCAAGCACTTCATCGGTGGTGAAGTTCTTGAAGTTATCCTTGTCTCTAATGTTTGAACAAATATTGCTATCCCATGGTCTCAATGCTTGTAGCAATCTTTTGTCGATATCCAAGTCAGTCATTTTGGCTCCTAGTGCTCTTCTTTGATTTACAATCCTCATGAGCCTATCATGAACTTCTTTTAGACTTTATCTCGGACCCATGATGAACAAGTTGAATTCATTTTGTAACTCTTCAAGCCTTGCATCCTTGACGAAATCAATGTCCTCATAGATAACCTCAAGCTTTCTCCATAGTTGGTTGGCATTTTTTATTCCGGCAACCTTGTCATACTCGGTGGAGCTAAGTACGGAGACAATTGCACTAGCTGTCATGGCATTGCGATGAATGTTGATTTGATCCTTGCGAGTTGGATTTTCTCTATTTTCCTACAAGAAACCATTCTTGGTTATACTTGCAACATGTGGACTCATGGATTCCATGTACATCACCATCTTGCATTTCCAATGATCATAGAATTGTCCATCAAAGTAAGGGAGTCTATCCGACCCTTGTCCAATGCGATCTTCCTTAAGCTCATCATAATCATACATGACATTGTTGTAGAGGTTTGGTTGAGCATCATTACTATCATCTCTAGTCCTTGCATTATCTCCATCTCGAGAACCACTAACACCTTCATTGGATAGAAGAGTGGTGGAGGGTTGATCTCCCGGTTTTGACATTTTTGGTCTTCAAACAGTTAAGCTTTGTAGAAGATACCTGCTCTGATACCAATTGAAAGTGCCTAGGGGGGGGGGAGTGAATAGGCAATTATCCCTAAAATTACTTAATAATAAAAGTTAAATACGCAATGTCGGACTTGTCCGACGATTGTGAGTAAAGTCCGATGACTTGTCTGTAGAAATGAGGAGAAGAGCTAGCATGCAACCTACACAAGTTAATTTGAGAAATACAAAGCAAACCCTAACTAGCAAGATTAAGAATAGGAACTACTAAATGAAGAACAAATAATTAAGCACACAAGAGACACGGGATTTTTCACCAAAGTTCAGCTCCACAAAGAAGCCTACGCCTCCATTGAGAGATCCATAAAGGACCGGGTCTCTTTCAACCCTAAACCTCTCCAAGTGATCACAAAGATCAAACTTGGTGTTCCACTAGCAACTCCACAAAGGAGGGGTCAATACAAACTTCCTGAGGCATCACCACAAAAGTTGGGAGCTCAACGGGCATCTCTAACCGTCTAGGGGATGAATCCCCAAGAGTAACAAACACAAGATTTGTCGGTGGTGAGGATGAACCAAGTGCTCGAGAGGATGGAAGCTTGGAGGCGATGGAGCTCTTCAATCTTCTCTCAATCCCTTCACAAATCAAGAGTGGAAGGAATGGAAGAGAGATGGGGAGAGCAAAGTGAGCTTGAGAGTATTTTTGAGTGGAATGAGTGACCAACCGGCCAAAGGGCGAAATGGGAGTTTATTTATAGCCCATGGAGAAAAAGAGCCGTTTGAAGGGGTATTCCTCAAATCTGTATCGGACAAGTCCGACGATTCAAAGTGGCGCAGTTTCTGGAGTCCGATAGACATGCCTGATGGCTCGGACAATTCATGTCTTGTCCGATGGTCATCGGACATGTCCAATGACACAGGGTGGCTGAGGTACTGGAGTCCGATGGTGATGTCCGACGCGTCGGACATCTCCGACGGCCCAGTGTGACAATGGTACCAGAGTCCAATGAACTTATGCGACATGTCGGACAAGTCCGATGAAAAACTCCTGAAAAATGTGTTTGGTTGGGAAATGAGATTTTAGCACTTAGTTCACCTTCGCTTCACACTTTTGTGTCCCTCTTAATAGTACGGCTTTTCCTATACTCAAGATTTAAAATAAAATCTCTTGAACTTCATTCTTGGGCAAATTTGAATATTCATCTTGAAGTCATTTTGCCATCTTCTTTTCTCCTTTTTGCTTCTATGCATTTTATTTCAACAAACTTTGGACCATTATCTACACACATGCTCATTAAAAGATTAGTTCAATTTTAATTGTATTGACGCCAATCATCAAAATAAAGTTAGGGGCCTAGATGCACCTTCATGGTAGTACACGTAGGTATCAGCCTCATTTATAGTGAACCCAACAGATGTTAAAGTTTTATCAAACTTCTCATGCCATTGCTTGGGTGCTTGCTTTAGGCCATATAAGGACTTAAGTAACCTACACACCTTGCCCTCTTGTCCAGGTACTATAAATCGGTCTGGCTGATCCATGTATATTTCCTTATCCAACTCTCCATTAAGAAAAGCTGTTTTCACATCCATTTGATGGACTAGAAGACCATGTGGGGCAGCCATTGATAGTAATACCTGAATGGTGGTTAATCTGGCAATAGGTGAGTAAGTATCAAAGTAATCCTCACCTTCTTTCTGCATATATCTCTTAGCTACAATCCTTGCCTTGTACTTTTCAATGGTACTATCAGGCTTAAATTTTTTCTTGAATACCCACTTACAACCAACTGGTTTGCAACCAATTGGTTGATCAGTTACTTCCCACGTTCCATCGGAGATGATGGAGTCTATCTCACTATGGACTGCATCCTTCCAGTATTCTGCATCAAAAGATGCATACACCTCCGAGATGGATGTGGGAGTATCATCAACAAGGTACACAGTAAAGTCACCATCATATGATTTTGCAACCCTTTGTCTCTTACTCCTTCGAGGAGCCACTTTACTATCACCCTCATCGCTCTCATGCGGATGTTTAAGAAGAGTTGTAGGTTCTGGAGTTAAATCAATAGACGAACTAGGTATAGAGTATGTATCTTTCATAGGAAAAACATTCTCAAAGAAAGTTACATCACGAGACTCTAAGAGTGAATCAACTAAGACATTAGGCGCTTCAGACCTTATCATTAAAAATTTATATGTTGTGCTATGGTACGCGTATCCTAGAAAGACACAATCAACCGTCTTAGGTCCAAGTTTGCATTTCTTACTTATTGGTATGCTAACCATGGGGAAGACGACGCGGCAGCACAGTAAAGAATGGCAAGAAAGGTGGAGGAAAATCATGTGTTCTATAGATATGATGTCTCACCATATATATACACACAATAACAACACACTTATGATAATTAATTCCTAAATAAGCAGACATATTAATCACCATTAAGAGAGTATAATTGATTACCATATTTGGTCAGCGTAATTATCTCTTGCATAACAAAAAGTCTGAGTAGCAAAAGAAAGTCGTGACCCCGCACACGCAAGGCTCGGATTTTATCGGACTATTCCCACGCCCTTCGCCCCGCCCGGCCCGGCCCAACCAGGTGAGGCGAGCGAGAGGCGAGCGAGCACACGTGTGTTCTTCCTCTTCTTTCTTACTGGCTCAAATACGTGAAAATAATTCAACTATTTAAGTTGTTTTTCTCCTCCCTAGACTAGCAGTATGAGACTAAAGTCCCCCACCATGTCATACATGTGCACATAGGCCTTTGAGATTTATTGAAATTATTAATTTAGGCCACAAACCAAAACTTCTAACACCATTAGCCACCAAGGTACTTGGTTACTCAGTAAGACCACCTGTGTTAGGACAGATCTTATCACTATTTTTTGTCCTTAATAAACTGCTCCAAAACTCAAAACCATTTTTAGTAAATTTTAGAAACCTATTAGTATTTTGACATGGATTGCAAGAGACTACAACTTGTGGAATCAATGCTAAAATATATTGAAGTAGTTGAAATTCACTCAAAAACTATTTTCCTAGTGATAACTTTTACATCATAAGAGACTACAACTTGTGGAACCAATGCCAAAATATATTGAAGTAGTTAAAATTCACTCAAAAACTATTTTTCTGGTGATAACTTTTACATCATAACCTCAATTATGTTGGTATTCATTAGTTGTTAGAGTATACTTGGTAGTTTAGATATTATATATCTATAGAATTGTCATATGTATCCAAGAGGTGCCTTGTCCCCAAGTCTTGTACTCTTATATATATCGGCCGAGAGACTCATTATAATATAATCTATTACATTGTTTCCCAATCTATTCTTTCACATGGTATAGTGTCAAATCAATTTTTTTTCGCTGCCCATCCTTCCAAACCCTAGCCGTCGTTGCTTCCACACCGCGCGCCCCCGGGAGGTCGATCTCCATGACCTCGCCGGGGGCAGCGCCATGTTTGGCAGCCGGTCCTTTTTGATTTGGCTGCCTTGTTCGTTTTAGCATGTCGCAGAACAGTCGAGGCGATCCATCACGGATCATGGACCTGGCGCATTGTTGCAGATCGTATCGCTGCTATGCCAGGCTGCATCGTCGCCGCGCCTGGTCTCGTGCCAACCTGTCATCACCAGGAGCGGCGCATCGTCCAGCTACCCCGGGCCACCAGCAGAGCCGCTCGCCGTCCAACATCACGTGGGCAGTCTACCAGCCTGCTCTCCCAAAATTTTTCTTTTGCCTTCGGTTGACCACGGTAGGAAAAAAAAAACAAAGGAGCGAGAGGCCTATGCTTATGCACCTGCTAGATGCACTAGGTGATCCACATGATCACTCCATCTGTTGCTGCTGTTTTTCTTACTCGATCACTAATCGAGGTTGTGTCGCCCATCGCCATCGACATCGCGAGCCTCTTCCATGATAACAGCATCGACTACTTCGGCCTTCGCTTCATCAACAACACGTGCGGTACAGTCGGACATTAGACGTTCAAGGGACGCCTTCATGCGTCGTCGTCCGGCCGCCCGACTGCACATCCTTGAGCCAGCTTCGTCGTCGCCACTATTTGGGACGTCCTCCACATTGCCTCCAGCACCTCCAACCTGTGCGGCATGGTTGTGCTTCTGCACGCACCATCGGTTTGATCAGCCGACTACGCGTGCAACGACGTCAGGGTCGCGTACCTCGCCTTCGAGCTTCGGGCTACCGCTGCGTCGCCTCCTCGGGCCGTAGTGCCGCCGCCCGTGGTCGCCACAGACTCGAGAAGTGTCTTTAGGGACACAACTCCGTCTATTGTGGCACTTGCTGTTGCATCATCATCGCCATCTTCGTGCATCGATAACTCGATCATTCGTGCACATGGTCTTTGTCAAGTTGATGGTTCTTCTTCGCCTACTACGAGCACCGCTGCCGCGCTTCTTCAGGCTACCCGTGTTGCCACTCTTAGCTGTCGGTTATGCCACATCTACCACTTTATCTTCGTCCACCACGACCACGTCGCTAGAGTTGTAGTCTCAATCTCGACTTCTCTTCGTCTACTCTGACAACTGCGGGCTGCACCGGCACTCTCCTTCCTTGTTGCTCTGCGTCGTGACCGTCATGGAGGCCTTCTCTACTAATCTCCTCCAACACTGGCATATGTTCGTGATGGTTGCTACCTCCGTACGTTCGGTATTGGCAACACCGATGCGTGCCTTCGTCCATGACGTGTTCTCGAGCCTGGCAAACCCGAGAGACACCTCGTCTATGACGGCTTGACTACATCGACTTCGGCATCAACCCTCTTCTTTACGGTGCCTCGACGGGTGTGTTCATTTCTTGGGGTCTAAATTTTAGTGGGGTCACATCAATCATTAAAATGCTACATATGATTATTAAATATATATTAAATATAAAACTAATTAAGAGTTGAATGCGTATCAATGTGACAAATTCATTAAACTTAATTAAGTCATTATTAAGAGATGTTTACTATAGCATCACATTATCTAATCATGACCTAATTAGTCTTAATAGATTTGTCTCGTCATTTAGAGGGAAGGTTATGGACTGGGTTTTGTCAGTAATCTATATTTAATACTCCTAATTAGTATCATAATATCCGATAAGACATGTCTAAAATTCAGAGGGGTGAAAACGAACACACCCTGTGTCGTCGTCTTTGTCCAAGGCGCATCCTTGCGCACTTTCTTATCTTGGTGCCTCCTTGCGCCCGCGGCTTCATATGTGGATTCCTCTGACATCGGCAACCTCAGCTACATTGACCACGACAACCTCAAGCATAGCTTCTTCGACCACGGCTACTCGCCCTCGCCCTCGCTCTCGGCTTCCTCGACATTGGCACAAAGGGCTATCATCTACATGTGCTACTCGCCGGTTTTCTCTCCAATCGCAGCATCCGCACCTTGACGCTTCAACTGCGAAGGGATATTAGTTCGTCGGCTTCTTCTCCAGTCTCATCGTCTGCGGTGCTCCCGCTGTGACTACGTGGAGATGTTAGAGTATACTTGGCAGTTTAGATATTATGTATCTATAGGACTGTTATATGTATCCGGGAGGTGTCTTACCCCCCAAGTCTTGTACTTTCATATATACCGACCGAGAGGCTCATTACAATACAATTCATCATATTGTTCCCCAATCTATTCTTTCACATTAGCAACAATCATGATTCATGACATCATGCATGCATCCCAACGGCAGTTTGACCATTCATTTCTTTATTTGATAGGAAAACTCATAGATTGATCTGTTATCACAACGGTTTGTGCAATCGTTCCGTATATAATAGGGTACTTACATTGCAGCTATAAACAGTGAATATTCCACAGGAGTTCTCTTGCACTTTGTACAGTTCCATGTGAAATACACTCCCCTGGAGAACCGTACAGTTTCATATGAACCATAACTACTGCATGCATTTTCTAGGATGGATCATAACAAGCTTTTGCTAAAGCTTGGCTCACACTATTTTCACAATATTTTGAATAATTTATTGTTACCCTTTCATTTTTTTTATCTGTTTAAGTGTAACACCCCAAATTTTAGAAACAAACTAATGAAAATCAACCTAATATTTTTTCTAGAAACTAGAGTTTTAAAAATGATTTTTTTTAAAAAAAACCTAATTAAAAAGTAGACAAAAGTTAGACGAAATGGAAATTTCAAAAATCTTAAAACTTGGATTTGAAAACATGAATGATTTCAATTTTGAGTTTTCAAAATTTCTAGAACAAATGTGTTTGAGTTCGAATTTGGTTGTGTTTGATTCTTATTAATTCCTAATTCTAGAATGCCAAGCCTTTGTTTTTCTCTTTTTCCCCTCGGCCCAAAATCCATTCCCCTCTCCTTTCCTCATGTAAGGTTTATGGCCATTAGATCCCCAAGCTATGAATGTTTTGGTGATTGATGACAACTGTGAAATACAGCTAATATCTATATGAATATTGTGCGAGCAGAAATCATCACTAACTCTACTACAAATTTTATTAATGATAGTTGTCTTGACGATTGATGATAATGATCATAAGCAAGGAGACTTAGAAAGATTGATGGAGTCCAGGATTTGATGGAGATGAATCAATGCTAAGGATATGCTAGACTCATGTGTGTATACTAGGCACAAGGCTAAGAACATGTTTGGCGGATGACAACCAATCCATTGCTACCAAAAGGCCACAACTAATGCCCTAGAAACAATGAAGAGAAGTGGGTAGCAGCACTACTACTGACCCGTCCTAGTGACAATTAGAAATAGGACGGGCCATAGCAGGGCCCTAGGCCCTGACACTTCCATGGCGAGGATGCTTGCCTTGACCAAGATGTGGTACCCACACCGGGGTCGACAATGGTGAGGAACCTGGCCACCAGCCCGTTGCTGCTAATACCCCATATAGAAGCAACGACTACTTAATTGACCGCCCTAGCTTGCAATCTCTATTAGCAGTGGCGGTCCTAGGACCTGGGACCGTGGCTGAAAATACTTTTTTGCAAATGTCACTAGAAATGATTTTTTTAGTAGTGATGTATTCGACAATGACATCATGTCTTTACATATAACTGCTCATTATAGGAATTTGAGCGGATTCCATATAGGCGTTCGATATGTACTCATAATCAATTTTATCATGTTATTAACTTGTTGGGAGGATTCCATATAGGCGTTCGATATGTACTCATAATCCATTTTATCATAATGTTAACTCGTATTCTCAGTGAGACGAAAATAACCGATCTCCAACTACCCGGATCTTGTGGGCGTTGTTGACTTACGCATTACATGTTAGTATGGAATGTATAGGCAAGGGAACTACAAGGACAACATTCATTCATCTGCAAGTACATGTTCTTAGATTAAGTTTCTCAACACGTGTTTCCAATTGCACCACCATCATTTGAGCGTTATTCTAGTTTGTGGCATTTGGTAGTGTAGACCGATTAAAAATGGTTGGTTTAGGCTTTTCATGCTAACACACCAACTTGCCACGTTCCCCCCCCCCCCCCCCCCCCCCCTATAATTCGACCGGTAGAGTCGCCAAAAGTTTATTGTGCATCGTCTCCTCCCCGGTGTGTCATATACATACCCCGACTGGTGCTCACTGTTACATTTCACCATTGAACAATCAAGCTAGCTAAGCATATCTTGTCTGGCTCATATAGCCTCTGAAGTTCGAGCACATTAGAAGAGAAAGAGAGAAGCAGAAGCAATGGCGAGGACGTGCACATTAGTTCTTGGGGCACTACTGGTGCTCTCACTCCTAGTGAGCCCGATTGATTGCTCCCGCAAGCACAAGGCGAAGCCAGTCAGGCAGAAGCTGGCCGCGCCGGCGCCAGTGCCAGCATCGAAGGTCAGCCAGAAGCCTGCTCCTCCGGCCAAGGTCAACCCAAAATCAGTTCCTGCTGCAGCTAAGTCCGGCAGCAACCGCACCGCTACGCCGTCCTCACCCTCGTCTGTAGCCAATGGCTCCGGTGGCTGGTTGTCGGGCGCTGGTGCTACCTACTACGGCGACCCCAACGGCGACGGAAGCGACGGTTCGTGTTGTCAACGGGGTGGTATACATAATATTTACCGTGTTATTTTTATGTACCAATGCACTGATTGAGTTATCATCAATGCAGGTGGTGCATGCGGTTACCAGACCGCCGTCGGCAAGCGACCGTTCAACTCGATGATCGCCGCCGGGAGCACGCCCCTGTACAATGGAGGCGAGGGCTGCGGCGCCTGCTACGAGGTGAGCAGACTAGCATTCCAAAATTCTGGGTGGCCGCTTGTGGTCATGGTCACACGGCCGGTTATTACTGAGCTGTCGCGCTGCTTGTCCATATCGGTCTCGTGACTCGTGGTGCAAAGTTGTCGGCTGCTGGTTCTAACTAACTAACTAACAAAACAATGCTTTCTTTGTCCAGGTTAAATGCACGACCAACGCAGCGTGCTCCGGTCAGCCGGTGACCATCGTCATCACCGACCAGTCCCCTGGCGGGCTCTTCCCCGGCGAGGTTGCTCACTTCGACATGAGTGGCACAGCCATGGGCGCTATGGCCAAGTCCGGCATGGCCGACAAACTCCGTGCTGGGGGTGTGCTCAGAATCCAATACAAGAGGTACATATATATATACACACACAAGCACAGACTATCTACTGACTGAAGTACTGAACTGATTAAGCAAGCCAAAATTAATTGTGGGTTATCACGGTAACTGACTGTTCCAAGTTATCGAATCGATGATATGGCAGGGTGCAATGCAAGTACCCCGGCGTGAACATCGCGTTCAAGGTAGACCAGGGAGCGAACCCGTTCTACTTCAACGTGCTCATCGAGTTCGAGGACGGTGACGGCGACCTCAGCGCCGTCCAACTCATGGAGGCCGGCAGCAGTACATGGACGCCGATGACACACAACTGGGGCGCGATGTGGCGCCTCAACAACGGCAAGAGGCTGAAGGCTCCTTTCGCGCTCCGGCTCACTTCCGATTCGGGCAAGGTCCTCATCTCGCCCAACGCCATCCCAGCAGGATGGAAGCCCGGAAAGGCGTACCGCTCCTTGGTCAACTACGCCTGAAATGACATGTGCTTAATTAACTGGCTGTAGTTGACATGTGCCAGAACTGAGAAGAGGAGGTTGAAGAAGAGAATGGCGTTCTTCCCTCCCTCCACGATCTCTGCATTCACCAGTGATGTGTCGATCTATCTGTTTTTTGTCCCATACTTTCTGTTAGTGGCGCTAAGAAGAGAACATCCCAACTAACAATGTTCATGTCAACGTATCAAGTGGTGGGTTTTGACTTTTTGTACATTGCAGTCCTTTCAGATTTCAAGAAATGAAGTGCTACTGCCACTTTTGTATTGTTCAGCCACTGGAAATCTTTTTTCTCTTTCAATCACCTAAAAGAAGAAGGTTGTAATTAGCGATGGGTGATTTGTCTAGACTCTAGAGGGCACTGATCAGAAATTTCTTTGCATTACACTAAACGGTGTACAGAGAAATGTTTTTGACCCACTGTCCTATAGACAATTTTTTCCGATAATAATTCAAGGGGCGACATATATCTGTCATCATAAATATTTCTATTTTTTAGTTGACATCTATGGTTAAGTAACGCAAGAAATAAAAAATAGTTACTGCAACAAACAAAATATATTTTAGTATGAGAAATTGCAACGTGCAGTACATCAATGAACGACAAACGAAAGGTTGTCGCAACCTACTGTAATAACATCATACACATGCCTCGATTAGATTACACGCCTGTAAATAGACAAATAGTACCGTACTGAAAATGATTATCGTGCCTGTAAGCCATCGACAATTGTCAGTTGCCAAAATTATGTTCAAGGATTTACAACTCTCAGTAGTTTACGTATGCTAATAATGCGGCCTGCCTATGATGCAGCGTAATAGCTCCACGCTGGAACCTTTGACGTCTGTTTCAGTTCGATGCTTAAGTTGGCGAATACATGCACATGGCATGGAGATGGAGGAACAGCAGCCGCGGGCACCCACAAACGGATCGAGCTGCCGGCGTGAACCACGTATGAGTGGGACGCCTGCCTTAGAGCAGCTGCTGCACACGACTGTCCAATTTCTGCCTCACCTCACGTCGCGCTCGCGTCCGGATCCGGAGGCGAAAGCTACTTGCACATGGTGGTCTTCGTGGTCTCCCCTCTTGCTCGTTGCGTTTTATGCAAGTGGGATCAAAACCCTACTAACATGTCACTTGGCACCAAACACAATAGTAATGTAGTATCACACAATTAATTAGTAGTAGCACGTCCAGATCGAGCCGGTCTTTTTATTTCTTGGTAAAGATCGATATCTTCTTAACGGCTGGTAATGTTTTAGTGTCGGAGTAATATGACACGAACCGGCTTTAAAGTGACGTAACAGAGTTTCCAAGCTCCACGACCGCATGCAGGCTGACCGGCCGGCTGGAGAGATATCATTTGCAGTATATCTGGATTTCTGAGTCACAATCGGCCACTTGACCACTCGGCATGTTTTTGCACACACGCTGACCTGCCTCGCGCATATTGGAAAATCAATTTGCTCGCTGATACTGCTAGATCCAATGCAGTGCCTGTGGTCGATACCGTCACCGGCGGTTGCAAATTGTAAAACCTACTAACTTTCTTTTAGTGCTGTCTTTTACTGTAATAAACTTGGGGAATGACGAATGAGATAAAAATGTTCGGATCGCGAGAGGAACTACACGGTCACATACGACTTTTTGGCCTCTACCACCTTTAGAAACTGTCCGAAAATAATAAATAGAATTTTAACTAAACTATTGTCTAATATTTTTGGGTTAATTATAAAGACCAGCCCATAATTCACTTGGAGTTTGAGATTTCCACCTATAAATTATTTTGTTACAAATTCTCACCCATCCTGTGAGTTTTGTTCCAAAACCACCCCAATATACACATGTTTAATTTATTCAATATATTTTTATTTATTTGTAGTAGTCAATGATGTTCTCATCAAACATATAAAATTTTAAAAGTATAATCTTTATATTTTTTTATAGAAGTTTGAACAGTGTTTTGTAAAGTTTAAAATTTTAATACATTTTTCATGAAAAAAGAAGAATTAGACACTAAAAATCTTTAAAAATGTTAACATTATTTAACTTAGTTTATTTTTAAATTTATATCCATGAAAACATATAAAATCAGTTAAACATGTGTTAACTGGGGTGGTTTGTGTAGCTAAATTTATTGGATGGGTGGGAGTTTGCAATAAAAACATTTATGAGTGAGAATCTCAAGTTCAAGGTAGCTTATAGGATGGTTTATGCAATTATTCCAATATTGTTTTAATAATTTTGAATTTTAGTATTCGTCAAGCAATTTACGATAGAGGGCAGTTATTGGGTCGTCCCATCACATCATGTCCCTACTCTTCACCAGATTAATATTACAGATTAATTAGATTATAATATGATTTTATGAAAAAGTATAATTACTATATCACACTTATGTTTTATAATTTTACCATATTAAATGTTAGTAATAAATTTTTAATATCAGATCTACATCATGGAATCAAACTCTTGACCACTAGTTTTAGAAAAATACTAGCTAAGTTGTTCTTAAATGCTCGCAGCCAGCCAAGAAGCACTAATGTTGTTAAGACGCTGTGTAAGTGCGATTATCTAAAATACTTCTGATGACTTTGCATGCATGGGTTAAGCCACTACCTCGATATGTTTCTGGTGTAACTTATCAAGCCGGCTTGGATAATTTCTTTCCTGAAATTAGTTCTTGGTGAGGTTTCAGCTTACGAGCTTGCAATGGTGATGTTTGTTCGAGGCTGTTCGAGGCAAGGCGCATGCAGAGTCTTTAGTGGGGTTATCATACATATATATGGGAAAAAGTTCATTTTACCCTCCCTAACAATTTACTTTGTTCAATTTACATCTCGAACAAAATCTTGGCTTAATTTACTTTTTCAAATAATTTAAATCAGTATAATTTACTCCCTGATGTGTTCAAGGGAGTAAAATAGACTTTTCTTTATATAGGAAAAAGTCCATTTTACTCCCCCTAACAATTCACTTTGTCCAATTTACAGTCGAACAAAATCTTGGCTCAATTTACTCCCTCAAACAATTTAAATCAGTGTAATTTACTCCCTGATGTAATTTATCTTTTTCGTTTCTATTTTTACAATGTGAATTTAGTGCTGAAATTTTGCATAATGATAGTTTTTTATAGAACTTTACGCTAAAAAATATAAGTATATTTTACGTATATATTATATAGTTTAATAATATCTAATATTATCTTAATTATAGAGCTCTAAAATTATATACAAAATATTTATGAAAAAATAGATAAACATATTTTTTATGTAGTGATTGTTATAATCTTTCATAGTGCAAAATCTAAGAATCAAATTCTAAGTGTAACAAAAATGACAAATTACAACATGGAGTAGATTGCATTAACTTGAATTGTTTGAGAGAGTAAATTGAGTCAAAATTTTATTCGGGGAGTAAATTGGACAAAGTAGATTATTGGAAGGGATGTGGGGTTTTGATTGAGCGAGTAATAACATGACTATTGCCACCTTGGGCTGGGACTCGGTGTGCTATGGGCCTTGGTGCTCTAAAGTGTGCCTTCTATCGAGAACACGATAAACACTTTTGACAAAATATAAATCAGGAAAAAGAATCCAAAAAATAACAAAAAAATGTTTTTGGCATCCAAGAACCCCGCCTGTCTGTCCCTGTCACAAGTCGTGATGTATTTTCGCACGCTACGCGCAATGTGTGCTTGCCAAGATTTGAACCCGGGACCTTACATTCGTGTATAGAGCCCCCTACAACTATACCACACATTGATTTATGACTACATCCCATGTCTGTCCTTTTTATATTTGATCTTTTTGCCATGTGTTTTATATTGCACACAAAGTAAAGACCATGTTTGTCGTGTGCCTTATATCAGACATACTGCAAAGACCATTTTTGCCATGTGCAAAGAAAAAACACTCGGTAATAACCTATTTATAAATTTTTCAACGTGTTTTTTTATTAAGTAAATTAATTTAAATAAAAAAGTGTTGAACTACAAAATTGTATAACTTATTAAGATCTATAACTTTTATTTTAGTCATTTGTTCGTTTGACAAAGTAGTAGTAACATTGTTCCCGAATCTTATATGTCTCATCGAATGTTTTATGAAACAATATGAGACTATTAGATTTTATGAACAAAGTTTTTGATTAAATTGAGTAATGAATAAATGATCAAAAATAAAAGTTGTAAGTCTTTAAAAATTATATAACTTTATAGTTCAAAAATTTTTATTTTAAATAATTTATGGTTTTAAATATAATTTATATTTATATTTTATCAAATATTAGGAAAAAAATACTCGACAAAGAGCGTGTTTGCCGTGTGTAAAAAAAAATATGACAAACACCTATCTTTATCGTGTGTCAGTTCGTTTTTACACATAGTAAAAAGTTTACCGTGTGTTTTGATTTAGCACACGATAAACATCATCTTTTTATATGCTTGAAATAAAACACATGACAAGATTTTAGACATACGATAAAGATTGATTTTCCCTGTAGTGTTAAGAGCATGACCACTGATGTACATGTGTCAGAATTACCATTGTTGGTTGTGGAAAATCTCGAATTGCGTTTTCAAACGTGTTTTCCCTCTCAAATCCCGTTGGAACCATAATATTATATAAAATTAATACAAAAAACAAGATCTAATATAAATATACTTTGTTACTTTTAGTATTTTTTAACATTTTGAATACGGTAACATAACATTTGGAAACACCATTTCAACATTTGTTGGTGGGCTGTTGTGCTTAATTTTTGGGCTGCATGCTTGCTGTCCTAGGATGGGCTGGCTGGGTGCACAACCTGGGCCGTTGGCCTCTATTATCCTAGCTGAGTTTAATGTTCCGTTAATATTTTTCTTCCCCTAAAAACTATCGTTGTACTGGATCTATAACTTAATTAATTAAATTTTCCTATACTATTATGATGGCTATCCTCCTGCAATCCTGCCTGACCATTACACCTGCGATCTGATTGGTTGGGCCTAGGAGGGCTGACTAGGCTCTCCTCATGCAATAAATTTGTTGGGACTGGCTGGTTTGATTGGTAGCCTGTACTGGCGTCTCCGCCTAACTCATCAAGTGCAAAAAGCACGGCTCAGCCTGGTTCCGGGTAACGAAAATAGATTTCGTTTCTACTGGCCTGCCTCACTCTAGGCATAAAACCCGGCCTGCCTCACTCTAGGCATAAAACCCGGACCCGAATCTTGAATCTGATAAAACTTGAGACGGAAACTGATTAGCCCGAGACCCAAAATCCGAAGCATTTTCTCAGGTCAGTAATCTCAAAGCCCGATCCAATATTAGGCTATTTCGGGTCTCCACCTCCGGTACCCGAACAGCCCGAAATACTCCTAATAGGAGCAGCCCATCTGAATTCAGCCCAACCCAACATGACTTGAGTACCCAAAGTCCAAACATACCAATCCAAATTCCAAAGTTCCAGAACCCTACAGTTTTCTGATATTTATGCTCCTGTTTTCTATTCTATATTGCTGTTAAGTTACAATATTTTTGCTAAAAAATATTAAAATCTGGTGTAGTACTGTAGTTATTAAGGAATCGGGTACAATGGGTTACTCGAAATCTGACCCCGTAATTCCGGGTACCCGAAATTTCGAGACCAACCTCAGGTGTCATTTTCTAGAACCCGATTCCTTCAAAACCCGATTAGCTCGACCCGAAATTTCAGGTTTATCCGAACGCACACTGTCTGTTTCTCTAGAAACAGCCTGACTGTGCTTGGAAACAAATCAATCACGTCCTAAGAGCATCTCCAGCAGGTGCTGTATAAGTGATGCTGTAAAATAAAATATAAAGATCCTGTAAACATTATTTTTAAGGATTTAGGATTTTGAGGTGCAGCAGATAAACATGGTGCTTTTATATTTCATTTTTTCTCTCATTCTCCTTGCGGGCAATTCAACAAACAACATGTGTGTGGCCTTGATAACTCACGAGCTTGTGCACAACGTGGCTCCCACGGCCATGAATAGCAAGCTGGCCTCAATTGCAACTCTCTCATCATCAGGGAGCTCATGCCAAAGACGACTATAGCCAATTTCGTGCAGCAGCAACACAAATTGAGGAGGGATGACGCTCTCCACCAGCTTGCCCGTGCCGAAGAACTGAATTGGCTCTCGCACGACGTATGTTGGCCGGGGTGTCCGCCACCACCGTCGGTGCCAGGACAGGGCACGACATCGCCGCATCGGCAACAGCCAATCAAATCGGCGTCGGCTAGCCAGCCTTGTGGTTCATCGGTGTCAGCTTCATTTTTTATCGGGGTCATCAACATTGCAAACATTGTTTGAACTGTATTTTACACTGGTTTTTCAGAAATTCGTCGGTGTCAGCTGACACCAACAACAAGCCCTGGCTTCGCCCGGGCTACAAGAAACAAGCTCTGGCCGCGCTGCGCCCTGCCTGCGCCGTGTCCTGGCCGCAGCGCGCGCCGCAGGTTGAAGCCGATGGCGTCCTGCCCACAGGAGCATGGGACTACGTGGTTGTGCACATACTGCTCATAGGAGCAGGGGACAGCTAGGTCGCTGTGGGCAGCTTCTTCGTTGTCTTCGAGGGAGGACGACGCGTGGTGGCCATGAACCACCGGGTAAGGCAGGGTGAGCTGGTGGAGGCCCATTGCCTAAGGAGTGAGGGTGCTGCAGCATCTATCGATCTCGTAGGGCAGCGCAGTGGAGGCGAAGACACGAAGTGGCGCCGGTGCGGTCGATGCATGATACAACGACGACAGGGCAGGTCGGGCGCATCGAGCAGGTGTCGGCGGTGAGTTGCAGACGTGCTTCGGCGAGCACCCATAGGACGGAAGGGGCGCGGGAGTGACAGTTCATTCCCGCCAACACTAAATTGAGGCTAAAGCACGAGATACAACACCGAGAGTGCTGCTGTAAATATATAGCACAGAGGGTTGATTATAAAGAATCTATAAAAAAATTTAAAGCACCGCATCCATTTACAGCATCTGCTGGAGCACCTCGGTGCTATATTTCTAGATTATATAGCATGGGATCATTTTAAAGCATCAGGAGATTCTCTGAAAGGGTTACATCCTAAGCATCTTCAATCATTATATAAAAAATTACTCTCTAAATATAAGATTTAGAAGGTTTTTAAATTTATTGGGAGTAAAAAAAGTCACATCCTCCAACAACTCCTAATAATTCGTTTTCTAAAAATTAAAATCATATTACATATAGCGTAATAATCTGTTAGAAATAAAAAAATTATAAAAATCTGTCTTTAGGGAGTTCTAATTGAGTTGCTAAATATAAAGAGTTATAGATCTTGTGTTTGGGAGTTGCTATATTTAGGGACCTAATTTAGAGAATGGTTGGAGGTTTATTTTTTTAGTTACTTCTTAAATTTTGATTTAGCAACCTCATTTAGATAATAGTTGGAAATGCTCTAAAAGGGTTAATGTCGCCAGGATGCTCCTGTTGTGTAGTTCGATCCCAATCCGTCGGCTTGTGACCCCTGGCCACTCATTGAGAGCTCGTTATTGCACTTTGAACCTTCTTGTCTTCTTGGGCGCTAGGTTGCCATTGCAACTCTTAGTAGTGCTAGCCACTCATTGAGCGCGGCAACAACAATTTTGAACACATAGTAGTAAGTACTAGTATATGTCGACCAATTTATACCTGGGATCGTATCCTCTGACATGTCACCAGGTGACATAGCAAAACTCTGGGCCATCCATCTACTAATCCACAACCCTTGATTAGCATAGTCTAACAGCCCGACAGTTAAACTAATGGACGTTTATTTTCGGCAACAATCTCAGGCCGCAAGTAGGCGGGAAACATAACCCCACAGACTATTTTTTAGCTCCAAAGCAGGATAGATTAGCATTGTGATTGTCTCACGCCGTCGCAATTCTTTTGATTATCTTCTCGACGATATAGAGCCGGTCGCTCGCCGCCGCAATGATCGACGACGTGGAGAGCCCCTTGACACGGTGATCTCTTAATTGCAGCCTCGTCTAACCCTACTAAAATCGTTCGCTGTTATGTTTCTTTCAGTTCTTCAAACAAACGCACATGTCAGATTGTTGTAGACTTGAATTATGATATTGAATCATGTTACAATATTATTGGCTTGTCTTTTCTAATGGAGGATGGGAACACTCCCGCAAAAGATGTAATTGCCCAGCAAAAAAATGTCCCGAGCACTGCTACTTGTAGGTATGAAAAGTACGATCAAATACTAGGCTTATGAATGTTTAATTACGTGATCTCTCCCTGAACTTAGAAACCTATGCATTTGTTTGTACTAGCTGCAGAAAAAGTTATATTCCTAGTTGGATACCTCTTGGCAAAAAATTCTGAAACCTATGCATTTAGCAGTGCACGGGAGGCTGGGGAATTTTGGAATTTTTATGGGGGCCAAATTGGTTTTGGAATCAGAAAAGATTTCAGAAAACTAGTAAACTTGATGGAAAGATTACATCTTCTAGATTTGTTTGCTCAAAGGATGGTTTTCGAGCAAACGATAACAAAAATGATTTGACAAAAAAAAATCACGTGCAGAGACAAGGACAGGGTGCAAAGCTCGCATGGGAATAATCTTGAATAGAGAAGATGGAAAATATAAGGTAGATGATTTGGTACTTGAACGTAATCATGTATTCCAAACATCGCAGACCCACCACTTGATGCCATCACAATGGAGAATATCCAAAGTGCAAGCTTTTGAAATTGAAATGGCAGATGCCTCAAGAATTCAGCCACGGATTGCTCATGAATTTGCTAGTAGACATGTTGGAGGTGTTGCTAATCTTGGCTATACTTGCTATGATCATAAGAACTACCTGCGTACAAAACGTCAAACGAAGATGAAGTATGGCGAAGCTGGCAGCTTGCTTAATTACTTTCAGAAGAAGATCATAATAGAGAATCCTTCTTTCAAACATGCTTTGCAGCTGGACATTGAAGAACATATAACAAATGTGTTTTGGGCTGATGCAAAAAATGAGTATTGACTATGCTCATTTTGGTTTGGAACTAATAATGCGAATCACTCAGAGAAATGGTATCATTTGACTCTTTTAAGTGGTTGTTTGAAACTTTTGTTTCAACTCATAACAACAAGAAACCAAGAATAATCTATACTGATCAACATGCTGCTATGGGGAAAGCTATTGCAGAGGTATTACCAGAAGTATGGCATGGTCTATGCACTTGACACATTATGGAAAATGAAACTAAGCATCTGAACCGTCAAAAGGCTGAAGGTTTAACTGTTCTTAGTGACTTGAGTGTTTGCAAGTACATATATGAGGACCAAAGAAAATTTGAAGAAGTATTTTCCATTATGAGAAGTAAGGTACGTAAACAAACTTGGCTTGACAGTATCTATAAACATAAGAAACAGTGGACTAAATGTTACATGAAAGATGTCTACACATTGAGAATAAGAAGTACAGAGTTAAGTGAGAGTCTAAATAGTGATATGAAGGAGTAGTTAAATGTGGATCTAAATATTCTTCGCTTCTTTAGTCACTTTGAGAGGGTAGTCCAAGCAAAGAGAGACAAAGAGATAAAGTCTGAGTACGGATCGAGAGATAAATTGCCATGCATTAAATTGAGAACTCCGATGCTACTGCAGGTAAGCAAGATTTATACATCACTAATATTTGAAGCCTTTGAAAGTGAATATCAAAGATCGATGGCTGCTTATGTGAGGCCATCATCTAAAGACAATGCATACATTGTTCAGATTAGAGTTGTTGATCAGAAATGCATTGTTGAGGGGGAGTAGGTTGTGGTTTTTAATTTTTCAGAGTGCAAAGTTTTGTGTACCTGCAAATTATTTGAAAGGGCTGCAATATTATGCAGTTACGTCTTCAAAGTTTTGGATTTAATGAATGTTAAGGAGTTACCTGAACACTACATTCTGAAACGATGGACACAGAACGCTAGATGTGGAGTTGTTCATGATCCTTGTGGCAGAGATGTTTTAGCAGATCCAAAATTAAATGCAACACAATGATTTAAATATTTGGCACGCAAGTTAATTAATTTGGCTTCTCAAGCAGCTGACTTTTGTTGATGGTCGTTAAATACCATTTCTGACCATCAATATAACTCAAAATAAAGAAGGATTAAGGGCGTGTTTGGCATGGCTCCACTCCATGGAGTGGAGCCATACCAAACACTCCAGGTCCAAACGAAACATGGTCAAACACATAATTTGGCAGATATGCCTCCCTTATCATCCCTGTCTCCACCGGCCCCTTCCTCTGCCTGAGAGCGATGCGAATCGGAGCGAGGGCGACGTGAATCACAGCTGGCGGTGCAAACCGGAGTGAGGGCGACGTGAACTGCAGCTGGGTGGTGCAAATTAGAGCAGGGACGACATGATTTGGAGCTCGACGGCATGAATCAGAGCAGGGAGATGGGGCAGCGTGCGTGAATCAGAGTGGGCTGGGGCGGCGCAGGTGGGAGGATGAAGGGCAGATGCGCGTGTCAGAGCAAACTGGGATAGCATGGACAGTAGTGGAGCCAACTGTGGTGGTGCTCCGACAATGGAGCCAGCTGGGGCGGCATGAATCAAGAGCGGCGCAAAGGGAGGAGGCACGACACGGGTATGCCGAGGAGGAGGGCTGATGAGGGGGCGGCGTGAAGGAGGCCCAACATGGAACGATGGAGAGGACGACCGGCACGGAGAGGCGGAGAGGAGGCTCAGCTCGGGGAAGGCATGGAGGAGGCCCGACACGGATAGTGTTGCCGAGTGAGCGAGAAAGATGAGAAAATTATTTTTTTTTGTGTAGGTCGTGGCAACATGGGTAATTTCTTGCAACTCCATGTTTCTCTAGTCTTGGAGCTGAGTTTTAGGTGCTCTGAAAAAATGAACTGAAGCTCCTTAAACTCCTTAGAGTTGGCTGGTCCAAAAAATTTTGGAGCTGAGGTGTTTAGCTGGCTCCGATCCGCTCCCAGCTGGAACTCGGCTCTGGTGCCATGCCAAACAGCCCCTAAACATTCCCACCATGCATATTAGTTAGAATTTATAAATTTCCACTGTAGCTTGGATGAACACTGACATGCACGAGAAATAAGGAAATGGAGGAGGAAACACACCCATGTGGTGAAGAAACATAACTTTCACCAATCAGAGCTCGCCAATTGGGACTCTCATGGATTGATTGACCCACTTACAGAAGCAAACTGACTTAACAACCGACGGTACAATGTCACTGGGCAGTGGGACCCACCTGGTAGGCCAGTACAGGTGACAGCACCCGAGGGGACTCCCTGATAAGGACATCACTCCTATGGATATATACAACACTCCTCCAATTCTGGACTTCCAAGGTCCAATGACTAGAGCTCGTGCACGACGATTAAATTTAGAGGTGAGCTCGTTCCTACGTCCTTCATTATATGTCACTTTTGAGAATGGTTTGCTACCTAATGATTATATTGTAATTAGGAACCATAGAGAGGACCAGGAGAGGATGAGAGAAAGACTTGGAGACGTGGAGGACCAGCAAAGACGTGGAAGCCAAGGTGGAGGCCCAACCAAAATAGACTTTGAGTCTGTTTCAGGGCCCAGGACCAGTCTGCACTAAAACGGATGCCCAGGACGCATACGAACTCGGATTTGGACATTCTACATATGCACAGAAAGATAAGAAGAAGACCTTCCAATGCCGCCGGTCTCATATCAAAATTCATCTGAAATCGTCAAAACAAGAGAGGGTCCGAAATCTGTTCCGGTGCTGCGTTGCCTGTTTTTGGGAACGTGTGTTCCTTTTGCCGTAAAGGCATGCTCTTTTGTCTTGTGCATAATCTTGAAAAATCTGCTAAGTGTTTTGATCAAGAACTACTCAATAATGCTAAATCCAAACATTGTGACTTGAAGCCTCGGGGTGTTTGCCGTACCCAGTCGTGCGACCCTCCACTTGAAGCTCCTTAGGTTTGCATTTTCATGCATTGCATGTTTGCTTGTTCTTTTGCCTCTTTGATGAGTTCATTGCCAAAGGGGGAGAAAATTTTGGGGTCATGCACAAATAATGCTAAGAAACTCATATGACCTGTTTTGCACTTCATGAGACCTACCACAACTTAAGGGGGAGCATATCATGATCTTGAGCGGTTTCTTACGCTTTTCACATTCTTTGCGTCTCAAGTCGCTTTCTTTGCCAACTCTTGGTTTTGTGATCCCTACTTGCTAGATGGCTCGTTTTCACCTTTTCTTTGGGTTTGGCCATTTGGATGTGCTTATTCGGCTTCGCATTTCAATCTCTAATCTTTGTGTATTTGGTGTTGTCACTGTACTCATCAAGGGGGAGATTGAGAAACCATGTGGATATGTGCCATGGTTTGCTATATTTGTGATGAGTAATTGACTTGAGCAGATTTGATGTTTGAGTTGAAATGCGGGAATCCAGGGAGTGCATGGGTTTGCATATCATGGTTATGACTAACTGGAGTTAGTGGAGATATTAGTGATATTGCAGGAGATGGGAAATGTTTGCTTGTCTCATGATGTGTAGGTCAATGGAGTCAACTTGGCGGTCAACGGCAAGAGGATCGGGCACAAGTAGGGGACTTGGGGCCAGACGATCAGGATGTCGGGTGAAGTCAAGGGTGATCCACACCGTACACATGAAAAGGCAAGAAACACGGACGGTTTCACGGTTGAGCCTCAAAACCGTGATGGTGATGAAGACGACGTGTTGACCAAGTCAAGGCGAACGGGATGCCGGTGTAAGTGACAAGGGGGCCCGATGGACAAGGACTGGGAGAGACTTGCCGGTGGTCAGGATCGCGGGACAAGGTGATACGTGTCGACATCGAGAAGTCGCGCTTTGAGAAGCGTGCAAGGCGGTTTCCCAGTTTGGGCCTCAAAATCGGTGGCGGCGGTTGGTGGTGCACGTAGCACCATCATGGAGCTTGCTTTGAGATGAAGCAAAGACGTGAAGCGTCCGATGGCATTCGAGCGATGAGAAAAAAGATGGACGGTTATGCCCCCGGTGGTAGGTGGGTGTGTTATGTAGGTCAAGGGTAGAGTGGTCATGTGGACAATAGACCCTAGGCCTATATAAGGAGAGGTGTGGCTAGTGGGAGAGGGGCCTCTCTTCCATTAGCCTTGTGTTAGGACTCTATTAAAAGTGCTAGGAGAGGACTTCATGTTTGAGAGGAGAGTAGTGGATGTGTGAGAGACATCTCTTGCTCTTCTAAATAGTGGGAGGAAGAGGGTGGCTTCCTAGCCTTGTACCTATGGATCTTGTAAGCACCTTTCTATGATATGAGAAGTATTTTCGTGCTCAAGATTTCACTCTTCACTTGAATCCCGAAATTCCCTTTTCCTTATTTTGGGAAGCATTTTCGTGGTGATTTTCCCTTTTCCTTATTTTGGGAAGCATTTTTGGCCCAGATTTCTTGAGAAACTTGTTGCTAGGATGAGCTAGGATAATCCTCTATGGATCCTTGATGGAATTATTGGCTCTAGCACCTTTGATTTGAAGGATTTCTCAAGTTTCCCCCTTTTGGTGTTCTTGGCACGAGATCTAAAATTTGTGATGATGTCTTGAGCCAATTGAGTTGATCTCCTAGGATTAGGGTCGTGATGTGATGAGGATTCACTGGTCCAAAAATCACATCATTTGGAGTTCGTTTGATTGAGTTTTGGAGAAGATTTAAGAAGATCCCAAGAGACTTTCTGTTCTGTCAGGGGTCGACCGGCACTGCCGATGACCAGGACCGGCACTGCCGATTGGTCCAGTCTGTAGGTTCCAGTGCGACAGCATCCTGCACCGGCACTGCCGATAGGTGGGATCGGCACTACCAATGACGCGCACCAGCACTGTCGATGCCCACCGGCACTGCCGATGGCAGGGATCGACACTGCCGATGGGAGTTCAGTTCTGAACTATTGAGGATTGCTTCTTCCCTTTTTGTTTCTGCTGTGTTTCTTTGATGTGGTTGATCACTCCTAGGGCTAGTACACCACAAGTTGGTGTGTGTAGTCTTGGTGATCGATTTGGAGGTTGGCTTGGGTTGTTTTTGGGATATAGGCCAAGATCTCTTTGAGAATTTTATTTGGCTCCCATTCACCCCCCCTCTGGTCGCCTTCTCGGTACTTCAATTGGTATCAGAGCCAGGTTTGATCACTAGTTGACCTTCACCGGCTTTATGATCCGAAGGCGACATAGAGAAGCGTGCTATCAAGCTGTGGATGTTCGATGGAGAGGACTTCCCCTACTGGAAGTCAAGGACGTGCAATTTAGGAGATTGTTGATCAGGAGTATGCTATACCACAAGACCTAAACACTGCTTCTGCAGGTGAGTTAGTCAGGTATGAGAACAACTCCAAAGCTATCAGTATTCTGCTTTCTGCACTTGGTAGGAGCGAACATGATAGGGTTGCACACCTTGACACTGGTCATGCTATTTGGGATAAGCTCTGCACTTACCATGAGGGTACCAACCAGGTCAAGTCTATGCGTAAGGATTCTTACAATAGATAGTATCAAAGCTTTGCACAGAAACCGGGCGAGTCACTAGATGACACTTTTCGTAGGTTTGAGGCAATTGTGTGCAACTTGCGGGCTTGTGGTACCCTTGTGTACAATGACATGATTGAGCTAAGCAACTGCTGTACTCACTTGATGAAAATGTTTGGGGGGTTGAAATTGCTGCTCTAGAAGAAACTGCTGAATTCAATACCCTGAACTGTGAGCAACTGTATAGCAAGCTGAAATCTCATGAACTGTCTAGGAAATCTCGTCCTAATCTTGCTATTTCTGCTTCTAGCATGGCTTTGCTTTCTAGTTCTCAGAAGGGTGATCACAGTTGTGCTTCTTATGGAACTAACCCCTCACTTGACAAGTCTTCCTTGGAGTTTGCTTTGTCTTCTCTTGTTGCAGCTTCCGTTGAATAGATGGAGTGCATTCCTGATGAGGAGCTGTCCTTGCTCACAAGGAAGTTCAGGAAGTTCTACAAAAATCGGAAGGAGAGAAGAGGAGGTGGTTCAAGAACCTGCTTCAAGTGCGGTGACCCGAGACACTTCATCGCTGATTGTCCCAAGAAGAAGAAGAAGGCCGGGTACCGCGACAACAACACTGAAGACTTCAAGCAGAAGAAGAATCGCTTCTACAAGAAGGGCAAGAACTCCAAGAAGTTTGCCAAGGCCATTGCACGCGCCTACGTTGCCGCCTTGAGCGATGTTGACCTCACATCAAGCGAAGGCCTTACAAGCTCGGAGGTGGAGGTTGAAAAGCCATGAGTCAAGAGGAAGGATGACTTCATCGGGCTTTGCTTCATGGCAAAGAACGACCATGACACCGACTCTGGATCCGACTCCGACACGAGCGAGGTACCTCCCACTCTCGATGAGCTCTCTTCTGAACTTGATCATTTGCGCGATGTTCTGCTCATGCAAGATGATAAGCTTCACAGTGCTGTTCATGAGGGTAGAGAGCTTAAGTCTAAGTTGGAGAGTGCTGATTTTGAAATTGCTTCATTTAGGTCCAAACTTGTTCGTGAGGACATTGTTGTTAAGTGTGAGTCTTATCAAGTTGTGATGAGTGATCTTGCACAGAGGGAGAATGTGCATGCTCAAGTTGCCAGTCAGCTTGAGAGTGCCCTCAAGGAGCTTGATGAGTTCAAAGCTAGACCAACTTTTTGGGTGCATGTCAGAAGTGCCCCAAGCTCACAGATGAGTTGGAAGCTCAATCCCTCAAAGTCAAAGAGCTTGAGTCCAAGTTGCTTCATGAGACTCGCTCTAAGGTCCTTCCACCACCTTGTGAGGTGTGTGTCTCTCTTAAGGACAAGCTTGTAATCACTAGGGAGGAAAACAAAGCCCTAGTCCAGGAAAATGACTATCTTGTGTCTAGGCTCCTGAGAACCCTAGTGAGTGAAGAGAAGATTGAAAGTGATTTGGCAAGAGTGAAGGAGAGTGCTTCTAGATCAACCTATAACTTGGGTTTGAGATTTGTGAGGTGTGACAAGGAGAGTGAGAACGTGGGTAAGTTTGTACCTAGCTCCAAAGGATGAGGAAAACACCATTAAACCCACTGACACATACTATCCACCCAATCCAAAACCCTCCTTCAACCCAAAACAAATAGAGAAGCCAAAACCCAAACCTGCAATGCAAACCAAGTCTAATCCTAAGGGTGTCTACATTTGCATGTTTTGTGGTCGCAAGGGCCACTTGGATGAATTCTGTTTTAGGCGTAAGAGAATTGAGAGGAAGCAAGCTGAGTTGACTAGGGATGCTTTTTATGATGATTTTGTTGACTTTTAGCCTCGCTCTTTTTCTCGTGACTATCGTGGACAGGGTCATTCCTCATATGGCTTTGATTCACGAAACAGAGGCTTTGCGCAGCAGCGCTTTGGCGCCCCATGTTTTCCTCATCGTGGTGAGCGTCACTCGCATGGATTTGGCTTTCACACAGATGATTTCTATCCTCACAACTCAAGGTTTGAGTCGAGATGCTTTGACAAGCCATGTTTTCCCCATCGTGGTTCTCGTCCCATGCGTTCGAATGATAAAGTGCAAAGAACTGTGATGACTACTACCGGTCGTATGGTTAAGTGCTGGATTCCCAAATGCTTTTTGACTAACCCTAGCACTGAGCCATCGACTTTCACTTCTCGTTCTTTGTAGGCAGCAGGTGGAGGCTTGGAGAACAAGTGGTTGATGGATTCCGGGTGTTCGCGTCGCATGACCGGAAATGCAAAGTGGTTCTTCAGCCTAACTCCCTTGAAGCGTTGGGAGTATGTGACCTTTGGAGATGACAAGAGAGGAAGAGTGAAGGGAAGGGGCGCGGTAAAGGTAAAAGAGAACTTCACTCTCAATGATGTTGGTTTAGTTGAGTTTCTCAAGTACAATCTCCTCTCTGTCTCTCAGCTTCTTGATGTTGGTTTGGAAGTGCGCTTTAAGTCGAATGCTTCTTGTGTTCTTGATTCAAGTGGTTCCTTGGTTTGTGAGATTTCTTGCATTGGCAGAGTTTTTCAGGCTGATTTTGCTGGTTCTCCTGGTTCTCACAAATGCTTGTTTGCTCAATCTTCTTCTGAGCTCTAGAAATAGCATAGGAGACTGGGTCACATGAGCTTTGACTTGTTATGCCGCTTGATTGGCCTAGGTTTGATCCGAGGATTGCCTAAGCTCAAATTTGATAAGGATTTGGTTTGTGCTCCTTGTCGTCATGGGAAAATGATTGCCGCTTCTCATCCACCAATCAATTTGGTGATGACTGAACGCCCTGGAGAGTTGCTTCATATGGACACTGTTGGTCCTTCTCGGGTTCGTTCGACGGGTGGGAAGTGGTATGTTCTTGTGATTGTTAATGACTATCCTCGCTACTCTTGGGTCTACTTTCTTGAGAACAAGGATGAAGTGTTTCATCACTTTCGGAGCTTAGCTTTAAGGTTGTTCAAGGAACTCCCTGGTGCATTACGAGCAATTCACAGTGATAATGGCACCGAGTTCAAGAACTCCTCCTTTGATGCTTTCTGTCTTGAGCATGGTATTGAGCATCAGTTTTCAGCACCTCGGGTTCCCCAGCGGAACGGTGTGGTTGAAAGAAAGAACAGAACCTTAGTGGAGATGGCCCAGACGATGCTCGATGAGCATAGGACTTCGAGGCGGTTCTGGGCTGAGGCCATTAGCACTGCTTGCTATGTTTCCAATCGGATTTTCTTGCGCTCAATTCTTAATGTGACTTCTTATGAGCTGCGTTTTGGGAGAAAGCCCTCGGTTTCTCATTTGCGTGCCTTTGGTTGCAAGTGCTTTATTCTCAAGAGTGGCAATCTTGATAAGTTTGAGTCCAGATCTTCCGATGGAATCTTTCTTGGTTACTCTCTTCATGGTCATTCCTAAAGAGTTTTGAATTTGGAGACTAACACCATCATAAAATCCTGCGATGTAACCTTTGATGAATCAAACTCTTGTGCAAGGAATGTGATTGAGTCTGCAGGTGACAAGGAGATGAAGGAGAGCATCTTTGTAGAAGAGGAACTATAGGGCTTGGATGATGATGATGATGAGTCATTCCATCCCACATCCGAGCTTGTTCCTGCTGCTACCACTACTCCAGTAGAGGGTCCAGAAGCTTCTACATCGACTTCAGCAGCTGTCGAGCAAGCTCCAATTGTGGTTGAGGGGGAGATACACTCTGAGAGAGAGGCTCCTTACCATATTCAACGTCAACACCCATCTCAACAGATGATCGGTAATCTCTATGAGAGGACAACAAGGTCAAGGTCTGCACATCTTGCTTGCTTTACCAATTCTCTCTTTGTTGCAACCTTTGAACCCCGGGATGTTGGACACGCATTATCTGATGAACATTGGGTTAATGCCATGCATGAGGAGTTGGAAAATTTTGAGAGAAACAAAGTCTGGACCCTTGTAGAGCCTCCCAAAAATGTCAATGTCATAGGAACCAAGTGGGTGTTCAAAAACAAACATGGAGAGGATGGTGAGGTTGTGAGAAACAAGGCTAGGCTAGTTGCTCAAGGTTTTAGCCAAGTGGAGGGCTTAGATTATGGTGAAACCTTTGCTCCTGTTGCTCGCATAGAAGCCATTAGGATCTTGCTTGCATTTGCTGCCTCCAAGGGCATTAGACTCTATCAAATGGATGTCAAGAGTGATTTCCTAAATGGTTTCATAGAGGAAGAAGTGTATGTGAGGCAACCCCCTGGCTTTGAGCACCACAAATACCCAAACCATGTGTACAAGCTTCAGAAGGCTTTGTACGGGCTAAAGCAAGCACCTAGGGCATGGTATGCTAGGCTTAAGACCTTCTTGCTAGAGCGTGGGTATGTCATGGGGTGTGTTGATAAAACCTTGTTCACTCTCAAGCATGGCAATGACTTTCTAATGGTTCAGATTTACGTGGATGATATCATCTTTGGTGGTTCCTCTCATACTCTTGTGTCCAGGTTTCAGGAAGCTATGGAGAGTGAATTTCAGATGTCGATGATGGGAGAGCTCACCTTCTTTCTTGGGTTTCAAATCAAGTAGTGCAAGCAAGGCACTTTCATACATCAAGCCAAGTACACGAAGGATATCCTGAAGAAGTTCGATATGGTCAATGTGAAGCCGTTGTCTGCACCAATGTCCACTGCAACGGCTCTTGACCCTGATGAAGGCTGTGAAGCGTGGATCAAAGGGAGTATAGGAGCATGATTGGCTCCCTCTTGTACCTGACAGCGACAAGACCCGACATACACTTTGTGGTGTGTCTTTATGCTCGCTTTCAAGCTTTCCCAAGGGTGACTCATCACAAAGTTGTCAAGCGCATCTTCAGGTATCTCAAATACACTCTTGAGTTCGGTCTTTGGTACTCTGCATCTTCATCTCTTGATCTCATTGGGTATTCAGATGCGGACTTTGCTGGGTGTAGAATTGATAGGAAGAACACTTCTGGTACTTGCCATTTCTTGGGTACTTCTTTGATCTGTTAGTCTTCTCATAAGCAGTCGAGTGTTGCCCAATCCACGACAGAGGCTGAGTATGTAGCTGCTGCTCACAAATCCTATGGGTTATATCTACCATGAGAGACTATGGGTTAATTTTTAAGGGTGTTCGACTCATGTGTGATAACTCCAGTGCCATATGCTTAGCTAAAAACCCAGTCCAACATGGTAAGGTCAAACATATCAATGTGCGATTCCACTTCCTGAGAGACAATGTTGAAAAGGGGGATGTTGAGCTCCAATACATTGATACCAAAAACCAACTAGCTAATATCCTCACCAAGCCCCTAGATGCTTCGAGACATGCTTTTCTTCGGGGGGAACTTGGTGTTTGTCATCCCTATGGCATCATTTGAGGGGGAGTTAGTTTTCTCTTGTATATATGTATCTTACCATTTTCGCATTGCATCTCATATGTAATATATGCATTGGTAGATGAGCTTCGATTCTTATGCTTCCTTGCATTTCTCCTTGCTATGATTGAGCTTAAGCTAAGTTGTGTGGATGTGATGGTAATCTCTTATGCTTAGATTTTCTAGATGACCTGTTATAATCTCATGTGAGCAACTTGCTAATCTTAAAGATAAACTGAGCTTCTTGTGAACCTTATGATCTAATCTTGCTAAAACTTGCTCACCATGTATATAATTGCTTTTATCCTTGTTGAAGCTTACATTGAGGCTAGTCTACAGGATGTCTTGGCTTTGGCACCTTATGTTTGTGAAATGGAAGGCTTTGCAAATGTTTAGCTCATGATGAAACATTGTGGGAACGTGTGTTCCTTTTGCCGCAAAGGCATGCTCTTTTGTCTTGTGCATAATCTTGAAAAATCTGCTAAGTGCTTTGATCAAGAACTACTCAATAATGCTAAATCCAAACATTGTGACTTGAAGCCTCGGGGTGTTTGCCGTACCCAGTCGTGCGACCCTCCACATGGATAAGAGGACACATGAGGATAAACTATAATCACTTGATCAACTGAGTCTCTGTTTCATATGTGAGCGTTTGTAGAGCTCATTTTCTACGAATGCTTGTTGCCCTTGTCGAGATTGAAACTGGCTAGATTCTTATGATTCACTTGGTGCTTGTTTTGCCCTGGACGAGAGTACTTACACTTGTGGTGGCAGATTTTCTCCTGATAAGCAAAATTTGATTCTATCTAAGCTAGTCAATCTTTTTGCTTAGCCTGTATAGCTCATGGTGTTTATGCCTTACTATCTATTTTTGATCTTTACATGATTGGGAGCTATTGCCTTTACACTTCATGGCACTATGGTTATGATTAGCAAAGTTAAATGCTTGTTTGCATAATTGTTGAAGCTCCTTAGGTTTGCATTTTCATGCATTGCATGTTTGCTTGTTCTTTTGCCTCTTTGATGAGTTCATTGCCAAAGGGGGAGAAAATTTTGGGGTCATGCACAAATAATGCTAAGAAACTCATATGACCTGTTTTGCACTTCATGAGACCTACCACAACTTAAGGGGGAGCATATCATGATCTTGAGCGGTTTCTTACGCTTTTCACATTCTTTGCGTCTCAAGTCGCTTTCTTTGCCAACTCTTGGTTTTGTGATCCCTACTTGCTAGATGGCTCGTTTTCACCTTTTCTTTGGGTTTGGCCATTTGGATGTGCTTATTCGGCTTCGCATTTCAATCTCTAATCTTTGTGTATTTGGTGTTGTCACTGTACTCATCAAGGGGGAGATTGAGAAACCATGTGGATATGTGCCATGGCTTGCTATATTTGTGATGAGTAATTGACTTGAGCGGAATTGGTGTTTGAGTTGAAATGCGGGAATCCAGGGATTGCATGGGTTTGCATATCATGGTTATGCCTAACCGGAGTTGGTGGAGATATTGGTGATGTTGCAGGAGATGGAAAATGTGTTTGCTTGTCTCATGATATGTAGGTCACTGGAGTCGACTTGGCGGTCAACGGCGAGAGGATCAGGCACAAGTAGGGGACTTGGGGCCAGACGATCGGGATGCCGAGTGAAGTCAAGGGTGATCCACACCGTACACATGGAGAGGAAAGAAGCACGGACGGTTTCGCGGTTGAGCCTCAAAACCGTGGTGGTGATGAAGACGGTGTGTTGACCAAGTCAAGGCGAACGGGATGCCGGTGCAAGTGACAAGGGGGCCCGGTGGTCGCAGGGAAGTGGTTGTTCTGAACTATTGAGGATTGCTTCAGTTCTGAACTATTGAGGATTGCTTCTTCCCTTTTTGTTTCTGCTGTGTTTCTTTGATGTGGTTGATCACTCCTAGGGCTAGTACACCACAAGTTGGTGTGTGTAGTCTTGGTGATCAATTTGGAGGTTGGCTTGGGTTGTTTTTGGGATATAGGCCAAGATCCCTTTGAGAATTTTATTTGGCTCCCATTCACCCCCCTCTGGTCGCCTTCTCGGTCCTTCAGTTTTGCCATCATCACGGTTTGTGAGACCCCAACTTCGTGAGATTCATAATACATTTGCAATTGTGTTGCATTCTTCTTTGTTCTTTCTTGTGTTCTTGATTCACAGGCAGGGATTAGCTTTCTTGGCGAGGTCAACCATTTTAGGATGGTTGATAACCAGTGGAGACGTCGTGCTGTGATTGCGGGGTTTAGAACGTGCTGTTCTGAAGCCGGATCGATTTGTGTGTCGCCTCCGACCAAATCAACTTATCTAGAACCTTTCGGAAGATCGGAAACCCTTGTTCACATCAAGTGGTAATCAAAGCTTCAGGTGCATCATCAGGTTTGCACTACCCTTAGTTAATTTTGTTTTGTGTTCATCGTACCGTCCACAGAAAAGCCCAAAAAAAATTTCCCCCCCCCCCCCCCCCCCCGCCCATAACCACGTGTTTAGCCTTTGCATATTTCAATTTCAGAGTCTGTAGTGTTGAGTTTGTGCCCTAGTTCTTGTTTAGTCACTGGTTTAGTTTGTGCTTTGGTCGTCAGTAGTGTTTCCCTTGCAACCCTAGCCGCCATCCCCTTCACCATCCTCTGTTTTGTCGGCTTTTTGTGCTAGGGTTGATTGATCACACACCCAGCCTAATCCCACCCTAAATCCACCGTCAACACCTCGGACCAATCCCCTTTCTGCTGCCTCCACACCGCCAAAAAAAAAATGCTACCCGATTCCAAACCCGACCCCTAACTCGACTCGGGTTTCGCCTCGGGTTTCTTGAAAACCGATTCCGACCCCCCTTCGGTAAAATGGGCATAACATTTCGCTCGGATGTCCGTTTTGGCTGAAATTTTTACAGGAGATTCTTGACTCAAAGATGAGTGTACCACACTCGGCTACGCCTTATGTGCCCTCGTCAAAAAATTTACAAAAATCGGGAAGTTAAAGAAAAAATTCATTCAAGTTTAAACCCGACGTTTTCTGTAACTGAGCTCTATTTGAGCTGAAATTTTCTATGGATTCTCCCCCATTGTTAGTGAGTTGGAGAAAAATATCAAAAAATAAATTCAAAAAAACAAAATTTGGGATTTCTACTAGTGCTACATCTAGCCCCCCCCCCCCCCCCCCCTAGAATTTCTGGATTTGGCTGTTTTGTACTTAGCCCCTTGTTATCACCTGTGTGCCTTTGTCTCCTTGTTTCTACTTTTCTATCACTACTGTTCTAGGACATACTTAGACCAGAAACTAGGGACAAGTTACTTGGGCACTTATTTAGCTTTACTATCTGATTTTGATTTATGTGCCACTCACATCTATATATTTGGCCTTCCTAGCTCTACATATTTCTTCTAGACAGCACACAGGTTATTTTGTGACCCTTGCAATCATGGAACATACCTCCATGGTATCTTTTGCTTTGCTTTTTAGAACTTTGTAAGAGCTTTGTAAGGAGTTTCCTTTTGCTATGTTGAGAGGCACCACTGGTTAGCTGTTTTGTAGGGATAACCTTCACTGTTTTGTTTCCTATTTTGGTGTTTATGATGGCAGCTGAGTGTGTGAGCCAAGAGCAGCTCCAGAAGGCTTTGCAGGCTGCTCAGAGTGATTTGGCAAAGACGATCACCAGAGCCGTTACTGATGCGGTCAGCAAGCTTCATATCGGAGAAAGCATCGAGCGGTTGGAGAAGCGGGTCTCTAAATTAACCGATCAGGTTGTCGCGTTGGAGACCACTCCCAAGACCAATGATACGAACAACAACGACGTTGAAGAAGACCATGATGAAGACACGGTGTATAAGGCTGATGGCACCGTTGATACGTCAGCTATAAGGACAGCAAGATTACGATGTCGTTTGCAATATAACACTCAAGGTATGGGTGGATTGCATAACTACAATCATCGTCCATATGGTAACTATGCTCCAGATGACCCGTATGCTAAAATTATGTTTTCAATTCCTTTGTTTTTGGGTCAGTATGATGGTGATATTTATCTTGATTAGGAGATGACTGTAGAACAAAGATTTAATGCCCACCTTGTTCCTGAACAACATAGAGTTAGACAAGCTACTAGTGAGTTTAAGGATTTTGCTATTGTTTGGTGGAGTGGTCTTGCTGCTAAAACTGATTTGCCTACTACTTGAAAAGAACTTAAGGTAGCAGTGCGTGATTATTTTGTTCCTCCTTCTTTTTATAGAGAGATTCGTAATAAACTACAGCGTTTAGAACAAGGAGATAAAACTGTTCAAGAGTACTTTAGTGAGCTTTAGAAGGGTTTGATTCGTTGTGCTATAGTTGAAAAAGTTGAGGATCAGATTTGCCGCTTTTATTCTAGTTTGAGAAAAGAAATTCAGGACATCCTTGATTTTAAAGAATATTATACCCTCAACCAGTGTTTCCAGTATGTTATGCTTGCAGAAAAAGAATCATAGGGACTTTTTCAGGCTTTTGAGGAGTACAGCAAGTCCAGGAACTCCTACCCTCCACGACCGATGGGGACTTCGGGGCTGCCCAAGCCATCTTTCTGGCCGCCCCCACCAGCAGCTGCTAAGGAAACCAGTGTGCCCTCGGCAGCACCAAGATCAGCCCCTGCACCTTCTACGCGCTCAGGTAAAAATTCTGTGTAGGTACCAGCTAGTAGTGCCTCCCCTGTTGCTTCGACGGGGCGCACTATAGGGATTCAGTGCCACCGCTGCCTTGGACTTGGTCATGTGCAGAAAGATTGCCCAAGTAGGCGGGCATATGTGGCGACAGACGATGGCGGTTACATGAGCACCTCCGATGTGGAGGATGAGGAGGAGGACGTCGCCACCACCAGCAGTGACCTCGTCCTTGGAGGCAGAGATACCACGGGATACATGAACATTATTGTTCACTGTGTCCTTAGCACACAAGTTCAGCAACCCGAGACGATGCAACGCCACAACTTATTCCAGATTTTTTTCGTTATCAAGAACCGCCGAGCACGTGTCATCATTGATGGAGGGAGCTGCAATAACTTGGTGAGTTCTGGCATGGTCAACAAGCTTGATTCGACCACACGCCCACATCCACATCCGTACTACATTCAGTGGTTAAATGACTCTGAAAAAGCTAAGGTAACACAAACTTGCAGAGTTCCTTTTTCTATTGGTTCTTATGTGGATTCTGTTCATTGTGATGTCGTACCCATGCAATCATGTTCACTTTTATTGGGTAGACCTTGGGAATTTGATAATGATGTTGTACACCATGGTAGAAGTAATATGTATACTTTTATGCATAAAGGAACTAAAATTACTTTGTTACCAATGACCCCTGCTGAAATTGTACAAGCTGATTTAGAAAGAGCTGCTAGTTTGAAAAATAAAGGTCCTGAAATTCAACAACCTATTAATTCTGATTCGACACCTAGTAATGTTAATGATTCTTTAAGTTTTAAGGGTGCTGGAATTAAATTACAAGGTCATTCATGTCTTGCAACAAAATCTGAGCTTGCTGCAATTTCTGCTGCTGATGATATTTGCTATGTTTTGATATGCAAACAAGCTTTGTTTTTGCTTGATGATATCGCTTTTAATGCTTTGCCTCCTGCTGTCACTAACCTTTTGCAGGAGTATGAGGATGTTTTCCCAGCTGAGATACCCCCGGGATTGCCGCCTTTGAGAGGGATTGAGCATCAAATTGATTTGATTCCGGGTGCTACTTTGCCAAACCGTGCTGCTTATAGGACCAACCCTGAGGAGACTAAGGAGATACAATGACAAGTTCAAGACCTTTTGGATCGTGGGTATGTTCATCAATCATTTAGTCCTTGTGCTGTTCCTGTACTTTTGGTTCCTAAGAAAGATGGTACTTGGCGTATATGTGTAGATTGTAGAGCCATTAATAACATTACTATTAGGTATCATCATCCTATTCCTAGGATAGATGACATGCTTGATGAGTTATGTGGTGCTATAATTTTCACTAAAATTGATTTTCATAGTGGCTACCATCAAATTAGAATGAAACTTGGAGATGAATGGAAAACAGCTTTCAAAACCAAATTCGGGTTATATGAGTGGTTAGTAATGCCTTTCGGTTTAACTAATGCACCTAGTACTTTCATGTGCTTGATGAATGAGGTTTTAAGAGCTTTCATTGGCAAATTTGGGGTAGTTCACTTTGATGATATCTTGATTTATAGCAAATCCATGAATGAACATATGAATCATTTGCGTGCTGATTTTGATGCTTTGCGAGATGCACGTTTATTTGGTAACCTTAAGAAGTGCACCTTTTGCACGGATCGAGTCTCTTTTCTTGGCTATGTTGTGACTCCACAGGGAATTGAGGTGGATGAGGCGAAGATTGAAGCCATAAAGAGCTGGCCTGTACAAAAAACTATCACACAGGTGAGAAGTTTTCTTGGTCTTACAGGTTTCTACCACCGTTTGTCAAAGATTTCAGCACCATTGCTGCATCTTTGCATGAGTTGACAAAGAAGGGCGTTGATTTCCATTGGGGTAAGGTACATCATGAGTCTTTTGATGCTTTGAAGGACAAACTTACACATGCACCAATGCTGCAATTACCTAATTTTGATAAGACTTTTGAGATTGAATGTGATGCTAGTGGTATAGGCATTGGTGGCATTTTGATGCAAGATGGTAAACCTGTAGCATACTTTAGTGAGAAAATTACTCGGCCTGTTTTGAATTACTCCATATATGGTAAGGAATTGTATGCACTTGTACATTCTCTAGAGACGTGGCGTCATTATTTGTTGCCCAAAGAATTTGTTATTCATTCTGATCATGAATCACTTAAGTATATTCGTTCTCAATGTAATTTGAACCATAGACATGCTAAATGGGTTGAGTTTATTGAGTCTTTTCCTTACATTATTAAACATAAGAAAGGGAAGGATAATGTGATCGCTGATGCTTTATCTAGGCGCTATACTTTGTTGTCTCAACTTGATTGTAGAATTTTGAGATTTGAGGCAATTAAAGAACAATATGCTACTGATGTTGATTTTAAGGATATATTGCTGGATTGTAAAGAAGGCCATGCATGGAACAAATTTGTGTTGAATGATGGATTCTTGTTTCGAGCTAACCGCCTATGCATTCCAGTTGGTTCCGTTTGTCTTTTGTTATTACAGAAGGCGCATGGAGGTGGATTGATGGGTCATTTGGTGCCAAGAAGACAGAGGAAATTTTGACCACACACTTCTTTTGGCCAAGGATGCGGAAAGATGTTGAGCGCTTTGTTGCTCGCTCCACTACATGTCAAAAAGCTAAGTCTCGCTTGAATCCACATGGTTTATACATGTCACTTCCTGTTCCTTCTATTCTTTGGGCGGATATTTCTATGGACTTTGTTTTAGGACTACCTAGGATTAAGAGGGGGAGCGATAGTATTTTTGTAGTTGTGGATAGATTTTCTAAGATGACACACTTTATACCATGTCATAAAACTGATGATGCTAGTTATATTGCTAACCTCTTTTTCAAAGAAATTGTACATTTGCATGGTATACCTTCTACTATTGTTTCAGATTATGATGCAAAATTCTTGAGTCACTTTTGGCACACATTTTGGAATAAGTTGGATACAAAGTTGCTATTTTCTACAACTTGTCACCCACAAACTGATGGACAAACTGAGGTGGTGAACCGCACTTTGGGCACTATGTTGAGAGCTATTTTGAAGAAAAATTTGAAGCAATGGGAAGAATATTTGCCTCATGTTGAGTTTGCTTATAATCGAGTAACACATTCTACTACCAAGGTAAGTCCCTTCAAGGTAGTGTATGGTTTTGATCCCCGTACTCCACTTGATATACTCCCTCTACCTATTAATGAGAGAGATCACAATGATGCTAAGGAGTGTGATGAATATATTTTGCAAATGCATGAGACCACTAGACTTAGCATTGAAAAGATGAATGAAAAGTATAAAATTGCTGGTAGTAAAGGTAGAAAGGAAGTAAAGCTTGATGTAGGAGATTTAATGTGGTTACACTTGAGGAAGGATAGATTTCCAGAATTGAGAAAGTCTAAATTAATACCTAGAGCTGATGGTCCATTCAAAATAATTGAGAAGATTAATGATAATGCATACAAACTTGAGTTGCCTCCCGAGTTCGGGGTTAGTCCTACTTTCAACATTTCAGATTTGAAACCATACTTGGGAGAAGAGGATGAACTTGAGTCGAGGACGACTCCACTTCAAGAGGGAGAGGATGATGAGGACATCACTCCTATGGATACATACAACACTCCTCCAATTCTGGACTTCCAAGGTCCAATGACTGGAGCTCGTGCACGACGATTAAATTTAGAGGTGAGCTCGTTCCTACGTCCTTCATTATATGTCACTTTTGAGAATGGTTTGCTATCTAATGATTATATTGTAATTAGGAACCATGGAGAGGACCAGGAGATGATGGGAGAAAGACTTGGAGACGTGGAGGACCAGCAGGGACGTGGAAGCCAAGGTGGAGACCCAACCAAAACCGACTTCGAGTTTGCTTTGGGGCCCAGGACCAATCTGCACTAAAACGGATGTCCAGAACGCATACGGACTCAGATTTGGACGTTCTACATATGCACGGAAAGATAAGAATAAGTCCTTTCCAATGCGGCCGGTCTTATGTCAAAATTCATCCGGAGTAATCGGTAATCATCAAAACAAGAGAGGGTCTAGAATCTGTTCCGATGCTGCATCGCCTGTTTTTGGCCTTTGGGCTTTGTACCCAGTTGAGCCCAATTAGGGGCATGTCCAGAGGGTCTTGCACGACCCTAGGGTCTTCATATACAGCCACCGTCACACCATTAGGGTTTGGGTTTTGCTTAGATTATTTTGTTCATTACAGTTTCACCATCATCATGGTTTGTGAGACCCCAACTTTGTGAGATTCATAATACATCTGCAATTGTGTTGCTTTCTTCTTTGTTCTTGCTTGTGTTCTTGATTCAGACGCAGGGATTAGCCTTCTCGGTAAGGTCAATCGTTTTAGGATGGTTGATAACCAGAGGAGACGTCGTGCTACGATTGCGGGGTTTAGAACATGCTATTCTAAAGCCGGATCAATTTCTGTGTCGCCTCCGACCAAATCAACTTATCCAGAACCATTCGGAAGATCGGGAACCCTTGTTCACATCACTCCCCCCCTGTTCGACCAAACAGGGGCATTCGGCTGAACGGGGTGTGGCCCCCCTGGTGCATGGCTGCCACGTGCTGGCTCCTCGTGACTTCCCAATGATGGTTGTGCATGTTTGTTGGCGGTTAATGACTCTAGGAACTGACTTTGGGCAGTATAAATAGAAGGGAGAGGCCTCACTCCAAAACACACACCAAGAAGCATTACTCTCTTTACCATTTCGTGATTCTCTTTAGTTTTAGTGGAGCTACACTTATAATAGAGCTTTCTTCAGTTCCCAAGTCTTCCTTGGACTTGTGGTATGGCTCTTGTATCTTTCTCCTTTTGTAAGACTTTGTTCTATTTAATATATTTATTCTTTTTATATAGTTATGCTTGGGTCATGTGTTTCTTGTTTGATTATACAATCCATTCATGTATGTGGTTGTTATGCTTGCATGTTAGTAATGTAGGTATACTATATTATCATGTTATACATAAGCCCTTACTATAGTCTTTATTTATATCGTTATAATAATGCATGACTAATGTTTGACTTAGATCATTTCCACATGCTTAGTATTCACTTAAATATGATTACTTCTTCTCTGATCCATTATTTAAGGGATTAGGGGTATTGTTCTAGAGATGTAAGCATGGTGCATTATCTGTGTGTAGCCCATAGATTGCTAGGTGTAGGTAGTAGGTGGTGACAACCATATCTGTCCTTTGAAATCCCCCATGTTCGGCTATGCAATAGGCTCTTGGCCGGCACCGTACCGTGGGTGCAGGGGAAAACCAAATGCCCAGGGTGTGATGATCTGATTGTCTTGCATTGTATTGTATTTGTATAATAGAATAGAATGTGGATTATATAACTATATAAAAGAAACATAGAAACTTAGCTCTTTCATTGTCCTTCTCCACTAGACTAATATTTATCTAACTTGAGTATGCTATCTGTGTATCCACTACCATGAGTGTCTTTATCATTACCCCTGTGAGGACTTTGCCTCATAATCCAATATGCAAATATCTAGAATATGGTAATTACTCTGATCAATCAAATGCATTCCTTCGGGATAAAACAAATATGATACCTGAATACTTCTAGATGAAATGTTACAACGGTATTCTCCGTGTGTTTGCGGACTCTCTGCATTCGTTAAAGATTATCAATAAATATTTGTGGCTTCGTTGCTAAGGAAACTTAGTGACAACGTCAGAAATGCCAACAACTTTGAAGAATGCTCTTTGTTGTTGGATAGTGTAATCGATAGCCTTTGTAGTCAAGTTGAGGAAAAAAATCAAGCTATGAACTGAGAGTAATGCCAATCAATCCAATGTTGTAGCAACCTCTGAATTATCCAATAATATATTACATGTTGCTGCCTTCAAGAAAAAAGAAACGACGTCAAAGAATAGTACAAAATGACAGAAGACGTGTGGACAAGCTTCAAAATGGCAAAAAAAGGGACCTCTGAAGTAGTGTCTAAAGAACAACCTGATGTGGTATGTTAATTAGTATGTAAAAAAATATATTTTTAAGTTGATTTGTTGAAAGGACCGAGTGATCGAGAGGGGAGAGGGGTGAATTAGGAACTCACACTATATACCAAATTCGCCAATTCCTAAAACCGACCACTCAAAACAACTCCTTTCACAATTCTTATGGTGAATACACTAGCAAGATAATGAACCTATGAAAAGGAACAACAACCTAAGCATACTAGTGCAACACTCAAGGCAAAACAACTCCTATGCTACAAGACACTCGGAAGTTTTATAGGCTTTCAACCTCCAACTAGCCATTGCTCCACGAAATCATCTCTCTGGACAGCTTTGACCGGACTGTTCGGTCATTGCCAGACCGAACCGTCCAATCTCACTAGAATGGCTCCCAGAGCTGTTGGCTGCTCTTGTCCAGATGGTCTTCTCGTACTGACTGGACCGTCCGGTCTGTCCAGTCGTTGAACAAGTCCAACATGTCAGACATGCTCGTCGGACTCCAGAGAGTTGCTTCCTCTCTGTCTATGTTTCACCTATATAGACCAGACCGTCCAGTCTGTAGACTAGGACCATCCGGTCTCTATGGTCCCTGGCATAGATAGATTCCTTGTTGAGTCTTCTTCTCTGGATTTCCTATTCTGCTAGTGACCGTACAGTCCGGTCTCCACTGACCCCTCTATTCGGTCACTCTGCCTAGAAACTGAAACTCCTCGTCCTCTCTTGACTTTGTTTCCCGGCTTCTCCAAACAACTCCTTGGATTCTCCACTGTCATCTAGAGCATGTGATTTCCCTGATCATCCATGCACATCACCGACTAGACATGACCTAAGAGAAACATCCTAGACCCTCTTGATAGTCCGGTTTTTCCTATGGACTCAAAGCCCTAACAACTAGATAAGTGTTCCCAACACTTGTTTCATAGCTTGTCCTTAGCTTTGATCCATCTCCATTAACCATTGGACTCCATCAAGCTCATCAAGCCTCCATGCTTGTGGTCATTGTCATCAATCGCCAAGGCAGTCATCAACAATTGTCATAGAGTAGAAGAGGTTTCCTACATGAACAACACTCATGTAGACATCAGTCACATTTCATGTTTGTCATTCATCACCAAAACACATTCCTCGGGGTCAATGGTCATGATCCTTACAGTCTCCCCCTTTTTGGTGATGGATGACAACCATTACTTATGATGATCCAAATAGACGAGCAACAAGGAACCAAAGGAAAAGAGTGGATTGAAAAGGTTATCTTGGTCCTTACCTTGGAAGTAGTCTCCCCCTTGGAATGTGCTAGGGTTTTGAGGGAGCGCTACCCATTCTTGTAGCACACTAGAAGTTGAGCTCAAGTTGAATTTGTGCCCATCATGGTGTCGTGGTAGTTGATCTTGTTGACGTAGACACACACCAAAGATGTAGATGTTCATGTCTCAGTAGATGTTCATTTGTTGTTGTAGACATGCACCGTTGTTGTTCTTCTCCATGTGGGTCTTCATGTTCTTCATATTCTCCTCGTTCTTCTTCTCCTCTACTAGACTTGGCTTTTGGATCTTCATTTCTTCATTTTCTTCTTCTTCCTCTTTTTTCTATCCTTGCCTTGGCTTCTTGATCTTCATGTTCTTCTCCCCCTTTGTCACCTATCACCGAAAACCACAAACCAAAGGCAAAACACAGGACAACCAACAAGCAAATAATAAATGGTAAGAGTTAGTAAAAACTCCCCCTTTCATGGTGCTCCTTCTTGGTCATGATGATGATCCGCTAAAGCCCCCCCCCCTACACACGTGACTCAACAAAATACTTTCTCAAATATGCAAAGGTTAGTCATTTGTGTGATAGGAATGTATGAGCCACTTGTCTTTGAGCCGCGCGAGTAGATTTAACCTCAGATCTCATTTGAACATGACTCAATGGGCATGAAGCACAAAGATCACTATGTAATCATCTAGAGGGTCATATACATACATTGTAATTAAGCAACTCCCCCTAGAAACATGCTCGGGAGCATGTAAGGTATCATGATGCAAGAGTGCCTGAATGCAAAGAATGCAAATGCACCATGTATACAAATGCATGATGCGATGCTAAAGGAAAGAGAGAGAAAAGCTACAAACCAAAGTGCCAACAACATGTTGTTCCCTTCTCGAGCTTACTCATAATGGACCATTGTTCAAAGCCTTGGGCATCCCATGAACCACCTTCCCAAGGTTAACCCATGTCCATTGCTGTCCGAAGGAGGTCCAAACTTGACCTACAAGCAAAAAGAAACAAGCACAAAACAAAAGCACAAACAACAAACAAACAAGACTATACATATTTAAGGGAGACAAGCTTTAGGGTTACTCATGTGAAGTTTGAAAGGTCGACAACATTGAGTTCTCCCCTTAGCTTGTTGTAGGTCTTCTCATCAAGTGGCTTGGTGAAGATATCTGCCAATTGTTCATGAGTCCGCACACTCACCAACTCAATATCCTTCTTTTCAACATGGTCTCTTATGAAGTGATACCTCACTTGTATATGCTTTGCATGACTATGATCTCCAGTTTTGAGAGCCATCTTGATTCCCGCCTCATTGTCACAATACAATGGCATTTGAGTGTAGTTGGGGCCATAATCTGAGAGTGTTTGCCTCATATAGAGAAGTTGGGCTAGACACGCTCCCGCCGCCATGTACTCCACTTCAACTGTAGATAGAGCCACCGAGTTTTGCTTCTTTGAGCTCCAAGATACTAGAGATCTCCCAAAAAATTGGCAACCTCTCGATGTACTCTTTCAATTCACCTTGCAACCCGCAAAGTCCAAATACGAGTACTTAAGTAACTCAAAGCTGGTTCCTCTAGGATACCATAATCCCATGATAGGTGTGTACTTGAGGTATCTCAATATTCTCTTCATGGCCTTCAAGTGGGACTCCTTCAGATTTCTTGATAGCGTGCACACAAGCACACACTAAACATGATTTCTGGTCTTAAGGCAGTGAGATAGAGCAAAGAACCAATCATTGGTCTATAGAGCTTGGGGTTCACCGGTTTTCCCTTTGCATCATTGTTGGTCGTAATTATGCACCAACTTATATACCACAAGAGGACGGTGTATAGTTGTAGCTCTTTTTCCCTCAGAGTATTCCAAGGTTATCGAATCCACAAGGAACGAGCGGAACAATTACTATTAAAGGGTTACTAACAAATTGCGATGGGTTGGTTGGTGTGAATGATGACGGTGAGAGAGTGGAGGGTGAATGTTATTGAAGAGGTAACAAGATAATGAAGGATTCTCTCCTTAGGATTGTTTCACTAGCATGCAACCTTATTCTTATCAACTCGAGTGATGACTCTAATTTTCTACAAGACATGGTGGTTTCGTTCACCCCGACTGTCACTATAGAGGCTATTAGCTCCCCACTGGTTTCTTGCACTATGTAATGGGCAAAAGCATTTTGGCCGATACAGTAATGAAGATGATAGATAGATGCGCAATTAAGTTCATCACATAGACTAAATCCATCGAGAGAGTATCAATAAGTATGAGAGTTACATGACCAGATCCCCGCACCGGAGAAGAGAATATGAGACTACTCACTCATCCTTCTGCTAGACATAGCAGAGGGATGAGAAATAGCGCTAGAATGCGCACGAGCCAATCGGCGTGACCTCCCTTCTGGTGGATCTCGTCGGTGTTGACCAACCTTTGCCGCCAATATCCTAGAACCGTAGTTCTAATAACTGATTCTCGCGATTGCCGTCCTCCTTTGGCTCTTGATAATTATCTTCCTTTCATACCCAATGGGATTAGGTCAACTTCCACCGACTCTAACTCATACTGGGCTAGGCCTTCGTCTTTCTTGGACTGGGTTGTGTTTTCGTCATCTTTTCCTTCTGCGCTGTTCGGTGCAGGCCCGCGTCGGTCGGCGTGGCTTCGCATGTGGCCCATCTTCGTTACTCTTTTGTTCTTTATCCATAATTGCCCTGTTTTACACCTGTTTCCCACGATTATATCCAAAATAGAACAACTACAAATATATGCAAATATGGTGTAAATTATTAGTCCAAACCACCACATTAAGACGCAAAACATCCCTTTTTGGTAGATAAAATAGGCATCTAGAAACCACCAATAGTTCCCCCACACTCAAATCATTGCTAGTCCTCGAGCAATACAAAATCAAATATGTAACAAGAATCTTCACACCATCTCTCATGCAATCAATCTCAATCATCATTTTTACTCGTTATCCCACCACAAAGATTTTCTCTCATCTCTTTTTAACCAATCGGCATATCATAATTCAACTTAATCAAATCACCAAAAAACCTTTTCAAAAACAATTTTAGTTCTCCTCAACTCATCTTTAGCATCAAACATCAAGCATTTGGTCCTCTCTAGATCTCTCGAGTGTGTTTCCTTCCCTCTCCTATCTAATCAAGGATTGTATGTGGATCTTGGAGGGCTATATAACTAAATTAAACCATAAGATTAATCATGTCAACAATGTGCTCAATCACGCCCACTAAGAAAGAATTTCCTTGGAAAAGAACTTTAATGGAGAAGAGGAATATAGAAGATCTAAAGAAAAGAAAGAAAAAATGTTTCAATGAGAATGATGGCAAAGAATTAGAAATAATCAGAAAGCTGCTTTCTTCGATGACCTTACTACCTCTCAGGGAATATATTTTCTCTTTATCTCTTTTTTTATTTTTTTTTCTTTCCCAACAGCGCCTATCAGTGCAACACTGTGGCGGTTGGTGCGTCCTATATATTTTTTCTTTTGTTTCACTCTTTTTCTATTCCTGATATAATTGGCAATTTCTGTCTTGTACCAGCAGCGGAAATTTTATGAATTCCCTTTTATTGAGAATATAGGTTGTATCAAGGAGGAGGGAGAAACAAAGATGTATGGTTTCCATGATAGCAAGGAATTTAAATGGATAAAAATGGCTAGAAATACAGAGATAAACAAATAGATCATCCTTTCCTAACTTGGTCGAAATCATGAGCAAAAAGTTGACAAAGTTACTTATAATCCAATTAGTTCAAATATGTAGCTTGCTCTCATTCACTCGGCTATGTAGACATATTTAGACCTTTCTTTTGCTTTAGCTTATGATGAGTCAAAAGAAATTTTCACAAATACAAAGCTCAAAAGTTAAGTGGTAACCAACTAATTCAAGTAATCAACCAATCGATCATAAAAAAGACAAGATAAATAGTATGGGGCACTTTCAATTTGACAATCGTCACCAACTTTATTAAAGACAATGCAATAATTAAAACTACATAAAAGACCTTGGCATCTCTCAACATGACTCATGACTCTCTTAAGCACACACACAAACTTAAATAAACATTCATAAGAAAAACAAACAAGAAACTAGACTCAAAAACACTTAAAAACTATGACTGACTAATGGCAAAGCCCTTCCCCCACAATCAAAATTTGTAATGTCATCATTGCAAGAGAAGAAACTCAACACACTAATCATGCAGACCATGTCTGTTCAAGACTCAAAAAATTCATCTTATATTCCTTATGAGAAAAGTGTAGTCCGCTTTGTTCATCTTGATTGTATCCAGGATTCTGCAATCCACATCCCTTTGGTGCCTGCAAGCATGATCTCTGTCTAGATACATGCGCTCAATATTTCTTTGGCATACAGGACAACAAGCAGGCGGTTGCAGGTTATGATTTTCAACTGTAAGGGGAGGCACTGTTCAAACTCCTCTGAGCCGATCGGCGCAAAGGCTGAGGCAATCAACGCGGTGGTGTTCTTCCACCATTGCAACTTCCTCCACCTCCCACTGCATTACCATTAAATATCGTTGGAGTTCCTGCTGCCCTGTCATTACTGCATTCTGCAAGTGTTCCCCAATTTTCAAACTTAGGACTACCAAAGCTTCTTTGCATATCAAAATCATCACTAAAATCTCCAGACACACTAGGATCACCACTCTCCAAAGTTTCCAAATAGTATGACTGATCAAAGTCACTATCCCATTCAGAATACTTTTGAATTGGCTTACCCGATAGTCTAGCAGATCTGCGAAACTCTAGTGTAGTCTTACACTTCTTTGCAGCAGGCTCTTCGTCCTCACTTGGCAGAGTCGTCAGATCAATAAATTCAGCCATCTTCAGGTCGCGCCGATCGGCTTCAGTGTCGCATTGATCAGCGTAGCTGGCAGCTTCCTTCATATACTCAACTAACTGCTCTAGATTACGCTCACGGATCGCCTTATTCTGCTGCCTTTGTAAAATCTCATCGTTAATCTCCTTAGGCGTCCTCCATCCAGGAACTGCGTGATAGCCATCATCATATAATAAATCTCTAGGTATGAAAGTTGGATCTTCCGCCAACTGGAGTTCAACCTTGCGTTGAAGATCTTTAGCATAAAAGAAACACTTGCAACCCTCAATACAACTATTCCTATGAATCTTATTTTCTTAAAATTTTTCCTAATTGGTAAGAACCTTGGGAAAGGATTCATCCCTTTTAGCTTGAAGATCCTTTTCTGCATCCCGCTCATACATGGCTTCTTCGGCTTCCTCTCGCAGCTTGAGTTCATACTTGGCGGCAATGTCATGTTCACTATAAAGTCAGCACTTATGGATTGTGAGAGAACTCTCCTCATCTAGCTCTTCCTTCTCTTGCTCAGTCAATGATCTTTCAAAAAATAGGAAATCTTCATACGACAAGGGCTTAGCAAGATCAAGAAGACTTTCCATGGTATACCTTTGAGAAACAGCTTCACTTTTAATAGGTGCTACAGATTTTTCCTTTGCACACCAATACTCTCTTCATCATCTGCCGAAGTTCATTGTCCATCTTCACCTTGTCGGTGTTCCATGCGCTAGCTTCGCTTTTCTTCATGATTTTCTTCCGCAGGTTTGACCAGACGAGAGGATCATCTGGTGTTGGCGTCAACACTTCATCGACTTCTTCCTAGGACCAATTTGTAGAGGGCTGCAGAAATCCACCGCCGAGCCGATCGGCGCAGGGGTGGCGCCGATTGGCACCGCCTTGGTTGCTGCCCGATGCGCCGCTTTCCATCGCTTCTGCTCTTAGGATTTTATTCGGGTGACAATGTAATCTAAGTTGATTCGTGGGTTTGCTGTCCTCTCATATTTATATCCCTTGATCTCCAACTAGACTAGGACTCTATCTCTTATTCATGGAATTTAACAAGTCTTAAAAAGGGAAGGTCTAAAACCAACTCAGAAACCAAAAAGACTCCACCGTGACGATTGGTGCAGGGCTGCGCCGATCAGTGTAGCAATGCGCCGATCGCCGCGGTACACTAAATTACCAAATCAGAAATAGAAAAAAATTTGGAAATCAAAATACATACAAAGCTTTTGTTTTATGTTGTTAAGCTCGACCACACGAGGCACTAAGCAGTGAAATACACATCAAAAGATTTTAATTCAAATGTGTCAGGTTCTAGATATACCTTTAGACGTTGTCCATTCACCGTGTACTTGTTTCTTTTGCCATCCATTGTGATTACAGCTCCCGAAGTAAACACCGTATTCACAAGATAAGGTCCCTCCCATTTGCTTTGTAGTTTGCCTTTACCAAATAATCTGAATCACGAATTAAATAGGCGCACCCGATCTCCTTCCTTGAATTCCTTCTTCACAAGTTTCTTATCGTACCACTTCTTTGTCTTCTCTTTGTATATGGCCACATTTTCATATGCACGCAATCGCTTCTCTTCCAATTCACTTATTTGTATCTTTCTTTTCATACCGGCGGCATCAAGATCCAAATTCATTTCCTTTATAGCCCATTAAGACTTATGTTCCAATTCCACCGGTAGGTGACATTATTTCCCATAGACGAATTGATATGGTGTCATACCAATTGGTGTCTTGAATGCCATCCTATATGCCCATAACGCTCCATTAAGCTTCGTGGCCCAATATTTTCCTTCCTTTATAACAATCTTCTGTAGAATCCCCTTTAATTGCATATTTGACGTTTCTGCTTGTCCATTCGTCTGGGGATGGTAGGCTGTTCCAATTCTATGTTCAACTCCATATTTAGTTAAAAACCTAGTAAATTCTCTTCATGTAAAGTGGGATCCTCCATCTGTAATTATTATCCTTGGTACTCCATACCTAGGAAATATCTGCTCCTGAAGTGTACTCCTTGATTCTCTTGTTGTATTAGCCTTGCACGCCATTGCTTCGACCCACTTGGAGACATAATCAACGGCAACCAATATATACTCGAAACCATGAGAATTCACAAAGGGTCCCATAAAATCCATACCCCAAACATCAAAGATGTTGACTTGAAGATTGTACTTAAGAGGTATTGCATTCCTACTATTAACATTCCCTATTCGTTGGAATTGAGCACATGTTGCAACATACCTTTTTGCATCTTCATACATAGTAGGCCAATAGAATCCACTTGCCCATACCTTTGTCTGTGTTCTGAAGTAGCCATAAGGTTCCCCATAATCTGAAGAATGACACTTTGCTAAAATGCTCGCTCTTTCTTCTCTAGGTACACATCTCCGTACTGCTCCATCCCTGCAATACCTATACAAGTATGGGTTGACCCATATAAATTTTCTCATTTCACTCTTAACTCTTTTCCTTGTGTTCTTGTTCATCAGATCAGTTTGTCCCTTGAAACCTTTGATAATATCCATCATCTAATTCATCAAATGCGGCAAACAACTACTCTTGTCGCATTTCATCTCTTATTGGCTTAGTTGATGATGATTCAAGACGAGATAAATGATCTGCTACAGGATTTTCTACTCCTTTCTTATCTCTTATCTCCAGATCAAATTCTTGCAGCATCAATACCCATCGCATTAACTGAGGCTTAGACTCCTTCTTTGAAACCAAGTATCTTATAGCAGCATGATCAGTATATACAATCACCTTAGAATTTAGAATGTAGGATCTAAACTTCTCAAAAGCAAATATAACAGCTAACATCTCTTTCTCAGTTGTTGTATAATTGATCTACGTCTCATTCAAAGTTTTGCTAGCATAATAAATAGCATGCACTTTACCTTCCTTCCATTGTCCAAGAATAGCTCCAACTGCATAGTCACTTGCATCACATAATATCAAAAGGTAAACTCCAATTAGGTGGCTGCATAATGGGTGCAGAGCATATAGCTTCCTTTAATCTTCTGAAGGCAAAGAGCCTTTCATTATCCATGACAAATTCTGTATCTTGCTTCAACAATTCTGTCAGGGGCTTAGCAATCTTTGAATAATTTTTAACAAATCTGCGATAGAAGTTAGCATGTCCAAGAAAACTCCTCAAAGTTGTAAGATCAGTACGGGGGGGGGGGGGGGGTAATTTCTCAACTGTAGATACCTTTGCTTTATCAACCTCTATCCCTCTATTAGATATGACATGACCAAGTACTATCCCTTATGTTACCATGAAGTGATACTTCTCCCAATTAAGAACTAAGTCGCATTCAACACACCTTTTCAAAACCTTCTCCAAATTCTCCAAACAACTATCAAAATCAGCACCATGCACAGAGAAGTCATACATAAATACCTCCATAATCTCTTCTATGAAATCAGCGAATATTGCATTCATGCATCTTTAAAATGTGGCGTGCTCATTGCAAAGACCAAATGGCATCCTTCTATATGCATATGTCCCAAAAGGGCAAGTAAAAGTAGTTTGCTGCTGATCTTCTGTTCTAACTGGTATTTGAAAGAAACCACTATATCCATCCAAATAACAAAAGTATGAATTCCTTGCTAACCTTTCAAGTATCTCGTCAATGAACAAAAGGGGATAGTGATATTTCTTTGTCACCTTGTTCAAACTTCTTTAATCTATGCACATTCTCCATCCAGTTACAATCCTTTGAGGGATCAACTCATTGTTCTCATTAGGCACTATTGTCAACCCTCCTTTCTTAGGCACACAATGTACTGGACTAACCCATTCACTATCAGCAGTAGGGTAGATCATACCTGCATTAAGCAGCTTCAAAATCTCCTTTTTAACCACTGGCTTCATTGATTCTTCAACCTTCGCATCCCTTCAACCACTGGTTTAACACTCTCCTCCAAGTTAATCTTGTGGGTGCAAAATGCGGGGCTGATTCCCTTGATGTCATCCAATGTGTAACCAATGGCTTTCTTATACCTTTTGAGCATAGCAAGCAGCTTGTATGTTTCTTCTTTCGTTAGGGCGTTGTTTAGAATAACTGGATATGTTTTATTCTTCCCTAGATGTTCATAGCATAGCTTCTTCGGAAGTTCCTTCTGTTCCACTTCTAGCACTTCATCTGGATCCAGCTCCCCGAGAGGTTCAAAATTAGGATTTTCTTGGTTGAGCCGATCGGCGCAAGCATCGCGCCGATCGGCGATGGCAGCATACTTGTCAGTTCTGCGCAGGATGTGGTCTAGTGGGTCTCCCATATCCACCCTATCCTCTCGTCTTCCTCTAGGTAGAATTCCTGATAGTAAGAAGGGTCTTGATGAGACGGATCATTAAATTGAAATTGCACTTCTTCCTCTCCTAGGTCTGGCGTAATTTGACCTTTCCTAGCATCCAGTACAGCTTGTGCTAATCTTAAGAATGGCCTTCCCAGAATGATATCTTCAATTCCAGTTTCTTTATTGTCTAGAACAAAAAAAATCTACCAGTATTGTTTTCTAGCTGATCTCAATTTCAACATTCGTGATCACTCCCAGTGGCTTGGTCTTCCCTCCATCCGCCATGATGAGCTCAAGTTCAGTCCCCATCAGCCCTGTTGAGTTCCATAAGGCATGCTCATTAATGCATCATAAGTCATCAAGCTGACACGGGAACCAAAGTCACACAAGGCTTTTGGAAATTTCTTCCCTGATATCTCACATGGTATGTACGGTTCTTCTTCTTCCTCTTTAGTGAGACCTACAGCAAACACACCATATAATCCTTCGTAGGGAGATGGCTCAAAGCAACTGTCTAGCAATCTCTTCGCTTGTTTCACCTCTGTTCCATCAAGCTCCATATCATCCTTGTAAAGCTTCCCTAAAACTCTCCCAATAATCTCTTGATCGAAAATTTCCGACTTGAGGCGATTACTTGGGAAATTATACTCAATTCCGGCTTCGGAGGCGTCTTGCGGACTGAAGGATCTTTTCATATTGAGCAACTCGTACGAAAAATCAATAGGAATCCAGTCCATCGGCTCAAATCCATCAAGTGGTTTAGCATTTGCCAATGTTCTATCCCCTTTTGGTTTAGCAAAGTTGCCTTCAAATTCCTTCAGGTGGTTCTCCAGAATCGCAGCTTCTATCTTGGTATATTCCTTGCAACTTGACAAGGTCGTCAGGGTGATCGGTTCTCCTGTCGTCGCACCTGCGCCGATCAGCGCACACGTCAGATCCACAGAGGCGGGTCTGACGGGCTCTATTTCTTTGAATTTATGCTCTGAAGTAATCATTGCTCTGCTCTCGGATATCAAGATCTATTCAACCAGCGACTCTTCCTTCTGCATAACTTCTGGGTATTGCCGATTTGGTTCTAGATATTCTTCCCAATGCTTGTGTAGAGATTCATTCTTGGCAATTTTACCTAACAATTCGATCACTGCCTTGGCTATCAATCTCAAAAAACTTCCTTCAGCCGATCCATCCAAATGCGTCCTCGATGCCTTGTTTATGGCCATGTAGAAGGTTTGAGCACACATATTCTCATCAATGCCGAGGTCAGGTTCTTGTTTCAATAATGTTTGAAAACACATCCAGGCTTCCGCGAAAGATTCTTCATCTTTTTGTAAGAAGTTCACCACCTCTCTTCTCAACTTCTGCACCTTTGGCAAAGTAAAATAGTGGAGACAAAAAATTCCAACTAACTCACTCCACTTACCTTTTGCTTCTCGAGATGCTGCCTTGTGCCACTCTTTGGCTTTTCCTCCCAAAGAGAATGGGAAAAGCAGCCACCTGTAAAGATCCTGAGGCACTCCTTCATGATGGATGGTTTGGCAAAGTGCCTCCAAATCTTGTAAGTGAGTGTACGGTTCTCCTCTTATGCTCCAAAGAACTTGTTTGCTTCAGCCATGCATGATAATGGGGTTCAACACATACGAGGAGGTCGAGAGAAAGCTCCCTGAGCATCGGAGAAGGTCCTGTCATACTCATCCTGAAAATTCACATAAAACATAAAAACAAAAACAACTAGAAAAGAAAGGATTAGATGTTAGTAAAATATTAATAGTAAAAGAACTGGCTTGTTCCCCGACAACAGCGCCAGAAAAGGGCTTGTTGGTCATAATTACGCACCCACTTATATACCGCAAGAGAACGGTGTACAGTTGTATCTCCTTTTTCCTCAGAGTATTCCAAGGTTATTGAATCCACAAGGAACAAGCGGAACAATTACTATGAAAGGGTTACTATCAAATTGCAATGGGTTGGTTGATGTGAATGATGACAGTGAGAGAGTGGAGGATGAATGTTATTGAAGAGGTAACAGGATAATGAAGGATTCTCTCCTTAGGATTGGTTCACTAGCATGGAAATTATCAACTCGAGTGAAAACTCTAATATTCTACAAGACATGGTGGTTTTGTTCACCCTGGCTATCACTACAGAGGCTATTAGCTCCCCACTAGTTTCTTGCACTATGTAATGGGCAAAAGTGTATTGGCCGATATACTAATGAAAAGGATAGATAGATGTGCAATTAAGTTCATCACATAGACTAAATTCATCGAGAGAGCATCAATAAGTATGAGAGTTACATGACCAGATCCCCGCACCGGAGAAGAGAATATGAGATTACTCACTCATCCTTCCGCTAGATATAGCAGAGGGATGAGAAATAGTGATGGAATGTGCACGAGCTGATCGGCGCAAGCGTTGCGCCGATCGGCGTGACCTCCCTTCTGGTGGATGTCGTTGGTGTTGACCAACCTTCGCCGCCAATATCCTAGAAACCTAGTTCTAATAACTGATTCTCACGATTGTTGTCCTCCTTTGGCTCTTGATAATTATCTTCCTTTTATACCCAACGGGATTAGGTCAACTTCCACCGACTCTAACTCATACTGGGTTGGGCCTTCATCTTTCTCAAACTGGGTCGTGTTTTCATCATCCTTTCCTTCCGCACTGTTCGGCGCAGGCCCGCGCTAATTAGCGCGGCTCCGCATCTGGCCCATCTTCGTTACTCTTTAGTTCTTTATCCATAATTGCCCTATTTTACACCTGTTTCCTGCAATTACACCTAAAATAGAACAACTACAAATATATGCAAATATAGGGTTAATTGTTAGTCCAAACCACCAAATTAAGACGCAAAACATCCCTTTTTGGTAGATAAAATAGGCATCCAGAAACCACCAACAATCATCATCTAAGGGTTTGCTTGTTGCCATAGGTTTATGCAAGGGCTTGCAATTTTCCATGTTGAATCTCTTGAAAAGGTCCTTGGTGTGCTTCTCTTGGTAGATAAAGTTCCCTTCCCTTAATTGCTTTACTTGAAAACCAAGGAACACATGCAACTCTCCAATCATTGACATTTGAAATTCCCTTGCCATCATTTCTTGGAACTCCTCATTGAACTTCTCATTGGTTGACCCATAGATGATATCATCCACATAGATTTGGCACATAAATAGGTCCTTTCCAACATGCCTTGTAAACAAGGTGTTGTCAATACTTCCAATCTTAAAACCATTATTGAGGAGGAAGTTCCTCAAGTGTTGATACCATGTCCTTGGTGCTTGCTTGAGGCCATAGAGAGCTTTCTTCACTTTGTACACATGTCTTGGATGTTTAGGGTCCTCAAACCCTAGAGGTTGTTCCACATAGATGTTCTCATTGATCTCTCCATTCATGAAGGCACTTTTCATATCCATTTGATAGAGCTTGAAGCAATCATGTGATGCATTGGCAAGTAAGATCTGAATCGCTTCAAGATGGGCCATGGGTGCAAAAGTTTCTTTGAAGTCAATCCCCGCCACTTGAGAATATCCCTTAGACACTAGGCAAGACTTGTTCTTGACAATTTCCCCTTTCTCATCTTGCTTGTTCTTGAAGAGCCACTTGGTGCCAACCATATTGTGATTCTTGGGCCTCTCAACCAATTTTCATACTTTGTATCTCTTGAAATTGTTTAATTCTTCTTGCATAGCCATAACCTACTTGTGATCATCTATAACTTCATCAATAGTTGTAGGCTCAATCATGGAAATGAAATAGAAGTTCTCAGTTGCAACATTTGCCTCCTCATCATTTCCTTCACTCACATAGTTGGACTTGTATTGATTTCTCCTTGTCCTAACACCTTGAGATGGACTTCCAATGATCAAGTCACGTGAGTGATCCTTATTGATGGATTTAGGTCTAGGATAACGTTCTTCTTGAGTGGGAGGAGCTCTAGGTGAAGTATCTTGTGCATCATGGATTGCTCGCTCTCTTGAGATATGAGTGTTTTGAATTCTTAGTGAGGTGGGAGAATCACTCATATGATTTGTTGTTTTTGGAGCTAGAGCTTGGTGAGGATGTGGGGTTGTTGTGTGAGGAGCTTGGAGAAGTAGCTCGATGTGAAGTATATGGAGAGGCTTGGGGCTCACTTCTCTCTTGGGTTCCCTCATGGGTAGGTGGATGCACTCTCAATGAAGCTTGGTAGGAGCTAGTGGGAGAGGCAATGACATCTTGGTTTGGTTCTTGCACCTTGGAGGAAGAGGTTGGTTGAGGTGGTGGAGTTGAGGGCTCATGAATATCACCATCATTGGCCTCGTGGGGTAAAACCTCCCCCACGGGCATGTTTCTCAAGGCTTTCCTCATAGGCTCATCTCCAATGTCCACTTCATGAAACTCATCTCCTTTCTAAGAACCATTTGACTCATCAAATTGCACATCATAAGATTCTTCCATACGTCCTATGGCTGAGTTGTAGACCCGATATGCTTTAGAAGTCCCTGAATACCCAGCAAGAATACCTTCATCAGTTCTGCTCTCAAATTTCTCGGGCTTTCTCCTCTTCTTGAGAATGTAGCAAGTGCAGCCAAAGACCTGAAAATAGGAAACATTTGGTTTCCTTCCAATCAATAGCTCATAGGGTGTCTTCTTTAACAACCGGTGGAGGTAGACACGGTTGGAGGTGTAGCATGCTATGTTGATTGCTTCATCCCAAAACCTCCCATGAGTTCCATACTCATCCAACATGGCACAAGCAAGGGTGATGAGTGCCTTGTTCTTCCTCTCTATTACTCCATTCTGCTTGGGAGTATATGTAGCAGAGAATTCATTTTTGATCCCCTTCTTGTCACAATATTCCTCCACTATTATGATCTTGAACTTTGTCCCATTGTCACTTCATATCTTCACAATGCTAGCCTTGAATTCATTCTTTGCTCTCCTTGCAAATTTTCTAAAGATGTCACTTGCTTGAGACTTGTCCACAAGAAAGGAAGTCCAAGTGTATTTTGTGAAGTCATCCACAATCACAAAGCAATATAAATTCCCTCCTAAAGTATTGTAATGTGTTGGCCCAAACAAGTCCATGTACAAGAGCTCTAGAGGACGAGATGTAGACATGAATGACTTGGTGGGATGAGATGTTGCAACTTGCTTCCCAGCCTGACAAGCACTACACAATCTGTCCTTCTCAAAGGTGACATCCTTGATTCCTTCACTTGGATTCTTCTTGACCACTTTTCTGAGTTGATTCATTCCAACATGTGTCAATCTTCTATGCCACAGCCATCCTTTTGTTGCCTTGCTGAATAGGCAAGTACTTGGTGGCATATTGCTTGATTTGAAGTCTATGACATACAAGTTCCCATGCCTCACTCCATAAAATACTAGTCCCTTCTTTGCATTTTCAATCTTTGCACCATCCTCATCAAATGTGCACTTGAAACTCATGTCACAAAGTTGATCGATAGACAGGAGGTTGAAGTTGAGGGTTTCCACAAGAAAGACCTTGGAGAGATGGAGGTCATCAGTAATGGCCACCTTACCTCATCCTCTAACTCTCCCCTTTGAGTTATCCTCAAAAGTCACCTTCTTACTGTCTTTGTCTTCATCAAGGGTCATGAACATGGTTGGCTTCCCGGTCATGCGTTGAGTGCACCCACTGTCAAGTATTCAATGAGTACCTCCACTTTTGTAGTTGATCCTGGTGGTAGCCATAAGACAAGCACTAAAGGAAGAAGGGTTAGTATCCAAAGCATTACTTGATTGACTAACACTAACCTCATTGTGTCGAATGATAAGACCATCCTCGTGGATAGGGATTCTTGCAATCCATTCCTGAAGCCTCGTCCTAATGGGATAGTGAGGAGTATGATACCTCCAATGTCCATGATCACGCCCCATGTGTATGTCGTCGAGGTCGATGTAGTAATGGGGAGGATCATAGAGACTAGTGATGTGCTCAAGCACATGTCCCATTTGTGAATGGAGCATGGGGATCATCTCCATTGCCCTCTCAATTGAGAGCTCACGCCTCCTGTTGACTACCTCTTCAAGTAAGAAACCCCTCTCAGGAGCTATAATTTGCTGGCGAAGCTTGCAGTCACTTCATGTGGTGCAATCCTCCAAAGGCCTCTGGAGGAGTTTATCCTACACACAAGATCATAAATGCTTAAGAGATTATCACAAAGGTCATCATTCGGATTTCTCACAAATTCACCAAGTTCGTAGAAGAGATCCTATTGGTGAGCTCGACGAAGATGCCAAAGGTGATGTTGTGGTGGAGGAGGTGGGCGTGCCAGAGCCGTAGTGGTGAGATTGATCATCTCAAATGATCAAGTGAGCATTGTTGTTGGCACTCCCCCTACACCAATATGTGTGGTCCTCCCAAAGTGCTTGGGGTAGAACTTGTAATGGCACTTGAGGTAGAGCTTGATGAAGTGCTTCATGATGAGCTTGGTGAAGGTCTTCATCCGAAGCGGTTGTAGAAGCTGTTGTAAGGCAATCTTGTGAAGGGATCAAAGAAGTTTGAGACTGAAGTTACTTCTTTCCCTTTGCTTGAAGATGCTCCATTGTTTGCCTTGGAAGTCTTCTCCCCGGACCAACTTGCGGTGATCTCCTCATCCTCAAAGAGCATCTCAATCATGTCCTCGACAGAGAGATTCTTCTCATGAGAAGATCAAGAGTGATGTAGGAGAGCTTGCTACTAGAGAGCTAGGAGAAGATCTTCTCGACTATCACAATCTTGGGAAGCTCGAAAGTAGTGGTGTGGACATGTCTAATCCGGCAACTAAGATTAGTGTTTCTAAGGTTATCTCAAAGCTGAGGGCATCTTTTCCCCAAATGGATGACAATAATGTGACAATGTCTGTTTCAAGACATGCATCTAGTATTCCTAAAGTTGTTGCAACAGGTGTTGCTAACACCGGATGTGGGCCTATAAATAAATCCTTTGATCATTATAGTTCTCTTCCAATCTTTAAACCTGAAGAAAAATATTAACTCAAAGTCAAAGACGGCTTTGCTGCAAGAAGGGGAGAATGATGAGTATGTGAGGTCTCAAAATATTTTGCCTGGCAAATCTAGATTTTTCGCCGATTATTCAAGTATTAGTGTTGGGAGCTTCATCACAATGTCTACTATCCAACTTGGTGCATTTTCCTTTGACGTGAAACATGGCATGGAAAAAGGAGGAATTATATCAGTTGATATTTTACCCTGCAATATAAGTTTTCTTGCAGCTGATTTATGCAAGAAAAGGGAGATGCAATCTATTGACATCGGTACCATGAATATTGATATATGTGTGGAGTATGGCTAGATACGACAGTGCATCAGTTGATTAAAGAGGCTAAGTAAGGGCTTTAGCAAAAGGTGCCGCATTATTTTACTATTCTTGTTAGTTGTTACGTGTGCATGTTAGAGTTCAAGTTAATTGGCCTTGAGTCGGTTTGTTAGCCTAGTCATGTACACCAACTGGAGTCGGACTTGACTCTAGGTGCCTGTGTGCACATAAATTAGGCCAAGCCCTTGTAAACAGGTAGGACTTTTGGATCGTGGGATTTTTGGTGAGATTTTTCTCCTGAACCAAGGAGGCGCCGCCATCAACCTTACTATGGGAACTGTTACCGATCCTTGCTGGATTGTGAAGGATGTGAGCAGGTTTACTGTTTATTTGTGCTCGTCTGGTATTTCTGTTGGGATTTTCCTCTTCTTCTAATCGTGAGTTCTAGACTTCACGGGTAGAAGAATTTATCAAGGATTTATTGCTGATCACTTGGTTGCGCCAGAGAAACTATTGGTCCCTCCTTCTCTAGTTGTGCTATACTGAATGCGCAAGTGGTGAAGCCTAGTTTACTTGGTTTGCTATCTCTGTTTATTTGTGGCTGTAATCAATCAAACTGAATTATCTTTGGCTGTTGAGGATTGCTAGCATCCGCTTCTACTGTACCTGCTATAGGATTAGTTGTGCTGGTTGAACCCTATAGTTGATTTGTTTTTGCATTGCCTTGGTTGGTTATTCCAATTAAACTAGAGATTGTTATCTATTGTGTTCAATACGAGCTAGGGCCTATCATATTAGAAGCTTGACTGAGATTGTTCTGCTATTTGAGTGTAAGTCAAAAAAATTTATTACCTCTCAACTCATACCGTGAAAGACTGGGATAAATCCTCGGACACCGTTGTCGTGTCTTTATCAAGTAGTCATCGTAATTCTATCCATGGCACCTCGCAAGCGAATAAGAGAGTCAAGTAAGTCTTCATTCTCATTAGCACGAAAAGCAAAGAACTCCTCAATAAGTGAATCACTAGCATGATCAATAAAAAGATCACAATCATCATCAATCCTAGTCATGCTAGTGGAACAAGCAAGATCAAGAGACACATCATCAATCATCACATTAGGCACACTAGTAGAGCAACCTATCAAGTCAACACTAGAAGAATCTAGGCACTCACTAGAACTAGACACATCCACACAATCATCATAATCATTATACACATGATAATCGGTGAAGGTATTGGTGAAGTCCACAAGAGTATCCATCAATTCATTAGTAATCATGGCATTTAGGTAGCTTTTAAAGCGATCCTTCCATGAGCCATGACCCAGCCCCGAACGGAATGACATCCCAACTCAATACGGTCACTACTCAAGGCGGTTAAGCCCCATGATGAGCACTTGACTCTGATACCACTTGAAAGGACCGAGTGACCAAGAGAGGAGGGGGGTGAATCAGGAATTCACACTATGTACCAAATTCGCCAATTCCTAAAACCGATCACTCAAAACAATTCCTTCACAATTTTGGTGGTGAACATACTAGCAAGATAATGAACCTATGAAAAGGAACAACAACCTAAGCATACTAGTAGAACACACAAGGCAATACAACTCCTATGCTACAAGACACTCGGAAGCAAACAACAAGCTAGCAAAGAATCCTTCTCATGTAATGCTACAAGATAAGGAACTAGAGCACACAAGCATAAGTAGCACAATACATACAAGGGTGAGTAATCAAGCCAAAGTAACTCCTATACATGCTAGCGTTCAAGTATGGAAGCTAAGCACTACTAGCAAGTAAAGAAGCCTATTCATGAAAGTCTACTAGGAAGTCAACTAGAGCAAGCCAATCACACAAGCATGAATAGCAGAAAGTAAAGCATCAAAGTAAGAAGTAGAGTAAGAGATGGCTCATGATTTTTTTCTCGAGATCTCGGAAGGATGGCGCCATCCCCTACTCCTCGTTAGACCACTCCCGCTGGAGTGCCGGTCCCTCCAGCCACCAATGCGGAGTTCTCGCCCACGAGCTTGCAACCACTCCCGGAGTGAAGATATGGTGTGTGTCATCACTGCCACCGAGACACAAGCTCGCCTCCCTTGAGAACTTACCGGACTCCCCGAGCCGACATGGGCGCTTACTATTGATGCCCCTTTCATCGGCAGGCTCAAACCGTGTATAAACATGTGACAACCTTCACACCCAATCACGATAGGCTCGATCACCGACACCTAACAGGTCTAGGTCTCACCATAGACCAAGAGTAACAACCTAGATTAGACCCTCAAGGACACCCTAGCCTTAGACGTGCATCAATGCTTAAGTTACTCTCACTTGCACTCTCAAGATATGCAATATCTCCTCCTAGTTCTCTCCACTTTTACTCTTGGCACTCACCAAATGCTCCAAGCAATTTCACTGGCCAAGAGAGGTCTCCAAGACCCCAACAACAAAGTTATATAGGCTTCCAACCTCCACTAGCCATTGCTCCATGAAATCATCTCTCTGGACACATTTCACCGGACTGTCTGGTCATTGCCAGACCGAACCGTCCGATCTCTCTAAAATAGCTCCCAGAGCCATTGGCTGCTTTTGTCCAGATGATCTCCTCTTACTGATCGGACCGTCCGGCCTGTCCAGTCGTCGGACAAGTCCGACATGTCGGACATCCTCGTCGGACCCCAGAGAGTTGCTTCCTCTCTATCTATGTTTCACCCATATAGACCGGACCGTCTGGTCTCTATGGTCCCTGGCACAGATAGATTCCTCACTGAGTCTTCTTCTCTATATTTCCTATTCTCCTAGTGATCGTACAATCCGGTCTGCACTGACCCCTCTGTTCAGTCACTCTGTCCAGAAGATGAAACACCTCGTCCTCACTTGATTTCATTTCCTGGCTTGTCCGTATAGCTCCTTGGCTTCTCCACTATCATCAAGTGCCTGTGATTTCCCTGAGCATCAATGCACATTACCGACTAGACATGACTTAAGAGAAATGACATATACCCCCTTGATAGTCCAGTTTTTCCTATAGACTCAAAGCCCTAACAACTAGACAAGTGTTCCCAACACTTGCTCCATAGCTTGTCCTTATCTTTGATCCATTTCCATCAACGCTTGGACTCCATCAAGCTCATCAAGCCTCCATGCTTGTTGGTCATTGTCATTAATCGTCAAGGCCGCCGTCAACAATCATTATAGAGTAGAAGAGGTTTCCTACACGAACAACACTCCATGAGCCAGGACGATGTGAATTGAGGAGCCTGGCTTCGCCGCTCTACCCGCCCCCGGTGCTCCACTCCACCCGCTCTCGCCCTTGGACACTGCCGCGATGGATGACAAGTAGGCTGAGATGGTGCTTGTGAAGCTGGCATCAGCATGCAACGGGTGGAAGAGGAGACCCAATGTGTCTCGCAAGACAACGGAGCGAAGGGTCAAGCGGACGGCTTGCAGTGCGGATGCACGGTGGCGAGGCTCAAGGCCACGCTACCCCGACACTATGCTTGCATGGGAGGACGAACAAGGAGAGGCATAGAAGGAGAGGAGAAAGAAGAATGGAAAAAATAGGTGGGGCTCACATTTCCGAGAGGGAGTAGGAACTCCTAAACTTAGGTCTGGGAGGAGGGAAATTGGGTGCCCATGTAAAATAGGAACACAAGTTTGGGTTCCACTGGAGTTCATTTTTGACATGGTCATGCAAAATATGCAGCAAACTTGGGGCTGGAGATGCGCTTAGACAAATGAAAACGTAACACTCGGATTATTAACTTTGTTGGAATGGAAGAGTAGAACACACGGAGATTACCACGTGCCTCATTCACCTCCCCTGTGCGCCGACACACTTATATGTCTCTAAGTGTGTGTGTGTGTGTGTGAGAGAGAGAGAGAGAGAACTTCATAGCGCTACCGTCCGCTATTGAAAAGCAGAAGTTTGATGCAATGTAGGGCACAGCTATATAACCCTATACAGGACAGGTCACCATAAATTCTTTTTCATATATGATTATAAAGCATTACATGATTGCTCGCTCTGAAATCTTCCTTTGCTTGGACCGATCACATGGCACATGATCTGAATCATTGACCTACATTTGCTTGTGCAGAAAACGTCAGGAGAGTGTTGGAAACGGACCAATCTGAAATCCCTCGTGCATGACAGCTTGTAATCTGTGGTGGTAACGCTATCAATTAAAGGCCAGAGAATTATGAGGTAGCTTAGGCAACCAGACTCAGAAAATGTGCAATACATCTTTGTAAAAAAATATATTACGGATGCATATATAATTAAAGATCACAAATGAACATAATCAGCAATTCTTCGTTAGTGTCCGTGTTATCAATCCTCGTGGTCGTGGCTCCATTATTTTTATCCAAATCTCACCTCCATTACCCACGGGCTGGCTTCCTTAATGTCGGCGTCCATTTGCAGCAATCATGGAATCATACTCTCACTAATTTTCTCCTCAAGTCGTGTGTATCCTGCTGTTAGTTGATTTATTTATATGACTGAAAATCAAACTTTGATCTGTCGTTGCTATGATATATTAGAAAATTGATCTCTTGGCATGTAAAAATCGAAGTGTGTGCCTCTCTGTCAGGTGAACGTGATTTTCCATATCTTCAGGGTCATAAAAAATGAATTCAGTGTTCATGTAAAATAAGTACACATCTAGTTAGTTCCAGCGGTAGTAAAAAGTATAATACTTCAATATACAAGAAGAGAAAGTCATATAATCCAATTTATTTTAGCTTCAGTATAAAAAGTTCTAATTAAAAAAATCACCTTCAAGGAAAAAGTTCGAGAAAGGTGAACAATAGAATTAAATATTTGCATCTCCAAATGAAATAAAATCCCTCGCACAATGTTTAGACCTGTTTGAAGCAAATGTTTATTTGTTGTAGGAATTTCAAACATTTACATTCATTTTGATATTTTCTGAATATATTAAACCCCTCCAATCAAAGTACTTGGAATGCGGAACAAATTCCCATCTACATACCAGTGGCATCTCATGGTCCTCGTTCACTGCATGATAGTAGTTAGCAGGAAGAATTTAAATTTATATTAGCGCTATTACTCGAATAACATTCTTCTACTGTAGATAAACTTTCTCTATATAGTGGGTGTTTGCTAATTGTCACAATCCATATCCATATGTACATGTTGTTATCTCATGGCATTAAGTGCCGGAGATTAAAAATGCTTCGTTCAGGTCTTTTCCGCTAGCACACAGCAACATGTCACGTTCTCCCCAATAGTTCGACAGCCAGCAGGAAACCCCAAAATTGTGCTGCATCCCTCTCCCAAAGTACCCTATAAATACCCATCTCATGCCCGCTGTTTTGCCACTCATCGAAGAACAACCGACCCACGCTTACGCATATTCCCTCTGAATTCCGAGGTACGAGAGTGCTTAGGTTACAAAGAAGCAGCATCAGCAATGACGAAGCCTCTCACATTGTTACTGGGTGCCCTGGTGATGCTCTTGCTCCTAGTGAGCCCCATTGATTGCTCCCGCAAGCTCAGAAAGCGCAGGCCACACCCTATCAGACACAAGCCAGGTCATGTAGCCAAAGGTCACAAGCCGTCGGCGCCTGGAGCCAGGGCCAGGGCCCACCGCAACCACACCGCTACCCACTCGCCGGCCATCTATGGCTCTGGACGATGGTTGTCAGGTGCCGGAGCTACGTACTACGGCGCCCCCAACGGTGATGGAAGTGACGGTTAGTGTCCTTTCGCTCAATCACTTCCTGTCCATGCGTTGCAGCTCGTACTGCGATACGGGTTGTTGTCTTGTTGATGTGCCCGTTCACTGATCGTTGTCTTCCTGTCTCCGGGAATTGTGAACGCAGGAGGCGCTTGTGGTTACCAGACCGCCGTGGGCAAGCAGCCGTTCGACTCGATGATCGCCGCTGGCAGCACGCTGCTGTACAGGGGCGGCGAGGGGTGCGGCGCCTGCTACGAGGTCAGCATTTTGAACGGGGTCACACACGCAGCCCATGGTGGGAAAATGCTGCTGGCCAGTCCTAACAAAAAATACGTTGTTGTGCAGGTTAAATGCACTAGCAACGCGGCGTGCTCCGGACAGCCGGCAACAATCCTCATCACTGACCAGTCCCCCGGCGGGCTGTTTCCCGGTGAGGTTGCACACTTCGATATGAGTGGCACTGCCATGGGGGCCATGGCGAAGCCCGGCTTGGCCGACAAGCTTCGTGCTGGCGGTGTCCTCAGGATCCAGTACAGGAGGTACGGCGTGAGCAGAATCCAATTGAACTCTAGCTAATTAAGCCAGCTGAAATATCAGCAGTCCCGTTGATCATCATCGCCCATGAAAAATTATTGCAGGGTGCCATGCAAGTATACCGGCGTAGAAATCGCATTCAAGGTGGACCAGGGTGCGAACCCGTTCTACTTCGACGTGCTGATCGAGTTTGAGGACGACGACGGTGATCTCAGCGCAGTTGAGCTCATGGAGGCTGGAAGCCACACCTGGACACCGATGTCGCACAATTGGGGAGCGATGTGGCGCCTCAACAACGGCAGGAAGCTGAATGCGCCATTTGCGCTCCGGCTCACCTCCGACTCCGGCAGGGTCCTCATCGCCAACAATGCCATCCCCGCTGCTTGGAAGCCTGGGAAAACGTACCGTTCCTTGGTGAACTACCCTTGATTTTCCATTGGGGTTAGGTTGTCTTGTCAGCGCATTGATCCAGCAGCGTGAAATGTGCGTCCCGGTGTCGCGTAAGGTGGTTCTAGAAGAGGTAGACGACATTGAAGAGGAGAATGTGTTATCTTCCCTCCCTCCACGGTCGTCACTGCGCAACCCCTAGTGATGTGTGTTGTCCGGACAATTACTTACTGTAATTTATGTTTTTTTTTTGGTGGTGTTATTTCTTGACGACACAACCTTGATCTTCAACTAATGTTGCACGACGAAGCTGAAGTAGTGGTTTTCACATTTTATACTTACAGTGTAACCCTTTTGGAATGCAGAGATTCTTTTTAGCTAGTAATTCTTAAAAGCTTAAAAAATCCTTACCCCGTGACATAAATGACAACTTTTTTTTATTCGTTATTTAATCCATAACATGTTTAGGTGTTCTTCACGACACGTTGCGGGACTATAATGCTTAAACTATCAGATTTTCGTGATACTAGAACAAACGAATTAGCTTGTTTTAACTAAAAAGCACAGTTGACATACACTCACATACATGGATGAGTAAAATAACCCCTATGTACATGTAGGAGTAAAATCAATCCTCTGAAGACACACACACATATTTTTACCACTAAGCACCTCTATATGGCATTGTCGGCTTGATCGTGAGATAAATGAAGTCACTAAGCATCTCGTTATCGATAGGAACGTCGCCTCCCACTGAAAGAATAATTTGATTATAAATGCAACACTTGTTTCAAATATGAAATTGAGGCATAAAATGTATCACGAAAGATGTTCTACATTACCCCTAGACTTCTCTGATCACCTGCCAGGAAAATCCCTTAAAGTGCCTCTAGGCACACGGAGCGACGTAGCTGCGTCAAAAGGAACATTCTATAGTTGCGGTAGATATGTCAAATATTTCATTTGCTTAACCTCTCATCCCATGAACTTGATGAAGTTCTCTTCACTTCTGTTATGCTTGCTTGCCTGCTGACGCACGCATGGTTTGAAAGGAACAGGATTTGACTGTGGCAATGGCTTATTGTGTGTATAATGTATTCCATGGTTTTCAGAGCTAGAATCTTTTGATGTCAAATTATTAATGCTATAACTTTGTTGGTACAAGACTCTACTTGTACTTGGTTCGAGATAAAATAAATACTTGTACTCGGTCCTGAGTGAAGCTGATGAGCCTGACATGTGCTGCTAGTCTGACGAATGAAAGCCATGCACGTGCATGACAGGGCACTATGTTGATTGTGGAAATAACCCGAACGGCATTCAGTTTCCTTGCGTCAATTACTGTCCAACTATTCTCGCCCAAGTCTGCTTCAATCACCCTGCGGCATTCAGTTTCCTTGTGTCGGTTATAAGTTTGCATGGCAGCATGGGCAGTAGGAGTATATAGCATTGACATCCTTGAAAGATGTTGGCTGTGAGGGATGTCGATTTGCCATGTGCTATGGACACAAACAATGAAAGAGCGCATGCCAGCTATGGCCAGCGAAGGAACGTATGCTCCTCGCCCGGTACCTTCGTAGGTAGGTAGGTTGGTGTGTGCATGCTTGTGGCAGGAGCAGCCGCGCGGCCTGAGTATCAGAGGCCGCATGGCCCAACTTTTCTGCACGCGTGGCATCGCATCGCATCGCATGTGGCGGACGTGATTCTTGCCCGGCCACATGCGAAGCTTCAGTGCAACTCCATCGCACATGGTGGTCGCCCCTTGTTCCAGCAAATTATTATTCTGGCATCAAATGTATCCAGCCACCAACCGCGTCTCCTTTTCCATCCACACGGCAAGACGATTGCTCCTACCGGCAGGGTCTTTTCTCTCCTGACACGATGGAGCAGTATGATATACTGTATCAACTATCAACCAGCGGCAGTTTTGGCCCCAAAATCTGCGTAACCTGACAAAGGGATCATATAAACTGACAAAAATCAGGTGCGGTTTTGGAGGCTCCCCATACGCGAGGTGGCCGAAGAGGGCACATTTTCCATTTCGTTTGCAGCTGATTCTCGACTCAGTTCTTGTCCGATCCAGAGCTGAGAATGTGTCAGTGTGTTTTAGTGTTTCCCGTGTGCCCTTGAATAAATTATTTTGATCATGGATGCTAATTAGTTTTTTCCTTGTGCTATGTAAAGAAAAGATCTTTCCGGTAGCAGTGCGGCGCAACGAAAGTCGACAGATTCCAAGGAGATCACTCAAGTGGCCGCATGGAGTCGAATAGGCACCACACCCTGTTTTCCCTTAACGTGTCGGGTCACCGACATCCTAAAGGACTCATGTCACACAGCGTGGAAAGTAACATGCTATAGATATTTCGATATGTTATAAAGCTTTTTTTACAACCTTTCATTTCATGTACTTGATGAATTATTCTATTCTACTAGCAAAGTGTCCGTGCATTGCTACGGATTAAAAAAAACAATATACTATGTATGATTTTAATAAATAATTATTTATATAATATAATTGTTAGATATATATAATATTATTTATATTTTTTACATGAAAAATTATATTTATATTACTGTTGATGCTTCTCAGTATATTATTTTATATGTTAAAAGTAACCATTTTTTTACCATATTATTATATGTTTTTTCCTCTAATGTTAACAATTTCTACATATAGTATTGTTCGAGTGCTATGTTGCAGAATTAGTTGAAATAACACTAAAAAAACTCAAAGATGAGAAGTAATGATATGAACCTTGACTCATCATGTAAGGACAGCTTCCCCACAAGTCCATAACACCTACAAGACACATCTGGACATCCATGAAACCCAACATGCAAGCCCAAGTTTGTGGTCCAATGACTTAGCATTTCTAGAAAGGTTTATCCTAAAGAAAAGAAAAGATCAATTTACACAGCCCAAAAATAACATTGCATTGTGACATGATTTTGGACTTCAAGTCATATTCTAATGGAAACAATTTGACTATGAAAGTTGTAGATCTCGTTGAGAAAATTTTAAAACATATATGCATCATATTATTTGGACTCCGGAGCTATGAGATATGGCCCTACAAGGAGACCTATGTAGAGTAGTCCAAATTAGAATAGATATTTTTATATTGCATATTTGGACACAAAGACGGTCGAATCTGTAGATCTATTGAATACCAAAGTTGTAGAATATTTTGAGAGCTATGACGTAGTGTTCGAGTTTGTCTCATTTGGACTCCGGAGAAGGGAGTTATTATTTTTTAAAGTTGTTGTTTAATATGAAAGATACGAAATCGACTTAATTCAATCTCTAACTCGGTGGACACGAAGTGGATCACCGCACTTAAATTAATAGATTGATTGATATCACACAATGTGGAAAGTAACATACTATAGATATTTTGATATGTTAGAAAGCTTTTCTTACAACCTTTCATTTCATATACTTGATGAATTATTCTATTCTACAAGCAAGGTGTCCGCGCGTTGCCACGAGCTTGAATATTTGAAGAATCGAACATTAAAATTTTTGAAAACTTATAGATCAGACATTTTTGATAAATTGAAATGTTAAATTCTTATATGATTTATAATATATCTTTAATATATTTTTCTCTTTTTATCTTTTTTTATCCCTGTTGGTTGAAATTTGAAAGCCCAATGCAGCAACGTGTTCGACCGGAGGCGGCCGAGCTGGATTGGCACGAGACGTAGGGTTGCGCCGGAAGGGCTCCATTGTCGTCCCTTTGTGGCGTCGGCCCTCACCCATGGTCCTTGAGACACGTTCCAGCAGCCGGGAGCCGCCTCAACGATCCCGTTTTGTTCGACGCGACCGACCGGGGTCTTGACAATGTCGTTCCTTTGGTCCTCGTCATCACTGCCGCTGTCGTCGCCGAGCAATGTGCCCTGTGCGTTGCGATGGGCTTAAAAACTCAAATAACCCATGTATAAATATTATTGGTTATAGTTGATTGAACAGTTTCATTTGAATTACTGTAATGTAATACTATATTTGAGAGATTGATACAAATTTTAGTTTTACATGTACAAAAGTATCAGTTTTATTGGATATTTGTTTGATAGTATGAACAAACAATTTTTTTATATGAATTTGACATTTTTTTTAATATCAATTGTAATTGTCTGAGAGTTTAGCACATATCAACCGATCATACTGTTCCGGGGCTTGTACCTTCCTTCCATGATAAGCAAGAAATGATGCGGCAAGCCTCTCTTTTGGAACTCCATCACGTATACGTGAGCTCTCACTCTGCCTAGTATATGTTGTTTGAACAACTTGTTCTTCATCTCCTCTAGCTTTGCCCTAAAAATATGGACAACTAGATTTGGACGGTCCACTGCTGTCTGGCCAGGATAGAGATTTTGTTGGATATCATCCCATCTCGGGTTGCACGTTATGGTTAGGAATATGTCGGGCTTGCCATAGTTACCAACTAACGCCATGGCATCCATATAATGTTTTCGCATGTCCCTCGGACTGCCGATAAAGGACTTGTTTAGCACAAGATGTTTTCCAATGGTGGCAGCTTTCACCTCTCCAGCATCTAAACTGTCCCACAAACCCTGATACAAGTCGGCTCGTAGTTCGGTCTGAAGGGTCCGTATGTATTCCAATCTATTGCTCTTGATCTTAATATATGTATCTACCAGCAAACTGTTAGAACAAACGCTTCCCATGTAATATTGGATTAAATATTCCCGGACGATCTTGAAACTTGTAGCAATAATAGTCTCGAATTGAAATAGTCATCCGGCCACCTCCAGATCCTATCATAAATGTAAAAAAAAAGTCAAATTGAGTATTTCAAAAACAAAGTAGATGTTGTATTAATTGATGCAATTAGCAAATACTTGCATTCGTTATCTTCTTCTTTGCCCTCGGCTTTTTTTCTAGCTGATTCAGCTAGAACTTCCTCGTATATTAAGCCAGATTTTGGAATATCGATGTGCCATCCGGGTTCACCGTGAGGAAAGAATAAAGGATACAATAAAGAGGTCATATGATGCATGATACGACCCGAGATTATGAATTTGTCGGTCCTTTCCTTGCAGACAAACACTTCTATCAAAATGTTTTACCACATTCCTTCCCTCGATCCATACAGTAGCAACCGCTGAAGATGTTGGTGCATTGTAGGCCTTCGGGCGAACCATGTACTCTTTTACCCTCGGGCGTTTGTATGTTGTAAGCCTTCAGGCGAACCATGTATTCTTTTGCCCTCGGGCTCTTGTTATATACATAAGCTTCCACCTTAAATGTAACTCAAATTATGCCAGAGTAACCTAAAATGCAAAATTGCCTATAGCATGCTATTCTACGTGCCAAGCGCCTCATCAGGCCTTGGCAAGCTTTGAACCGTAGTTGCTCGGCATCGGGTCTATGTCGCACCCGGCTTTCTGGGCATGTCCTTCTGGAGCATTAAACCATAGTTGTCCGGCATCGAACCATAGTAGTTCGAATGAGGGCCGTAATTGCTCTTGCAATAAATATAAACGACGTGTTCCTTCGGGACCCTTAGGCCGTAGTTGCCTGGAATAAGGCCGTAATTGCCGTGAGAAGGACAGGTAATGTTAAAAAATAACGACGTAACCCATAACAACAATAGTCTCTTTCGTGCATACCTTGCAATACTTTGTTTGCACTCCGTAGATTTAGGGCCAGCCCCCAAGCGGCTTCTTTAGATGACACGGTATACAAAATGGCGAAGAACAAGATAGGGGTCACAACCCCTTAGCATTTGAATATTGCCAACCTTCTAGGCCACCTAGCCCAAAGGCAGCAACCTACCAAAACACAAACTGACCAACTTTTAAACGAAAAAGCGGTGGGACGCAGCCCGAATGACTCCTTAGGACACAGCCTAGACGACTCCTCGGGACACAGGCCGGACAACTCCTCGGGACGCAGCCCAAAACACCACTAATTGGACTAGGCATTGCATCAGAAGGATACATGCCAAATGCTACCAACTTTGTTACACCAAAAAAGGACAGTGGCTACCGAAACGACCTTCAGGCTGCTAGACATAGAACCTCTTCAAGGCATCCGCATTGTAGGTATGTGGCATTGGAGAGCCGTTCAGTTCTAGCAAACAGTATGCCCACGGCCTATTCGAGCGATCCACAATGAAGGGACCTAACCACATGCTACACAGTTTTCCCACGCTGATCAGATTAGGATTGCGCTGAAGGACCAGATCACCGGGTGCAAACCCCCGCGGATGGACTTTGCGGTTGTATGTCTTTTCGAACGACTCAATATATTTGTGTAGGTTAGCAACTGCTTGCATACGCACTTCTTCCAACATGTCCTTTGCCACATCATCCTCATTGACATGAGGTCGGAGTGTGCGCAATGACCCCGCATGTATCTCCTCCGGCATGACCGCCTCAGCGCCATATAGCAATCGATAAGGGGAAAACCCGGTGGATATTGTAGTAGCCGTCCTGATGGACCAAAGAACATTTGGCAGCACTTCAACCAATTTGCCCTTCGGTAAGCCCACTAGTGAACGAGAGACTCTGGAGAACTAATTACAATTCATGCGCTTCACAGCCCCACTAGCGCTCGGGTTAATGACAGATACTTCACATTTCTTGACCCCCAGACTAAGGCAGTATTCTTTGAACTTGAGGCCTTCGAACTGCTTACCATTATCCACAGTTAATTCCAGCGGTACCCCAAAGCGGCATACCACATTCTTCCAAAAAAACTTCCTGACATTGGCTGCTGTAATTTGGACCAAAGGTTCGGCCTCCACCCACTTGGAAAAGTAATCTACGGCCACCACCGCAAACCGATAGCCCCCGGGAGCCGTGGGTAATGGCCCAACAATGTCGATCCCCCATCGAGCCAGCAGCCAAATCGGAGGTATTGGCTGCAATTCCGTAGCAGGCAAATGAGATTGAGGCCCCATCCACTGACAACCAGCACACACCTTAACCAGGTCTTCGGCATCCTGCACTGCAGTGGGCCAGTAGAATCCTTGCCGAAATGCTTTGGCTACTAACACAGTTGGAGCCAAGTGTGACGAATATAACCCCTCATGAATTTCACGCAACAAACTCTGCCCCTCGGAACGACTGAGACAATGAAGCAATGGCACACAGCCTCCCTTTTACGAGACATCATCAACAATGGTGTGCCCCCAGCAACGATGCAAAATCCTCTGCCCCTCATCTTTGTCATCAGAAACATAGCGTCCTTCGATACACACCTGAATAGGGGCTCGCCAGTCATCTGTCGTGATGGCGAGAACCCTTCGGCCTTTTGCTTCCGGTGACGTTGCTGATTCACTCATAACCTCGTGAAGCACATCGCTAGCAACCGGACGCTGCCCGGCCGCAGCCTTAGCCAATGCATTTGCTTCCCCATTTTCAGTGCGGCATTTATTGTGAACCTCAAAACCCAAGAAGTATTTGTCCATTTCCCTCACCTTAGTGATATACCGAGCCATCTCCAGATCCCTTGCCTGATAACCTTTCGCCAATTGAGCCAAAGCCAACTGCGAATCGCAGTAAATAACCAATCGCCTAGCTCGCAAAGCTCATGCTTGTTCGTGGTTTGAAAAGCCAGTTTTGCAGAGAATCACATGGTTTGCCCTCTAGGCGATGTGATAACTGCAGCACATCTCGCCCCGGAGGCTCCCCACGCACCATCGGTATACACTGTCTAGACTGGGTCTTCGGGAACGGCCTGGGCTAACTCTTTAACTTCACCGTGAGGAGCCCATTCAGCCACAAGCTCTGCCATTACTCCAGACTCGATGGCCTTGTGAGTAATGAAGGTGACATTATACTAAGCTAACTCAGCTGCCCACTTTAACACAGTATTGGAAGCCTTATCGTTCGTCAGCACATCCCGCAATGGATATCTGGTAGGTATGGTGATAGCATGATCATCGAAATATTGGCGCAACTTGCATGAGGCCATGACCATAGCATATAGCATCTTGTCTACTACAGTGTATTTACAGCGCAACACCGTCAAAGTTTCGGACACATAGTATACTGGCAACTGCTGAAATGCTTCATCCCCCTTCGATGCTTCATAGACCAACACGGCGCTTACCGCCTTCGGCGCAGCAGCGATATATAATAGTAGAGGAGCCTTTGGTGGTGGTGGCTTGAGAGTAGTGAGCTCTACAAGATATTTCTTGAGCGCTTCAATGCCAAGCTCTTCACCCCATGTAAATGCCCGAGGGCCTCTGAGTGCCTCAAAGAAAGGCAAGCTCTTCTCAGCCAATCTAGAAATGAACCTTCTCAACACCACAACATGACCCGTGAATTTTTGCAACTCTCTAATAGAGGACAGAGTCTGCATGTCCATGATTGCCTTGATCTTGACCGGGTTCCGATTAATACCCTCCTTGACACCAGGTAGCCCAACAACTTGACCGAACGCACCCCAAACATGCACTTCACCGGATTCAAACGCATACTGACCCACCGAAGGTTTGCAAATGTTTCTGCTAGGTCTGCCACATGATCCCCCTCTTCAACACTCTTGACAACAATGTCATTGATGTAAGCTGTCGTGTTACGGCCCATCTGCGTACCCAATGTTGCTTTAACAGTGCGAGAAAATGTTGCCCCAGCATTGTTCAGACTGAACGGCATTCGATTGTCCCTCCTGGTATCTGAAAGGCCATCAGAGGTTGGTCTTTGGTAGCCAATCACACCTGATGAAACCCCGAGTAACCGTCAAGAAAGCTCATCAACGCACACCCCGCAGTGGCATCCACCAACTGGTCTATACGGGCCAATGGGAAGTCATCCTTCGAGCAATGCTTGTTCAATGTTGTGAAATCAATGCACATGCGCCACTGACCATTCGGTTTTTTAATCAAGACAGGGTTTGCCAGCCAAGTCGTTCGGTCAATGGTCCGAATTACGTTTGAATCCAGTAACTTCTGCACTTCGGCTCTCAAGATGTTAGCTTTTTCCTTGGTCCAGACTCTAATTCTTTGTTTGACCGGTCGTGCCTTCGTATCAATATCTAGCCGATGCTCAGCAATAGATCTATCAATACAAGGGAGGTATTTTGGTGACCACGCAAAGATGTCTACATTGTTTCTCAAGAACTGTATCAGTTGCACCTCTATGCTCTCTGATAATTCTTTGCCAATCAATATTGTTTCATCCGGCCCATCGGCGCATAGGACAACCTCTTTGGTGCCTTCGACTGGTGCAACCTTTGGTACCCATTTAGATGTTGCCGGCGGTTCTACTGAAGGGCCCTTGCTCTGACCATTTTCAGCTATAACATGTATATGACACTGCCCAGGTGATGATCCAAACTCCAACCTCTAGGCCTCAGCTTGATCTCCATACATTGTGATGACACCCCCGTACCCCTCACACCCTATCTTGATATACCTTCGGTAAAATAGGCATAACTTTTCGCTCGTTGCTCCGATTGGGCTGAAATTTTTACAGCAGATTCTTGACTCAAAGTTGAGGTGACCCACACTCGGCTCCGCCCTGTGTGCCCTTGTTTAAAAATTCAAAAAAAATCAGAAAAAAATAGAAAAAAGTTGTCAAGTCAAAAATAGCGCTTTCGGTGAAACTTTGAGATTTTGCCTACCCTTTGTTTTCCCTCTGTTTGAGTTGAAACTTCTTGCGGTTCCTTCCTTTGTGTTCCTCTATCATAGAAAAATTGTGGAAAAATCATACAAAAAAATTAAGATTTTGATTTGCAACCCCCGCCCTGAAAATTCTAAGTGTGGAAAGGCTGTTTTGATCCTTGCTACCTTTGCCATTGTTCTTTGCCATTGTTCTTGTTGTCACAACTGTTTTTGAACACGATTCTTTTGCCAGCAATTAGGATACTGCTTTGGACATTTATTCAGTGCTACTATCTGTTATTGAATTGTGTTCCAGTGACATACATATTAGCCTTCCAAGCTATACATATTGCAGCACAGGTTTCTTCCTTGCAACTGTTACACCCAAGCTCAACTACAGATTGTGTCGACCTGTTTGGCTTTGGTAAGAACACTTGCAAGATTGTGATACATTGCTTCTGATATTGTTTTCCACTTTCTACACCCTCTACTGCCTGCTAGTTGATAGGGCTAATCTTTTTATTTAGTCTTGTCTTTTGCTTTTAACTATGTCAGAGAAAGGGAAAGGGACACCTGGAGAGTTGGAGTCCCCTACAGACTTCAATGATTGCGTCTCCAAGGCCGAGCTCACAAAGCTTCTTGCGGACCAGTGTACATTCATGGAAACGAAGTTTGTCGAGTTGATGGGTCACATCAACACTGTTGTCCACCGCATTGAGGATGTGGAACGACGACCTCCACCTCAACGAGCTGCTGCTGATGATGATTTTGACCGTGATGCAGACCGTCTTCACCGTAATCGACACGGTATGGGAGGTAATAATAATCGTGGTAATACTGATACTTTTGTTAAGCCCAAATTTAACATACCACCTTTTGCCGGTAGTGCTGACCCTGAAGCATACCTAGATTGGGAACTTGCTGTTGAACAGAAATTTAATTCTTATTTAGTTCCTGCTAAGTATAGAGTTAGACTTGCTACTAGTGAGTTTACAGGTTTTGCTCTGTTTTGGTGGAATGATCTTTGCAATATTAATGCTGCTATACCTGTCACTTGGTCTATTTTGAAACAACGCATGAAATCTCGTTTTATTCCTCCTTATTACCAACGTGATTTACGTTTGAAATTACAATCTTTAACACAAGGTAGTAAAACAGTAGAGGAATATTATCAGGAATTGCTTATTGGTTTAGCACATTGTGATATACATGAAGATGATCTTGAAACTAGTGCTAGATTTTTTGGTGGTTTGAACCGTGATATCCAGAATATTGTTGACTATAAAGAGTGGAATAGGTTCAGCCAATTGTATCATATTGCTCTTAAGGCTGAACGAGAAGTACAGGATCGCCTTCCACAACAATCTTGCAGGTCCAACACTGAGCAATATCTCCAGGAACACACTGGAGTAGAGAACTTGAAGAGTCATGTTGCTAAGACACCAGCAACAACTTTTCCACTTGCGCCTACTTCTGCAGCGCAATCGTCTAGTGTGCAGCACCAACACCAGAAGAAGGTTACTACTTCCGGTACTAGGAGTGGCTCCTCCACCACCATAATTTGCCATCGCTGCAAGGGCATGGGACATGTCATGAAAGATTGCCCTAGTCGTCGTGCTTTCATCGCTACCGCTAATGGGTATGAAAGTTCTAGTGATGTTGAAGATGAATTTGCTCGTATGCCTAACCTTATTGCAGATTCGATGGAGGAGCAGGAGACCACCGCCATTGATTCTATTGCTGTCACCGCGGGCTTTCCTAGCCTCATTGTACAGCGTGTGTTGACCACTTGGGTGGGACAAGAGGAAGAACAACAACGCAACAATTTATTCTACATGTACCTCATTGTTGCGGACCGCCATGTTCTCACCATCATTGATACTGGGAGCTGTAACAACTTGGTAAGTTCTGATTTGGTAAGCAAACTTGGCTTGACAACGCATGCACTACATCAGCCCTACCACATCAAATGGTTTAACAATAGTGGTACGGCACAGGTAACTCGATCAGCACGCATAAACTTTTCAGTAGGTTCTTATCAAGATTTTACTGATTTTCATGTTGTACCTATGCAAGCATGTTCGCTTTTATTAGGCCGTCCATGGGAATATGATACGGATGCTGCCCATCATGGTAGAACAAATACATATACATTCGTGCATAAGGACAGGAATATTACTTTGCATCCGTTATTGTATGCTGATATTAGAAATCATTTTAAACTGCTTGCTGAAAATACTGAAAATAAACATGATAACAAACAACTTTCAGATGTTAAACATAAGGCTATTCAGTTAAAGGGAGGTGCTTTTCTTGCTATGACATCTACTGTTACTGATCTTTGTGATAATCATAATGCACCTTGCTATACTATCCTTTGTCATGATATATCTTCTATTGATGGTCATGTATCTTGTACTTTGCATTCTGCTAGTACTAACCTTTTGCAGGAGATTGATGCTGAGATGGAGTCGAAAGCGACTCCAATTCAAGAAGGGGAGGATGATGATGACATCACCATGCTGGATACGCGCATATCATGGCATTCCCCAAGTTACAAGTCGTCATCAACTCGATCGCCGCGTTCGTCTCGAATTCAGCCGACACCCCTTCACGGTTTTGATGATATCTCCCACATCCGATGTCCAAACGAGGCGTTCTTTGATGCGTTGGAAAGAGGACAACGACACCGTCATTTTGGTTCTGGTCCTAGATCCAGAAGGGTCGTGAGTCATAATATGTGACGATGACAAGGTGCTGTGCCACCTATTTTGGGCCAACTTGGCCATGTATCGTGTCGGGCCTTAAGCCCATGTTGTGGGCGCCCCCCCCGGTAGTCTCCAACCCTAGGATGTCTTTGTTTCCTATATAAACTCAGTAGCCGCCGTCTTTTAGTTTCGGGTTTTGTTTAGTTCAGTTTTCCAGAGAGAAACTTGATCGAATTATTGTAACTGTGGCGACAAGTCCTTTTACAGTAATCTAGGGCCCCTGTTCTTGTTCTACACCACTGTGGCGATTATTCCTTTTGTGTTCAGAGCTTCTTGAACCTTTTCTTATGATTCGCTTTATCCATATTTGCAATTTCAGATTGCGTGTTTATCCTCTCTTGCTTGTGTTCTCGATTTCGCTTGCAGGAACAATCAAGTTGTACTTGGTGAAACGGTTGCGGGGTTGAATCTTATCTGATTCAAGCCGGGTCGTCGACGCCGAGTTCCCCAAATTCGAGTTTATCCCCTTACCTCTCGGAAGATCGGGCCATATCTACATCACAGGGTACAACCGATCTGGGATAGTGTCGAGGAGCTTCTTCACCATGGCAGCGTCGCTGAGCGTTGAGCCAAGACTCGCATACCTCGCCGCCATGCCGCTGATCTTGCCGGCGTGGTCGTCCAGCAGCTCCCCCTCCGTCATGCTTAGCTTGTCGAACTCGCCTTTGAGAGTTGCAAGGTGAGCCGTCTTGACGCGATGAGCACCAACAAACCTAGTCTTGAGGCTATCCCACACCTCTTTTGCCGTCGTCTTCGTCGAGACCTGCATGAGAATGTCCTCCAACAATGCTTGGAGAAGTTGCGCCCTCGCCGTCTTGTTCTTCCGCTCGTCCACCTTTGCACCTTCCGCCGGAGACACCACTTCCCAGAGGCCCTGGGCATCAAGGATTGCCTCCACCTTGATCGCCCACACAGTGTAGTTCGCTGGTGTGAGTATCGGGTAGGAGAGTGACACCGTGCTCCCCCCGGCACCGTGAGGGACCATCGTCATGGCCACAGGAAAGAACTCGGCTCTGATGCCAATTGTTGGAACTGGCCCTTGGATTGCTCTCACTCACGCATGGACAGAGGTAGGAGACGATGAACAGCAGGTGTGCGCCCTACGCCCCCTGGCCGCCGAACGGCCCATATATTAGCTATTTTTCATCAAAGACACGAAATACATGGAATCTTATAGACCCTGGACAACACAACACCCACGCAACGCACACGCCTGGCGACCTGGACATCTCCATGTTCTGAGCCACGAACTCCTCCGTGAGACTCGGTCTCCAGTGCTGATCCAAGTCGCGTCGACCGCTGCTATCGGCCTCTGACCTGTCCCCGGCAACTATGAGCATGCGCTGCATGACATGCTTGCCACATTGGGACACGGCCACCGTCCGAACATGAGCACAAACTCACGCACCAACTGACGCTTTACAGACTCGATCAATTCCTACTGACCTAACTCACACCACCAGCAACATGCACGCACACGCGCTGGGTCTATTCCTAACACGTACATTCTACGCATTTGGGTCAGAATTGCTGCCTTCGGTAATGTCTCACTTCAGGCTCTTAACTGTTCTCAACCTCTGGTTCATTGAGATGAAGAAATTACCTGACTCAGTGACTAATCTTCACAATCTGTGGTATCTCGATATCCGCTCCACTCTCATTGAAGAGCTGCCAAAGGAACTAGGAAAATTACAGAAGCTGCGAATATTGGGCGCCAAATTTTCCATGGTCCAAAGGTTACGAAGCAGCATTGCGAAACTTAAGGCTTTGCGTCATCTGATAGTTTTAACACGTGATACCAATGACTTACTAAAGTCCTTTCCCGGCAAAGCAGCTGGAATTTCTGTAGGGCCACAAAACCTGACCAGCCTGCAAACATTCAAATATGTTCAACCTAATAAAAAGATGGTTAAGTCCTTGTCAAAGTTGATGCAGTTGAGGAGTCTGGAGCTGTCTGACGTAAATGCAATTTCTAATCTTGGATTTGTTATCGTCCATCTCTAGAATGAGCTTCCTTCGGCGCTTGGGGTTGGGAACTGAAGCCAGAGAAGACTCGATACTAGACCTGGAGTCGATTTCTTCCCCACCACTGAAGCTTCAAAAACTCACTTTGACAGGAAGGTTAGCACGAGGGAAGCTTCCATCTTGGACCTGCTTCTTCACGAGCCTAATGCAGCTAAGGTTGCATGGTTCACATATTGCACAAGATTCACTCATGCTCCTCGCTGCGCTTCCTAGGCTGGTAAATCTTAGCCTCATCAGTGCATACCATGAGAGGAGCATGAACTTTGGCCCTGGTAGTTTCCCAACCATTCGAAAACTCACTTTCGAAGATTTGCCTAACCTTAGCCACGTAGAATTTCAAGAAGGGTGCCTTGTAAATCTACGTGATCTGGTACTAGGTCTGTGCACTGAGCTGACTCAAACACCTACAGGCATGAAGAATCTCGTGCATGTGCAGAATTTGGAACTATATGGCATGCCAAAAGAGTTTGTAGCTATGTTGAAAGAACAGAATCGTGCTACTGGTTATCACAATCGTGCCAATTTAGATTTTTATCAGGCACCTAGGACTTCGAGATTTGTGAGATTTCTTAGGAAAAATAGACTTTAGCTCAGCAATTGCTAGTTTAAATGTTATCATACACTGTTCCTTACCACCAAATAACATAGCATATGCGGTTATTGTTGTTTTTAGAAAAGGAAATATATTATTAATATTCTGGCTCTGTAACGACTGGTGCATATATTTGTTAATTATTACAGACTCCAACTCAACCATCCACAAATCATCCCACCACCAAAATAAGGAATACAAAGTTTCTATCCACGAGTTTATATACCAGAACATTATTCTATTGAAAAAACGTCATCCATTATTTGCAATTTGCATACTATCTTCAACATCGGAAGATCCTCCTCCTTCTGTAGTAGGGATGCAGTTAGCGTTGATCTACAATATTTCTCACAGTGGGATCCCAGTATTGACAAAAAAAAAAACATTGGTCCCTAGTTTCTTAGTAGTTGTTTGTTTCATAGTGGTGGTTGGGATCTAAAGGATAATGGATGGAATTGAACATGTGGACGACATTCCGGAAAATTCATTTTTATCGAATTTTTTTATCAAAAATTCTGGAAATCACTTATGTTAATGGTTTGTACCTAGGGTACTTCGTACCTAAGAAAAGTAGAATTTGACTCCTATTTAGATATGTATAGTAGACCGACTAGAACTCTGCCAACACACACTATTCTTCCGTGGTACAAAAGTGGAATATCTTGCCCTAGAAAATAAGGTTACATAATGTTTGTGTCTTGTACATAATTGATTCAGTTGCATTGTAGTTTTATTTTACAGTTCATGATTAACTCTACATTACAAAGCATATCATCAGTCAACATCCAGCTTCATCTATCTTAAGTCCTCTTAGAGGGTATTGATTCCTGGCGACTTCAGTTCTGAATTTGGTAGTAATGTGATTTTGAACTCATTGGGAGCACATATAGTTTTCATCCTTTTTTGCAAATTAGTATATAGGAGGACAGTATTTCAGTATTAGAACGTATAGGGCCAGCTGTCTGGTTCATTTCCATATGTTGCAGCTTCTCTCTCCAAACATTACCCTAAGTGAGGCCAAGAATTAGTTCACCAAACATTAGGCATATGTAGTAAAGCAAAGAAATTAGTCTATAACAGGCTGAAAAACTATGGTGCGCTCAAATGGAGACAACAATTAGTACTCCCTCCAGATTTAATTTATTGACGTTGGTTAGTGCAAATTTGTACTAGCCAATGTCAACAAAAGAAAAACGAAGGGAGTAAACCGTAACACAGACATCAGGACAGCCATATAAGTGAAGTGCAGATGTAGACCTTCTAAAAGAAAATGTTCACCAATTTGTTCATCAATTGTGATCCACTAAATTGTTGAGCCCAGATGAAAGCAGAGGAGCCTGCCCAGCTATATCCGACGGCCTGACAGGATTGAGCAGGAGATCCTCTGCTCCTTCCAAGCACCTTAATGGAATTAACAGTAGCTGATCGTTTGGACCATCAATTGCGTTCTATCAGACTTCAGGGGATAGTAGGACTGACAAACAGATGCTTTTTTTTTTGTCAAGTGAACTGAAGGGGAATCCCCTACAAATTATAATCTACGTATCAAATAAGAAAAGAAGCGAAAGTTGTTATCCACAAATCAAACAAACAGAAGATGTTTTCGGAGCAGAAAATCTGACCGGGATCCGCTTGAGTAGTAAGTAACAGTATCAAATCAATAGATTCCATAATGTTGCTGATGCACAAAGCAGAGCAAGCTGTAGTCGCTTACCTTAACAGTGAGCCGGTCGTACGCGGCCATTTCCGGTATAAAGTAGCCTATGATGATATAATGGTCACGTTGGGCTCCTAAAACCATTAAGAAGAAGAATGATAGTATTATTAATAGAGGAATTTTACTGTTCAAAATATTGACGAGCAGTTTTAAAAAATAATTGATTAGTAGTTTGATCCAATAGTTTTGATTTGATAATCTAAAATCACAACTAATGGCCAGTAGCTTATCAATTTAAGAGTAATATTGGAAAAAATAAAAGTGCTAGATTTATAATAATTATTTTATATTATTATAAATAGAATAAAATAAATAATACAACTAATAATTGATATTTTACTTTTTTTAAAGATCAATTGACATTTTCATGATTCTGTTGAGTTAGATTTCTATTATAAAAATAAGCATAAAATTATTTTTTAATGGTGCAATTATGAACTACCCTCAAACTATTGGTCAACTATATCTACTACTCCCTCCATATCCAAAATAAACTGCGTTATTAGGTTTTGGCAAATTATCAAATAACAATGCGTTCTAGGAGATTTTGGGTACTCCTGACGAAATTACCCCTAACACATGCATAATTGTCGCTTGTTTCCAAGACTACGACGCATTGTTACCCCGCCGCCTCCCTTCGCACCTTGCCGAGGAGAATTGATGGCGTTCATGGCCCCTTTGTTGCCTCGCGTCCTTCCATCCTGTTCGTGACCCCCGCCGCCTTCTTTTAACCTGTGCTCTCTTCTCCCTCGCCATTGTCGTGCATGCTCCCTTCACTACCATAAAACGGGCCTGTAGCGGTGGCAGCCCAAAGGCCGCAGCGGTGCGGCCCAAAGTGAGCCGCCGCTACAGAGCCTGGGAGCCCTGCCATGATTTATAATTTCAACCGCCGCTACAAATGGCCCAGCCTATAAATATTGCACTCCGACAGCTACTCTATTCACTCGAACAGTGACAGCCCAAAAATATGGGCAAATCACGAAAATCAAGTGGGGAAGGTTTTGAGTTCATTTTTTTTTGTAGAAATTTTATCTCTATTTGAGGTAAGGGGAACTGATCCCATTGGTTTTTTTTATGTTCTCATTTTGTAATCAAGTAGAAATTTAGGTTTTAAGTTTGTTTGGTTTTCATCAAATTTTAGCTAAATTTGTTTGATTTGGATGGTTTTATTGGGTTATAGTTGAAGTTTATGAAGGCATACATCATCTCTTTTCATCACTACATGAAAAAATTTAATGGGAATCTAGATCTAGTTTGGTTTTTAGAAGACAGAGAAGGTAGTGTTAGGGCAAGAGGGATGTTAATTATTTTACTATTTTTTATAAAAATTAAATAATATATAAAATAATTTAATGTTTATTTTATTTTACCTTGCATAATATTTCTAACTTTATGTAGATTATATTTCAATGTTTATATATTTAGTAAATATTTAAAATTTTGTTATTAATTAATTTCTAATATTTTTTGGATAGATGGTAATAAAAGTTAAATAATATATAAAATAATTTGATGTTTGTTATATTTTATGTTGCATAATATTTTTAACTTCATGTAGTATATCTTGTCACACATAATTTTTTGTTCGTCTAAGGTCGTTCACGATGGATAGATCTTGGATGTACGAGGCACCAAGACCGGATCCAATATTTTTACAAGAAGTTTTAAAATTCATCGAAGCGGCCGCACAACATGGTCGACGTGAACGGATAACTGATATATATTGTCCATGTTTTGATTGCAAGAATCAGCTGTAAAATGATATAGAAGTAATAAAGTCACACTTGGTGCGGAGGGGTTTTGTTGAGGGGTACATGAGATGGATAAAACATAGTGAGAACAATGTGGTCGATATGGAATTTGATGAGAATATTGAAGTTGAAGTCGAGATTGTCAATTTGTTTGGTGCAGATGTGATGGATTCGCCTGGTGATGCTGATTTTGATGTTGAGGAGTCGTTGTGTCATATTGAGTCACAAGTGTTGATCAATACCGGTACAACTAAAGGGCTTGATAATTTTCATAGAATAGAGAAGGCATCAAAGGATTCATTATATAATGAATCTAAGGGATGTGGTAAAGAGTTCAATGTGTTGCATACCGTACTTGAGTTGATGAAGTTAAAGGCCATGCATGGCTGGTCGAACGCTAGTTTCACGGATTTTTTAGAACTTATTTCCGATGCGCTGCTGAAGCCTAATTTGTTGCCAAGGACAACATACCTTGCTAAGAAGCTGATTTCCCCACTTTTGTTGGGCGTGCAAAAAATTCACACGTGTCCAAATCATTGCATATTATATCAAGAGGAGCATCAAGACATTGTGAGATGCCCAAGGTGCAAACGCACTCGTTACAAGAGGAACAACGATTGTGATGCTGAGGGAGGCGTGAAGAATACAACTAAGGGGAGAAAGAAGAAAAGGAGTTCTATCATTGATGATAGTGATGACAGTAAGGTTCCTGCCTTAGTCATGTGCTACTTACCCGTGGTCGATCGTATCAGACGCTTGTTCGCCAACACTAGGGATGTGGCAATGATGACATGGCATGCACGCGAGGGAGACGGTAAGCTCAGGCATCCCACAGATGGAACACAGTGGAAAAAGTTCGATAATGATCATTGAGGCTTCTCTAATGAGAAAAGAAACCTACGGTTTGCATTGAGTACAGACGAGATGAACCAATTCGGTCAAATGAGAAATCCACATAGTACTTGGCCAGTGATACTAGCAATGTACAACATTCCACCATGGTTATGCCATAAGCGTAAGTACCTACTACTGACCACTCTTATATCTGGGCCCAAATAACCTGGTAACGATATAGACGTGTTCTTAGTACCATTGTTCAAAGATCTACAGAAACTATGGTTGGAGGAGATTTGTATATATGATGAGTATCTAAGAGAGTATTTCACGCTCAGAGCAATTATTTTTTGCACAGTAAGTGATTCCCCGGCACTAAGAGCGTTATCGGGGTAAGTCAAAGGAAAGGCGGCATGTTTATATCTGCTGATGATACATCCCATGTGTACCTTCCAGCATCCCAAAAGCTAGTGTATACGCAAAACCGGTGATTCTTACCAGTAAAATACAGGTATCACGCGATGGCTAGATACTTTGACGACAAAGTTGAGAACAATATAGAACCTTGACGTTGGACTGGCAGGATCGTGTTTGACTTTGTTAAAAACATTAGTGTTGTTTCTAAAAATCCGGTGAAGTACTCTGTTGCTTGCCATAGGAGGAGTACTCTGTTGCTTGCCAATACAGTGTCGTGGGCATGACACTTATCAAGATCGGATCTACTTCTATGTATCGTCGTGAGAGAACGACAGTATCTTAAGTATCTCGTCGAACCATTTTATTCACTGTTGAACTATTCTACTTCCGCACTTTTAAAACTCTGATTTGTAATTTCAATTCAATTTTATGTAAAACTCTGTACTTTATCTATATTTTTATTGCAACTATATTATTCTATCATATGTTGTACTATTGAGCGTCACAGGACGTGTCACCACTCGAGAAAGATCCTGGAATGGAATCATCTTTGTGATAAGACGGTTCTATTATAAAGCGTAAGAGTGGCGGCGGGTGCAGCTTCGAGTGGCCATTGATGACGAGGGGCTCACAACAGCGGGCCCAAGGGGAGGGGCCGCAGCAATGCGGCTCATGGTGACCCCACTCCAGCGTGGCGGCGGCAGCGTCGTGGGCGAGTCCGGTGAGCGGCGGTGCGGGGGCGCAGATGGATCCTATGGCTGGTGGTGTTTTTTTTTCATATTGGTGGGTAGTAGCGGATGAAGATATCACCCACTTCTACAAATGTATCTACAGTTATGGTTCGCTCAATCTATAGTTTATATGCCGTTACAACTCATGGTTTTTAACCATAATACGGTAACGGCGGGTTGGCTAAATCGCCGGGTTTTTCACTCGCCTCTATAAGCTTTTTTTAGTAGTGATTAAATGTGTTATAAAGATTGTGATTGATCGTAACATATCTAGTACAAATGTTTCAAAAAAAAAAATGGTTGTAACACAAAATTGTGTTAGAACCAAAATGTTATAATGTTTAGAGCATCAAAAACTCTTCCTTGCTACGTACTTCACTAATCCGTTCAAATCACTTTGTAGTTCACGTGGTTCGGTTGAAACTACGTGACTCCTTTATGGTTATAAAATGACTATATTTTGTGATAGTACGATCAAATTGAGAACTAGACACCTGAGTTCATGTCTTGATAGACAATACATATATTTTGTTTTTGTATTACAAGTTATTTTTAGTTGATATAACTGAATCAACATGTGCTTCAATGGCAAGCAGCTGAACATGGAAACTACCTATATCCACCTAGCAAGCAACGTTTTTAGACTTTTGAAATAATTTCAAAAATGTTAGGTAGGCACAATAATCTTATCCCTTCATAGTATTATTAAATATCATTCAACTTTAACTACAACCAAACAAAAGATACTATAACACAAGTTTCTTTATCTAATAGTTGTAACAGTATTTCACAAATAGTAACATATATATGTATTACAATAGTTCTCCTCCCATATATAGTAAATTATTGCATAGAAATCATAATCAAAATTGCGTCTTAACCTGTCTGATGTTGCCACATATCTTGAAGTATGCCACTAGAGTTCAATTCTTGATAAAATATATTATTTTGTATTTTTCTTATATTTTAACATGATAATTGCAACATTTTTTGTAAAGCAGTAACACATATGTGTGTTACAATAGATTTTACTTGTGCCATATTTTCTTGCAAGTAGTAACACTTGTATATGCTACAATAAAAAATGTATGTTTCACTTTTTATAACATATAAATGTGTTAATAAAAAATTTGCTCTAGTAACAATATAACCTAGATTCTTATTAAATGTGTAATTATAGGTCTGAGTAAAAATTTTTTACCTCTAATAACACATAAGTATGTGGCTAAAAGCATGACCTGCCACAGTGTGTGAGAGCCGTCTTATATTTCTTAATTTTGGCTAATAAAATAATTGTTACACGAAATAACCACCTCTTTCTCTCACTAATTTATCTCTCTTTCACTTATACCTGTCTTAGTAAATATAGGTTTTTCTTGCTCGATTTTCTACCGTGACATTGATAGGGCACTATACAGTCGTCGAGGACTAAGAAATCTAACTACATCTACATCATCTTACCTAACCAAAACTCACAGAAATCTTATTCCTTTTTAATGAGGCTAAGAACATTATGGAATCAAGACTTCGACATGAAGGAAACTACTTCCCCGGGTTTATTATTTAGTTGATGCTAGAATATGATCATTAGTTCAAATTAAGTTCCAGCTTCATTGGAAAAAAAAAACTGTCCCAACAATTATTTTTTTCTTTCAGAGTGAGTACTCAATAATGATAATAAGCATTTCAAGGCGAAATATGCTTCTGGCACTCGGCAAATAGCCGATTTCCGGTAGGATATAATAGTTTTTTTTTTTTTGAGTTTTCAAGCCAGTTGTTGTGGAAGTTTAATAACAGTCGCTATTCTGTTCTTTTTAAATATTTTACTTTTGTTCCCTCTGAGATCAGCTAGATGGGTGAAACATTATAACAATGAACAAGATTACATGCGAACACGTAGTGTCCGAAAGTTTTCCCTTATTATTAAAAGAAAACTGCTTCTTGTTAGACTGGAGATACCGAGTATCGACACATCTTGCTTAAAGAGGACTTTTGACTTTTTCAAGAGAATTAATTTTGGGGGAAACCAAACTATTCTCTGATTAGCTGGGTCGACTTTTAGGCCAGCCATCAAGTCTTACCATCTCAGTTGCCTCTTCCATAGTCGTCGCTTCTCTCTAACCCCTCTGCTTGTGCTTGCAACTTCCAACAGACATGGCGGAGGCCATAGCCATATCCGTATCTGCAAAACTTGCCATGGCGCTATCCCACAGCGCTGCTGTGAGCCTGTCAAACCTCTTGGGCGTCGGCTCTGACATCACCGCAACTGTACAGGAACTTGAAGTCATGCGCGCTTTCCTCAGGTCCGCCGATTCCCAGCAAGGTACGGACTGTTGGAACTGGCCCTTCGATCGCTCTCACTCACGCACGGACAGAGGTAGGAGACGATGAATAGCAGGTGTGCGCCATACACCCCCTGGCCACCGAACGGCCTGTATATTAGCTATTTTTCATCAAAGACATGAAATACATGGACTCTTATAGACCCTGGACAACACAACACCCACGCAACGCACTCCGTTAAGCTTCACGCGTACTAACACGCTCTCCTGGCGACCCGGACGTCTCCATATTCTGAGCCACAAACTCCTCCCTGAGACTCGGTCTCCAGTGCTGATCCAAGTCACGTCCACCGCTGCTATCGGCCTCTGACCTGTCCCTGCAACTACGAGCATGCGCCGCACGACATGCTCGCCACATTGGGACACGGCCACACCGCCCGAACGTGATCACAGACTCACGCACCAACTGACGCTTTACAGACTCGATCAACTCCTACTGACCTAACTCACACCACCAGCCACATGCACACACACGCGCTAGGTTTATTCCTAACAATCTCCCCCCTAAAACCAGCACCGCTATCCTACACTCACAGGAGCGTTGATTCTTCGTCAGCGTTGGCGAGCAGGGCCTCCTCCTTCTTCGGCTTGCTGCAATCTCTGGCGAAACAACCACGAACTCCACAATTGAAGCATCTCCCGATCGACGACTTTGGTTTCTGCCGAGCCTTCCACTCGGCCGCCATGAGCAGGAGCTGGTCATCACGCTGTTCGCCGCTAGCAAGTGTGCGCCGTCGGGAACGCTCGTCAAACGCCTTCAGCCAGCTAAGCGCCTCCTCGAACGCCATCATTTCGACGTCGCAGAATTGTTCGATCCCGGCCATGGCAGGGTACAACCGATCTGGGACAGTGTTGAGGAGCTTCTTCACCATGGCAGCGTCGCTGAGCGTCGAGCCAAGACTCACCTTTGAGAGTTGCAAGGCGAGCCGTCTTGACGCGATCAGCACCAACAAACCTTGTCTTGAGGCTATCCCACAACTCCTTCGCCGTCGTCTTCATCGAGACCTGTATGAGAATGTCCTCCGACAATGCTTGGAGAAGTTGTGCCCTTGCCGTCTTGTTCTTCCGCTCGTCCACCTTCGCACCTTCCGCCGGAGACACCACCTCCCAGAGGCCCTGGGCATCAAGGATTGCCTCCACCTTGATCACCCACACAATGTAGTTCGCTGGCGCGAGTATCGGGTAGGAGAGCGACACCGTGCTCCCCCCGTCACCATGAGGGACCATCATCATGGCCACAAGAAAGAACTCGGCTCTGATGCCAATTGTTGGAACTGGCCCTTGGATTGCTCTCACTCATGCACGGACAGAGGTAGGAGACGATGAACAGCAGGTGTGCGCCATACGCCCCCTGGCCGTCGAACGGCCCGTATATTAGCTATTTTTCATCAAAGACCTGAAATACATGGACTCTTATAGACCCTGGACAACACTGTTGGGGAACGGGTAGGCTACGATAGCATATAAAATTTCTACCGTTCAACCAGAAAACCTTGCAAGAGAGGATCATGGATCGTTACCACTAGACGCGCAGGCGGAGCGGAAGCGAATGTTGGAGCAGCTCGATCCAACGTAGTCGCGCGTCGGTGTAGAGGAAGTAGTCGATCACGTCAATCGTCTCCTTCTAGTCCAGCCGTCAGCACCGCAGCAGCAGCAGCGCCTCCTCGCGGTATCCACACGTACGGGGTTGGAGCACCGTGCGCGGCGTGCTAGCACCGGCAACACGGTTAGGGTTTTGTGGGCGAGAAAGAGGAGCACGACGGCTAGGGTTAAGGACTGGTGGAATCACCTGCGCCTTAAGCCCCTCCTCCACTTAAATAGACCCTTCTAATGGGCCTCGACTAGTTGGCCCATTAGTGGACTAATTCCTCACACGGATCAATATCTGTATGACCCTCACATACGGATCAAATCCGTATTGTCTCTTGAGCATATCTCCAACAATCTCCCACTTGCACTAGAGACAATCACATAGGCAAGCGATGTTCCAACCCGTTAAGTGTGTGACCCGTTAGGTTCACATGTACACGACAATGATGTGAAAACCATTTTTCAAATCATAAATCAATAGCGGCACCTAGCAGCACATACTGATTCACGTGTACACATAAAGATCATATCGGCTGAACCTTTGACATACGCAGTCAGCGATCCCTTTGCCTCACGATATTAGTCAAGCTTAAGGCAAGATACGTGCCATCCCTATAATAGCTCGACCATTCACTCGAACGTCTAGTGGATTTATCATGACTAACGTTTAGTCATTATGATTAACTTTTAATCACATTGGCATGGCCATGCACTTCTAAATCCATCTAACTCGAGGGGCCCAGAGATATCTCTCCTGTTATTAGGAGGGGCAAATTCCATCTTGACCGCTCACACCCCACGACATGTTTCATAGCATACCCGAAAATTACCTTTATAACTACCCAGTTACGGAATAGCGTTTGGTAATCCCTAAATATGCTATTACACATTCTGGGAATCAATGACAATCTCAGGTCTAAGGATCCCAAAGGTACATCATACAAGACAACAATTGATGACACAATAATAACATCTCAGCAAAGTCTATTAGTGGGTCAGTCCAACACTATGTTCTCCAACATGTGTTCACATTATTGATTTGATATCTCCATATCAATGATCTGTGAAACACGATCATCAACCAATACATGTGCTAGTCCATGAATCATTATTGTCCAACACAATGATAAGGAACTAGGGATCATTTAGGATAATATTATAAAAGAACAATGAGTTTCACAAACAAGTCACGCACTTGTCAATCAATGCAATAATTATTATCCATAGAACAGAATAACACTTTATTCAATCACACATAAACATAGACATTACACAATCTCTCATACATTAATCATGCAGATATCTAATACCCATGGATCTCATATGTGCCTCATGCTTGGGCTGAGAGAGAGGTTTTGTCAACGGATCAGCGATGTTTGAGTCCGTGTGCACCTTGCATATCTTTACATCACCTCGAGCGACGATGTCCCGAATAAGATGATAACGCCGTAGTACGTGTTTGTTCTTTTGATGCGCTCTAGGCTCCTTGGCTTGCGCAATGGCACCACTATTATCACAATAGAGGTCCATTGGACTGGATGCACTAGGAACCACACCCAACTCAGAAACAAATTTTCTGATCCAAACAGCTTCCTTTGCAGCTTCTGAAGCGGCAAGGTACTCAGCCTCCGTTGTTGAGTTAGCAACCGTATCTTGCTTGGAACTCTTCCAGCTCACCGCGCCTCCATTGAGGCAAAACACATATCCAGATTGCGATCTCGAATCGTCTTTGTCGGTTTGGAAGCTAGCATCAGTGTAACCATTTACAACGAGCTCTTCCTCACCTCCATAGACTAGGAACATACCCATAGTCCTTCTTAAGTACTTTAGGATATTCTTATTAGCTCCCCAATGAGCTTCTCCTGGATTTGACTGGTATCTGCTCACAGCACTAAGAGCGTAGGCTACATCTGGGCGAGTACTTATCATGGCATACATGATGGACCCAACAGCCGAAGCATATGGAATCGCTCTCATTTTCTCTTGCTCATCTGGTGTCGAGGGACACTGAGTCTTGCTAAGAGAAACCCCATGTGACATGGGCAAGAAACCTTTCTTGGAATCCTGCATATTGAACCGTTTCAATACCTTGTCAATGTACGTGTCTTGGCTTAATCCAATTAGCCTCTTTGATCTATCTCTATAGATCTTAATGCCCAAAATGTAAGCTGCCTCTCCTAAGTCCTTCATTGAGAAACTCTTTCTCAAAGAAGTCTTAACAGCTTCAAGCATTGGAATATCATTACCGATCAGCAATATGTCATCCACATAAAGGACCAGAAAGACAAGCGCGCTCCCACTAGCCCTTTTGTAAACACAAGGCTCTTCTTCGTTTTTAATGAAGCCAAACCCTTTGACTACCTCATCAAAGCGAAGATTCCAACTCCGAGATGCTTGCTTTAGTCCATAAATGGACTTTTGAAGCTTGCATATCTTCCTAGCATTTTGTGGATCGACAAAACCTTCAGGCTGTGTCATGTACACATCCTCACTTAGGTTTCCATTAAGGAAAGCCGTTTTGACATCCATTTGCCATATCTCATAATCATAAAATGCGGCAATTGCTAGAAGGATCCGTATAGACTTTAGCATAGCGACGGGCGAGAAGGTCTCATCATAATCAACCCCTTGAATTTGCTTAAAACCTTTCGCCACCAATCGTGCCTTATAGATGTGAACATTTCCATCCATGTCTATCTTTTTCTTAAAAACCCATTTACACTCAATGGTTTTTACACCATCAGGCGGATCTATCAAGTTCCAAACTTGATTTTCTCTCATGGATTCTAATTCAGATCTCATGGCTCCAAGCCATTTCTCAGAGTCCGGTCCCATCATTGCTTCACTGTAAGTCTTAGGCTCATCATTGTCTAACAATAATATGTCTCGCTGCCCCGTGGTTAGGAGCGTGAACTTTTCAGGAGCGCGACGTGCCCTTTCTGACCTACGCGGGGCTGGTGTTTCAACAATTGGTTCAACAACAATTTGTTCATCCAATTGTGGTATAGCGGAAGAAGAAACATTTTCTGGAGCTTCTTGAACTTCTTCAAGTTGCACCGTTCTCCCACTTACCCTTTTGGAGAGAAACTCTTTCTCTAGAAAAACACCATTACGAGCGACAAACACTTTGCCCTCTTCCCGGTTGTAGAAATAATAACCTTTGGTTTCCCTAGGGTATCCTACAAAGAAGCATTTATCAGACTTGGAAGAAAGCTTATCAGACGTCATACGTTTTACATAAGCCTCACATCCCCAAATCTTAAGAAAAGACAACCCGGGACGCTTCCCAGTCCATATCTCATATGGTGTCCTTTCCATGGATTTAGATGGAACCCTATTAAGTGTGAAAGCGGCAGTTTCTAGAGCGTATCCCCAGAAGGACAATGGAAGATCACTTTGGCTCATCATAGACCTAACCATGTCTAACAAGGTTCGGTTCTTCCATTCGGATACTCCATTCCATTGGGGCGTTCCTGGCGGAGTCCATTGTGGAACAATTCCACATTGCTTTAGATGTTCCCCAAATTCATGGCTCAAATATTCACCACCACGATCAGATCGTAGGCGTTTAATAGTCTTGCCCAATTGATTTTGTACTTCATTTTGAAATTCTTTGAACTTTTCAAAGGATTCAGACTTATGCCTCATTAAGTAGATGTAACCATATCTACTAAAGTCGTCGGTAAAAGTTATGAAGTACTGAAAACCACCTCTGGCCGTGCAACTAATTGGTCCACATACATCCGTATGTACAAGTCCCAATAGTTCACTCGCCCTTTCACTATTTCCTGTGAAAGGCGACTTAGTCATTTTGCCAAGTAAACAAGATTCACATGTATCAATTGATTCAAAATCAAAAGAACTTAGAAGACCATCTGTATGGAGTTTCTTTATGCGCTTCTCATTTATATGACCTAAACGACAATGCCAAGTATACGTGGGATTCAAATCATTAGGCTTGAGTCTTTTCGCATCAATGTTATAAATAGGCTTATTCTCAAGATCTAAGTAATATAATCCATTCACCAATGGGCAATTACCATAGAGAATATTATTCAAATAAATGGAATAACACTTGTTCCTTATTATGACCTCATAACCATCATCTTCCTCCAAACATTTTGAAGAAATAATGTTTTTTCCTAAGGCGGGAATATAATAACAATTATTTAACTCCAAAACTAATCCTGATGGTAATGAAAGTGGATAAGTTCTGACGGCCAACGCAGCAACCTTTGCACCATTGCCGACGCGAGCATCCACCTCGCCTTTTGCACATTTCCTTGCTTCTTTAAGCCCCTGCAACGATTTGCAAGTATGAATCATCGATCCGGTATCAAATACCCATGAATCATAAGGACATGTAGCAACATTATTAATTTCAATAACATTGATACCTGAATTAGAAGTGTCTCCACCCTTCTTCTTCAGCTCTTCCAGATAAAGCTTGCAATTCCTCTTCCAATGACCGGGTTTCTTGCAGTGAAAACAAGAATCACTACCCGTCGGTTTAGGCTTAGGAGCTGCTGCAGGCTTAGGCTTAGTGCTAGAGATCTGATCTGTAGCCTTAGCCTTAGTCTTGCGCTTTCGTTTCTTGCTATCCTTTTGAACCAAGTTAACTTGACTTGGACCAGATTTTTTGATGCTTGCCTCAGCTGTCTTAAGCATCCCATGCAACTCAGCCAATGTCTTCTCTAAGCTATTCATTTGAAAGTTCAAAATGAAAGGCTCATAGCTTGCAGGAAGCGACTGGAGAATCACATCTGTGGCCAAATCAGGGTGTAGAGCAGCACCAAGTTTCTCCAGATTCTCAATGTAACCAATCATCTTGATCACATGAGGACTGACAGAACCGTTTTCAGCTAGCCTGCACGCAAACAAGGACTTTGAGATGTTGTACCTCTCAGACCTTGCTTGGTTCTCAAACATGCCACGAAGTCCCTCAATCATATTGTGGGCATCCGCGTTCTCATATTGCTTCTGGAGCTCAGAGGACATAGTGGCAAGCATGAGACAGCTAACATCAACTGCATCATTGGTATGTTTCTCATACTCCCTTTTCTGAGTGGCAGTAGCATTTTCTGGCAGATCATCAGGATAGGGAAGCTCTAGAACATATTCCTTTTTCTCTTGCTTGAGAACAATTCTCAAGTTGCGATACCAATCAATAAAGTTTGTTCCACTAAGCTTTTCTTTTTCAAGAATTGAGCGCAAATTGAAAGTGTTACTAGCGGTTGGTGCCATGATCTACAACAGAAAATATGCAAATATAAGCACTATGTAAATATAAAACTCTTATAAACATTTTAACAAAAGTTCATTATTCCACTATATGCTTGGAATCATTTTCCCTCAAAACGACATATAGTGGTTCAAGATCCATATTCAACTTAGATCCTAGTGAGCTTTGGCATCACCGCTAGAAATCTAGTGACATAGGTAAGCAACACTTTGCTAATCACATCCCTATGTGACTCTTGTTTGTTGGGTGGCATCACATGCCCCGGCGCCAACACCATGCCCCAAAGCCCAAAACCGTTTTGATAGCTTTGTTAATTAAACCAATACTATGCATATAAATGTCCGACATTTATCCTAATAATTAAGATAGTTGAGGTACTCTACTTTGGCAGACCTACCATACAACGATCATAATTTTAATAGGTGCAGCTATTGGAAGGGCATATAATTTAATTTTTCTTGAGAGAACCTATTCTAGCATGTTAATCATATCTAATATAAATAACATATGAAAGAATAGGATGATTGGAACATCATCACAGGCAATCATATTGACTGTGAAATAATATGGCCCCTTTCAATTGGTGATCTCCATCTCCATTGTCATCGCCATGTCTCCCGTCCCTTCAACCATCATGCTTGAGGCCTTCATGAACTAACACTTAGCTACTACAACTAATAGCTAGTAATAAATTATATGAGAATATGAAGCATCACAGATCGACACGCAGGCCGTTATACAATAATATGACAGCCTCAACCCAGCTGTAATTAATCATGGCACGCAGGCCATGCAAATCACATATATACATCACATGCATCTTTTGGGCCATACCATTCACAACATTCTCTGCAAAAACAAGTTAGGCGAGAAGCGAATGCTAACATGTGGCCAAAAAGGGTTGTAACAATCTAGGCGTGTCTGTACGGCGGTCCCTCACAGGATTTCACAGATCGTATCTATAAAATTACAATGGAAATCCTATCGGGAAAATCATATTTGCCCGATTTTGAGTCATTCACAATGGCTTAGTTTTCCATTAGGTTTTCATGAGTAGACTGCGGTACATGATTATGATACTATTGGCTCCTCTACTGGCGCACGCAGTTAGTCCCGATGGTGATTCCAGCCGGTAGGGACAAGTCACGCGCGCACGGAGAAGGAACACAAATAAATCAATGATGCATGTATTGCTATCCGCCCATTACCTTGTGAACCTCCCTATCATCATTGATCTAATCAATCCGAACACAAAACATGTAATAGATCTCATCTAGTACATCAACATATCGACTATATGCACAAGATCTAGATCACAAACTACACAAGGTCGGCTCTGATACCACTATTGGGGAACGGGTAGGCTATGATAGCATCTAAAATTTCTACCGTTCAACCAGGAAACCTTGCAAGAGAGGATCATGGATCGTTACCACTAGACGCGCAGGCGGAGCGGAAGCGAATGTTGGAGCAGCTCGATCCAACGTAGTCGCGCGTCGGTGTAGAGGAAGTAGTCGATCACGTCAATCGTCTCCTTCTAGTCCAGCCGTCGGCACCACAGCAGCAGCAGCGCCTCCTCGCGGTATCCACACGTACGGGGTTGGAGCACCGTGCGCGGCGTGCTAGCACCGGCAACACGGTTAGGGTTTTGTGGGCGAGAAAGAGGAGCACGACGGCTAGGGTTAAGGACTGGTGGAATCACCTGCGCCTTAAGCCCCTCCTCCACTTAAATAGACCCTTCTAATGAGCCTCGACTAGTTGGCCCATTAGTGGACTAATTCCTCACACGGATCAATATCCGTATGACCCTCACATACGGATCAAATCCGTATTGTCTCTTGGGCATATCTGCAACAAACACAACACCCACGCAACACACTCCGTCGAGCTTCACGCGCACGCTTGGCGACACGGACGTCTCCACGTTTTGAGCCACAAACTCCTCCGTGAGACTCGGTCTCCAGTGTTGATCGAGGTCGCGTGCATCGCTGCTATCGGCCTCCGTCCCGTCCCCTGCAACTACAAGCATGCGCCACATGACATGCTCGCCACACTGGGACATGGCCACACTGCCCGAACGTGAGCACAGACTCACGCACCAATTGACACTTTACAGACTTGATCAACTCCTACTGACCTAACTCACACCACCAGCGACATGCACGCACAAGCGCTGGGTTTATTCCTAACAATCTCCCCCTAAAACCAGCCTGCACTCACAGGAGCGTTGCTTCTTCGTTAGCATTAGCGAGCAGGGCCTCCTCCTTCTTCGGCTTGCTGCAGTCTCTGGCGAAATGACCACAAACTCCACAATTGAAGCACCTCCCAATCAACAACTTTTGTTTCTGCCGAGCCTTCCACTCGGCCGCCGTGAGCAGGAGCTGGTCATCACGCTGTTCGCCGCCAGCAAGTGTGCGCCATCGAGAATGCTCGTCGAACGCCTTCAGCCTACTAAGCGCCTCCTCGAACGCCATCGTTTCGACGTCGCAGAATTGTTCGATCCCGGCCACGGCAGGGTACAAACGATCTGGGACAGTGTCGAGGAGCTTCTTCACCATGGCAGCGGTGCTGAGCGTCGAGCCAAGACTCGCATACCTCGCCGCCGTGCCGCTGATCTTGCCGGCGTAGTCGTCTAGTACCTCCCCCTCCGTCATGCTTAGCTTGTCAAACTCGCCTTTGAGAGTTGCAAGATGAGCCGTCTTGACGCGATCAACACCAACAAACCTTGTCTTGAGGCTATCCCACACCTCCTTCGCCATCGTCTTCGTCGAGACCTGCATGAGAATGTCCTCTGACAATGCTTGAAGAAGTTGCGCCCTCGCCGTCTTGTTCTTCCGCTCGTCCACCTTCGCACCTTCCACCGGAGACACCACCTCCCAGAGGCCCTAGGCATCAAGGATTGCCTCCACCTTGATCGCCCACACAGTGTAGTTCGCTGGCATGAGTATCGGGTAGGAGAGCGACACCGTGCGTCCCCCGGCACCATGCGGGATCATCGTCATGGCCACAAGAAAGAACTCGGCTCTGATGCCAATTGTTGGAACTGGCCCTTGGATCTCTCTCACTCAGGTACGGACAGAGGTAGGAGACGATGAACAACAAGTGTGCGCCGTACGCCCCCTGGCCGCCGAACGGCCTGGATATTAGCTATTTTTTATCAAAGACACAAAATACATGGACTCTTATAGACCCTGGACAATGCATCACCCACGCAACACACTACGTCCAACTTCACGTGCACGCCTGGCGACCCGGACGTCTTCATGTTCTGAGCCATGAACTCCTCCGTGAGACTAGGTCTCCACTGCTGATCCATGTCGCATCCACCGCTGCTATTGGCCTCTGACCCGTCCCTGCAACTACGAGCATGCGCCACACGACATGCTCGCCACACTGGGACACGGCCACACCGTCCGAACGTGAGCACAAACTCACGCACCAACTGACGCTTTACAGACTTGATCAACTCCTACTGACCTAACTCACACCACCAGCGACATGCACGCACACGCGCTGGGTTTATTCCTAACACGGACGCCCTCGCCTCCTCATGGATCAAGCAGGTTCGCGACGCCGCCTTTGAGCTCGAGGACGTCGCGGACGAGTGCTCCTACCTCTCCAGCAACGACGGCCGCAGCTGGGTCGAAGTCAGATCCTGGCTCGCCCTATCCCGCAGGCTGCGCAGGGCACGCGAGAGGCTTCGCCAGCTTTCCGCAGCGAAGGAGCTCTACGGCATCCGCCCCGTCAACAGCCGGATGCTTGCCGACAGTGCGCATTTCATTAGAAAGGAGGAGGTCGTCGGATTCGATGATCACGAGAAGAAGCTACTAGAGTGGATTGCCGAGGATGCGGAGCCACAGCGAACACTGATCGCTGTCTGCGGCATGGGCAGCATCGGCAAGACCACCCTTGTGACGCGCGTGTACAAGGAGGTAGCAACGAGCCACTTCGAGTACGCCGCGTGGGTGGCCGTTTCGCAAGGCTTCACGACGGACGACCTCCTCGGAAAGATCCTCAAGGAGCTTCGCCGCCACTCTGGTGCTACAAGCTTAAACGCCGAGAGCTACCAATTGTCTCCATCAGCAAACTCCTAGCGCTGAGGGAGAAAACAGAGTTCGCCTTGAGGAACGCCTGCAACAACCTCGTGTGGGACAAGAGCAGCGACGATCTTGGAATAGGGGAGGCCGCAAGTATTCTGAACCTGAGCATCGATGACCTGCCACACCACCTCAAGAAATGCTTCTTGAGCTGCAGCGTATACCCCGAGGACTTGTGGCTCAAGCGGAAGATATTGATCAGGAGATGGGTTGCACTGGGCCTCGTACAAGATAAGCCAGGCCACTGTAGCGCAGAGGACGTCGCAGATGAATACCTAGACCAGCTGATTCAACGCAATCTGATGCATCCAGTTGCCAAGAACGAGTTTGGTCGTGCCAAACGTTGTCTCATTCATGATCTTATCAGGGAGCTGATTATCCACAGGTCCAGAGAAGAGGAACGGTACTGGCGATTTGCAATGTGCAAGGTAGCAATTGATTCTAATGTCAGAATCCGGCATCTCGCAGTCGACAGATGTGAAGAAGTGGATTGTCAGCATGCTCCACAGTTACCAAAACTTCGTACATTCTACGCATTTGGGTCAGAATTGCAGCCTTCGGTAATGTCTCACTTCAGGCTCTTAACTGTTCTCAACCTCTGGTTCATTGAAATGAAGAAATTACCTGACTCAGTGACTAATCTTCACAATCTGCGGTATCTCGATATCCGCTCCACTCTCATTGAAGAGCTGCCAAAGGAACTAGGAAAATTACAGAAGCTGCGAATATTGGACGCCAAATTTTCCATGGTCCAAAGGTTACGAAGCAGCATTGCGAAACTTAAGGCTTTGCGTCATCTGATAGTTTTAACACGTGATACCAATGACTTACTAAAGTCCTTTCCCGGCAAAGCAGCTGGAATTTCTGTAGGGCTACAAAACCTGACCAGCCTGCAAACATTCAAATATGTTCAACCTAGTAAAAAGATGGTTAAGTCCTTGTCAAAGTTGATGCAGTTGAGGAGTCTGGAGCTGTCTGACGTAAATGCAATTTCTAATCTTGGATTTGTTATCGTCCATCTCTAGAATGAGCTTCCTTCGGCGCTTGGGGTTGGGAACTGAAGCCAGAGAAGACTCGATACTAGACCTGGAGTCGATTTCTTCCCCACCACTGAAGCTTCAAAAACTCACTTTGACAGGAAGGTTAGCACGAGGGAAGCTTCCATCTTGGACCTGCTTCCTCACGAGCCTAATGCAGCTAAGGTTGCATGGTTCACATATTGCACAAGATTCACTCATGCTCCTCGCTGCGCTTCCTAGGCTGGTAAATCTTAGCCTCATCAGTGCATACCATGAGAGGAGCATGAACTTTGGCCCTGGTAGTTTCCCAACCATTCGAAAACTCACTTTCGAAGATTTGCCTAACCTTAGCCACGTAGAATTTCAAGAAGGGTGCCTTGTAAATCTACGTGATCTGGTACTAGGTCTGTGCACTGAGCTGACTCAAACACCTACAGGCATGAAGAATCTCGTGCATGTGCAGAATTTGGAACTATATGGCATGCCAAAAGAGTTTGTAGCTATGTTGAAAGAACAGAATCGTGCTACTGGTTATCACAATCCTGCCAATTTAGATTTTTATCAGGCACCTAGGACTTCGAAATTTGTGAGATTTCTTAGGAAAAATAGTCTTTAGCTCAGCAATTGCTAGTTTAAATGTTATCATACACTGTTCCTTACCACCAACTACCGAGGAATAACATAGCATATGCGGTTATTGTTGTTTTTAGAAAAGGAAATATATTATTAATATTCTGGCTCTGTAACGACCGGTGCATATATCTGTTAATTATTACAGACTCCGACTCAACCATCCACATATCATCCCACCACCAAAATAAGGAATACAAAGTTTCTATCCACGAGTTTATATACCAGAACATTATTCTATTGAAAAAATGTCATCCATTATTTGCAATTTGCATACTATCTTCAACATCGGAAGATCCTCCTCCTTCTGTAGTAGGGATGCAGTTAGCGTTGATCTATAATATTTCTCACAGTGGGATCCCAGTATTGACAAAAAAAAAACATTGGTCCGTAGTTTCTTAGTAGTTGTTTGTTTTCATAGTGGTGGTTGGGATCTAAAGGATAATGGATGGAATTGAACATGTGGACGACATTCCAGAAAATTCATTTTTATTGAATTTTTTTATCAAAAATTCTGGAAAATCACTTATGTTAATGGTTTGTACCTAGGGTACTTCGTACGTAAGAAAAGTAGAATTTGACTCCTATTTAGATATGTATAGTAGACCGACTAGAACTCTGCCAACACACACTATTCTTCCATGGTACAGACGTGGAATATCTTGTCCTAGAAAATAAGGTTACATAATGTTTGTGTCTTGTACATAATTGATTCAGTTGCATTGTAGTTTTATTTTACAGTTCATGATTAACTCTACATTACAAAGCATATCATCAGTCAACATCCAGCTTCATCTATCTTAAGTCCTCTTAGAGGGTATTGATTCCTGGCGACTTCAGTTCTGAATTTGGTAGTAATGTGATTTTGAACTCATTGGGAGCACATATAGTTTTCATCCTTTTTTGCAAATTAGTATATAGGAGGACAGTATTTCAGTATTAGAACGTATAGGGCCAGCTGTCTGGTTCATTTCCATATGTTGCAGCTTCTCTCTCCAAACATTACCCTAAGTGAGGCCAAGAATTAGTTCACCAAACATTAGGCATATGTAGTAAAGCAAAGAAATTAGTCTATAACAGGCTGAAAAACTATGGTGCGCTCAAATGGAGACAGCAATTAGTACTCCCTCCAGATTTAATTTATTGACGTTGGTTAGTGCAAATTTGTACTAGCCAATGTCAATAAAAGAAAAACGAAGGGAGTAAACCGTAACACAGACATCAGGACAGCCATATAAGTGAAGTGCAGATGTAGACCTTCTAAAAGAAAATGTTTACCAATTTGTTCATCAATTGTGATCCACTAAATTGTTGAGCCCAGATGAAAGCAGAGGAGCCTGCCCAGCTATATCCGACGGCCTGACAGGATTAAGCAGGAGATCCTCTGCTCCTTCCAAGCACCTTAATGGAATTAACAGTAGCTGATCGTTTGGACCATCAATTGCGTTCTATCAGACTTCAGGGGATAGTAGGACTGACAAACAGATGCTTTTTTTTTTGTCAAGTGAACTGAAGGGGAATCCCCTACAAATTATAATCTACGTATCAAATAAGAAAAGAAGCGAAAGTTGTTATCCACAAATCAAACAAACAGAAGATGTTCTCGGAGCAGAAAATCTGACCGGGATCCGCTTGAGTAGTAAGTAACAGTATCAAATCAATAGATTCCATAATGTTGCTGATGCATAAAGCAGAGCAAGCTGTAGTCGCTTACCTTAACAGTGAGCCGGTCGTACGCGGCCATTTCCGGTATAAAGTAGCCTATGATGATATAATGGTCACGTTGGGCTCCTAAAACCATTAAGAAGAAGAATGATAGTATTATTAATAGAGGAGTTTTACTGTTCAAAATATTGACCAGCAGTTTTAAAAAATAATTGATTAGTAGTTTGATCTAATAGTTTAGATTTGATTATTTAAAATCATAACTAATGGCCAGTAGCTTATCAATTTAAGAGTAATGTTGGAAAAAATAAAAGTACTAGATTTATAATAATTATTTTATATTATTATAAATAGAATAAAATAAATAATATAACTAATAATTGATATTTTACTTTTTTTAAAGATCAATTGATATTTTCATGATTCGGTTGAGTTAGATTTCTATTATGAAAATAAGCATACAATTATTTTTTAATGGTGCAATTATGAACTACCCTCAAACTATTGGTCAACTATATCTACTACTCCCTCCATATCCAAAATAAACTGCGTTATTAGGTTTTGGCAAATTATCAAATAACAATGCGTTCTGGGAGATTTTGGGTACTCCTGACGAAATTACCCCCAACACATGCATAATTGTCGCTTGTTTCCAAGACTACGACGCATTGTTACCCCGCCGCCTCCCTTCGCGCCTTGCCGAGGAGAATTGATGGCGCTCATGGCCCCTTCGTTGCCCCGCGTCCTTCCATCCCGTTCGTGACCCCTGCCGCCTCCTTTTAGCCTGTGCTCTCTTCTCCCTCGCCATTGTCGCGCATGCTCCCTTCACTACCATAAAATGGGCCTGTAGCGGCGGCAGCCCAAAGGCCGCAGCGGTGCGGCCCAAAGTGAGCCGCTGCTACAGAGCCTGGGAGCCCTGCCACGATTTATAATTCCAACCGCCGCTATAAATGGCCCAGGCTATAAATATTATGCTCCGACAGCTACTCTGTTCACTCGAATAGTGACGGCCCAAAAATATGGGCAAATCACAAAAATCAAGGGGGAAGGTTTTGAGTTCATTTTTTTTTGTAGAAATTTGATCTCTATTTGAGGTAAGGGAACTCATCCCATTGGTTTTTTTATATTCTCATTTTGAAATCAAGTAGAATTTTAGATTCTAAGTTTGTTTGGTTTTCATCAAATTTTAGCTAAATTTGTTTGATTTGGATGGTTTTATTGGGTTATAGTTGAAGTTTATGAAGGCATACATCATCTCTTTTCATCACTACACAAAAAAATTCGATGGGAATCTAGATCTAGTTTGGTTTTTAGAAGAGAGAGAAGGTAGTGTTAGAGCAAGAGGGATGTTAATTATTTTACTATTTTTAATAAAAATGAAATAATATATAAAATAATTTAATGTTTATTTAATTTTACCTTGCATAATATTTCTAACTTTATGTATATTATATTTCAATGTTTAAATATTTTGTAAATATTTAAAATTTTATTATTAATTAATTTCTAATATTTTTTGGATAGATGGTAATAAAATTTAAATAATATATAAAATAATTTGATGTTTGTTATATTTTATCTTGCATAATATTTTTAACTTCATGTAGTATATCTTGTCGCACATAACTTTTTGTTCGTTTAAGGTCGTTCGCGATGGATAGATCTTGGATGTACGAGGCACCAAGACCGGGTCCAATATTATTATGAGAAGTTTCAAAATTCATCGAAGCAGCCGCACAACATATTCGACGTGAATGGACAACTGATATATATTATCCGTGTTTTGATTGCAAGAATCAGAAGCTGTGGAATGATATAGAAGTAATAAAGTCACACTTGGTGCAGAGAGGTTTTGTTGAGGGGTACACGAGATGGACAAAACATAGTGAGAACAGTGTGGTCGATATGGAATTTGATGAGAATATTGAAGTTGAAGTCGAGGTTGTCAATTCGTCTGGTGTAGATGTGATGGATTCGCCTGGTGAAGCTGATTTTGATGTTGAGGAGTTGTTGTGTCACATTGAGCCACAAGTGTTGATCAATGCCGGTACAACTAAAGGGCTTGATAATTTTCATAGAATAGAGAAGGTATCAAAGGATTCATTATATAATGAATCTAAGGGATGGGGTAAAGGGTTCACCGTATTGCATACCGTACTTGAGTTGATGAAGCTTTAGGCCATGCATGGCTGGTCTGACGCTAGTTTTACGAATTTGTTAGAACTTATTTTCGATGTGCTGCCGAAGCCTAATTTGTTGCCAAGGACAACATACCTTGCTAAGAAGTTGATTTCCCCACTTTCGTTGGGCGTGCAAAAAATTCACGCGTGTCCAAATCATTGCATATTGTATCGAAAGGAGCATCAAGACGTTGTGAGATGCCCAAGGTGCAAACGCACTCGTTACAAGAGGAACAACGATTATGATGCTGATGGAGGCGTGAAGAATACAACTAAGGGGAGAAAGAAGAAAAGGAGTTCTATCATTGATGATAGTGATGACAGTAAGGTTCCTGCCTTAGTCATGTGGTACTTACCCGTGGTCGATCACATCAGACGCTTGTTCGCCAACCCTAGGGATGTGGCAATGATGACATGGCATCCATGCGAGGGAGATGGTAAGCTCAGGCATCCCGCAGATGGAACACAGTGGAAAAAGTTCGATGAGGATCAACGAGGCTTCTCTAATGAGAAAAGAAACCTACGGTTTGCATTGAGTACAGACGGGATGAACCGATTCGGTCAAATGAGGAATCCACATAGCACTTGGCCAGTGATACTAGCAATGTACAACATTCCACCATGGTTATGCCATAAGCGTAAGTACCTACTACTGACCACTCTTATATCTGGGCCCAAAGAACCTGGTAACGACATAGACGTGTTCTTAGTACCATTGTTCAAAGATTTACAGAAACTATGGTTAGAGGAGGTCTGTATATGGAATGAGTATCTAAGAGAGTATTTCACGCTCAGAGCAATTATTTTTTGCACAGTAAGTGATTCCCCGGCACTAAGGGCGTTATCGGGGTAAGTCAAAGGAAAGGTGGCATGTTTCATATGTGTTGATGATACGTCCCATGTGTACCTTCCAGCATCCCAAAAGCTAGTGTATACGCAAAACCAGCGATTCTTTCCAGCAAAACACAGGTATCGCGCGATGGCCAGATACTTTGACGACAAAGTTGAGAACAACATAGAACCTTGACGTTGGACTGGCAGGATCGTGTTTGACTTTGTTAAAAACATTAGTGTTGTTTTTGGAAATCCGGTGAAGGGAGTCAAAAAGGCAAAAGGTCTGACACCATTTAAGAAGAAATCCATTTTCTTCGTATATTTCAATTATTGGAAAGAATTGGAAGTGAATCATGCCTTCGACTGGATGCATATTGGGAAGGGTGTATTTGACAGTAGTAGCGGACTTATACTCGACCAACTGCAAGGAAGAGTAAAGATGACCCTTGGATAAGACAAAGGATGGACTTAGCGCACGTAGAGATCTTGTAGTGATGGGAATAAGACCAGAGCTCCATCCGCAAGGAAGAGCAAATGGAAAGTACTTTCTCCCCCCGGTAGCCTACACACTTAGAGAAGAAAATAGCATTCTACAAGTGCCTCAGTGGGATTAAAGTACCGACGGGTTTCTCATCGAATATCAAGAATCTTGTAAACATGGAAGAGTTAAAGATAAGTGGGTACAACACTCACGATTGCCACATAATGCTTTCAGTTTTTCTCCCTATTGCTATCAGAGCTGTTAAATCACCATGGCTGAAGTTGGCTATAACTCGCCTTTGCTACTTCTTTAACGCAGTATCAAAGAAGGTGATAACTGAAGACGAGTTAAATGACCTACGGACCCACATGAAAGAAACAATGTGCATACTTGAGATGGTCTTCCCTCCATCCTTTCCTGATACGTATGGAACACTTCATGATTCATATTGTTGACCAGATCTTTGCATTGGGCCCCATCTACTTGCATCAGATATTTCCATTTGAGAGGTTCATGTATGTATTAAAATTCTATGTACGTACTCGTTCACATCCAGAGGGTTCAATGATCGAGGGCTACACAACTGAGGAGATCATCGAATGTTGCTCATATTACATTAATGATGGTAGCAGATCAATTGGTCTCCCCATGTCTCGTCATGAGGGTAGATTATCTGGAAAAGGTACGAATGGACGTAGATCGTTCATTGACCATGACTTCAAATGAGTGGACCAAGCACATTTCAGCGTATTGCAACAGACGCAGATTGTGGGACCGTACTTTGAGAAACATCTGTTAGAGCTCCACTGTAACAACAAGGATGCGACAAATAAATGGATCATAGAGGAGCACAAGCGCTCGTTCACATCATGGTTTTGCTCCCTAGACCTTCCAAGTGGCGAGTCCGTGGAAGAGAATATGTTGAGAAAGTTAGCTAACCGCCCGAGAAGAACCGTGGTTACCTTTCAGGCATACGACATCAATGGTTTTACCTTCTACACCCAATAGAAGGATAAGAAGAGCAAGTGTCAAAAAAGTGGTGTACAAGTAGAAGCCATTGACAAAGAGGACCAGGCGACCTCGTATTACGGGTATATTGAGGAAATATAGGAACTAGACTACGGTGCAAATTTACAGGTTCCCATATTTAAATGCAAATGGGTGAAGCACCCTAATGGCATCGAGGTGGATGAATATGGTTTCACAATTGTTGATCTTAACAATGTTGGTCACAAAGATGACCCTTGGATACTTGCCAAGACCGTGGAAGACGTGTTTTATGTACTTGATCCAAAGGATGAAAAGAAATACATTGTTGTTCCAGGTAAACAAAGAATCATTGGAGTGGAGAATGTGGAGGATCAAGATGACTACAATCAATATGACGAGGTACCATGTTTCATAGATCCAAAAAAATTTAAAGTCTTAGAAGCAAGACTCTCATTTGCCGACGAAATGCCCTACATGCGCACCGATCACTGCCAAGGAAAAGTCGTTCAAGGCTAACTCAAGCATCATGTAATTTCATTTTGTTAAGTACCTTTTATTATTCGAACCTTGTATTATATTCTATGTAATTTATGCTTATTTGAATATAAAGATTGTCTAACTTATTTAAATAGAAAGATGTTATTGAAATGGTAAGAGGAGACCAAAAATTTAAGATGCGATCAAAAAATAAGAGTACAAGAAAAAATAAGAGGATTAAAACTATAATATTAAAAAAAATGTAAGGGTGTTTTTGCAAAAATCCAGGATCAAAATAAAATTAAAGTGTAAAAATATTAGGACTGAAATGTAAGTAATAAAAAGAGTAGGCTGTTTCTGCAAAATTTTAGGACCTAACATTAATTTTTATTTAGTATAGGGGCCGTAGTGTAAAAAGACAGGACTACAACATAATTAATAATGAATTCAAGGGTTCTTTTGTAAAATTCCAGGGCTAATATATTATTTATACAAAAATCAGGGGAATAAAATGAATAATATAATTTTTGGAAATGAATAACTCTATTTAAGAAAAACGACAACTTTTTAGCGGTGGCTCACAAATCCAGCCGCCGCTATTCCCTTGTAGCGGTGGTTGGCTTTGTGAACCGCCGCTAAAGTGGCCACCCCCATATAAGCAGGGGCATGGCGGGGACCATACCCTAACTTCCGGCACTATTATTTGACGCCGATAGGCTGCCTGACTTCCGCCTCCCCTCCTCTCCGAGCACTGCCGCGGTCGGCCTCCTTCTCCCGTCGCCGATCACCGCTGCGCCCCTCATCCTTCCCCGAGTGCCTCGATGGTCGCCGCATGGGCCCCGTCGTCCTTCCCTGAGCACCACTGCCACCGGCCCCCTCCTCGTCCCTGAGAGCCGCCACTGCCAGCCCCGTCCTCCGTCCACGAGCGCCTCGACGGTCATCGCACAGGCTCCCTTGTCCTTCCTCGAGCACCGCCGCCACAGGCCCCTCCTTGTCCCCGAGGCCTACCTCGACGGTTGCCACCACGAGCCCCCTCCTCCTCGCCGATGCCTCCCCGAGCGCCGCCGCGTGTGCTCTCTGACGCCTCCCCGAGCGAGCCGTGTTGTGCCTCCTCCCCGACACCTCCCCGAGTGCGGTCTTCCCGACTCCTCCACACGATCCCTGAGCACCGCCTCCCCGAATCCTCTGCGTCGTCCCTGAGCGCCTCCTCCCCAACTTCTCTGCACCAGGTGTGCCCAGCTCGTTCCCCTCTCCCTCTCCCCCTCCTTCTACCTCTCTGGTCAATGCCCGACTCCTCTGCACCAGGTGCGCCCGGTCCATTCCCCTCTCCCTCTGCCCCTTCTTCTGCCTCTGTGATCAATGGTGCTCACTAAGTTGCCCTGCTTAGCCATGATATGAGAAATGGAATGACTAGTATTTTGTCATCACTATTGCTATATATGACATTGTTGCCATATGCTCATTGTTGCCTTGGTCAGTTATATATGACATTGCCATATGTTCACTGTTGCCATGATATGGTTCTAGACATTGTTCATTTTGCTGCTATATATGACAACGTTATCTGTTGCTGAATATGCTTGTTGTATGACCATGCATAATATTTGTGGCTTAGCTAATAAAAAAATAGAATGACAAGTTTTTTTTGTCATCACTGTTGCCATATGCTCACTGTTGCCTTGATCAGTTACTTACCACCCTTTGTTCCCTGTGTTATGTGAAATGACTAGTTTTTTTTGTCATCACTGTTGCTCTTATGCTCACTGTTGCCTTGATGCTCGTGTGCTATGCTTGCTACCATACATGTGTTTCATGCTTGTGTGCTATACTTGCTACCATTTCTGGCTATACTATCTAACAAGCGGGAGATGACCTAGTGCACACAAGCATTCTCTCTAGGCTTTTTATTTAGCAAATTATATATAAAAAGTCTAGAGAGAATGCTTGTGTGTATTGGGTGGCATATTCAGAAAGACTACATCTCCGTTAGTTAGATATTATAGTTGCATGCCACATGGAAGCATATATACTCACTATGCTCACTATGCTCACTATGCTTGCTTACACTTCATGTTTATATCGATGTACTTGCAGTCTTATGGTTGTCATTGTGACTGTTCTTATGATAGTATCTCTGTACATATTATTTACTTGTGGCCATATATATACCATATTACTTACTGCCCTATATTCCCTATGCTCACAAAGAGCAAATTTGACATTTCTATTCTTCTCCTAGTCTCACTGTACTACTTATCTATTCTACGTAGGCGATCGATGCTCAATGATGAAAGCGGGCTAAGTGAGGCTAGTGTGGCGACATGGACCATATCCTAGGATATTGGATCCATGCTGCTGTACAGGTCAAGGATCTTCGAGGGTTGGAAGGCCATTGATCTGACAACCCGCACTGAGAGCAAATTTTAATTTTTCTATTCTTCTCCTTGTCTCTCTGTACTACTTATCTATTCTACGTAGGCAATCGACCCATGCTCAATGGCGAAAGCAGGCTAAGTGAGGCTAGTGTGGCGACATAGACCATATCGTAGGATATCGGATATATGTTGTTATACGAGTCAAGGATCTTAGAGCGTTAGAAGTCCGTTGATTCGACAACCCGTACTAAGAGCAAATTTTGATTTTTTTCTATTATTTTCTTTTGTTTTCCTTGTCTCTATGCTCAATGATGAAAGGTGTATACTCCTTGTTTTCTAAACTAGTCGTCATATCTAACATTAGCTATCAAAGTCTTCTCATCATGGCGGACAATATGCCCTCTCAAGGGGAAGACGCCCTCAAGGCGCACTCACAAGTGATGTCATCTTCAGACAATGAAGGATCAAGCGAACACTGGGAAGAACCAGAAGATCCACATCCTCCACTACCAAAGGAACGTCGATTAGGGAGCCCAGATCCTGATTTTGTGCCATAATAAGGTATCTTGTTAAAGATAATTCTCTCATTTGTTCAACTAATTTGTTAACTAAAATCTACTACTTATATCCTAGGGCCCTCGTCAAAGTGCCCGTCGGCTATTTGCAGCAGAGGCTGTGACAGATGAGGCCCTCGAACAGCAAGTGGAAGAAGTGCCTGCCCAAGTTGCCACACATAAACGCAAGCGCGGTCAGCGCTCCGCGAACAAGGCAGAGGGCATCTATGAGGTTACTGCACTAGACCCCAAAGATGGAGAATCGATTGAACCCGCTGGTGTCAACGCCAAATGGAGGAACCGTTGTGGCAAAGTGGTGAGAGACCATTGCAAAATCACGTGGCAAGATTGGCACCAAGTCCCGGATGGCAGAAAAGATGATATGTGGGCTGGCGTCAAGGCAACCATCCGGTTCCAGCTAGCAGATCTCGAGAGAGCTAAGAAGGCCTCAATGTCCACTCTCAATCATATCTTTCGAGATTACAAGTCCAAGCTCAACTGCCAATACGCCAAGAAAAATCGAACCCTATTTGACAAACATGGAAATATTAGTGAACAGGAATGGGATGAGTTTATTGAGCAGAAGACTAGCAGTGCTTCGAAGGAGCTTAGTGAAAAGATGGTTGAGCTAAACAAGTGAAACAAGTACAAGCCACGGTTAGGTCCGGGCGGATACAAAAAGAAGATTCCAATTTGGATAGAGCAGAAAGCCAAGCTTCGGGCAGAAGGAAAACCTGATCCATTGCCAAATACCAATGAGCATACCAGGAACTAGGTGTATGGTCGCTCTGACTTAACCAAAGAAGGAGAGATCATTTTGAAGGATCCCACGACAAGTGAAGTCATGCAAGCCTTGAAAGGTCCTATCGCGATACAGATGGAGGTTGGTCTGTTTACATCGGAGTATCACAAGGATGAGCTAGCGAAGGCTATTGGGACCAAAGAACATGGTGGTCGGGTACGAGGAGTGTCATCATCGGCAACATGGAAAGAAGGTTTCTCTGAAACATCCTCACACCTCTACAAGAAGCATACATTGCACAAGAAAGAGCGAGAAGATAAAGCCAAGGAGGATTGGAGGCAACAACTTCTTATGTTCGCTATCGACAAAGAAAGCGGTCGTTTGGACCCCCACCTGCAGGCTGCAGTGGATGCCTTCTTATGTGGTTCGTCGATATCCACGCAGCCATCCGTCTCCACGCAACCATCAGTCTCCGGTCAACCATCAATCTCCATGCAATCAGAAACAGATGACATCACTAAGGATGCTCCTTGCGAGTTGCATGTGCCATTTTGTTACAAGGGGAAGATGATGAAGGTTGCATTGGGCATGACATTTCTAGGAGAGATGCTCCATAATAGGGATATCCCCCCAGGTTACGTGTGTGTCACCATGTCAGAAATAGTACCTGGCTATGAGGACAACAAGATCGAATGCTCCATACCTGAGGCGGGTATAGAAACTCTCCAAGATGCCCTTGGCTCTTTCATTATTTGGAAACTCTTTGAAGTTGTCCTCTCACCACGAGTTTCTCCACCCCCGTTGTCTGGGCACGGGTCCTTTCATGCGAGCCAGCCAGCCAATACAGGTGGACAGTTGTCTCCTATGTCTACGGCAGTCTCGGGAAACAAGCCTCAGTCTCCTCATGTGGAAGCCGACTCGACTCACAGTCATATAATCTATAGTGACAATAAGCCTCTTCCGCAGAGTGTTCAGCCTTGGGAAACAATTCAAGTCGAGCCTCCGTCAACAGCTACTGCGGCGGTTCAAGTTCAGGCTCCAGTAATCCAAGTCTAGCCTATGCCAGTTGTTGTCAAGGCTTCGGTAATCCCAAAGACGATTACCGGTTTGGACAAAGAGCCAAAGGACCCAAAAGCAAAAAATGATGTTGATAAGTACTTGGCTGGATTGAAAAAACGTCTAGCAAGCACCGGTATGCTCGTCCTCCAAGAACAAGATCCTCGGGATAAAGTGTCGTACGACGATCACATTTTGGACAATCCTATGGATGATGTGGACTACCTAACATTCAAATTCGGTAAGTCCCTTATATCAAACAACATGTACAAGAACCTGCTGTGGGAGATGCGGAAGTTGCATGACTGGTACATGATGGCGTCGAAGGAAGGGGTCACCGCAATCAATTGTTGGATTCCAACTGAGGTGTTCAATAAAGAGGGTGATGAACAAATCTTAGGCCTATTTTGGGAGGATATCCACTTAATGTTTCGCCTAGGCAGGATGGACGTCACCTATATCGTTTTGTAGCATGAACTCTTTTTTTTTCAAAGAAAGAGGTTTTATAGAAAAGATTGGAAGGTGGCCTATGTCAACCCGAACTGCATCAACCAAAGCAGTATAAACCCAACGGTAAATCCAGATCACTATCCGGATAAGACACCGGCAGAGATAGGTGAAATAAAGGCGGTCCTGAGAAATGAAGCAAGGACTCGGGTTATAAATTATTTGTGCGAGTGCTTCCTGAAGTGGCAAGATAGACAATGCATCTTAGCCCCCTACAACTTCAAGTAAGTTGGACCACTACTGCCTTTGTCATCTATCATATGTTGAAGTTAAATCCAATCGTAAATAAGTTGTTGTCAATATTCTTGTAGCGATCATTGGATCTGTTTTATGATAATTCCCAAAAATGGGTAATTTCTAGTACTGGACAGTCTTGACTACGACAAGAAGTTGTACAATAATATTGTGGAAGTCATAGATAGGTAACAAATTAGTCTATGTGTATATGGTTTGATAATGTTAATATCATCTAATGAGGCTTTTGTCGACCGTTTAGTACTTACGAGAAATATGTCATAGCGGGAGGGAAATGTCATCCAAAATGGAAAAAGAAGATATACTTCCGTCATAAGTTTTGGGTCAGATTTATATACATCACATACATGTCTTTATCATAGTATCCATCTTATAAAGTGTAACTAACTTGTGTTCTCTACTGCATAGTGCTATAAGCAACAAAAAGGTAGTGTGCATTGTGGCTACTACACGTGTGTGTTCATGTCTAGCTCTTCATCTTACCTAGATCATATCGTTGAGGAGTCTGATGAAGTGGTAAGTTGATTTTGTTTATGTCCATTTTACTTTACTCAAATAGTGAATTTTAAAGATCTTATATTAACATACTCTACTCATGTGATACAGAGAGCCATAAGGGAAAAGGCACAATGGGATGCAAATATGAAGAGGAATGACGAGATCAGAAAGGGTATGCTTCCTCAAGAACACATTCATTTGAGTACAAATAACATGTATTGCATTGTAGCTTCACTTTGTCGTTTTCTTTTGAGAGAGGTAATTAGTCCAGAAGGGAAGTGTTTTGATTCAAATGGTGATCTAGCAACAAACCATAGGCCCCTTTGTGAGTGGGCTAGTTCAAGAGCATCATATGAACTCAATGTGTCGAAGAAAGATGATGATTATGCATTAGGGTTCATATAAGACATTTTGTAATCTCCATTGAACATTTTGCCATTGAACATTTTGATGACAATGTTGTATATATTCTGTGATGAGATGTAAATATTTGTGATGAGATGTTGTAAATATCTGTGATGAGATGTTGTAAATTTCTATGTATGCAGAATCTGTGATTTCTTTATATTTGCTAAATTTTATTTTATTTTTTAGAAAATAACAAGTAGCGGCGGTTGATGTTGTCAACCACCGCTACTAATAGCCAACAATAGCGGCGGCTGGTGGTGTCAACCACCGCTACTAATAGCCAACAATAGCGGCGGCTGGTGGTGTCACCCACCGCTACTAATGGCAGACAATAGCGGCGGTTGACATCTTCATCTACCACTAATAATGTGTCTGTAGCAGTGGTTTATTTGGGCGATAGACCATCCATCGCTACAAACGCCTATTTGTAGCTGCATTTACGTAGTGGCGGGGTGGCCTGCCCGTTGCTACAGGCCCTTTCCAACCGCCGTTACAGTGCCTTTTTGCTGTAGTGCTTCTTGCTCACCAATGCCGCGCGCGCTCCCTTCACTAGGTCGCCATTGTTGTTGCCACGCGCTGCTCTCTTCTCTGCAGCGCTCGCTCACCATGCACGCCGCCATGGATGCCATGCAGAAGATTGAGAATGTGGCAGCCGTGAAGATCAACGTTGCGTCAGAGAATGGTGTTGCGCTCGTCGTTCCCAAATCCGACGAAGAAGATGAAGAGGATGTTGTGCTCATGAACCAACGGCATTACTTCCAAGAAAAACCTCCTAGGCATGTAGTCATGCAAGTCAAAAAATTATTAACCAAAATACAGGAAGGTTTTCATTTGCATGTGCTTAACTTACCAATTTACCATCAAGGTTCTGTTGCAAGTCCATATTAAGAGCATCTCCAAGAGACTCTGTAAACCTGAGATACTAGTTAAATTTATGAAAAAAGAAGGAAAAATGCAATCCAACAGACTCTATAAAGGACTCGATAAAAAGCTACGCTCTACATCCATCCTCCCCCGCTAGGCATTTTTGCCCAGTCCAAAGCGCTCGGCATCCCGCCTCAATCGCACACACGCGCCCCTTTCCCGCGGCAATTTTCCCCTCCCATGCAACCTTGCTCCCTTTGCGTGCGCTATTTTACAGTTGCTTCACCGCTGTCGTAGTTAGCCGGCTTCTTCCTCCGAGTCGAATCATCGATTGGCTCCAAATCGGCACCGCCTATGTGGGACATATGTACCCGGGATACCTAACCACTCGGATATATGGCCAAATAGGCTAGGGGCTCGGTTATGATGTATTTGGCCCAGGAGATATTTATTTAAATATTTGTTTGAGTAAGCAGCAAGTTAGGTTAGCAGATATGTTGGATAGATAGGATCTGTTGTAACCAACTAAAGGATTACCATGTACACCTCTGCCCTTTGAATATATATGGGGGGCAGAGGGCCTTCGGCAAGACACAGACTCGTATTGGAACCCTAATTCAAGTGTGAACCCTAGTAATACGGAAACACCAAACAAGACGTAGGGTTGTTATCCTCCGGAAGGCCCGAACCTGTATAAACCCTATGTCCTATGTCCATTGATCTTTCATACTCATACGGATACCTAGATCTACTATCGAGAATATCTCTCGATAGTTGGCGTGCCAGGAAGGGGCTGTGTTGAGTCCTACTCCATTGAAATCGATGGCTTTCGTCGACATCAATTTCCGCCTGGGAGATACGATCCGCTATGGCACCATCAGCTTCGTGCCGATCTAAGAGGGGACCTCATCAAGCAAGATCAGGCGACCTTCCCGGTGGTCGTCGCTCCTTCAGATCCAAGCGTCAGCAAGGCTTTGATGGCCGATCGGATTTACCCCACCGATTAGTTCCCACTCGGCCTCAGCAACGCGGTGATGGTTCTCCAGAAGGAAACCCTTCCGAGCCCTTGCTCAACGTTGCTCACAACAAACCAATCGGCAACCCTGGCCGACTTAGACCTCATTGCGGTCGATCTCCCGGCTTTTCATATGGATCAGTCGGATAAAGATCCCAATTTTTTCTATGAACCGAGATTCATAGCAACAATCGGCCTTGAAAGTGAGTCAGTTCTGGACTTGATTGAAGGACCGAGTGATTCGGAAAGTTGCTCATCGGATTATCGCAAGGTGTTCATGGTGGCACCTGCCGCCCAAGGAGGCACTGATGGAGAAACATCGGCGGTAGCCGCCACGCGGACAAACGCACAGCACCACGATGCACAGGAAACTGACTTCGAGGATGATGACCCAGACACTGCCACTCCCCCGCTCTGATGATCGGATGTTCGGTAGGGCTCCTGGGTTGTGCAGAATCTGGACATGGGCGACGTCACCTTAAAATTCGATAGCGAAGACATCTTCAAAACTCCACAGCATAACATCACGGCTGCGGCGGCCCTCTTGAGCTCACTAGAGCCGTTGCTCCAAGTCACCCTAGAGTTAACCTTCAGGTCAATCAGTTAAAAGCGCACATCAGGGCCACGGCTGTACTAGAGATGTATGCGGCACAATCAACACCGAGTAAGACAATATCTGGGGCTACCAGTTCAGTCCCCAGCCAGGAAAGAAGGGACCGACAGAGCACCAACTGGCAGGCAACCCCATCGACCGCATCATGGCGAAGGCCCATTGTAGACTACCATGATCGGCATCCGGACAATGACCTACGTGATGGTATACCGCCACGCGATGCGTGGGTTTGATTGGACAATAGATACCAAGAGAGGGATGATACGGCCTGCCGAGAATACGAAGATGAACGACGCCGTCACGGTTTCATTAACGATTGGTACTACGAGCGCAACAACAGGAGAGAGACGCCCAGAGACAATCGATACCACAATCGATGGGATGAGGGTCGTCGCGAGGACAGAGCCCACCGAGAAGCTGGTCGCGAGCGGGAATGGACCCCCATCTACGAAGACTACGGCAACGAAGCTGGCATTCGGGCCTTTACTTGGGAGCTTCGGACTGTGAGTTGGCCGGCCAGTTTTAAACCAGTCAGCATTGAGAAGTATGACGGCAAGACGGACCCGCGTGACTGGCTTCGTGTCTATTCAACCGCCATACGAGTACTCGGTGGTGATAGTTTTGTCATGGAAAATTGTTTGCATGTATGTCTGGCCCCAGCAGCCAGAACTTGGCTCACCAATCTGCCTAACAATTCCATCAGTTATTGGGCAGAGCTTTGCCGGCAGTTTATTGCCAACTTCCAAGCCACCTTCGACAGGCCGGGGAATCACAGGGAACTCGCCTGGATCAAGCAGCGGGACCGGGAGCCATTGTGAGAGTACATCCAGTGCTTCTGCCAAGTGAAAAATACCATCCCCAACATCTCGGACGGTCAAGTCACTGCCGCCTTTCAGGGTGGACTTTGCGACGATGACTTGATCAAGAAGATCGGAAGATAAGAGGCCGCTAGAAGATTGTCGGCCAAAGAGCTCTTCACTATGGCTGACAAATACGCTGCTAGTAACTCGGCCCTCTTCCAAGTTCATTAGTACATGGAAGAGGCACCTTGGAACCGTAATCAGTCGAGCCCGTCTAACTACAGCAAAGATGATGACAAGAAGCGCAAGCCGGATCGGACAGTGGCCACCACGGAGCACCCCAACCGGAAGAAACAGGTCACTCAGGATGACTTCGACAAAATGCTTGATGGCCCTTGCTTGCTACATGACAGCACGCACAAAGCGAGGGAGTGCTTCAAGCTAAAAAATCTTGCATATCATGCTCTGAAAGTCTGCAAGGACCGCCTGTGGATTCCCAAGGGCAGAAGAAAGGATGCGGATAAGGACAACCAAGATAAGGACAAGGAGGAATTCCACGTTCCCGAGCACGAAGTCAACTACATCTGTGGTAGGTCAACAACAGATTCGAAGTGCCAACAGAAGATCCTATATAGAGAGGTCCACTCGGTCTCACCAGTGGTACCTCATTATCTACGTTGGTCTGAGGTCCCGATTACTTTCGATCACTCAGACCACCCGGATCACATCCTAGGCCTGGGAAATACCCTTTGGTACTAACGCCGACTGTTAACTGAGTACGGTTAAATAGGGTACAGGTGGACGGAGGTAGCAGTCTGGACATCCTCTTTGTAAAGACTTTCAAAGAGCTCGGCATACCTCTAGCTAACCTCAAGTCAAGCCGTTCACCGTTTCACGGCGTGATCCCCGGCATGCAGACAGTTCCCCTGGGGCAAATTACTCTGCCAGTGACGTTCGGCACTCGGGAGAACTACAGGACGGAGCATATCACCTTCAAGGTTGCAGACCTGGATTCTACATATCACGCAATCATAGGTCGGCCAGCCATTGCCAAGTTTATGGCCATACCTCATTATCCATATATGATAATGAAGCTGCCGGGACCAAATGGAGTTATTTCACTTTGCTCGGATGTTCGAACCTCGTATGACTGTGACAATGGGAGTTGCGAGCTGACGGAAAAGAAGGTGGCGGCATCAGAACTGGCCGAGTTGAAGGTAGCAATCGCTACAACGGAGGAGGCCATGCTCGACTCACCCGCCAAGAAGACGCTAAAGGCCATGGTATAGGCGGATGCCGTGGACTCCAAGAAGATTCACCTAGATGATAGCGATGTATCCAAGACCACCAATATTGGGGTCAATTTAGGTGATAAATAAGAAAGCGCGCTCATCCTTTTTCTTAGAAATAATAAAGACATATTCGCATGGAAACTCTTTGATATGCCAGGTGTTCCAAGGGAAAAGGCTGAGCACAAACTTCACATTCGAGAAAATGCCAGGCCTGTACGGCAGCGACTTAGACAATTCTCACAAGACTGAAAGGATGCGATAAGAAAAGAAATCGACCGACTACTGGCAGCCGGTTTTATCAAAGAAGTCTTTCACCCCAACTGATTAGCCAACCCAGTCCTGGTGCAAAAGAAGAATAAGAAGTGACGAATGTGTGTGGATTATATCGGCCTTAACCAAGCCTGCCCCAAAGATCCATTCACCCTCCCACGCATTGATCAGGTGGTTGATTCAATGGCTGAATGTGCCTTATTATGCTTCTTAGATGCCTACTCATAGTACAATCAGATTCCCTTAAATCAATCCGACCAGTTTAAAACTTCGTTCATCATGCCACTCGGGGCTTTTTGTTACACAACAATGCCCTTTGGTCTAAAAAACACTGGCGCCACCTACCAGTGAACCATGCAACGATGCCAGGATAGCCAGATAGGGAGAAATATCGAAGCTTACATGGAAGATGTGGTGGTCAAAAGTCAGCTCTCTTCCGACTTGATATCCGACTTAGACAAAACATTCGGCAACCGTCACAAATATAATATGAAGCTTAATCCAGAAAAATGCATTTTTGGCATACCATTGGGAAAATTACTCGTTTTTTCGGTGTCGCATCGAGGGATCAAAGCAAATCCAGAAAAAGTGAATGCCATATTACGAATGGGACCCCCACATTTGCAAAAGGACATTGAGAAGCTAACCGGCTGCATGGCAGCACTCAGTCGGTTCGTGTCACGGCTTGGCATCCGTGGACTACCTTTCTTCCAGCTACTCAAGAAACAAGAATCATTCGTTTGGAATGATGACGCACAAAAGGCTTTGGACGATTTCAAGGCTTATATTAGTGGTCCTTTGGTGCTAACCCCACCAGAGCCAAAGGAAACTTTATAGCTGTAAATCTCCACAACCATACACGTGGTCAGCACGGTGCTGATGGTGGAGCGGGCGAAAGATGGCAAGGCTCAAAAGGTGCAATGGTCGGTTTATTTCGTCAGCGAAGTCCTATCAGATTCGAATGTACGATATTTTTAGCTTTAAAAGTTAGTTTATGCTCTACAGATGACATCGCGGAAGTTGAAGCATTACATTGAGGATCATCCAATTGAGATCCATACATCATTCGGGTTGGGCGAGTTGCTCCACAACCGCGAAGCAACGGGAAAAATAGCCAAGTGGGCTGTCGAGCTTGGATCATACGACATCACTTTCAAACCTCACGACGCGATCAAAGGTCAGGCATTGTCTGATTTCATTGCCGAGTGGACAGAATGCGAATTACCACCCACCCCACAAGAAGTAAGCTATTGGACAATGGTGTTTGACGGTTCCTTACAATTGGAAGGTGCCAGAGCAGGGGTCGTGTATGAAGCCTTCACTATGGAAAAATTGATTTTTGTTGAGTGTTTCATTCGTTGCCGAGTGTTTATTTTCATTTATAAAACACTCGGCAAAAGGGAAACACTCGGCAAAAAATGCTTTTGCCGAGTGTCAATGAAAATACACTCGGCAAAGAAAATGCTTTGCCGAGTGTTTTCCTTGACACTTGGCAAAGAAAATGTTGTGTCACTCGGTGTCTAAAGGTTAAGCGTCTCCGGCGACCCGACACTTGTAATCAATCAAGTCACAAAGGAGTGGTGTTGTTCTCACAAGAGCATGATAGCCTACTGCACTGAAGTTTGGAAGCTAGAAGACACATTTGATGGCATCGAGTACAAGCATGTCCTCCGTAACTATAAGGAAGAGGCAGACAAACTGGCCAAGATTGGGTCCACTAGATCCAAAATACCTGTTGGAGTATTCCTCGATGATTTACACAAGCCATCTGTACTACCCCAACAAACTGTGGTGCAGTCGGTACCAATAGAAGGAGCAACACCTCAAGTAGCTATCATCCAAGTAGATTGGCATGCTACCTTCATCGAGTATTTGGACCGTGGCACGTTGCCGACTGACAAAGAAGAAGCCCTCCGTGTCATTCGTAAGTCTAGATCCTACTGTATAGTCAATCATCTTTTGTACAAGCAAAGTCCACATGGGACCCTGATGAAATGCCTGTCACAAGATGAGGGCATAGCTATATTGGGGGAAATTGATGCTGGCATATGCGGGAATCACGCAGGCCCATCTACGATCGCGACCAAAGGGATGAGGCAAGGATTTTATTGGCCAACTGCTTGCGCAGATGCTAAGGATATCGTCCAGAAATGCGAAGGCTGTCAGTTCTTCGCCCGTCAGATGCATGTACCCACCACAGAGCTTCAAAACATTCCTATAACTTGGCCGTTTTCAGTATGGGGTTTGGATATCGTTGGACCCTTCATGAAGGCTCAAGGTGGTTTCACTCACCTCTTCGTGGTGGTGGACAAATTTTCTAAATGGATTGAAGCAAAATCAGTCGGCAAGATTTCGGTGAAGAAGGCCATCGACTTCATGACTGACATAGTCACTGTTGGTCATTACTACGCACCCACTTACCGCAAGAGGACGGTGTACATTGTAGCACTTTTTCATCTAACAAATCAATCCTAGCATAAAGTACGGTGTTTAGAGTTTACTATTTCAAATCCACAGGGATCAGCAAGAGAACGGTGTTTAGAGTTTACTATTTCATCTAACAAATCAATCCTAGCATAAAGTACATATTGCACATATGTGAGCATGAAAAAGAAGTGAAAATTGAGCCGATCGGCGCGAAGGCTTACCTGGGCCAAAGTGCGCCTGATGCTTTGTTAGCCAAGACTTGTGGGAGTAGGAGCATACACATCGACCAAGGACTATCACCTGGAGATAGCCTATATGCATCTAGCGGTCGGAGAAAGGCTGTGCCAATCGGCGCAAGTGGTGTGCCGATCGGCACTGAAGCAATAGTCGTTATCATGTTAATCCTAGCTTACTTGGCACTTTAAACAATCGATAAACATCGAAGATGAGCAAAACCACCCGCCTTTCTGAGCGGCTCCCGATTTATCGCTGCCGAGAGGAAACTCTTAATCGCGCGAGTATCTTAACCCTACTTGACTATCTAAAAGTGTTGCACAAGCTTAGATCTGTCACAACTAAACCACACCCTAGCATCATCAAGCAATCATGATTTATACAAGATCCGAATACTAGCCTAATCACCACGATTTTGAGAGCATCTAAATAATTAGGCTAGAACTAAGCAATTGAATAAGCACATGTAAGATCAATCAATCCAGACAAACACAAATTACAGCCAAGGATAGAATCAAGATAGATAACATGAATTGATAACTGTACTAATATTCATCACCATCAAGGACATGCCGATCGACTTAACTGGTGCGCCGATCGGCGCCGCCTTGATGCACCATTGACGAGTCCTAAGATACATGGCTCTACTTCTCCTAGTTCCGGTGTAGCCACCACGCATTGTCCCTACCCGATTAGACTATATCGCTTCAATTTGGTGGCTCTTGAACTCTGGCGGCCTCCTAGCGATGTGCAGCGACTCCCATAGCCTAACTCTCCCACTTCTCCTTCATCCCCTCTGGCCTTGGACATCATATGGGTGTTTATATAGCCTTTGGTCACATCCTCCCTTGCTTGGCCTCCAAGTTTAGCTCATAAATATTGAATCCAAGTCGGTTTCGTACCTTCCATAAACAATATTAACTTACTTTAATCATAACCGATGTTTCCATAGTCCAAATGAAGCAAGCCTGGACCCTGTCTCGTAGCTCTTGAAATGATCTACATCTTTGGTATTATTTAGATCCTCAGATTCAGATATTTAGATACCCAAAATTGCAATGCCAAAATATCTGTCCTGATTCGGATTCCTCTGCGCAACCTGCCTTGTAGGGCCCATATCTCCCAGCTCCGGAGTCCAATAAATGCAAATCATATATGTTTCAGAAAGCTCTCGACGAGGTATTCAACTTTGGTATTCTGAGGTTGCCTATTTGACCATGGCTTGGGCTCCCAAATCGTGTGACAATACTGTGTTGTTTCTATACTTCGTGAATTTAACTTTCCTTCCGGATAAATCTTCTAGAAATCCTTAGGCATTGGGCCTCGACCTTGGGCTTGCACATTAGATCTCATGGACGTCTAGGTGTGTCTTGTAAGCTTCATGGTCTAGTGGGAAGCAATCCTTGTATGACAAGTCGGGCTTGATATCGATACTTCTCATATAAGAGCCGTTTTATCGTCCTTTTACTTGTTTTTGTAATAAAGCACTAAAACAACACTACATGTGGAAATCATAAATATTAGAGGTAAAACACATGATTATAATGAGAATATGGTATGATAATGGTGGTTATTGGCATATAAAACGAGTACTTACGAACCACCAACAGCTTCCCCATGCTCAAACCTTTGCTCGTCCTCGAGCAAATAAATTACCCTTAATGAGAGATTAGCGTTGCAATCATGTTATCTTCACTTGCATTCTTCAAGGCTTACGCATATCCAATCCGCTTTAAGAGTGTAGTACAAAACATTTTATATTGCACCAATTCTACTACTCAAAGATACAAGTGGGGAACATATTATCATTAAGAACCGACCACAATGATCAAATAAAGTAGCTTCAACTCTCAAATTAGATTACTCCTCAAACTAGGCCTTAGATGATAAAGTTTTTCCAAATATTCAGTCTCATTATCCAAACAAATGCTCTCTTGCAAAGAATCAAGGCAACACTCATCTTACAAATCTCACAATGAGAAACCATGTGGATATGTGCCATGGTTTGCTATATTTGTGATGAGTAATTGTTTTGAGCGAATTTGGTGTTTGAGTTGAAATACGGGAATCCAGGGATTGCATGGGTTCACATATCATGGTTATAACTAACCAGAGTTGGTGGAGATATTGGTGATATTGCAGGAGATGGAAAATGTGTTTGCTTGTCTCATGATGTGTAGGTCACTGGAGTCGACTTGGCGGTCAACGGCGAGAGGATCGGGCACAAGTAGGGGACTTGGGGCCAGACGATCGGGATGCCGGGTGAAGTCAAGGGTGATCCACACCGTACATATGGAGAGGAAAAGAAGCATGGACGGTTTCATGGTTGAGCCTCAAAACCGTGGTGGTGATGAAGATGGCGTGTTGACCAAGTCAAGGCGAATAGGATGCTGGTTCAAGTGACAAGGGGGGCCGATGGACAGGGACTGGGAGAGACTTGCCGGTGATCAGGATCGTGGGACAAGGTGACATGCGTCGACATCGAGAAGTCACGCTTTGAGAAGCGTGCAAGGTAGTTTCCCGGTTTGGGCCTCAAAACCGGTGGCGGTGATTGGTGGTGCACGTGGCACCATCATGGAGCTTGTTTCATGATGAAGCAAAGATGTGAAGCGTCCGATAGCCTTCGTGCGATGAGGAAAAAGATGGACAGTTATGCCCCCAGTGGTAGGTGGGTGTGTTATGTAGGTCAAGGGTAGAGTGGTCATGTGGACAAAAGACCCTAGGCCTATATAAGGAGAGGTGTGGCTAGTGGGAGAGGTGCCTCTCTTCCCATTAGCCTTGTGTTAGGACTTTATTCAAAGTGCTAGGAGAGAACTTCATGTTTTAGAGGAGAGGAAAGGGTGTGTTAGAGACATCTCTTGCTCTTCCAAATAGTGGGAGGAAGAGGGTGACTTCCTAGCCTTGTTCCTATGGATCTTTGACCGAATCAATAGCTCTAGCATCTTTGATTTGAAGGATTTCTCAAGTTTTTCCTTTTTGGTGTTCTTGGTACAAGATCTGAAATTCGTGATGATTTCTTGAGCCAATTGAGATGATTTTCTAGGATTCGGGTCGTGATTTATTGGTCCAAAAATCACATTATTTGGAGTTTTTTTGGTTAGGTTTTGGAGAAGATTTGACAAATTCCCGAAGGTTTTTTTGCTCTGTCGGGGGTCGACCGGTACTGCCGATGACCAGGACCGGCACTACCGATTCGTCTTGTCTATAAATTCCAGAGAGTCTGTATCTCACATCGGCACTACCGATGGGCGTGACCGGTACTGCCGATGGCTGTGGTTGGCACTGCTGATGAGAGTCTAGAATTGATCTGTTTTGAGTACTTCTTGTTCCTTTTTGTTTCCGCTGTGTTTTTTTGCAGTGGTTGATCACTCCTAGGGCTAGTACACCACTAGTTGGTGTGTGTAGTCTTGGTGATCGGATTGGAGGTTGGCTTGGGTTATTTTTAGGATAGAGGCCAAGTTCTCTTGGAGAATTTTGATGGGCTCCCATTCACCCCCCCTCTGGTCGTCTTCTCGGTTCTTCACACAAACCAAACAAATAGAAGTGATCCTATATATAATTTTTTGGTGAAAGGCGTTATGTGTAGCTTGGTAGGAAAACAACTAGCAACAATATAACTGTTTGATGGTATTTTGTCACAAGTCCAAGTTGTATACATGAAGCAAACAAAAACGGAGTCCCTGCCATCTCATGTACGTGTGCAAATATGCAAGCTATATGCATGTGCGTATAAGAGGAAGACTCTATCACTAGGCGCATGTACGTGGTGACCACGAAAGAAGATTAAACGGATAACCTTGCCGTATACTCACCATGTACGCAGAGTCGCAGACTTCTCGCGCAAGCCATGATCACGAACCAGCTAAACCGCGTAGAGGGCCAGCTATACGTATTAGCTCCACAGCCTAGAGAAACAAATACGAGAATCATTGCTGGTGTACGCAGCGCGGAGTCCTTATCTCTCGTGCGTGCAAAATCTCACGTAAACTTTATCTCCGAGTAAGAGGATAACGCTGCAGCCCGCGTATCTCGCATGCACGCAACAACCGGTTGGCGACGCATGCAGGCGTATCTCCCCTGGCTCTCTACCCCAATCCCTGCCTATAAAAGCAAACCAAGTCCAGACGTGAAAGGGGGACGGAGGGAGGAGAAGGAGGGACATGGCGAGGAGCCATGCCATGAAGATGACCCGGAGACGCCACCAACGCAATGGCGACCCTGATGTCGCAGCGCTATTCTTCTCCACCTCCAAGGCCATGAAGATCAACTGGAGACACCACAAACTCTATGGCGGCCATGATTCCGTGGCGCCATATTCTTCTCCACCTTGAGGGCCAAAAAGATCAACAAGGAGTTGGCCCTGCTGATGCTGGTCCTCGCGCTTCTGCCGGAAAGAAGAGATCAAGTCTCGGCTGCCTTGATGAAGCGGCGCCTTGCTCCATCTAATGGAGATCTACACGGAGCCACTGCACGGCCGGGACTGTTTGCTAGATTTATTAATCTAGCTTTGATCAGAGGTGGAGACAGGCCGAGACCCTGGCGGATGCACCCTGAAGCTATGCAGGGCATGGATGAAGCGATGTTCTTCTTCTCCATCTTGAAGGCCAGGGGAGATTGGAGAGTAGACGATGGCGCTCTTTCTTCTCCACGCAGATGATGAACGGGCTGCTGTGATGGGCCCCTTGGTGGCTACAACATGACGGCGCCCTCCCTCGGAGAAGAGATCGAGCGAAGACCGACGTCCGACCACCATGTAATGCAGCGGCATCCTTCTTCTCCACCAACCTAGCGGTCACGACGCAATGGCGCTCGGCGCCCTTCCTCTTCTCCAATCTGCAAGGCCATGGAGGTCAGAGAGGAGCCATGCGATGGACGACCGACACCCCGGCTGCAGTGACGTCGCAGCGGTGCCTTCTTCTCCAACAACCTAAAGGGCGTGAAAATCCACAGAAGAAGTTGATCAATAGCTTGGCGGCCGTGACGCGACGACACACTTCTCCATCTGCAACGCTGTGGAGGTCAGGTCAGACAACATACCGGCGGCCGCTCTATTGCGGCGTCCTTCTTTCTCCAACTCGAAGCCAGGCAACGAACAAGAGAAGACCGGCGGCCGCGATGCAATGGCGTTCTTCTCCGTCTTGAAGGCCCAGGCATGCATATGACATCACGACAGACATGAAGATGATGCTAAAGCACAACTCCTCTTCCCGGAGATACTGTAGATGATTCTCATGCGCCCATGCTTGCCAGCCAGAAGATGGCGACCCTGTGGCCGTGACATGGCAATGGAGATCAAGCCAGATGGACGGCTGGACGACCACTACGGGAGGAGCCGACGTCCTCGTGTGGGCTTGGCCAGATGACGAGAGACGATCCCGGCGGCCACCACGCGGTGGCGCCCTTGCCATTACCAAAGGCCAAACTGATACGAGGAGCCGGAGCCGACACCTTTGTTTATGTCCCTCACGCACAATTTGCTTGCTCGTTGTATTTAGCTGTTTGCATTGTTAATTGAATTATATCTATTATCTATCCCATGTATCTTTGTCTCATGCAAGCCAGCGGGAGGCCATTGTATTGGCTCCTATCATGTAGGCGTGCGGCAAGGAGGATCGTAGTACTGAGCTACTGTATGCCTCTATCATCAAGACGTCGCTAAGAAGATGTGCCATGCACGTACAACCAAGTGTTTGCGTGCTCCTCCTGAAGATTGACACGGATACGCGACTCGGATCGTGGTGGAGGCGCCAGTGGCATTTGCTTCTATGCCGCCGATGATGATGCGCTCTAGCGTGACAACCAGTCAAGTCACCAAGCACAAGACGACGCCGGACTCACTAAGGCTCTCGCCGAGCTGCTGTTAAGACCAGGAAGACATGCTGAGGTTAAAGACGAGCTGTTGTCTCTCATGCCGAGAAGCTACGCTGCCCGTGCGACCTGATGAAGATCGCCGTCAAGTTGATGGCCTGGGTCATGATGAAGATGAAGATCTACGCTGATCCGATGGCTTGAGTCGTGGCACTCACTCATGGAGGCGCCTGCGGCGTACACCTCCATGCTGCACGGGATGAAGCGCTCCAAGCATCAAGTCTTATCGAGACACGTCGGCCAATCTCGAAGCCATCACCAAGCAGAAGACAACGCCATGGAGGTCATCTTCAAGACATCCCTGAAGACTCGCTGCTGCCCAAGTTGAAGTAGCAAAAGCCATAGAAGACGGCGGCAAGCAACAAGCAATGGCGTACATTGCCGAAGACGAAAACCAAGGGCGAGATGCTGCCACCAGAAGAGGAGCCCCTGCTGGCGTTGCTGGGAAGGCGAAGTGCTGAGCCGATCCGACGTCACTTTATGTTCAAGCTTACGTGTGGATGACATTATCAAGTGTACATGCGTGTGTGCATGTACACACGTTTTGTACGCTGCTGACATAACAAGCTACTAGGAGGTGCCAAGCAATGCATCAACGCGAGTGTGCGCATGGACGTTCTACCCGGCGCGTGTTCCTTTGAATATCTCTCTCTGCCGAGTCGCCATATCGGACAAGCCAAACATCCCCGTGCATGTTTCTCTACAACAACCATACCTACACCGTGTCCTACGTGACTGATGAGGCCGGGCGGGCGCTGCCGACGTGAAGGCCGAGCTACAACCGGCTCATGGACCGACGAGGCCATGGATGACGCCGACACCCTATCTACACCATCATCAACACACATGCATCGAGAACGTGAAGCAAAGACCGAAGATGACAACTACGCGCAGCTTAATCGGAGGTTCCCGAGCGAGCTCGACTCGCCGGGGTAATTAACTAGGAGCTTTTCGAAGCCCTAGGAATCAAGAAGACCACGTCGCATGAGTGAGATGGCCGCCATCCGGCTATGGAGCGCACACACATATGGAGACTATATTTGTATTTGTATTATCAAATATAAATAAATATATGTTTCCTTCCTTTATTTTTTGTGTACTTAGTACACTGGCATGCCCGCATTTATTTTATCCTTCCCCGCGGCAGTGTCAGGGAGGTCCGCCTAGTCGGCGTGATTTTTCTACCCGAACAGTAACTCACAGTATTGTCATATCAAGAGATAGTTCTAATTGATTTTACTTGCGACTTGTCTAAAAGGCCATTGGAAAATATTGTGAAGAAGAGGAAAAACACACGCTTTTAGAAAGGTGGACATGTGCAAAAGATAAAGAGTGATCTCAAGACACAAATGAAGCTCTCGAAATCGGATTGCACATGGTTGGAGTGATAGAGTTTCAGCCAATTGAATGCACTTACTTGAAGAATAATGGTTTATGCACAAATCTCCTCTCTTGCAACTTGATTGAACATTCTTGATCTTCCATCAACAATTTTTTTTAAGTCCATTAGCTAGTCTTCGGAATGATGAACGACGTCCATCCCCCATGCTTAAATGTTGCTCGTCCTCAAGCAAAGGGAGTGGAAAAAGAAGAGCACTAGCTGAATCCATTATTCCTTTTCTTTGATCATCTGAAACACTTATAATTGCTTTCTGGAGATAACAGAGCGCTTCCTGAATTTTTGAGTCCTTGTGCTGATCGGCGCACTTCTGATTTCACCTTGTCTTCTCTTTGTATTGCTCTTTTGCACTTCAGAGAGTCTTTAGAGGTGTTTATTGATAAAAAATCTTCGTCTTCAGCAAGAGGTCTTGGTAGTTTGTGCATAAAACCATAGAAATAGTGCAACGGCTTGACGAGAAACTCATATCATAGGTTGTGGATAAGGAGAGGACACCACTAAAAGAAATATAGGTTTACAGGTTGGAATATTCAGCGAGCATTGCTAAATATGAAAGGGCTAGCAAACAAGTGATAGTTACGCAAATAAAATGGCCAACTTCTAAGTCTCATACCAAAAGAACTCAAACTTAAAACAACTCACCAAATTACATGTTGCAATCTACAGGTTTATCATATAAGTGTAGCATATTTGGCTTTGGTAGGTATGATCAATGCAAGAGGGCAAAATTTGCAAGGTTTAGAGACAACATGTAACAATTTTCCAAAAATTATTAAGTACACTAGCTATGTTGGAGTTTTCTTCTTAGAGAGCAATGCATATTGTCATGAAGAACAATTCAACCATATAGGGTCTTTATCAAAACATCTATCAACAAATACCACCACTAAAGCAAATAGAGTTCATAGAATTGGTACTTAGTTGAAAATTCAGCGATGGACAATTATGTGCAATGAATCATGCAACTTCCAATAACAATAGCAACTTTTATCATATCTCTAGCAAAGATCCTCATCATAATTATGCATTTATTCAGCGTCAAAGCATTATGCGATGATGGTGATGATACAGGCAAGCTCCCTTAGATAAATTAATGACATTTGGTCATCCTAAGGTAGCTATTAGGGATATGTCATTGTCCATTCTATGATCTAAGTGATAAATTACAAATAACCTTTTGCATGAACAAAACGAGAAGGGTATCACAAAAGAAAAAGAGAGAGAAGACCCAAGTCGAAAGCGGACGACATTTGCAGGTTTGAGAAGAAAATAAGATTAGGGGAAGTGAAGAATCAAAGAGATGTTATCGTATTTCAATCAATTGAAGTGCAACATGTGCCTCCCCCATCTTAAAATCTTGCTAGATTGCATGAGAGAAGAGGGATAGCAGGGGCAGCGAGGGAGCGCCAATCGGCACAAGGTTGCGCCGATCAGCGCAGACAGTTGTGCCTCTCGTCACCTCCATCTCCTGCCTTGATGTGCTGTCCCAATGCTTCCTCTTGTATATGCGGCTGTTGTCACCTTGTTTCCTTCTACTTTCCTCGTTTGAGAGTACCATCTAGCAACAACCTCAAGAGTTCAACTTGTGGCATTTTAATTCTAGTAGCAAAAAGAAAACAAAATCCTAATGGGTGTACGTGTGTGCACAAGTGTGAATGCATGGAGTTAATATCATAATGTTAGCAAAGAAACAAGACTATAACAATGTTGTTCCACAATTTCATCTAAACGTCACGTTCACATAAAATTGCTAAATGAATGTGTCATCTACACAATTCTGGGATCAAAATTCATCATTTAGTCTTGAAGCAAAGCAAACAAGCACGTTAGCAACAAAGGTTAGCGGCGTGGAAGCTAAACAAGAACAATGTTTACACCTAGCTTTGAGTACCATGGTTACAACTAGATTGCTAGCAATCTAAACAAAATTCGTTAACAACCAAAGTCTAAACACCATGTTTATATGACTTAGCTATAGTAGAACCCCGCTGGACTAGAGAGATAGCGCTTTGAAAAATATTAGCAACCAACCAATGCAAATGATGCAAAACAAAGCAAGGCAAATAAACTATCCAATGTTATTCAACAACTAAGCATAAACACCACGTCTACACCTAAATTTGCTAAAGATATTGTGCGCAAGCCAATTAAGTGCTCGTTATCAAGTTCAAACCAAGCCATTATGAGTGAAAAGTGAATATGATCATGCAAAGATAGAGGTTTGGGCGAATCAAAACAAAAACATGTTAGGTGGCAATAAAGGAATGCTTAGAAAAGAATTTGGGTGTTGCGCCGAACGGTAGTGTGCGTGCGCCGATCGGCGCAGTAGGAATTGGCTCCGGAATGAGATGAAAAATGAAGGGTGGGAGGCTTAGGTGGCTGAAGTTAGATGGTTAAATGCATGCAGGCGAAAACATTATGCAAAAACAAAAATAACAAAGCAAGTCCTCACAAATTATGTATGTAGTGGATGATTTTTGCAAACAAAACACAAAAGGATGGTGATGGAGGTCTAAAAATAAAAATTTAATCTAGAACTAATTTGCCACAAGCGAATCAATTAAGTTGGGTTTTTCTCACACAACAAAACTCTAGGTTGCCCTAGTAGTAGCACTAATCAATCCAAACAAAACAAAAAAAAACACGGGTTGCCTCCCGAAAAGTGCTTCAATTAGAGTCATGTAGCTAGACTTCTTACATACCTTGTTGTCATAAAGCCATGGTTCTTGGTGTAAGATCCAAAGATTTCCATATAGCTTGTACTTATGCAATCTTCATTGTGGTTTGCTCATTGCCCGTCTTTATTGTGTTGCATAATGCTGAATGTGTGTGTATGATATAATGCTCTGGAGTCTTCAATATTGTTCAACTTCCAATCATTTGCTTGTGGGAGAATTGCTCGAGCTATCTGTGTTGTCATTTTCATCTTCACATGGAAAATCTTGATGACTTCATATTTTAAGCATTGGAGCATATGTTGGCTTGTCCTATGACTTGTGAATCTTGATATTTGTTACACCAGCAAGTCTTGATGATGAAGAGTAGATGCAACTTCTCAATTTTTGCACAATGATCCATCAAGTTGATAGTGAAGAAATCCGAAGAAATTTGTTCTCGTTTTTCTAAACCGACGTCTTGTTTCTGACATTGCACCGCGACCAGAAGGAATTGAAGGCTAAAACCTGTGCCATTGCGTTGGGCATCAAATTATCTTTTCAAGCAGTACTCATCCATACAAATCGGACTCCGTATGAGGGAGATATGGCCTTTTTCTAAAGGTATGTTAGGCTGTCTCACAATGAATCCAAATTGAATTCAAACTTTTCAAATATTCAAACTCCATATTTGGAACAACTTGAATCTGTGTCTATAACCAAAAGGAAGTCTTCTAAATGTCTGGAAACCCATAGATCATGTGGATATAGGACTTTAATTACATATTTGGCTCAAACTTTCAATTGTTTGCAACTCTCATAAAATGTGCAACGTCTCGTATTTTGACCATAATTCCTTGTAGGAAACTCTAAATGATGTGAGGTTTAATCCATTGGAGACTAGACTTGATGCTCTTCCATAATATCAAATTTGTTGGTCTTTCAATCCTCTGTAGAATTTTGCACACCTTCTTTTGGTCAGCGGACAGCATATCTGCTCATGATCAAGAATGTATTCATCATGTCTTCATTATTCACAATTGAAATCCTTGATCTTCATGATTCTCTTCTCCCATTATTTGTTGCTGTGAACAAGATAGAATTCTTGCAAAGCATTAGTTGAAAATTTTTTTGACACAAAGAGCATACCTTCTTTTTGAGTGGTGTGGTGCCGATTGGCATGGGTGTTGCACGGATCGGCACAAGCGAGTCTTTCATGAACACGGACTCCGCAGCAGATGGTGGGCCACTAACAAAGTTAGCACCTACTATTGCGGAGCAAGAGAATCAACGAAGAGCGAGGTCGTTGTTGGCACTCTCTAAGTGCCCCTTTTATATGTGAATATAACCCCAATTAGAGCATAATTGATACCAATTTAGGTCATTTACCTGTGATTTTGCCTATATATTTGTATATGCATTATTTTAGAGCTTTATTGTAGAAACAGGTGAAATTGGTGATTAAAGTGATGCTGGAAGAGGATAGGAGTCCAGAAGCGATGAAAAACACTGAAGAAGCCTAGTGTGCCGATCGGCGCAACCCATGCGCCGATCGACGCAAGGGTGTTGTGGCCCACAAAAGTGACCAAGGCCCATTCCACATGCTTTATGGAAGTTTATCTGCGCAAGACGCTTGATGATATTTGCCTAGAAGATTTTTAGAACTTCATGACCTTGACGTACAAGACTTTATCTCGAAGTAAAAGGCCCACATGGCAGCTGTGGAAGATAGAGGAACCGACTCGGAAGAGTAACCAGAGAAGACATGGCTTGCGCCGATCGGCGCAATCCTACGCTGATTGGCGCAACCTCCTTATTTCTTAGAAACCGAGTCCTTTACGAGTAGAACCCTTATATATACTTGTAAACCCCGGCCACAGAAGATAGAAGGCGTCAGAGGGACAACAGATCTATGAGTTAGAGCCACCAGGGTTTGCCCCGTTAGAATAGATCTCTAGTTGAGTTTCAAGAACCATGGGTGTAAGAGTTGATCCGTCAAGGTAGGCCATCTCGGCGATGATGAATCTTACTCTATGTATCTCAAGGATAATCGAATATGTTGATGATGGTTTTGGTAATTTGTCTATCTTGATTCTGTAATCATGCATCATGGTGATCAGGATAATATTCGGACATTGTATTGATTATGGTTGCTTGATGATGCTAGTAGTGTAGTTTAGCGGTGACAGCACTAAACCTGCGCAGCACTACTAGATAGTTGAGTAGGGTAAGGTACTCGCGTGATTAAGGGTTTTCTCTCGGTAGCGATAAATCAGGAGCTGCTCGGAAAGCAGGGTGGTATTATTCATTATAGGTTTTCACTGATCCATGTAATTACCATTATGATGCTATTTGATTAGACTTTCTAGTTATGATCTCACTAGTAGACATTTGGCTACTCACTTAATAGCTTAGGCTTACAAGGTATCTGGCACACTTTGGCTTAGATTCATTCGTGTACCGATTGGCTCAACTCCAGCGCCGATCGGCGCAATCACACATTAGGTAGTGTGCCGATCGGCTCAACCCTGCGCCGATCGACGCAACGACAGATTTACTGTCTGGCGCATCTTTGCGCTGGTCAGTCTCCCCTCATGCCAAACTCAACAGTAGCCTTGACTGGATCTTTTACTGTTAACTTTGTTTAATAATCCCTAAGGTCCCAGTGGATACGATAAACCTTGGAATACTCATTTTAAGGGAAAAAGTGCTACAATGTACACCATCCTCTTGTGGTATATAAGTGGGTGTGTAGTAACGACCAACAAGCCCCTTTCTTTGGCGCCGTTACCGGGGACCATAGCAGGTTTTTAAACATTGATTGATGTATTAGTGTTTAGTCCTTGTGCTTTACTTGTCTCTTTAGTACATATATTCTGTTAAGTGAAACTAATAGGTATGGACGGTCCGAAGTCAAACAAACCCTCTAACTACGCCGATGATCTAGAAAGGCTCTTTCGCAAGAAGAGAACAGTGGAGAAGAAAAGCAAGTCACTTGGAGATTTAGTTGGAGAAGTAGTCTGTGCCAACCCTCAAGTATTATTCACAGTTACAGATCCAGAAGGAGAGGAGATGGTAGAGTTACCCTTGGTTAATCGCTTCAAGGCTCAATTGACTAATGTTGTCAAGATAGATTTCCAAGAAGCTCAAGATCAGAATCCATATCAACTGGAGAGATATGTTGGATTAGTGGCGCAACAACCGTTCACAGGTTCCGAGGATCCCAATCACTATTTGCAACACTTCCTTGAAGTTTGTAGTACATTCAAGATAACAAGATTGACCGGAGATCAAGCACGTGTGCGGCTGTTCCCCTTCTCTCTAGTTGGACGCCCCAAGCAGTGGTACAATGGACTGGAAAATGCAGTAAAAATTGTGTGGGACACTTTAGCAGCTGCATTCTTAGCCAAATACTTCCCTCTTGGTAAGACTCAAGCTCTAAAGAATAAGATTCTTAGATTTATGCAGAATGTTGATGAGAGCATTGGAGAAGCATGGGAAAGATACAGTGAATATACTAATGCATGCCCTCATCATGGTCTAACGGTTGGAGAAGTTGTTGAGAGATTCTACATGGGATTGAATATTCAATCTCGTCAACATTTAGATGCTTCAGCTGCGGGTTCATTCATGTCAAAGACTCCCACCCAAGCTATGGAATTGATCAAGTTGCTAGTTGAAAATTAATCATGGGATAGTGAGAGAAGTTCAAGGAATTTACAACCTTCAAAAGGAGTGGCAAAGAGTGTGATTGAGAGGACTCATGGAGATTTGGTTATGGATTGCCTCGATGCTATTCAAAGAAGGTTGGACAATAATCATCATATCCTGAAGGAAGAGCCGCTCAAGCTAGCGGAATCACGCTCCACTTGTAGTGAGTGTGGAGAATTTGGACATGTGCTGAAAGATTGCCCTGAAGAGATGAAGATGCTAGAATATATAAAGAATAGTGGATGGAAGCCCCAACTTCAATAGCAAAGGGGTTCTTTCTCTCCTAGTTCATCCATGAAAAATTCGATCCCACTTCGTCTCCAATGTCATGAGTTCTTCCAAGCTCAAGATAAGATCAACAAGGACAACCAAGCTAAATTCAAGGAGATTGATCGTATCCTTAGGGGAATTAATGACAAGGTGATAGTGATTGGGAGCTCCAATGAGCAGATTTTGAAGCATACCAAGATTATGGAGCAACAAATAGGACAGCTATCGCAAGCCATTCAAGGTAAAAAGGGGAGCTATTCCTAGCAATACGATGTTTGCAGAGCAGTTGAAGGCAATAGCTACACGGTCAGGAAAGCAAACAGAAGATCCGGAACACTCTACGGGAGCAAGGAAGACCCGCGCCGATCGGCTCACACCTAGCGCCGATCGGAGCAACACTACTATAGGCACCGATCAGCTCACTGAGGGCGCCGATCAACACGAGGAGGATATTGACCTCTCTGGTCTGAAAAAGGGCATGGAAACAGAGGAGCATGGTCCTACCACGTGCCTGGATACTCAACTACTGACCAAGATAGAAAGAGCACGACAACATGACAAGCAATTCGCAAGGTTCGTCGATATTATGAAGAAGCTTTACATCAATGTCCCTTTTGTTGATGCTATTCAAGTACCTATCTATGCCAAGTACATTAAGGAAATGATGCAAAACAAGAAATCCCTAGTTTCTGAGGAGGTTGTGAAGGCTACCAAGGAACTTACGGTGGCAATCAATGATGCTGCACTTGAGAAGAAACCCAACCCTGGATAACCAAGCATCAAATGCATAATTGGAACAAGGATATTTGATAGGTGTTTGTGCGATCTTGGAGCAAGTGTAAGTGTTATACCCCGTCATATATTCACAAGTCTCAATTTGCCTGAATTGGAGCCTACGGGTATGTGTTTGGAGTTAGCTGATCAATCAGTACACTTCCCTGATGGAATTGCTGAGGATGTGCCTGTTCAAATTGGAGATCACATCATCCCTGTCGATTTTATTGTGCTTGATATGGATAAAAGGACAAGGACCCCATTGATCTTAGGTAGAACCCTTCTTGAGGACAGCAAAAGCAAGTATTGATGTTGGGAGTGGCGAGATAAGCTTTGATATAGGTGGGACTCCCTACTCTTTCAAATTCCGCCCAAAAGGAGAAGAGTTCCATGCTGTTGATGATGTGAAGAGAAACAAAACACCATGGCAACGTGGCATCGAGAGTAATTGGAGGGAATGTATGGATAGGTCGTCCAAGGTATATGAGCCATAGAGATGAGAAAACCTTGTAGTGTCATGACCTCACATCCCGCACCGTGTCACTAAGGATTGATTGTTTGCGTGGAGGTCAAGCTCTTTGACCTCTAAATAACTAGAGTGCTCTTGGGAGGCAACCCAATGATCGGGGGATTTAGAAGTTGTTTAGTGCTTATGGGAGGGCAACCCATTTTATTTAGTTAATTAATGCTGGCCAGGAGGGCAACCCGGTACTTGAGGTCAGCATTAATTAACTAAATAAAGTGGGTTGCCCTCCTATAAGCACTAAGCAACTTCTAAATCCCCCGATCATTGGGTTGCCTCCCAAGAGCGCTCTAGTTATTTAGAGGTCAAAGAGCTTGATCTCCCCGCAAACAATCAATCCTTAGTGTCACAGTACGGGATGTGAAGCCATGACACTACAAGGTTTTCTCATCTCTACATATACCTTGGATGTCCCATCCATACATTCCCGCCAATCACTCTCGATGCCACGTTGCCACGGTGTCTTGTATCTTTTCACTTCATCTACAGCACGACACTCTTCTCCTTTTGGGCAGAATTTGAAAGAGTAGGGAGTCCCACTTATATCAAAGCTTATATCACCACTTCCAACATCAATACTTGCCTTTATTGTCCTCAAGAAGGGTCTTTCTAAGATCAACAGAGTCCTCATCCTCTTATCCATATCAAGCACAATAAAACCAACAGGGGCGATGTGATCTCCAATTTGAATAGGCAGATCCTCAGCAATTCCATCAGGGAAGCGTATTGATTGATCAGCTTACTCCAAACACATACCCGTAGGCTCCAACTCAGGCAAACTGAGACTTGTGAATATATGACAGGGCATAACACTTACACTCGCTCCAAGATCGCACAAACACCTATCAAATATCCTTGTTCCAATCCTGCATTTGATGCTTGGTGATCCAGGGTTGGGTTTCTTCTCTAGTGTAATATCATTGATTGCCGTCATAAGTTCCTTAGTAGTCCTCACAACCTCCTCAGAAACCAGTGATTTCTTGTTTTGCATCATGTCCTTGATGTACTTGACATAGATAGGCACTTGAATAGCATCAACAAAAGGGACATTGATGTAAAGCTTCTTCATAATATCGATGAACCTTGCGAACTGCTCATCGTGTTGTCATGCTCTTTCTATCTTCGTTAGCAGTTGAATATCCAAGAACGTGGTAGGGCCATGCTCCTCTATTTCCATGCCCTTTTTCAGACCAGAGAGGTAAATATCCTCCTTGCGCTGATCGGCGCTCTCGTCTGAGCCGATCGGTACCTATAGTACCTTCGCGTCGATCGGTGCTTGGTGTGAGCCAATTGGCGCAGGTCTTCCTTGCTCCCGCAGAGTGCTCTGGATCTTCTGTTTGCTTTCTTGACCGTGTAGCTATTGCCTTCAACTGCTCTGCAAACATCGTATTGCCAGGAATAGCCCCCCTTTTTACCTTGAATGGCTTGCGATAACTATCCCATTTGTTGCTCTATAATCTTGGTATGCTTCAAAATCTGCTCATTGGAGCTGCCAATATCTATCACCTTGTCATTTATTCCCCTAAGGTTACGATCAATCTCCTTGAATTTTGCTTGGTTGTCCTTGTTGATCTTATCTTGAGCTTGGAAGAACTCATGACATTGGAGACGAAGTGGGATCCAATTTCGCATGGACGAACTAGGAGAGAAAAAAGCCCTTTGCTGCTGAAGTTGGGGCTTCCGTCCACTATTCTTTATATATTCTAGCATTTTCATCTCTTCAGGGCAATCTTTCTGCACATGTCCAAATTCTCCACACTCAAAAATACAAGTGGAGCGTAATTCCGCTAGCTTGAGCGGCTCTTCCTTCGGGATATGATGATTATTGTCCAACCTTCTTTAAATAGCATCAAGGCGATCCATAACTAAGTCTTCATGAGTCCTCTCAATCACACTTTTTGCCACTCCTTTTGAAGGTTGTATATTCCTTGAACTTCTCTCACTATCCCATGATTGATTTTCAACTAACAACTTGATCAATTCCTTCGCTTGGTTGGGAATTTTTGCCATGAATGAATCTGCAGCTGAAGCATCCAAATGTAGACGAGATTGAAAATTCAATCCCATGTAGAATCTCTTAATAATTTCTCCAACCGTTAGACCATGATGATGGCATGCATTAGTATATTCACTGTATCTTTCCCATGCTTCTCCAATGCTCTCATCAACATTTTGCGTAAATCCAAGAATCTTATTTTTCAAAGCTTGTGTCTTACCAGGAGGGAAATATTTGTCTAAGAATGCAGCTGCTAAAGTGTCCCACATAATTTTTACTGCATTTTCCAATCCATTGTACCACTGCTTGGGGCGTCCAGGTAGAGAGAAGGGGGACAACCATACACGTGCTTGATCTCCGGTCAATCCATTTATCTTGAATGTACTGCAAACTTCAAGGAAGTGCTGCAAATGATGATTGGGATCTTCTGAACCTATGAACGGTTGTTGTGCCACCAATCCAACATATCTCTCTAGTTGATATGGATTCTGATATTGAGCTTCATGGAAATTTGTCTCAAAACCATTAGTTAGTTGAGGCTTGAAACGATTAACCAAGGGTAATTCTATCATCTCTTCTACTTCTAGATCTGCAATTGTGAATAATACTCGAGGGTTGGCACAGACTGCTTCTCCAGCTAAATCTCCAAGTGACTTGCTTCTCTTCTCCATTGTTCTCTTGTTGCATAAGAGCCTATCTGGATCATCGGTGTAATTAGAAGGTTTGTTTGACTTAGGACCGTCCATACCTGTTAGTTTCACTTAACAAAATATATGTACTAAAAAGACAAGTAAAGCACAATGACTAAACACTAATACATCAAACAATGTTTGAAAACCTGCAATGGTCCCCGGCAACGGCGCCAGAAAAAGGTAGCTTGTTGGTCGTAACTACGCACCCACTTATATATCGCAAGAGGACGGTGTACGATTGTAGCACTTTTTCCCTTGATTTTAGTATTCCAAGGTTTATCGTATCCACTGGGACCTTAGGGATTATTAAACAAAGTTAACAGTAGAAGATCTAGTTAAGGCTACTGTCGAGTTCTAGTTGCATGAGAGGAGACTGGCCAGTGCAAAGGTGCGCTAGATAGCAAATCTACTGTTTGCGCCGATCGGCGTAGAAGTTGAGCCGATCGGCACACTACCGAATCTATGATGGCGTCGATCGACACTGGAGTTGAGCCGATTGACACACAAACGAATCTAAGACAAAGTGCGCCAGACACCTCGTAAGCCTAAGCTGTTAAGTGAGTAGCCAGATATCTACTAGTGAGATCGTAACCAGATAGTCTAATCAAATAGCATCATAATGGTAATTATATGGATCAATGAAAACCTATAATGAATAAGACTACCCACCTTTCTGAGCGTCTCTCAATTTATCGCTGCCAAGAGGAGACCCTTAATCGCGTAGGTATCTTACCCTACTCAACTATCCAATAGTGCTGCGCAGGTTTAGTGCTGTCATCGCTAAACCACACTACTAGCATCATCAAGCAACCATAATCAATACAATGTCCGAATACTATCCTAATCACCATGATCAAGATAATATCAACCTACTTAGCCTAGAACTAAGCAATTGGAATAAGCACATGCATGATTACAGAATCAAGATAGACAAATCACTAAAACCAACATCACATATTAGATTATCCTTGAGATACATAGAGTGAGATTCATCACCGCTAAGATGGCCTACCTTGATGGATCAACTCTAACTCCAATGGTTCTTGAAACTCAACTAGAGATCTATTCTAACGGGGCGAACCCCGGTGGCTCTAACTCACGGATTTGTTGTCCCTCCGACGCCTCTTCTTTCGCGACCAGGGGTTTATAAGTATTTATAAAGGTTCTACTCGTCAAGGACTCGGTTTGTATCAAATAAGTCGGTTGTGCCGATCGGCGTAAGATTGCACCGATCGGCGTAAGCCGTGTCTCCTCTGGTTTCTGCTCCGAGTCAGTTCCTTTGTCTTCCACAGCTACTATGTGGGCCTTTTCCTTTGAGATAAAGTCTTGTACTACAAGTCAAGATCTTGAAGTTCCATAAATCTTCCAGGCAAATATCTTCAAGTGTCTTGCGCAGATAAACTTCCATAAGCATGTGGAATAGGCCTCGGTCACTTCTGTGGGCCAAAACACGCTTGCACAGATCGGCTCATGGGTTGTACCGATCGGCGCACTGGGCTTCTTCAGTGCTTTTCATTGCTTCTGGACTCCTGCCCTCTTCCAGCATCAGTTTAATCACCAATTTTACCTGTTTCTGCAACATATCTCCAAAATACCACATATACAAATATATAGGCAAAATCACAGGGAAATGGCCTAAATTGGCATTATTATGCTCCAATTGGGGTCATATTCACATATAAAAGGGGCACTTAGGAGTGCTAACAAAGGCCGACAATGCCCAGAATTGAATGGATGCTAAAAGGCAACCAGCACAGTAATTTTCAGAGACGGAGCTATTTTTAAGGTAATCAAAAATCTTTTTAAATAAATTTTTGTGTGCAAAATAGTTGCCAATTACGCAGGAAAGGATGAAGAGCAACATCTAGCGAAGAAGCGAGGGTCCATGAGCAAAAATGGACATCACGCCGATCGGCGGGGTCACCAGATGGGCCCTTCTACGTGTGTCAATGCTATAGAAATATTGGGAAAGTGGAAAATTAGGTGAAAGAGATGAACATGAGGCATCAGGATCAGCGCTGGACCAAAAGACAAGGTGCAAGGGACTTGCGTTGTTCGGCGCCCTCTTGCGACGATCGGCGCAGGAACCCGAGCGGTTCCCAAATGGGCGACAGAGGCGGCAGGCGTTGATTTTGAGAGACATGTGTGATTTCTATGCAAGTTTTAAGTGCAGAGGAGGCAAGGAATTGACCAAAAGCTGAAAAGAGATGGCGCGCCAATCAACGCAAGCCGACTCCAATCGGCGCAGTCAATCGATACATCGGGATTCCGTGCTATTCCCCTGCTAACCGACATGATGTACCAGGAAGCGATAAAGGAAGAGAATCAAGTGCCAGAACAGTCAGGGCATTCAAAATTTGGACAGAGCCAATCGGCGCGCTCCCAAATTTTGAAATTTTTTGGCGGTTCCTTCTCCTGGAAGTTTCTCACACTATAAATGGGAGGCCATGCACCCCCAGTTCGGTACACCATCCCAGTAATCTCTCCACCTTCCCCACTACCCACGATCTTGCACACGTTCCGTATTCCTTGCAGATGGATCACATTCGCTCCTCTGTTGGCACGTTGGGCAAGAGGCTCTGCCGGGGAAGCAGTTCCGGTAGCAGCAGCAGCGAGGCAAGCGGTGACTCCTCGGTGAGGGGGGGCTCCGTGGCTCGTGACAACATGTCGGTTGGTGGTGCATCCACCGGCTCGGTGGCGACAACTTACAAGATACGCGCCCGTCACTCCGTCTCCAGCGTGCCTCTTCTAGTGGGGCATGCTACGAGGAGCCAAATGGCGGTAAGCCATGGGGTTCCCTGATCACCACCACCCTCGGCATTCGTGCCGTGCACGGTGGAGGAGGGCTTCACCCTCCTGAGTGCAGAGGAACAAGAGCACTACCTCGCAGTGAGGGGAAGGTTCGTCCCTAACTTCAACTTGGACGAGACCTTCTTCACCTCAAATGGCATGTGGGAGGACATAAGGAGGATGCTCAGCAACCTCGGCTGGGTGGACTTCCACCAACTTCCCATGGACTGCAACCTCGACATCATCACCGAGGTTGCCTCTACGATGAGGATCGGCACCAATGACTATGGCGATGAGGCCATCAACTTCTGTGTCCGCAACGTCAGCTACACGATGACCATGGAGGCGGCGGCTCAAGCCTTTGGCTTCAACGCCAACACCGACGTCACCGACATCTTGGGACGTGAGGAGTTGGTCTCCTTTTGGAGGCGGCTCTCGTTCGTGGAGGAGATGAAGCACGGTAACATCTGCAACCCGACCATTCAAGTCTTCCATCGGTGGTTGGCGGCACGCTCGTGCGACAAGGTCAACTCTAGCAACGTCACTGATACGGACTTGCGGTGGCTCTTCAACGCCATCGTGAGCCTGTCTCACTGCAACCCCACATCGGTGATGGTGCGGGGTTGGTTCGAGAAGAGGGGCAAGCAGAGTAAGAAGTTGGCCTTTGGGGCCTATCTTCAGCGCCTAGCAGCCCTTGTCTACGATGTCAATGGACAGGGAGGACGCAACGACAAGTGAGAGTGCACGATGGAGATCGGCGAGAACATGACTCGTGGCAATATTGTCACCGGGAGTGCTCGTGCCGGTTTCCATGTCGACGGCACAAACATCAGGCTCCCGTGTGCGGAGCTAGGAGTTTTTCTCCCTCGCAAGCTAGAGGGAGGAAACTAGCTTGAGGAAGGTCTCTTGGAGAGGGGCCGAATTTCCAAGGAACGTTGTGGGCGGGTTAGACCACCGGTGGCATCTGTAGCAGCCGGTAGCGGTTGGGACTCCTAGGAGTCACGCCAAGAGCCTCAGCACTACCAGCCAGGATGGAGCGATGCGGCGGGCGGTCCACAGCCCTCTGTGCTGGTCGGTGCAGGCGACGCGCCGTTCGGTACTCCCTATTTTAGCACGGGTATCGACTACCGGTACCAAGGGCGCGTACCTATGGTGCCTCCTGTGCCCGGTGCAGATTTCTTCATGCCCATGCAGGGGTACCTGGACAACAACATGCACTACATCGAGCGTGTTGAGGACGCCTCGTCCCAATGGAGGAGCAACCATGAAGCGATGGTGGAGGAGTTCGATCGACTCAAGGCACGGTGCTACGGCTTTGATCAGCTATCGTCTCCACCTCTGCTTGATTAAAGTGCCTAGGAGTTAGCACATGTATTGGTTTCCTGATTTGTGTTTTCTTTTATCTTTTGCAACCTTTTCTTTATTTGATTATGTGTGTGTGAGCGGGTTGGGAAACCACATATCGGGTGTGTTTATTTTCATGCAAGTGTGCTAGTAGTAGTTAATAGTGTGCTTACTTTTATGCAAGTGTGTTAGTAGTAGTTTTATTTTCATGCAAGTGTGTGCAAAAATCATCACCATGTATTCGAGTTTCGATCTTAATATAATGGTGGCGGTTATACTCTTTTTGGAGAATTGAATTACTTATTTTTTCTTAAAAAATATCGATGAAGACCAAATAATATTGAGCATTGAATAAAATTCGAACTTACACTTAACAGTCGTCAGTGTCGGCATTGATGCGGCACCGATCGGCGCAAGCAGCTATGTTGTCGTGCTCCAGTCGAGGTTGTGTGCCTAGCTTTGTACCTATTTTTCAATGGACACACAAACAAAGAAAAACAGGATATGTGCAATAAAAAAATAAAGGATTAATTCAATAAACTAGACAGATCCCTCTAAACAGGTTTGAGTTGCTGATCCCCGACAACGACGCCAGAAAAAGAGCTTGTTGGTCGTTACTACGCACCCACTTATATACCGCAAGAGGACGATGTACATTATAGCACTTTTTCCCTTAGAGTATTCCAAGGTATAATCGAATCCACAGGGATCAGCAAGAGAACGATGTTTAGAGTTTAGTATTTCATCTAACAAATCAATCCTAGCATAAAGTACATATTGCACATATGTGAGCATGAAAAGAATTGAAAATTGAAGGTTACGCCGATCGGCTCAACAGATGCGCCAATCGGCGCGAAGGCTTACCTGGGCCAAAGTGCGCCCGATGCTTTGTTAGCCAAGACTTGTGGGAGTAGGACCATACACATTGACCAAGGAGTATCACCTGGAGTTAGCCTATATGCATCTAGTGGTCGGAGAAAGGCTGTGCCGATCGGCACCAAAGCAGTAGTCCTTATCATCTTAACCCTAGCTTACTTGGCACTTTAAACAATCGGTAAACATCGAAGATGAGCAAGACCACCCGCCTTTCCGAGTGGCTCCCGATTTATCGCTGCCGAGAGGAAACCCTTAATCACGCGAGTATCTTAACCCTACTTGACTATCTATAAGTGTTGCGCAAGTTTAGCTCTGTCATAACTAAACCACACCCTAGCATCATCAAGCAATCATGATTCATACAAGATCCAAATACTAGTTTAATCAACGATTAAGAGAGCACCTAAATACTTATCCTAGAACTAAGCAATTGAATAAGCACATGTAAGATCAATCAATCCAGACGAACACAAATTGCAGCCAAGGATAGAATCAAGATAGATAACATGAATTGATAACTGTACCAATATTCATCACCGTCAGGGATGCGCCAATCGGCTCAACTGGTGCATCGATCGGCGCCGCCTTGATGCATCATTGATGACTCCTAAGGTACATGGCTCTACTTCTCCTAGCTCCGGTGTAGTGCACCACGCAGGGTCCCTACCCGACTAGACTACATCACTTCAATTTGGTGGCTCTTCAACTCTGGTGGCCTCCCGGTGATGTGCAACGGCTCCTATAGCCTAACTCTCCCACTTCTCCTTCGTCCTCTCTGGTCTTGGACATCATATAGGTGTTTATATAGCCTCTGGTCATGTCCTCCCTTGCTTGGCCTCCAAGTTTAGCTCATAGAGATTGAATCCAAGTCGGTTTCATACCTTCCATAAACAGCGCCAACTTACTTTCATCATAACCGATGCTTCTAGAGTCCAAATGAAGCAAGCTCAGAATCTATCTCGTAGCCCATGAAAATATCTACAACTTTGGTATTATTTGGATCCTCAGATTCGGACGTTTAGATACCCAAAATTGTCATGCCAAAATATCTGTCCTGATTCGGATCCTTTGTGCAGCCTGCCTTGTGGGGCCTATATCTCCCAGCTCTAGAGTCCAATAAATGCAAATCATATTTGTTTCGGAAAGCTCTGGACGAGATCTTCAACTTTTGTATTCTGAGATTCTCTATTTGACCACGTCTTGGGCTCCGAAATCGTATGATAATACAGTGTTGTTTCTGGACTCCGCGAATTTAACTTTCCATCTAGATAAACCTTCTAGAAATCCTTAGGCATTGGGCCTCAACCTTGGGCTTGCACATTGGACCTCATGGACGTCCAGGTGTGTCTTGTAAGCTTCATGGACTAGTGGGAAGCCCTCCTTGCACGGTGAGTCGGGCTTCATATCGGTACTTCTCATATAAGAGTTATTTTGTCATCTTTTTACCTATTTCTGCAATAAAGCACTAAAATGACACTACATGTGGAAATCGTCAATATTAGAGGTAAAACACATGATTATGATGAGAATATGGTATGATATTGGTGGTTATTGGCATATAAAATGGGTACTTAGGAACCACCAATAGTCACTTGGTTCGGTGCCCGTACAAGATCATCACTGATAACGGCAGTCAATTCACGGTGGAAGAATTTAAAGATTTTGCAGGCTGAGTGGGCTTCAAGATAAGCTATGCCTCGGCTGCCCATCTGCAGAGTAATGGCCAGGTCGAGAGGGCAAATGGTCTTCTGCTTTTTGGGATTAAACCCCGCATATTTGATCGACTGGAAAAGTATGCTCGCCGCTGGGTTCAGGAGTTACCATCGGTCTTATGGGGTCTTAGAACCAACATAAGGCACGCCACGGGACACTCCCCCTTTTCTTTGGTCTATGGTTCAGAAGCAATGTTGCCAACTGAGGTGTTATTCGCCTCCCCACGCGTGGTAGCATATGAAGAACAAACCTCCAACAGCCATAGGCGTGACGACCTTCTATTATTAGAAGAACAACGAGACGCCACTTTGGTTCGGTCGGCGAAATATCAACAAAGTCTGAGGCGTTATCATGACAGAAATGTTTGATCACGGGGTTTTTTGGTCGACGATTTGGTTTTGAAGCAAGTCCAGTCTACGGTTGGTTAGCACAAGCTGTCGGCTCCATAGGAATGACCTTTTATTGTAAAGGAAGTCACTCGGCCGGGTGCATACTGATTGATGCGCGAGGATGGGTCAGACCTTCAGAGTTCATGGAACATATCATAGCTATGTCATTTCTATGCTTAGTTTTCATAGTTTTTTGTAATCTATTCATTTTGTATTGTTTCATTACAATACATACATATATATCATGGTCATGATGCTTCGCTATACAATTTATGATTTCTGTGAAATAATTGATGATATTGTATCAATCATGACTCAAATACTAATACTTGGTATCACCACAACTCATACATGTCGACCAAGCGGGTTACTTACTCCCCAGGGTTCATGTCGTTTGTTGAGAACCAAGGCAATTCTCCCAGTTCGCATATGCTTGACCGAGTGGGTTCTTAGTCCTCATGGTTCATATCGGTTATTGGGAGCATTGTTTAGAGGGCTGATATAAGTGGTGTATTGGTTGTGAGTGTTTAACACGAGTTCATACGATACATAAACAAAGCAACGTGACCCAAGAATTTATTACAACACTGGTGATGAATCTAGACCCTAGCGGTCTACTACATTGAGTTATACTACAGTATTAGTAGTGCAACATAATATCCAGCAAATTTTTATAAATCCTTACACCTTAGGTAAGGGATCTAACTATATGTGGTCAGCTAATACATGAGCAGTTTTCTGTGCCTCGAGCACAAGAGCTTCGCATTGCTCATCAGAGAGGTCTTCATGGAAACCTTCCACAACCACATCCAGATCTATGTTGGGAATGTGAGACTTTGCTATAGCTAATACTTGAGCGCCCGCTAGTTCAGCAACATGTGGAGCATGTTCTTTCACTCGACCCGGAGCTTCTTATAATCAGGTCAACAGATCTCGACACCAAGGTGGTTTTTCCTCGTGCAAGATGTACTGGGCGACCACTTCCGTATCCTTCTGTAGAGCTGCAAGAGACCATAGAAGGTTTTCATCACCCTCAATAAATTTCTTCTGCAAAATCTCATAGGACCTTTTTGACCCTACAGAAGCGCAATAATCACATATGCCTAGGCATATATGAACTTTGATATAAAACGTATTATGAGAACAACATTTACCTCTTAGGCGTTTTTTAGCCTCGAGCATAGCAGCCTTTGCCTTGTATTCGTCCTTGAGTTTTTCAACTTCTTTGAAAGAACTTTGGAACTTGTTCAGCTCATCTATAGCATTTTTGAATATGCCTTCGACTTTGGCCAGCTGGGTCTCTAGCTTGGTGCTCCTTTCCCTTTGGGTCTTTATCGTTTCTTCTGCTTTTGTTATTTACGAGTATATGAGTTTATACCTTCTGCTCTCTTTTTCTAATGGGTTTGAGATTCTTGCATAGTTTTGAAGCCATCTTTCAGCTTTTCAAATTCGTTTTTGACCTTTTGCCGAGTCCTGGAGCTGCTTTTTTAGGCCTTGATTTTTGCTTCTTAAAGCCTCGGTAGCCAGGGAAGATGACTCCAGATCTGTTATGTGGCCTTGTATTTGTGCAATTTTTGTAGCCAAGTCGGCATCTTCTTTACGTCTGAGCATCAACTCCTGTGGTACCTCTATAAGGAAAAAGTCAAATAATTATGGTCAGCAAATAGCGTGCATGGTACAGAATTTATAGACTTCATACCTTGTAGCTTGAACTGAAGTTCATCCACCTGGGATGAATGGGCATTTAGATCAACCATTAGGCGTCCGACTTCCAGCCTTTCTTTCGCAAGTTGATCCTCTAGGTCCACGGCCTTTGCACAATGTCTCTCCACAAGCTGTAATAGCTTGCTCTTGCTAGACATATGGGATTTCAAGGCCTGCAACATCACTACGATGAAGATGTGTTGATGGGTATATTTGATTAATTTTTTCTAAAAAGGAAATTATACCTGAAATGACTTGTAAGCCTTTTCGGTGTAATCCTCGAAGGTCTTCAGTTTGGCTTGTTCTACCGACTCGTCAAATCCTACAATGGCAAATTTACCAATATGGTATATAGACCTGGCAAGAGGGACCTCTTCTGAAGCGCCTTCTTTTACCACTCGGTGGATGGGAGTCGGCGGGATGTTTTCTTTCGAACCAATAGGATATCGTATGCAGGCTCTGGCATCCTTTCAAAAACCAATGAAGGTTCTTCTGGTTCAGTGGAGGCAGGAGTACCAGCAGTTGTGGACATTTCAGGAACATTTAGGTCTGGTACAGTAGGGGTCTTTGAATGGTTGGCCTCTGGCTGAGTAGATTTTGGAGCATTCTTCAAATCACTCGGCTTCTTTGCCGAGTGATTTGGGACATCATCTCTGGATATCTTGTCAGTAGGAGCAGCTTGGTCTTTTTTAGGAACTGAGCTTTGTGGCGGGGTCTCATAAGATGATAAAGTCCCTAATGACCTACCAAGCAAATAAAGGTTACACAAATGGCCACCGGGAAGCTAAGAATCATGTTATCTTGATTCATTTACCTTGAGCGGCGCTTAAATTTCAAGCCTGACACCCTCGGTGAGGGGCTAGTTGGCCTTGGGTTTTCTGTTGTGCCCGCAGTCTCCTCAGCGACGCTTGTCTTGTTTGTTTGATCACTCGGACGGACTTGTTCTTTTATAGGCTCTTCCTTATTGTCTTCTTTCATGACCCGCCGAGTGTTGGAAGTCCTTTTGGAAGCCTTTTTCTTTGTTTCTTCTTAAAGTCTAGCTGTCCTTTCAGCTAGAGATTCTTCTTCGTCAGAATCTTCAATTTGTGCTTTGTGATGCTTGGGGGCTGATGGCTGATTGGGCGATTTTTCTCGAGGTGTCGGAGGCAATGGTGGATTGGACAAATACACATCAAGGTTCTGCAATATGTATGATACGTTAATCTCCATTGAAGATAAAGTATGCAGTCTTTATTATAGGAAAGGAGAATGGATAACTTACTGAATTCTTGTCAGTTTGGGAATGATGTCCGTATTTGGCGTTCCCTAGAGTCCAATCAAGTAGCGAGGAAAATATGTTCTTAAAATGCAGAGTCAATTCCCTGTCTGATAATTTTTCCGGTACCTCCATTGTGGGATCTGAACCCATTTGAAATTTCTGACCCGGAATATGTCTTTTCTTAATGGGTTGCACGCGGCGATATATGAAGCTTGCGGCAATGTCAACAACGCTGTAGCCCTTGGATTTCAGAATTGCAATATGCTCCAGTATGGCATCAACTTGAGATTTCTTGTTGGGATCTGCTTTCGCTGACCACTGGGGTTGCAGTTTAGGGGCTTCGGCTGTGGTCTCTTACAAAGGCGGAGCATGGTTTCCATGGTAAAACCAATCTGCATGCCAACCTTTGTTTGTTGTGGGAAGTGGCACTTCAATGTATTTGGATTTATTCCTTAGTTGGAATCCAGCCCATCCTATGACACTATTGCTATTTGATTTCAATACGAACAGCTCCTTGAAAGTATCAAAATGGGGATAAATCTCCAAGAATACCTCGCACAGATGGATAAAGATGGCAATATGTAAGATGGAATTTGGATTTAGATTGACGAGGTTGATGCCATAGAAGAAAAGCGGTCTTCAGAAGAAGTCGCAACAGGGAATGCCAAATCCACGATAGAAAAAGGAGGAAAATACAGGGATTTGATCGACCGGGGGTTGGGGAAATCTCTAACCTATGGCTTCAATCCATCCTCCGGTTTGTTGATCCTGTAGCACTCCATCAATCACTAGCCTGTTGATTTTCTCTGAGTCCATGGCCGAAGCAGGGAACTCCTTGATGGCGGCGGGGATGTCGAAGATTGCTTCCTCCTCACCCTTTCCGGAAGGAGATTGCTTGATTGGGCTCTGGTGCTTTGGTGGGTTCATTTTGGGGCCATCACTCTTGTTTTCAAGAAGTGGAGAGCAGTAGCGTAGAGCTTTTTGGGTGGAAATGGAGCCTCGAGATCTAGGGTTTCAGCGTGCGAGATGGCGGCGGCTACAAAATGAAAACGAAGGGATGCGACTGTTTAGGTGACACTTATATAAGGGGAGGATAACCTAACAGGTTGCGGATTCTCATAACCTATTAAGTCCAGTTTCGTGAATTGGTAGGCGCATTTAACATGCCATCTGAGAATTGTTTCAGCGTTAACCTTGGATGTTGTGGTCTTGATATTAGTAACAAATCACTCGGATTGTTACAACATTGATTTTGGAGTCTGAAAATTTCATAACTTGTGCAAAATCACTCGGATTGTAAGGGTTTCAATCTTGGAGGTTGTACCTTTTGAGATTTTTGATAAATCACTCGGGTTGTCTTAGCACCAATCTTGGGGGCTGTAATTTTTTATTTTTGTTAAAATACTCGAATTGAAACATCACCTATCTTGGGGGCTGTAGAAATTGAATTTCGTGATAAATCACTCGAATGGAAGCACTATCAATATTGGAGTTGTAGTTCTCAAATTGGTGATGCATCACTCGGTTTATGATACCAACTTATCTAAAGACTGTATAATCAAGCTTCAAGGTTTATTTACGAGATGCGAAAGACTCGGATATTATTATGTTTAAGCTCATAAGATAATTTCTTTAAAATGACCCTTTGAGTTGGGGGCTATGATTGATTCTGGATATTGGATATTTATTTTTTCAAGAACTCACAAGGTGCTTCATTGAAGACTCAACACCTTTTGAGTTGGGGGCTATATTCATAGAGTATGCCTTTTTCAGGTTTCCATAAAGAAAAGTTATCAGATACAACAAAAGAAGCACTTTCTATTTCAAAAGATGTCGAGATGAATTAAGGCGACGTTTCAAGATGGAAAGTTCTTGAGGGCTACTATGGGATATATGTACCCAGGATACCTAACCACTCGGCTATATGGCCGAGTAGGCTGGGGGCTCGGTTATGACGTATTTGGCCCAGGAGATATTTATTTAGATATTTGTTTGAGTAAGCAACAAGTTAGATTAGCAGATATGTTGGATAGATAGGATCTGTTGTAATCGACTAAAAGATTATCATGTACGCCTCTGCCCTTCGGATATATAAAGGGGGCAGAGGGTCTTCAGCAAGACAGAGACTCGTATTGAAACCCTACTTCCAGTGTGAACCCTAGTAATACAGAAAACACCAAACAAGACGTAGAGTTTTTATCCTCCGGGAGGCCCAAACCTGTATAAACCCTCTGTCCTGTGTCCATCGATCTTTCATACTCATACGCATATTTAGATCTACTATCGAGAATATCTCTTGACAAACTGGTCAAGTATCACCGCCGGTTCATCCTATGTTGTCACCGGAATCTCCATGTACAAGTCATTGCATCCCCGTGCATAGTTTCTATTCATGTGATGGAGACGGCTACTGAAAGCTATGATCGTTCTTCCGAAAGGAATGAGTCTCGTCCCTGGAGTCGTTCCACACAAGGCGGCTACCAGAAACAACTATCGATAGGGCAGGACGTACGCACGATGGGCCTTGGGCAACAAAAAAACTGACGTGGACTCATTCAAAAAATAGAGTCTAAGTTCAGTTAGTCTGTTGGGTTCCATTAGTTTTTTATTAGCCATTTCAATTTACATAATAGCTAAATCAGAATTTTAGCTATCCATTTTTAACTAGTCTTTTGGAGATGCTCTAATGACACCAAATTTGTCAAGTGGAAGGTTCAAATCAATAACTAGCGAACAAGGAAACAATGGGTCATGTTCTAGCAAGGTAAGGAAAAAAGAAAATATGAAACGTGAAAATGGAAAGAATACCAGTAACTTACTCATTTCATCTTCTACTGAAGGCTCCTGGTTCAGGTCTAACAGTGTCATATTTGATTCGCATGAGCAGGGAGTAGTGGCGCCTATTTATAAGGGAAGCTATGAGTGAAAAAACGAAAAAACTACCGCCACACGCGCGCACCATGCAAAAAGATTTGGTCGCGCCGCACGTGCCATGCCAAAAAAAATGCGCCATGCGGGAACCACGCCGCACGCGCCATGCAAAAAAATCAGAACAGTGCCATGCAAAAAAGCTAGCTTGCGGTGCTGGAGTTTCGAACTCACGATCGCCTGCATGGGGAGGAGAGATGGTAAACAGTCAGGCTGTCTCAATTGGGTGGAGGTGGTATCCTATTTAATATGGTTAGATATGAAATTTTTTCTTAAATTAAGTGCTCCTTAGTATACAAAATGCTATCTAAAACACAGTTTATTTTGAATATAGAGGAAATACATATTAATTTAGGTGGAAACGTTTAAGCCATCAAAAAATATGCCGTACATCTATAAAATTAGAGATTGAATCCAAATCGGTTTCGTATTTTTCATATGTAGCACCAAATTTTAAAAATCATAAATCTCTCATCTAGAGTTTAAATGAGGTAAACTTGGACTCTATCTTGTAGTCTCCGAAAAGTTCTACAACTTTATATTCAATGGAAGTCGAGATTCTGCCATTTTGGTTTCTAAATTTATGATGTAAAAATATTTGTTCTAATTCGGACTCCTCTACGCAGGTCTCTATGTGGGACCCATATCTCCTATCTTCTAAGTCCAAATAATATGATCCACATATATTCTGAAAAGGTCTCAATGAGATCTACAACTTTTATGGTTCAACTTTTCTCATTAGAGCACGTTTTTAAATCTAAAATCATGTCGCAATATAGTGCTATTTCTATTCTACGTGAATTGATTTTTCCTTCCGGGATAAAACTTCTAAAAATCTTTAGCCATTGGGTCACGACCTTGGTCTTGCATGTTGGGCTTTATAGAGGTCCAGTGGTTTCTTGTAGACGTCATGAGCTTGTGGGAAGCCCTCTTGACATAGCAAGTTGCACTTCATAGTGGTATTTCTCATATTTGATTATTTTTAATGTTATTTTACTTACTTTTACAAAATAGCACTCAAACGACACTACATGTAAAAATTATTAACATTAAAGGTAAAAAAAATATTTATGATAAGAATACGGTAAAAAATAGTAGAAAATATATATAAAATGATACACTAAAAAACACCAACAGTAATATAAATATGATCTTTCATGTAAAAAATAGTAACAATTATATTATATAAATAATTTACATTTAAATCATAAAGAAAACCCGTAACAACACATGAGCAGTTTGCTAGTCGGCTAATATTATGGACAGTAACACTCATCTATGACTATTCCTGCACCGACAACAGGTGAATCGGGACTCTGATAAAGAAGTTGCGACATCGGGCCTCCGCAAAAGCATGCGGCGCAAGAAGGCCAACAAGAATGTTATCCGCGGTGACTGGGTGTAGTTTTCCTTTGCCAGCGGACAGCTAAGCTATATTTTGTTTTGACAATTGAAAGATTGTATTAATCCTAACTTTGACTCTTAAAAGAGATTTACAACTGATTACAATCACTGAGTAACTCAATATTTTATAATTGTCCTAATGTTTAAAAAGAAAAGCATATCCTTTCTCTACATTCTTATAATCTTCTAGTGCAAAGATAACTCGGTACGACAAATCAGGAGCGTCTTCAAGGTGACTTCGACAGTATACTAAATGACTGACAAAGACAAACTCATGATACCACCAACGTGACGATAAAATTGCACATAAGAGACTATATCAAGTAGGTGACGAGAATTTAACCACAAGTACATGCCTAATAGCCATATATTGGTGACCATGGGCCAAATCATACACAATGACAAGGAGAATTCACTTGTGAATCTGAATCGGGTGTGTAGCCGGCCGGTTTGGACAATATGCCATCGGCCATAGTTGCAGGCGCAATAGAGCATATCGTCGACCATGCTAAACAAATACTTCCTTTATTCTAAAATTATTGTTGTTATTGACTTTTTTTGCTATCTTTAACCATTTATTTTATTTAAAAAATTTCAAAAAATATTATATATTTTCTTATTATTTGTTTTATTACTAGACAAAATTTAAATATAACTTATAAGTTTTTATATTTGAACAAATATTTTAACGAAGTGTCCCCTTTTCAGGTGACTTAGATTTTGCTAATCTCTAAGTCACTTTTTAAGACCATAGGATCTTGATCCAACCATCCCTATTTTTCATTCACTTGTGCGAAAAAATGTTAGATTCTCTGCAAAAAATAAAAATGTTCCACCTAAAAACTAATTGTTCTAGCAGTACATTTTCATTGTTGCAACAGTATATTCCTATTATTTCAGCAGTATGTTTTTATTGTTCTGAAAATCTGACTGAGGCAAAAATAAAAAATTAGTTAATTACTAATGAGTAAATCTGATATTTTAAATAAAATAAATGATCAAAGATAATAAAAAAATAATGGCTGAAATGGAGGAAGTATTGCCCTATATTGTTTTCCAAGTCTGCATATCAAATGAGGGGCAAGGAGGAACTAACCGAAGAGCAAGGCCCATCAGCAGTACTCATGGTAAACTGATGAACTAGATCTGCTTAAGCGATTGGTCACCATATAATGGGGCCAAGCTACACAGCAAGATCCAATTATCCCCGCTGGAGTAGAGAGGAAAAGGAACGCCGCCGTCAATCAAACGGCACCACTGCTGCTCCCCACGGTTCCACACTGCCACCAGGCAACCTCGTCCGCGGTGCACACGCTCTCATATGGCTGTGGTGCTGCCAGCGCCGCGCGTAGTATGCGGATCTGGCGTTATCCATTCATGTAAAAATGGATTTGGATAACGAGTGTGTTTATTTTTTGGGGTCTAAATTTTAGTGGAGTCATATTAATTATTAAAATACTATATATAATTATTAAATATATATTAAATATAAAACTAATTACAGAGTTGAATGTGTATCAGTGTAACAAATTCATTAAGCTTAATTAAGTCAACATTAAGAGATGTTTACTATAGTATTATATTATCTAATCATGATATAATTAGTCTTAATAGATTTGTCTCGTCATTCAGAGGGACGATTATGGACTGAGTTTTGTCAGTAATTAATATTTAATACTCCTAATTAGTATGACACTGAAATATATCGGTTTATAAAATTTGTAATAGCAAATGGTCAAATAGGTATTCTCTGTTTCCAAAGTGGAGGAGTTCATGTGAGCGCAAAACAATGATTTTGTATCTGATATACATTGGTTTCTTTGCATTATATATGTACAGAATAAGAAAGTTTCTCAACACAGTTTGAAGTGATAGGGTTATTCATAAACCCATATAAACCTGGTCATGAATATGACCTTTTAAACATTAATAGAATGTCACAAATACTAAAAAACTATTTCAAAATTTATAATGTGTAGAGTAACACTATTTATATCACATAAAAGAAGAAAACTTAATGAGTTCATCAAGAAACACCACTATAGGTTGTCATATTATAGCATCTCCAAAAGGTTCCCAAAAACTCTCATTAACTCAAATTAATGGGTTTAGTCTAAAAAAACCATCTCCAACAGCTTCCCAAACAATTTACAGATTTATCCTCTTCCTAAATTCTCCTTATTTATAGCTAAAAATAGGCAGAAAATTAGGAGCCTCAATCCTTGTATTTAAAAGAAATTAATGTTGTTGTGGTCCCAAATACTAATATGACCCAATAAAAAGTTTTGCTAATCGACTTTTAGAGAGAACTGTTAGAGGAGACAAGAAAATTTCTCCCTAATAATTTTTGGGCTGCTCCTAAAAAGACTTTTGGGTCAATTTTTTATGGAGCTTTTGAAGAAGCTCTTAGATTGAGTTCTATTGTTATACTTTGATCAGTACACACCATCTAAGATACATATCTATATTATTAGCATCCATCTTATTATTGTAGAGTTAAATTTTGTTAAGAAAAATCTCTCTTTGTTTGAGTAGTACTAATGCTAAAAACCTTCCTTGTATGTACGAATTTAAAACTTACATTTGCCATGAATAAACATCAATTGTGCAACCTTTGTGGGCTTTGATATAATAGAAGCTCGTCTTTTTTGGAAACTTTTCTATAAATATAAAGGAGCATATCTCAGTATTTCTTTCTTAATTTTCAGAAATTTTGGACTCATAAGAAATTAGTTTTCTTTCATTTTTTTATAAAGCAGTTTTGAATAGAAATTCAAGGGGGTGTTTAGAGCACTAGTTTCTAAAAAGTGGAATTAACAAGGCTGAGGCGCATTCTTGGGTTTTTAAGAAATTAGTCAAAGTTGAAATATTTTTTTTAGATTATACAGTACAATTCAGACACTCATAACGCACACACACTCATCCCTATGAATACACATATGCAAACTCTACCCCTATGAACATCCTCGAAGACTGAGCCGACAAATTCTCAAGATTGATGAAGTCACCATTGACGCCTCGCTATCGATGGGAGCGTCGCCTACCACTAAAAGTACAATGTCATTAAATCCTAGTAAATTCACTTCCACGGGAAGTCGAACCCAGAACCTGAACTGCTACTGAGGCTCTTATAACTACTAGGCTACAGGCCCTTTTATAAAGTTGAAATATTTGGAGGCCTTCTAGATTATGAAAGTTGGTATCTTACAACTCGAGGGATTCAAATAGGCCCTAAATAGATCATCAAAGAATTCTATAAAATTTCCTCTACTATCACGCCTTTAAATATTCTAGTATGTACATCGGGTCTATCAGGCCTGTGTTTCAATTTCTTATATATATATATAGGTACACAATAACTATCCAGTACCTAGGTGGAAGTCCAACTCAAGAAACAAAGTTCCTCCACGAGCCAGCCGACCCAACACGCCAACAACCAGCCCCAAAGCACGCACGCATGAATTAGTAATTTTCTACTTATTAAATGCTCCTTGATTATGGGGCAATAATTAAGATCAAAAATCATCATGTCTTATTACCGTATTAAATAATACCATTTATTCTCTTAGATTTTCCTCTCTCTATATAAACGTTCCTCCTTTTCGAGGCAACCTGCACATCAGGAAGGCGACGGCGTGTCTGCCGTGGAAATCCAACGATGAGCTAGCTCTACGCATCGAGGCCAGGAGCGGCCGTTACACATCTCACGGCGCCAGGAGGACCAAACGCTCCTCATGACGCCTGATTCCTAGAGGATCCATGTTGACAAGGTACGTATCTATTTTGTTTTTCTTACGCCATGTTTTTAGATATTCATTGACTTACTCGGACGTGCTGATTTTTCTTTTTGTTGTGCAATGACGAGACTTGTGTGGAAGGATCAGAGCAAGGAACCTAGGAAGGTTAATTAGAGAAACAATAAGGTGACTACGGGCAGCTACACGAAGCGGGATGCAACAGCGGCCACTACTACAACTGCACAGCAAAACAGATGCATGCCGATGATGTTGTCGAAAATTTAAACTCACCATCTCCTCGGACGCCGCATCGCTGGAATCGATCTCTGCTGCAAGCCTCATGTGCAGGAGCCAAGATGTCAAGTTGGATCAATTTCACGTACGCTCCATTGTATGAGGAAATATTTATTGCAGACGTTTTTTAGTTTCTATATATGCTGTAAAAGGTTTGATGTACTGAACAAAAATTTGAAATGAAAAATTACATTGTATCTGGGTAAATTAGAGCAAATCACATCAAGAATTGTCGATGCTGCAAATTTGCCCCATCAACCAGCATAGATTATCGGCATGACACCAGCAGATTCTGGCTTGTGCATCAAGTGAATCTTGAATGTATTTGAAAAAAATGTTTTTTTTCTTTGTCATTTGTATTCGTCACATGAAGGATTCATACCGTAAATAGTACTTGTCACACATGCAATGGCCGTTTTTTTTTATATTTACTAATGATACTTTATACAATCATAGAACCTTTTAAACTTGCAAATATGACGTTCTTATGATTTACAAATCACATTTTTATTTACCAAAAGATTCTCAATTAATATTCTATTACAAAAGACAACCATGACAGTACTTGATAAGAAAATGATATGTTTATGATATATGTTAGTTGTAACTTTTATAAAGAGGTAAAACACTTTATAATGAGCCATTCCTATGTTTAATGGTCAATGAAAATGCATAATGAGCGACCATGGCAGGCACAATAACTCACAGACCATCACATGAAAGACAAAAGTTATAATTAATCATCCATAAGATTAAACAAAATAATTATTATCACATTTGCAATGATGAGTTTTTATATATATAAATGATGCATTTTACAACCACAAGAGATTATCTTTATGACATAGATTTGTACTCTCGTAGAATATGTTTATTACTTATCACTCGTGAAAGTTTATGACTGAAACCACTAGTTTTATGTTCTACGGAGACAAAATGTTTGTATAGACATGCTGCAATATAATCACCAGTTTTTTTTTGTCCAAAAAATGCAGCCCTCTTTATGCTTACATGGTCTGGGATTTACTCTCTCAAACTAATTTTATGGCATAACATTTAATATTTATGATCTTGTATCGCTTGTATGTATGGCTGAATAATAGTAATCTTTTTGCTTACGGCTCCTAGATTTTACAATCCTGAGTTACTAATTTTTATGTTCTGATCCAACTAATCTGTCTCAGCTACCCATGTTAATATTTATGCTCTTAACTAATATTTTTATCAGTCACCATCTACCATCTTTATGATATCATGTCAAGAGCCAAAACAATAATAATCTACATGACTTGTACAACTAGAAATTTACGATTTAATATCATTAGCTTTAATGCGCATGCCAAGAAATTTAGCAATTTAACCAGATGATTTACACATGAATAATCAAATATTCTGGTAGTATATGACTTCACATCACTAGTTTTATGTTCAAATGCATGACTGACATCACAGTTTTTATGATTGAACCATACTGGTCTTTCTCACTTCTCAGATACATGTAGTGTTCAGGAATTCTGATCTCAAACGATGTTTCTGAATTCACATATGAGAACTTTAAAGTCTCAAAACGCTAGTTTCACACTAAAAGAATCATTTTAGTCTACACATCCTTTGATTTATGATTTAACCATTTCAGTTTTATACTCCTACCATGCTAACCCTTGTGGTTTCATATTAGTGATTTATTTTTCTATACATCTCATGTAGACATGATCATTAAGCAACTCAAAAGTTTGTATATTATTTATATTAACATTTTGAACTTGATATATATACAAATAGTGTGATCAGAATTAAAAATGTTAACGATTTTGATACTTTGTCCAAAAGGAGCCTTTATTATATCTCCTAGTAAAATTTCCATCGTACAATAGTGATGGCAGATTTACTGAAGAGGGGCTTTGCTACTCCATGAACAAACTTCATGTTACTCATATAAGTATGTATAAGAGAGACTGGGTCATTCAGAGAGCCATGATGACATAGACTTGTAGGGTTCTCCTAGAATATTTTGCTAATTATCCATAAAATTTATTATTTAAACTACTAGTATTTATTTATAACCCAACTGACCTTTCTTATTTATGCCAATATATGTTCATGTCCTCAATTTTTTTTGACACATGATCTACTAAATCGATAGTATTGAAAAATTAAGAATTGTGGTCTCGATAGTTAAATAGATGGTATACTATATTGTATTTGCAAACCCACTCAGGAAAGCTTGGAATTTTACAGTCATGGAATTATTTTTTATATGAGCGGCATATTTCTGAATCAGTGAGCTCTATGAGTTTCAAAAATAACAAGTTGTAAAAATACTTGTATTCAAATTGTAAAATCCTCATAGTACAATTGTAAAAATATCTTCTTAAAAAAAGTACAGATATTCAGGCTTTGGTTGTGCACAAAAACGCAAGTGATCTATGGTGAAACGTTTGCTAATCAGACACAAGAGTGATTTTTTGTTGCATAAAAAGGAAGAGACAAACATGTGTGTGTTTAGCGTTGAATCATAATAAGAATAAAAATAAAAAAGGAAGCACACGGTTTTGCATGCATGCACGGGTCACTAAAATCTTGCTTCGATTTTGTCCGACATGCATGCACCGGTAATTTATTTTTGATTGGCTTTCCATGTGCGTGCATTTATCATTCAGGTGCGACCTGGTGACACTGCGGAAGTGTTCGGACCTGGGTACTGAATAAGCTATTCAGTACCCTGGATACCAAATAGCACTAGCTTATATATATATATAGTATCCTAGGTACTGAATAACTTATTTGATACCCAAGCCAGCCAACCGAGCCAGCCATGCACCAACAAACCAAATTCAAGTCAACCAACCCAACAGCCAGCGATGGCATACCACGCATGCATGAGTTAAGTTGCTATTAACTAAATGCTCCTTGATTATGGGGTTATTAAGGTAAAAAATCCTCCCATTTTATTATGGTATTATATCATTCCATTTATTCTCAGATTTTCTTCTCTTTATATAAGTGCTCCTCTCCACGATTAAACATGTAGCTCTTATAAAAATATTAGAGTTTTATGATGGCAATTTGACCAGGTTTTTGGCTGGATGCAACTGCAACAGATACAACACGGAGGATATACTTTGCTCAGTGTGTGTAAGGCATTTTTTGATTGGACTTATTGTTTTTTGTTTATTGTTTTCTGATTGGGCCGATTTGTTTTGTTTACTTTTCTCAGTAGCTAGCGTGGCTTACGATCTCGTCGTTTATGATTCTTCAGTGAGATCGTGCTTAAATTCGTGAATGACCTTTCCTCCTGGTATTATTTCATTCAGTTTATTCCTACGTACATTATTTCATCCTGATATAAATATGGCCCGATCTTCCGAGAGATAAGGGGATAAACTCGAATTTGGAGAACTCGGCGTTGACGACCCGACTTGAATCAGACACGATCCAACCCCGCAACCGTTACACCAAGCATAACTTGATTGTTCCTGCAAGCAAAATCGAGAACACAAGCAAGAGAGGATAAACACGCAATCTGAAATTACAAATATGGATGAAGTGAATCACAAGAAAAGATTCAAGCTCTGAACATAAAAGGACTAATCGCCACAGTGGTATATAACAAGAACAGGGGCCCTGAATTACTGTAAAAGGACTTATCGCCACAGTTACAATAATTCGATCTAGTTTCTCTCTGAAAAACTGAACTAAACAAAATCCGAAACTAAAAGACGGTGGCTACTGGGTTTATGTAGGAAACAAGGATGTCCTAGGGTTGGGGGCGACCAGGAGGGCATCCACAACATGGGCTTCAGGCCCGACACGATACATGACCAAGTTGGCCCAAAATAGGTGGCATAGCATCTTGTCATGGTCACATATTATGACTCACGACCCTTCTGAAGCTAGGACCAGAATCAAAACGACGGCGTCGTCGTCCCCTTTCCAACGCATCAAAGAACGTCTTGTTTGGACTTCGGATGTGGGAGATATCATCAAAACCGTGAAAGGGTGTCGGCTGAATCCGAGATGAACACGACAACCGAGTTAGTGACGACTTGTAACTTAGGAAAGGCCATAATATGCACGTATCCAGCATGGTGATGTCCTCATCACATCCATTCTCCTTTCTTCTCCCCCATGCCATCTTGAGATATGGCACAATACAATGGACGACGATAGGAGCGGTTCACGTGCTTGATCTAGTGCATTAGCAGCGAGCCCCATGTGCCCGATCTAGAGGATGACGGTTGCATCACTTCTCCGGCATCACTTCTCCGTATGTGTTCTCAACAAATTCAAAAAAACTAGATGCATATGGCACGTCTGCCTTATAGGCCAATATTGGATACTACGATTTGTTTGTTATACAAGTCATGTTGATGCAGGTGCAGACAACAGATTGCTATATTTGGATCAGAGGAAGCTAGGATGCTATGGCCTTAGGGGACCTCTTGCTTCCATCTTCTTGAAAGAGAAAAAGGAGCGTATAGAAAACCGGCAACTGACTCCCATAGCACACAAATTCTGGCGATGCATCATGTGGAAGGCTGCTAGAAGAAATGAGAACACAGTAGATGGACTAGCAAAAGGTATTCATTTTGTTATAGCAGCAAGGTGTAATGCTTTGAAGAAATGGAATATATCGTATTACATTCCCTAACATTCATGCTAATTTTGCCATGAATGAATTGACAAAGGATACAAGGTTGTGTGTCTAGAAGCAAAATATTTGTATTCACATGTTAATATGTAAAATCAACCATTTCTTGGTCCAAAATTCTAATCCTCTACAATTACACATACTGGTATTTATGGTCCCAAGTTGTGTTTATGACTTACCGTTCAAAATTTATGTTTTCTTAGCAGTAGTATTTATGTAACAACAGACACCTTTCATGCTTGCCGATTCTAGAATTTACGATTCAAACTTCCAAGTTTAATATTATAATCAATGTAAATTGTCAGACTCACCCATGTTATTATTTATGATCTCATGATCAATCAGCATATATAAAATTTATGATGTCCAGTCGAAAGTTTAACAACTAAAAATATATGATTTAATGTTATAGGTTTTATAACAAAAAATACTAACTTTTATGACTATGTGTGTTTCTAGAATTCACAATAGCTTTAGGGAACAATCCATGATAGGAAAATAAAGTATCCGACAATTCAAAAAAATTATAAGATGAGTAAAAACTTTGGGATGGCATATTAGAATTGCTAATGATCGGAATGTCATCAAGCATAGACAACAAATTTTAGTTTTAAACTATGATGATTTAAAATCACTAGAGCTTTGGTCCCATCATTGTAACTATTTGTGATTACACATGCTGGTATTTATGCTTCTCGTGTATTGTTTATGCTACACTGCTATCGCCTTATGTGGGATGCTTATTATTTTTGTTTGAAAATTTTATGAGTTCCTGACAAGAATTTTGTGTAATTGGTAATAGTTCATATTTCCCCTTGAGTTCACTATATGTTACACTATAGTGGTTCCTTGTCTGATGAGTTTCATGGTGGCCCCATGGGCTCAATGATATTTTACTTGTTACTGCAGATGCCCTAATACATTCAATGGATTTTATGCTTTGGCTTCAATAAGTTTATCTTCTGAACACAAGCTTTTTATGATTTATACATTCTAAAAAGCTCATATTTTTAACCAATGTTTTATGACTTATTATCATCATTAAAATTTATAATTTCACAAGCCTTAGATATGTGATCTAGACACGTAATTATTTTTCTAGCTCCATCTTGCTAATTTTTATTACTTAACATTTTTATAACATCTCTATGGTTGCGAGCAAAGATAGGAATTCTACTCTATTGCCAGGTACATCCTGGGTTGTTTTCTACCTTTTTGCGTTCTACATTTTTGAACCCAAGAGGACAGTCCAATGGCCATCTCAAACTATTCTTTATGGCTTCACGTTTAAAATTTATGATCTTGAATTACTAGTATTGATGCCTGAACAACAGTAATCTTCAAGCTTACTGCTCCTAGAGTTTACAATCCTGAATTACTAGTTTTTATGTTCCGAACCAACTAAACTGTCTCACCTACCTATGTTAATATTTATGCTCTCAACTAATATTTTTTACCAGTCACTATATATTAAATTTACGATACATACTAAACATACTAGTATTTCTGAGTCACACGTGTGTTAAGAATTTTGGTCTTAAAGGATGTTTCTATAATTGACATATGAGAATTTTATCTTAAATCGCTAGCTTTTGTACCAAAAAATTGTATTAATTAAAACTACACATCATCAGATTTATGATTTAACAATTTCAGTTTTGTACGCCTACCATGCTAACCGGCCTTATGGCAAACAACAATGAAAGCTTCCATTAATTATTGATGATAGAAACAAATAAAAAAGGAATACTAATAGTAAATTACAGGCATGCACTAACTAGAATTTTACTGCACCAATAAATTGGATTTCCATTAATTTGGTTGCATGCATGTGCGGTGGTGGGAACCTGGCTTGCCTGGTGCGGCAGTGTAGCCTGGGTACTGAATAAGCTATTTAGTACCCTGGGTACCAAATAGCACTGGCCTATATGTATATAAGGTATTTTTTCTACTCTCAGGAGTAGCTACTCCCACATGTATATCTCACAATCTAGAGAGTATTATTACATACTTGACATTTCTAAATGTAGTATATAGTCATACTAGAGGGTATGTGGACATACTCACTTTTTTTTTTATTGTGATACATGAATTATAAAGACATATTTACTTGTATATAGCAGTAAATACGATATATGTTCATATATTTATAACTTACAGATTCTTCAAAAAAAATTATGGTTATCACTCTTAAAAATCATGTTTTAAGTATGTGTATATACTCAAAATAATAAATGAGTATGAACACATGCCTAAGGTGGTTTTTTGAACGTGGGAGTAACTACAATTGGGAGTAGAATAGAATTACCCTATATATATATATATATATATATATATATATATATATATATATATGGAGTAGTAATGTGAACAAAATATATATTATATTTTTAATTAGTGTTATAATTAACCTAGAGAAGAATTGAAACCACTGTATTTTGATTGTTGCAACTTATTATAATTGGTTAGTATCTTAGTGAAGGCTAAACTTAAATATTTGTAAAGAAATTCAATCTCTCTCACACACAAAAATGAGTTAAATGCAAATCATGGGATTGTATTCCAAACAAACATTAGACATGGAAGTAATATAAAGAAGATGAGATTAACTTGGCCACAATAATATATGACTATTATTTGTGATACACAAAAAAAGATTTCTGAACCAATTACTCGTACTCATGCACACATTAACTAAACTATCAAAGTAAGTTCATTCTTGGATTCATGACCATCTTATGTAGACCATGGAAACATGTGCACTCTTGTATTGCTTAGGAATGCGACGTGGTTGAAAATTAAAGTAGATGGATTCCTGCAGGCTGGATTCAAACTGCCGGACATGGCTAACTTGTGATGGCTGCCACGATTATATTTCATATGGGCTCTGTTTGGAGCATGCAAATCATGCTCAATGATGGCTGCCACGATTATATTTCAGATGGAATTTACATGAGAATGGCATTTTCTCGGTGCGTTCAATGTATAATGCCATGTTGCTCCAAAATAGCTCCAGATTACGACACCTATGGAAGATCGAAATTCCTCAAAAGATCAAAATATTCTTGTAGAATCTTTTTAGAGGTGTTACTTTGACCAAGGATAATCTGTCCAAAAAACAGTGGAAAGGTTCACAAAAATGTTGCTTTTGCAATGCTAGTGAAACAATACAACATCTCTTTTTTTATTGCCATGTAGCTCAGAATATGTGACGAATCCTTTAGCTACTAGTTTACCAAAACCTTTCAATAGTACACATATATCTGGAAATTGGCTATACACAAAAAGAGTGCAAGAAAAAAGATTAATAGTCACTGGTGTGGCTGCCATGTTATGGTCAATATGGCTATGCTGGAATGATTCTGTTTTTGACAAGAAACCAATGATCTCTTTCATACAGGTGGTCTTAAGAGCGACTTACTGGTTTCGCTCATGCAAAATTTTACAAAATGACACCCACAGGGAGGCCATTGTGGAAATATGCCATTTGGTGGAGGTGGTCGCCATGAGCGTCTTCGCTTCGAATGGATGGCCATTGCGACATAGGCTTTGTTTTTGATTTGCACCAAGTGCTCTATATGCTGTAATAATAGTGACTTTGAGGCTGTATGCAAACCTTGCAAAAGGCTGAAAACTTTTTCCATTATCTAAAAAACTATTTCATGAAAAACATATCAAATTTACTTTTGAATGGATCCTGTTTGGAGTCAATCATAATCTTCAATTCAATGCAGGGGCGAAGCTTTGCTGTGGCCAAGGGTGACCATGCCCCCTTGCCATCAGCAAAATTTCATTGTTTAAACAGTAAAATAGACATTGTTCATAAATTTTGAACACAATTACTAAGACTGTTCCCCCCTCCATTGTTGCTCAAGCTGCTGCTGATTCAGTGCAGAAAGCTTTTTTACCCATGGTGCCATGGGACCTTATTTTGGCTCATTGGGTTGTGTATCAAGTGGAATCCACTAAGGACGCGTCCTAAGGTTGTGGCATGGTCCCGGCACTCCTTTCTCCATATACAAACCTCTCTCTCCCCCCCCCCCCCCCCTCTCCCATTAAGAACACTTAGGATTTGTTCATTAGAGTTAGTCGTACTTGCCGGCATGTGTGTATATACCACCTGTATTTTTGTCTTTGGAACCCCATCATATTGTGATTTCAGTTTGAAGCTTCCGTATTCATCTCTCAACTGCCATCCCTCATGGTTGGGTTGTTGTGCACCGCAAGATCGCAACGACCGTTTGAGTCGGTGTATCGGTCGCTAAGATGCAGTGTTCTTGGACGGTTGTAGTTAGGACATGAATGTCGCATCCATCCACCAAAGTCGTCTTATCCCCCACCTCTTACCGAAAGATTGGGAATAGTACCTCACAGGTTGACATCATTTTGTGACAGGATGTAATTAGAACTGGTTGTAAAATGGTGTTATCCAAACGCTATACTTGTGCCACTTTATTTTTTGCTTCTGGTAATCCATTTTGAGGAGTAAAGCTCACCATTTCCCTTGACAAAGGGAATTATTTTATCTTCAATATCAAAATCTATACATATTGAAAGACACCTAGGTATTTAAGTCTACAACAATATGATAGAGATGGTATATATTTCAATTTTGAAAAGATGACATTAGAAAGAAGAACGGCTATGAAACATTTAGGCTATTGTTGATCGTACATTGCTAAGGCCCTGTTTGGTTGAGCTTCCTAGGGTGCTTTTGCTTTTCAAAAGCTAGCAGCCGAACCAAAGAGGAGAGCTTTTGCATTCGTTCTACCAAGGAAGCAGCTTTGTGGACGTTCAATTTTTGCAGCAGGGGAAGCCCTGCTTCCAGTGGCTGTGGCGTTAGTAATTTCATCGAAATTACCCGCCATGCCACTGGTAAGTGGATACCGATTCGTTTTCTATTCCTCCTCTCTCTCTCTCTCTCATTCTCCTGAGAACGAGGTCACTTTGAGCTAAGCTGAAGGTTATTTATTTAATTTTGACAGCAAAATTCATGAGGTTCAATTCTTTTCGAATTGTGCATTGTGAGGGCACGTATTACAATAAGTATGCACAAATGTATGCTTTTTAGAATTTGTTAGTGTGAATGTGTGATGGAATGATTGTGGTGAATGGAACAGGCTTCATGGCCCCATAGTTTTTATGCTTCAGATGAAGATTCATCGATTCCCTTAGGATGCTTCCCCAGCTGGAAACCTTTTTTTTTTTTAAGGATCAACCAGCTTTCATTGATTAGCCAGTTGCATGATTACAATCCAATCGTAACAAGCCAAGTAACACCGGAGGGGTATCAGTTTGCCACTCCACCACCAGTGTACTGCTAGAAGCTAGCTTTGCACATTCATGTGCTACTCTATTACAATTACGAAAGGCAAAGGAAAATTTAAAACCTAGAACTCCTATTGCCAGCTCATCTATTTGCCGCAACATATGCTGAATTCGCGATCTTTGTAGATGCCTATTCTCCCACATCTTCACCAGCTCCTGACAGTCGGACTCTAGATGAATGTACTGAACCTGTCGAGAGATTCGTGATAGTAGATCTAGGTATGCGTATGAGTATGAAAGATTGATGGACACATGACACAAGGTTTATAAAGGTTCGGGCCTCCCGAAGGATAATAACCCTATGTCCTATATGGTATTTCTGTATTGCTAGGGTTTGTACTAAAATTAGGGTTCCAATACGAGTCTGTGCCTTGCCGAAGGCCCCCTGCCCTCTTTATATATGCGAAGGGCAGAGATTTACATGGTAATCTTTTAGTCGGTTATAATAGATTCTATCTATCCAACATATCTGCTAACCTAACTTGCCGCTTACTCAAACAAGTATCTCAATAAAATCTTCTAGGCCGAATACACCATTTCCGAGCCCCCGACTCACTCGGCCAGTTAGCCGAGTGGTTAAGTATCCCGGATACATATGTCCCACAGTAGCCCCTAAGCACTTTCCATTTTGAATCATCGTCTGGATTTGCCTCGACATCTTATGAAATTGGGAAGTGCTTTTTCCATTACTTCTAATAACTCTTATTCATAAATCCTTGAAAAAGACATAGCCTATGAATATAGCCCCCAACTCAGAAAGTTGTTGTCTACACCAAAGCAACTTTTGAGTTATTTGAAAAATATCCAATTAATTTTGTCCCTTAACAGAAAAGGACATAATGACATCTGAATCTTCTAATTTGTCTAAACAAGCTCCATATTTAGCTGAATTTTCTCACTCGCTGACTGATGCATCACCAACTTAATATTTATATCCATAATGCTGAAGTGCCCTTAATCCGAATGATTAACGATGAAATTCAATTATCATAGCCCCCAAGATTGGTGATATATCAATAATAGTAATATAACACGAAACACAGCCCCCAAGATTGGTTCCGAGATAATTCGAGTGATTTATCACAAAATCTCAAAAGTTATAAATTCCAAGGTAGAAACCACAACAATCCGAGTGTTTTATCATGGAATTTCGAAAGGCACAATTTTCAAGGCTAAAATAGCAACAATCCGAGTGATTTATCACGAAATCTCAAAAGGTACAATTTCCAAGGTTGAAACCGCAACAATCCGAGTGATTTATTACTAATGTTAAGATCCACAATATCCAAAATTAACGCTTAAAATGAGTCTCAATAATATAATAAATACACGTACCAATTAACAAAACTGGACTTAACAGATTACAAGAAGCCTCGGCCCAGCAGGTCATCTATTCCTTATAAAAGGGCCTCTAAACAGTCGCATCCCTTCGTCTTCATTTTGCCGCCACCGCCATCTTGTGCACACAAACCCTAGATCTCAGACTTCCATTTCCACCCCAAAACTCCACGCAACTGCTTCCCACTGCACTAAACCAAGAGCGATGGCCCCGAAGAGCACCCGCCAAATCTCTAAGGCACAATCCCAGAAGCAATCTTCTCCTAAGAAGGGCGAGGAAGAAGAGACAGTTTTTGACATCCCTGTCGCCATCAAGGAGTTCCCCACGTCAACCATGGATTCAGAGAAAATCAACAGACTGGTGATTGATGGCGTATTGCAGGATCAACAGACCGGAGGATGGATCGAGGCCATAGGTCAGAAATTTCCCCAACCTCCCGTCGACCAAATCATTGTTTTCTCCTCATTTTTCTATCGTGGATTTGGGATCCCTTGTTGCGACTTCTTTAGGGGTCTTCTTTGCTTCTATGGCATCAATGTTGTCAATCTAAATATTTATTGACCTGTGTGAAGTATTCTTGGGTATCTATCCCCATTTTGATACCTTCAAAGAACTCTTTGTTTTGAAGTCAAACAATAATAATGTCATAGGGGGGGGGGGCTGGATTCCAATTATGAAATAAATCCAAGTATATTGATGTGCCACTTCCAACAACCAACAAGGGGTGGCATGCAGACTAGTTTTACCATGGAAACCATGCTCCACCTTTGTCAGAGACTACGGCCGAAGCCCCAAAGCCACGACCCGAGTGGTCAGCAAAGGCTCATCCAAACAAGAAGTCTGATGCTATATTAAAGCATATTGCTTATCTCAAGTCTAAAGGATATACCGGCGTACATGTTGCCGCAAGCTTCATATATCACCGCGTACAACCTATTAAGAAATGCCATGCTCTAGGATGGAAATTTCAATTGGGTTCAGACCCCATAGTAGAAGTGCCAGAAATATTGTCAGAGAGAGAATTGACATTGCTTCCGGAGAACATATTTGCATCACTTCTTGATTGGACTCCAGGGAGTGCAAAATCTGGACATCATTCCTTCACTGATAGGAGTACAGTGAGTTATCCACCTTGCTGCTTGAAAAATTAACACCTCTTTCATTATGTTTAGTAACGAATTATACATCACATATGTTGCAGAACCTTGATGTATATGTGTCCAATCCACCATTGCCGCCGACGCCACAAAAGAAGTCTCCCACACAACCATCAGCCTCCAAGCGCCGCAAGGCGCACATTGAAGATTCTGACGAAGAAGAGTCATGAGCTGAAAGATTAGCTAGACTTCAAGAAGAGGCGAAGAAAAAGACTTCAAAGAAAGCCTCCACCACTCGATGGACCATGGATGAAATCGAGAAAGAGCAAAGTTGTCCAAGTGAACCAAGCAAGGCAGGCACACATGAGGCGACACCAGACACAACAGGTGCCCCAAGGCCAACCAGCCCCCCACCAAGAGTGTCAGGCCTAAAATTCAAACGCCGCTCAAGGTAAACAGATCAATGTAACTTGAAGCTCAACTCTCCATTTGAGTAAATATGTAATCTCTATCTAATTGACAGGTCGTCCAGGCGATCGTCATTTGAAGAAGTCCCGGCGCAAAGTGCAGTTCCTGAAAAAGATCAGGATACACCACATGTCGGATCATCCAGATATGATGACCCAGGCCACTCGGCAGAGAAACCGAGTGATTTAAAGAGTGCACCCGAATTCACTCGGCCAGAAGCTAACCAGGCTAAATCACCCAATATCCTAGACCTGAATACGTCTGAGATGGCAACGGATGCTGATACTCCTGCCTCCACTGAACCCGAAGAGCCATCACTGGTTTTTGAAACTATGCCAGAACCAACATATGAGTATCCAATCGGTCCGGAGGAAAATGTCACGCCGACTCCTATTCACCAAGTGGTAAGAGAAGGCGCTCCAGAACAGCCAACACCGACCAGGTCAGTATATCATATTGGCCGATTTGCCATCACCGGATTTGATGAGTCGGCAGAACAAGCGGAGTTGAAAATTTTTGAAGAACATACTGGAAAAGCCTACCATTCCTTTCAGGTATTCCTCCCTTCTTGAAAAATAATGTCAACAATAATAATCACCATTCTTGGCTGTGAAGTTTCAACCATATAATTTGCTATCATTGCAGGCTTTGAAAACCCATATGGCCAACAAGAGTAAACTTCTGCAACTTGTCGAGAGGCAGTGTGCAAAAGCCGTAGATTTAGAAGATCAGCTTGCCAAGGAGAGACTGGAAGTCGGGCGCTTATCAATCGCTCTAAAAGCCCGTTCATCTCAAGTTGATGAACTTCAATTCGAGCTATAAGGTATAAGATCCACAAAGCCTTATACCTCACATGCTATCTTTAGAATATGAATATTTGACCTCGTCCATACAGAGGTATCGCGGACGCTGGAATTGAAGCAAAAACAAGATGCCCAGTCGGCCGCTCAAATTGCAAGTCTCGAAGGCCATATAAAGGAATTGGAGTCGTCTGCCCAAGCTATTGAAGGTTTGAAAACCAAGAACCAGGGATTAAAAAGGCAGCTCCAGGACTCGGAAGAGATCAAGAATAATTTTGAAAAGCTAAAAAACGACTTCAAGACAAAGCAAGAATCCCTAACCTCTTGGAAGAAAAGGGCCGAAGGTAAAAATCAATATACCTATGCATATGGAAATACAACTGTAATCTAAAATGTTTATAACTAACAAATGCTGAAGGAACAATAAAAAATCAGAGGGAGAGAAACACAAAGCTCGAAACCGAATTATCCAAGGCTGAAAAGATCTTCAAAAAGGTTGTGGATGAGCTAAACCAATTCCAGAAAGCATTCAAAGAAGTTGAAAAGCTGAAAGAAGAGTATAAGGAAAAGGTTGCCACCCTTGGAGTTAAAAAGGTAGAAGCTGAGAAACGCCTAAGAGGTAAGTGTTTATTCATCTAATACCTTTATATCCAAGTTCATTGTACTAGACATATATGATTATTGTACTCCTGTAGGATAAAAGAGGTCCTATGAACTTTTGTAGAAGAAATTTATAGAGGGTGATGAAAACCTTCGATGGTCTCTTACAACTCTTCAGAAGGATGTAGAGGTGGTCGCCCAATACATATATCCTAAAGAAAAACCACCTTGATATCGAGCCCTGATGACTAGGCTACAAGGGGCACCCGGCCGACTAAAAGAACATGCTCGACATGTTACAGAGCTGGCTGGCGCACAAGTCCTGGTAATTGCAAAGTCCCACATCCCCAGCATAGAGTTAGATGTGGTGGCCGAGGGTTTCCATGAAGATCTCTCGGACGAACAATGTAAGCCCTCGTGGCTGAGGCGCAAAAAATAGCGCATATATTAGCCGACCCGATAGAGCTAGATCCCTTACCCAAAGTGTAAGGAATTGTAAAGCTTAAAATACTGTATTACAGCTCCGTTACTGTAATATAACTAAGGTTTGATAGACCGCTAAGGTCTTGATTCATTACCAGTATTGTAATGAATTCTAGGGTCGCGCTGCTTTGTATATGTATTGTATGAACTCGTGTTAAACACTAACAACCAATACACAACTCATGTCAGCCCTCTAAACAATGCTCCCAATAACCGATATGAACCATGGAGACTAAGAACTCACTCGGTCAAGCATATGCAAATTGGGAGAGTTGCCTTGGTCCCTAATAGATGGCAAGAACCCTGGGGACTAAGTAACCCGCTTGGTCGACATGCGCGAGTTAGGGTGATACAAGTATCAGAATTTGAGTCATGGCATAAACAATAACAACAATTATTCACAGCAATCATAAATTGCGAAATCAGATATCATGACCATTATGTATATATATTCAATAATAAAAGTACAATAAACTATAAATACTAGGCATAAAAATGACGTAGCTGTGAAACGTTCTAGGAACTTTGAAGGTCCGACCCGTCCTCATTAATCAATCGATAGGCGCCTGGCTGAGTGATTTTCTTTACAATAAAAGGTCCTTCCCATGGAGCCAACAGCTTGTGCCTACCGACCTTAGACTAAACTTGCTTCAAAACCAAGCCGTCAACGGAAAAACCCCGTGTTCGAATGTTTTTGTCATGATAACGTCGCAAGCTTTGCTAGTACTTTGCCAACCGAATTAAGGTGGCATCTCACTGCTCTTCTAAGAACAACAAGTCATCACACCTATGGTCATTGGAGGTTTTTTCTTCATACACTGCCACACGGGGGGAGGCAAAAAGAATCTCGGTTGGTAATATGGCTTCCGAGCCATAAACCAGAGAAAAAGGGGAGTGCCCGGTGGCACGACTTACGTTGGTTCTAAGTCCCCACAACACAGATGGCAGTTCTCGAACCCACCGTCGAGCGTACTTTTCCAGCCGATCAAATATACGAGGCTTAATTCTAGAAAGCAGGAGGCCATTTGCCCTTTTAACCAGGCCATTGCTCTGTGGATAGGCGGCTGAGGCATAGCCAATCTAAAAGCCGACTCGGCCCGCAAACTCTTTAAACTCCTCTCCTGTGAACTGAGTACTGTTGTCAGTGATAATCTTGTGTGGAGCACCGAACCGAGCGACTATTTCGGTCATGAACTCGATGGCCTTTTTTGCCGAAATCTTGCTGACTAGTTTTGCTTCAATCCATTTAGAGAACTTGTCCACTGCTATAAAAAGGTGAGTAAAACACCCTTGAGCCTTCATGAAGGGTCCAACAATATCTAAGCCCCATACTGAAAACGGCCAAGTTATTGGGATATTTTTAAGTTCTATGGCAGGTACGTGCATTTGGCGTGCAAAGAACTGATATCCTTCATATTTTCGGATGATTTCCTTGGCATCAGCACCCGCAGTCGGCCAGTAAAACCCCTGCCTCATTGCTTTGGCCGTAATTGTGGATGGGCCAGCATGATTCCCACAAATACCAGCGTGGATGTTTCCTAATATAGCTTTGCCTTCATCTTGAGATAAACATTTCATCAGTACCCCGTGTGGGCATTGCTTGTACAGGTGATGGTCAACTATACAAAAGGAACGCGACTTGCGAATAATTTGGAGGGCTTCGTCTTTGTCGGTCGGTAGTGTGTCACGATCCAAATACTCAATAAAGGGAGTGCGCCAATCTACCTCAATGACGGCTACATGTGGTGCTGCTCCCGCCTTTAGTGTCGACTGCTCCATAGTTTGCTGGGTTAGTATAGATGGCTTATGCAGATCGTCGAGGAATACTCCGTCAGATATTTTAGATTTACTAGACCCAAGTTTGGCCAGTTCGTCCGCCTCTTCGTTATACTTGCGCAGGACATGTTTATACTCGATGCTATCAAACTTGTCTTCGAGCTTCCGAACTTCGGTGCAGTAGGCTATCATGCTTTCATGGGACCAACACCACTCCTTCATTACTTGATTTATTACTAGCGCCGAGTCGCCAGAAACGCTTATCCTTTGGACACCGAGTGAGATAGCTGTCCAAAGTCCATGTAATAGTGCCTCATACTCTGCGGCGTTATTAGAGGCACGGAAGTGCATTCGAAGAATGTATCGCAACTTGGCTCCATCAAGAGATGTCAATATGACTCCTGCTCTGACACCTTCCAGTTTTAAGGAGCCTTCAAACGCCATTCTCCAATAGCATAATTCTTGTGGGTCGGGAGGTAACTCACATTCTGTCCACTCGACGATGAAGTCCGACAAAGCTTGACCTTTGATCGAGTTGCATGACTTAAAGGTGATGTCATATGATCCAAGCTCGATGGTCCATTTGGCGATTTCCCAGTAGCCTCTCTGTTGTGCAGCAATTCGCCTAGGCCGAACGACGTGTGGACCTCAATTGGGTGATCCTCAAAGTAATGCTTCAACTTCCAAGATGTCATCAGTAATGCATAAATTAATTTCTAAAGCTGGAAATATCGTACCTTGGATTCCGATAAGACCTCACTAACGAAATAAACTGGTCGTTGCACCTTTTGAGCCTTGCCATCTTCCGTCCGTTCCACCGCCAGCACAGTACTGACAACGTGTTTGGTTACAGAAATATACAGCTGCAAAGGTTCCTTTGGCTCTGGGGGAGTTAAGACCAGAGGACCGCTAATGTAAGCCTTAAAATCATCCAAGGCCTTCTATGTGTCATCATTCCAGAGGAATGATTCTTGCTTCTTGAGTAAGCAAAAAAAGGGTAACTCTCAAATGCCGAGTCGTGAGACAAATTGACTAAGCGCCGCCATACAGCCAGTGAGCTTATGAACGTCTTTTTGTGAATGTGGAGATCCCATTCATAATATGGCATTTACCTTTTCTGGATTAGCTTCAATCCCTCTATGTGATACCAGAAAACGAAGTAATTTTTCCTGATGGAACCCCAAAGACGTATTTTTCTGGATTTAGCTTCATATTGTACTTTCGAAGGTTACCGAATGTTTCATCTAGGTCGGATATCAAGTCGGTGGAGAGCCAAGTCTTGATTACCACGTCATCTACGTAAGCTTCAACATTCCTTCCTATCTGGTTGTCCAAACATCGCTGCATAGTCCACTGGTAGGTGGCACCGGCATTTTTCAGGCCAAAGTGCATTGTTGTGTAACAGAAGGCTCCGAACGTCATGATGAACGAGGTTTTGAGCTGGTCGGATTGGTTTAAGGGAATCTGATGGTACCCTGGATATGCATCTAAGAATCACAACAAAGCGCATCCAGCCGTCAAATCGACCACTTGATCAATACGTGGGAGGGTGAATAGATCTTTCAGACAGGCTTGGTTAAGGCCGGTGTAATCCACGCACATCCGCCACTCCTTATTCTTCTTCCGTACCAGAACTAGGCTGGCCAACCAGTCAGGGTGGAAAACTTCTTTAATAAAACCGGCTGCCAGTAGTCGGCCGATTTCTATCCTAATCGCATCTTTTCGGTCTTGCGAGAATCGTCTAAGCCGTTGCCTTACCGGCCTGGCATTTTCACGGACGTGAAGTTTGTGCTCAACCTTTTCCCTTGGAACACCTGGCATGTCAGAAGGTTTCCATGCAAATATATCTTTATTATTTCTAAGAAAAAGGATGAGCATGCTTTCCTATTTGTCACCTAAGTTGACCCCGATATTGGTGGTCTTCGATACATCACTATCATCTAGGCTAATCTTCTTGGACTCCACCGCATCCGCCTGTATCATAGTCTTCAGCGCCTTCCTGGGAGCAGGGTCAAGCATGGCCTCCTCCGCCATTGTGATCGGTTCCTTCAACTCGGCCAGCTCCGATGCTGCTACTATCTTCTCGGTCAACTCACAACTGTTGTTGTCGCAGTCGTATGAGGTCCGCACATCCGAGTGAAGTGAGATGACTCCGTTTGGTCCTGGCAGCTTCATCATCATATAAGGATAATGAGGTACCACCATGAATTTGGCAATGGCTAGCCACCCTATAATGGTGTGATAAGTAGAGTCGAGGTCGGCGACCTCAAAGGTAATGCGCTCCGTCCTGTAGTTCTCCCGAGTGCCGAAAGTCACAGGCAGAGTGATTTGTCCTAGAGGGACTGTTTGCATGCCCGAGATCACACCATGAAACGGTGATCGACTTGGCTTGAGGTCGGTCAAGGGTATGCCAAGCTCCTTGAAGGTTTTCACAAAGAGGATGTCCAAACTGCTACCACCATCTACCAGTACCCGATTTAGCCGGACTCAGTTAACAGTCGGCGTTAGCACTAAGGGATATTTCCCGGGACTGGGGATGTGATCCGGATGGTCGGATCGATCAACAGAAAATTGGAACCTCTGACCATCGTAGATACTAAGGTACCGTTGGTGAGACCGAGTGGACCTCTCTGTAGAGGATCTTTTGCTGGCGCTTCGAGTCTGCCGTAGACCGGCCATAGATGTAATTGACCTCATGTTTGGGGTCTTGGAAGTCCTCCTTATCCTCATCTTGGTTATCCTTATCCGAGTCCTTTCTGCCACTCCTGGGGATCCAGGGACGTTCTTTGCAGACCTTCAAGGCATGATGGGCGAAGTTTTTTAGTTTGAAGCATTCCCTGGCTTTGTGGGCTCCATCATGTAGTAGGCAAGGGCCATCGAGCATCTTGTCGAAGTCATCCTGAGTGACTGGTTTCCTCCTAGTCGGGCGCTCGGTGTTGTCCACCATTCGGTCTTGCTTGCGCTTCCTATCACCGTCCTTGCTGTAATCGGACGGACCCGACTGGTTCCTTAGGGTCGTCTCCTTGTACTGGCGAACTTGGAATAGAGCCGAATTGCCAGCAGCATATTTGTCGTCCATAGTGAATAGTTCTTTGGCTGATAGTACGCTAGTAGCGTCCAACCTCCCAATCTTCTTTATCAGTCACGGAGTCCTCCTTGAAAGGCGGCAACAACTTGAGCATCCGAGATGTTAGGGATGGTATTCTTCACTTGGCAGAAGCGTTGGATGTACTCTCGAAGTGCCTCCCAATCCGGCTGCTTGATCCGGCCGAGTTCCCAGTGATTCCCTGGCCTGTCGAAGGTGGCTTCAAAGTTGGTCACAAACTGCCGACAGTGATCTGCCCAGGAGCTGATAGAGTTGTCGGGCAGATAAGTGAGCTAGGTTCTTGCCGCTGGGGCTAAGCAAACATGCAAGTAGTTAGCCATGACAAAGCTATCGCCGCCGAGAGCTCGTATGGCTGTCGAATAGACGTGAAGCCAGTCGCGCGGATCTGTCTTACCGTCATACTTCTTGATGCCGACTGGCTTGAAGCGGACCGGCCAGCTGACAGTTTGAAGTTCTCGAGTGAAGGCTCGGATGCCAGCCTCCTCATCATAATCGTCGGTGGCCGGGGTCCGTTCTCATTCACGGCCAGCTTCTCGGCGAGATCTATCATCGCGGCGGCCCTCATCCCGTCGACTATGGTAATGATCATCTCTATGTGGCTGCCGCCTGTTGTCACATTCGTAGTCAACATAACCGCGCATCACGTGGTGGTATGCCATTCATCTTCGTACTATCGGTGGGCCGTGTCATCGCGCTTCTGGTATCTGTTGTCCAGTCCGACCTGCGCATCACGTGGTGGTATGCCATTGCGTAGGTCGGCGCTCGGATGCCGATCATGGTACTCTGCAATGGGCCTGCGCCTGGGGATAGTAGGCGGGGTTGCCGCCTGGTTGGAGCGCTGTCGGTATCTTCTATCCTCCCTGGGTACCGAACTGGCGGCCCCAGAAACTGATTTACTCGGCGTTGATCGTGTCGCATGCATCTCCAGTACAGCCGTGGCCCTGATGTGTGCCTTTAATTGGTTGACCTGAGATGTGAACTCTAGGGAGAATTGGAGCAGGGGCTCTATTGTTTGCAGGAGGGTCGCCGCGGTCGTGATGTTGTGTTGTGGGGTCTTGAAGACATCTTCACCATCAAGCTTTAAGGTGAGGTCTCCCATATCTAGGTTTTGCACGACTCGGGGTCTCTGCTGAGCATCCGGTCGTCGAAGCGAAGGAGTGGCGGCATCTGGATCACCGTCTTCGAGATCGGTTTGATGTCCATCTACGTGCGGTGCGGTATCACGCGCGGCAGCATCCGCCGATGTTTCATCGTCTGCTTGCCCCTGGATACCTCGTGGAAATCCGAGGAACAACTCTCTGAATCACTTGGCCCTTCAATCAAGTCTAGGAGTAACTCACTTTCAAGATCGATTGCTGCAGGGAATCTTGATTCGTCGTAAAATTTGGGATCTTTGTCCAACTGATCCATGTGATGAGCCGGGAGATCAACCGTAGTGTAACCCGAGTCGACCAAGGTTATCAATCGGGGTGTTGCGGACAACGTTGAGTTGTCGCCCAAGAGGGTTTCCGCCTGGAAGGCTGTTGTCGCGTTGTCGAGGCCAAGCGGGAATCGGCCGGCCGGATTGCTCTGATCGGCCCTTGCAGCGACCGAGCGGGCCAGGCATTCTTGCTTAACAAGGTTCTTGTGCTGATCGGCGATGAGGCTGACGGTGCCAAAGCAGATCTTGTCTCCCGGGCGAAACTTGATGTCGATGAAAGCCATCGATTTCGACGAAGCTACACTCAACGCTACCCCTACCTGGCGTGCCAACTATCGAGAGATATTCTCGATAGTAGATCTAGGTATGCGTATGAGTATGAAAGATCGATGGACACAGGACACAAGGTTTATACAGGTTCGGGCCTTCCGAAGGATAATAACCCTACATCCTGTTTGGTGTTTTTGTATTGCTAGGGTTCGCACTGGAATTAGGGTTCCAATACGAGTCTGTGCCTTACCGAAGGTCCCTTGCGCTCCTTATATATCCAAAGGGTAGGGATTTACATGGTAATCTTTTAGTCGGTTACAATAGATTCTATCTATCCAACATATCTGCTAACCTAACTTGCCGCTTACTCAAACAAGTATCTCAATAAATATCTTCTGGACCGAATACACCATATCCGAGCCCCCGGCCCACTCGACCAGTTAGCCGAGTGGTTAAGTATCCCGGATACATATGTCCCACAAAACCTCAGTTTGTTTTGCCAGTCGCACTCCCTCCTGCGCTGCTACAGCCTCTGCCGTCAGGGCATCGGGACAATTTGCCCACCATTTGCTTAGTCCACCAATGCAAATACCATTTTGATCTCTCATAATAACTCCGGATGCTGCATTATAATCACTGAAAGAAGCATCAGTGTTACATTTTATCCAGCCACTGCTCGGCGGACTCCACCTCTGCTGGGTTATCGTCTCCTTCTTCTTCTCACCTGGGTGCGATATCTTCCATAGGTCATAAGATGTATCACGCACCCAGTAGACCGCCTGCTTCAAGGGAATAGATTGTTCACCATGTTTCCTCTTGTTTCTCCCCATCCAAAGTGACCACATACCGCATAGAATTATCGAAGCTGATTTTTCTGTGATGAAACCTGGATCCACCAGGTCATGAGCCCATGTCAGCGGATGTAATCTTGGGAGTTTCACAGTAGTCAGAGCTTTTGTATGCTCCCAGAAGATCCGCGCATACGTGCAGTCCACTAACACATGTTTGATCGATTCCTCCTCAGCCCTGCAGGTTGGGCAGTATGCTATTTGTGCAATACGCCTCTTATGCAGAATTGCTCTGGCCAGGAGAAACTCGTTTAACACCCGCCACCGGAACACTCTTACTTTCGGAGGGACATCAATTCGCCAGACTCGTTTCCAGCAATCTCGTGACGAAGCTGAAGCTTGTCCCACCTCCTCCTTCTCATGCCACTCTTTGTACAAAAGCTTGTATGCTGACTTGACCGAGTATACCCCGTGTTTCTCGGCTTCCCAAGCCCATGTATCGTCCTGGCTTCCTCCAACCTGTGTCCTGAGAATTGCCAGTTCATCTACGGGGCAGAAGGTGTCATGAATTTGCCGTTCATTCCAGGTACCACTTGTCGTAAGCAAATCTGCAACCCAATGAACCTGTGAATTTTCAGGCCTCGAGATCGGCCTTCCTCCAAAATGGCCGTTCAACCACCTATGATTCCAAATGTCTGTTGTACCTCCATTACCAGTTCTCCTGATGAGCCCTTTCTAGAGGACATCTCTCCCCGCCATGATCGATCTCCATGTTAAGCTAGCTTGTTTCTTCCGCGTCGTAGACATGAAGTTGGAGTCGTGGTAGTACCATCCCTTCAATACTCGAGAGCATAGGGACTCAGGTTTAGTAATGAGTCTCCACCCCTGCTTCCCAAGTAATGCAAGATTGAAGAACCGCATATCACAGAATGCCATGCCACCCGCATCCTTTGGCTTCGTTAGATGATCCCATTGTAGCCAATGCATGTGTTTACTATCCGCAGAGCTGCCCCACCAATAATTAACAATAATTGATCTCATCTTTCCACATGTATCTTTGGGAATCAGGAAACAACTCATCAGGTATGTAGGTACTGCCTGAGCTACTGATTTGATCAAGATCTCACGACCTGCACAACTTGCTTCTCTTCCACTCTAGGTTCCTACCAACCCCCTTAGACGTGTTGGCATATATTCAAAAGCTTCTTTTGTTGACCTACCAACAGCTGTTGGAAGCCCAAGGTACTTCTCAGCTAGGGCCTCTGTATTAATCCGCAAGGTCTCCCTTACCTCAGCCTTCATATCATTCATGCAGTTTGTGCTAAAGAAGACCGAAGATTTCTCTTTGTTAACCATTTGTCCCGAACTTCTGCTATAAGTATCAAGTACCTCTTGTAGTCTTTCTGCCCCTCATTGCAATGCTTCTGAAAATACAATACAATCATCCGCAAACAAGAGATGCGACACCCATGGGGCGTGTATGCCAACACGCACACCCCTGAAAAGATGCACCGGGCCCCAAGACTTCAACAGACACGATAATCCCTCTGCACATAATAAGAAAAGGTAGGGTGATATGGGATCTCCTTGACGCAAACCTCTGGTCGGACGGAAGGCTTTCAACAGCTGTCCATTGACCTGGATAGAGAAAGAGACACTTGTCACACATCTCATAATAGTATGAACAAATGCCTGTGCAAAACCAAGCTTAATCATGATCTCCTCCAAGTATCTCCATTCAACACGGTCATAGGCTTTTGCCATATCCAGTTTAATCGCACATGCACCCGCCTTCTCTTTTTTCCTTATCAGATAATGAGTACATTCATAAGCCACCAAAACATTATCAGTAATTAATCTTCTGGGCACAAAAGCACTTTGTTCTTCTGATATAATTTCATCAAGAAACCCTCTCAATCTATTAGCCAATACCTTTGAGCAGATTTTATAAATGACATTGCAGAGATAAAGTGGTCTAAAATCCTTCAACTCCTGGGGATTTTTCACCTTTGGTATTAAAACAATAGTCATGAGGTTTACCTCATCCGGCATAATCCCACCATTTTAGAAATTCAAAACTGCTCTACATACATCCGGCCATACTATTTCCCGGTGGGTTTGATAAAAACCTGCGGTGAACCCATCCGTTCCTGGCGATTTACTAGGGCCCATCATAAATAAGGCGTGTTTTACCTCCTCCTCCGAGTATGGCCTCATCAGCACTTCATTCATTTCCTTTGTCACTCGGCCCTGAACTCGATCAGTTGTTGCCGCTGGATCAGAGTTCTCCTGGGCAGTAAACAAATTAGCATAGAAGCTTGCTGCCATCGCCTCCAATTCCTCTTGGTTTGTAACCAGATCTCCCTGTGGGGATTTGAGCACCTTAATCCTATTTGATTGTGCTCTTTCTCTGCATTTGGCTTGGTAGAATGATGTGTTATGATCACCCTCCTTAAGCCATGAGACCCATGACCTTTGCTTTTCCATTTGTTCTTCCCATGCAAGCATCTCAGCCATCTTTGACATGATGTATCTTTCTCTCCCCGAGGGTCCAGTACCCAGTGTATGACTTCTAACCTGCTTGAGCTCCGTCCTGAGACTCGCCAGCTCCTCCTTAACACTCCCAAACACTGAGTAATCCCACTCCATAAGCGTTGTCTGCATGCGTCCTAGCGATCGGCCTAACTGGTGTAGGTCATTAGCAGTATCTGAATCCTCCCAGGTATTATGAACCATCTCCTTGTAGGACGGATCCCGACACCACATGTTCTCATACCTGAACAATCATGTCCTTCTCCTTCGTGATCTATGGTTTTTGTTGCATTCGACCACCAAACAGCAGCGGTCTGATTCTGTGGTTTGTATGTGCCACACCTTCAGACTCTCATATTTATCCATAAAACCAGCATTCGCTAGGGCTCGATCAAGATGAACCTTGATATTACGGTCTCATTGCTGCCTATTGTCCCATGTATATGGGAGCCCAATAAAACCGAGATCCATGAACCCACATACCTCCACAGCATCACGGAAGCCATTCATCTGTCTCTCCACCTCCTATCTATTCCTGAGCATCAAGGACTTCATTGAAATCACCCGCACACAGCCATGGGGCGTTACCTTGTTGACTCAGAAACCTCAATCGGTCCCAGCTTCGGAATCATAATTCTCTTTTCGATTCACCGTAGAACCCGGTAAATCGCCAGAGCTCCTGGTCCGAAATTGGGTCAACAACCATGACATCAATGTGAAGCTTATCATAATATTGCAGCTTCACAGAAATCTCATTATTCCAGAGAGAGTGAGTCCTCCCGCTCCCCCCCCCCCTGCCAAAACTCCCGACACCAACACCACATGGAAAGCCAAACGAGCCCAAAAGGCCATCCACACGATTATCAAATAAACGAGTCTCCGGCAAAAACACCAACACAGGATGGTGTAGCTTTATTAAGCTACAAACCTCTTGAACTTCCTCGGGTCGTCCCAAACCCCGACAGTTCAGGCATAGTATTTTCATTGTGCCCGGCAGGGGCTGTCCTCCGCAGCCGCTGCCGATCGTGCATTGTTTATGTTTTTGACAATTTTCTGCTTTTTGGCGAGGTCCTCCAAGTTTTGCTCCTTGTCGACCTCTCCCTCCTCCAATTGATGGTCCCTATCACAGACACGACCCACCAGCACAATTGCGCCTGGCTGATTAGTGTAGGGTAGGTTCAAATCCGGCGTCACCTGGCTATGTACACTTGTAGCCTTGGCCTTCCTCTTCCGTACCTGCTTCGTACCTTCTCCCTGGTTCGACATCGGCCGAGCCACATAAAATTGTTTCACAGCATTCGAGTTGTCTGCCAAGCCACCCCCGTTGTTGCCCAGGTTACTCTCTTTCGGTGGGGACTCGCCATCATCCTCTTGATACCATCTGCTCGTTGCCTTTCCTTGTAGTCTCCTTCTGCCCCGGTCTTTTTGTCTTCCGCGGACCCGTGGAGCTGCTACCATAGGACTCTGCAGCCGCCTCCTAGAAGTTCTGCAACCATTTCTTCTTCTCCTCAAGTGCACGTAACGTCGGCACAGTGTCATACGGTAGCTTGCCACTGTCATTCCTCAGTGCCAGATGCCGGCATTCAATCTCTGAGTGCCCCATCACCCCACATGAGAAACAAAAGAAAGGTAACTTCTCATATTGGGCAGCAAACCAATCTGGTGGTTTCTTCTTGTCGGTCTTGAGTGGCACACCTCTACGAATTGGCTTAATCACTTCAATACCCACACAAGCACGAAGATCGGGCCACTCGCCTTCCCATCAGCATGTACGTCTATCTTGATCACTTCGCCAAGAAGCCCCATCGCTTTTGCCCCTCTCTTAGCATTCATCCAACCTAAGGCAGGTCTAGGAGCCTAACCCAAATTGGCATCCTGTCGAAACTGATGTCTGACGGTTTCAGCTTCTCATCATATTCCTTCAAAATGACCACATGTTTACCAACCATCCATGGCGAGCCTCCCAGGGCTCTCTCCTTCTCCAAACGTCCTCCAAATTCAGCCACGAAGTGATTTTCAGCTCTCTCCAATGGATCGGAACTTTAGGCCATTCGGATTACCCCATGTGGGTTTCATCACTCCCTGAATGGTATTGATATGGATCGTTGCCGGTGATATCACCTTTCCCACAACCGCCCACCCTACCACGGGAGCATTTCCATCGTCATCATCATCACTGAACTCAACAAACTCACCCTCCTTCGCTGTCAGATTCAGGCTCTTCATTAGATCAGCGACGTGCTCCTCCGTAAAATTAGGATCTTGGCCGCTGGTAGCCATCGGCCCTTTCGATCCACTTCCACGGATTGCAGCCATCACAGCTCAAACAGGGACACAAGGAAGTGACATGATCAAACGATGCACTCACCAAGGCGATTCCAGTGGAGAGCAACCTAAGCGGCTAGTCCCTCTACTAGATTAGGGTTTGTTGGTCAGCCGGAAGTGGCTAACCGCCGATATAAAATGGTGGCCGTCGGTAAGTAGCGTTACCGGCGTGGCGTGGTCGCTGGGATCGGGTGATCATCAGCGAAGCAGTCTAGAAACTCGCCGGAGTGGCCAGATATAGGTGAATTGTGGAATCGCCTTCGACGTCGTCGCATGAGCACCCGTCGCACATTTTCCGGATCGTCTATTACCTGAACAAGTTTTTTCCCCCAGCTGGAAACCTAACAAACGCTCCATTGACATATTTTAGTGGCAATGGAATTATGAAATTCATTGTCAGATCAAATACTCATGAAGCATGGTTTTCTGTTTCTTTCCTCCTCTAGACTTCATCATCAATACTTTATGCAACAATGTAGCTTCCAAATTCATTCATGCGTAATAATAAGAATGTATTACTTGCAACCAAAGTTAATGAAAAGATTCAAAAGTGAAATAAGCAAGCAGTGTTCAACAATTATGAACAAAGCATAACACAGCATGGTGCATATTTCTGAAAAATCATTCGGAAGAATGGTATAGTGTGGTACGAAGCAGATATCAATGGAGTTGTTTAAATATGATAAGGAAACAAGCCCAGATCAGCAGATGTAGTATTTCGTCAAGAGGGAGAAAAAAAAACGAGCAAAAAAGTAAAGGTCCTCAGAGCAAGAACTTGGCTAAAGCAACCCGTGCTCAGTACATGCACGGGACTAGGATCACCGAACAAAAGCCACCGAGTCAAGATACTTTGCTACTTGGAACATCTAAATCTAGCTAGTTCAGTTTTTTTTATATAACAGAATCAAAAATCCTGAAACACTTTCGAAAGAAGCGCCTAGTTTGCTGGAGGTGTAGTTTGCTGGATGCCAACACCTCAGCAGCCTCAGGTAGCCATCTGTCACGTTGACTGCAACATCCTACTGTGGATATGCGGGAGATATCTGACGGCCGGACGGGCTTGAGCAAGAAGTCCTCGGCACCTTCTTCCAAGCATCTGAAACAGAACACACAGCAATTCAGATTGTTCTAATTTTGTTAATTTCAGTTCTTCAGCTGAAATTTCGGAAAAAAAAAACATTAATTGGCTGGTGGGTGCGGCTGCAAAAGCAGACCTGTTGATCCTCGTGGGCACGTTCTCAGAGGACATGATTATCACAGGGATCTGTTTGAGCTCCGACGACTCCTGGGTAGCAAAATAAATATACCAGATTATATGCATAGCAGATGAACGTTGGAGGTAGAAAACCTCATCCACTTGTTGAGTGCTTACCTTGACCTTCTTGAGCAGGTCGTAGCCAGTCATCTCCGGCATCGAGTTGTCCGTGATGATCATTCTCACATTGGGCTCCTGTGTCCAAAATACAAGTAGCAAATGTTTAGCAAGAGAAATACAATTTACTCAGTCCTTCACGGTCTGAACAAAATCTGACAGGTTGCATACCGCGTCCAGCATCCCTACATGCCGCGTCGGATCGGGATGAAGGATGGGTCGTGCTTTATATAACGATCAATAGCCAGTGCGGAAGGAATCGGATCGGGACCAGGATCTGGGATACGGCGGTGATGATCTCCCCGTGGCAGTGGAAGTGCCCAGGTGCAGCAGACCGGGTGATTTATATCCTCCGATTATTCATTCGCGCCGTATCCCTACATGCCGCGTCGGAGCAAATTAACCTCGGCTGCATGCGTATCGTATCCCCCCGTGTATGGCAAGGATCGGGTAGCAGCAGAGCAGAGAGATTCGTGGAGAAGGGAGGGGACAGCGCGGTTCCCTGTCCGGCCGCCCCGCGATTCGCTGCGATCTCGGTTGCCATGCGAGCGGGCGGATATTCTTGGCACCGCCTGTCTCCACGGCAGGCGAATCTGAACTTGGATTGCTATCCTATCCTATCGTTCGACTTCGACAGGCAGCAGCAGAGCGGCACCTTCCTTTCGTACGCGGATGTACACGGCCGTACACTGTCCGCTGCTTGCTTCGCAGGATACTGCATAAACGCCACTCCACGTGGTCCGAGCAAGGAGGTTTCCAGGCTGAAATGCCAACAGCAGCGGAGTTCCCAGGTATTTTGACAAATGTTGTTTTGAATAGCATTCATGATGAGCTATCAGTGGCATTGCTACCAGGATTTCCATACGCATTGTAATACGGAAGTGCAGACTAGTACCAATTTCGGTGAAATTATAAAAACCCTCTCAAAAAATTATATCTAGATCTTTTCAACAATATTCATATGTATAGGTGATATGGTGAAAAATATAAATTGGAATTTTCAAGTGCAAATATAACTTCAATGTTGAAGATCCAAAAATAAGAAAGCATGGATCAAGAGGACAAAATAGAACACATGCCCTGTTTTGTGGTTCTCCTCTCTGTTTTTTAATGAATTGATATTTTTTTATCTTTCAATTGAAGTTGAGTTCATACTTCAAATTTTGTATGCATGTTTCTCACCATATCATCTATATGTGTGAGGATTTTGTCGAAGCTTGAGATCGGCAGTAAAATATATAGGGTTACGTCGAGACTAAGAACTATGATGATAATATAAGACACCGAGTTATACAGGTTCGAGCCCTTTCGATGAGAGTAAAAATCCTACGTTATAGAAAAACCTTTGTCTACTTCTCCCTCAATGAGGGGTACCCTGCCGCCTTATATATCCGGTCAGCAGGGGGTACATGAAGAGTCCTAGTAGTAACCCCTTAGGATTTATATAGAAAGTCTATCTCTACGTGTCTTGTGCTCCAAGTTGAGTCGGTCGGCTTCCTTGTTGATGAAATATCCGGTCGGCTACAAGATTAATTGTATGAGGATACCCGTAAGGAAAGTATCCCACAGCAGCCCCCGAGTGCTTCCTGATTTTGAGCTTCAACTCTCAAAATGATCTTCAATGTAGATCATAAATAAGAAAGACCTCTTTATCGAAGTTCTTGATAGATCAGGTGCACCTAACTTTATCGAAGTTCCTGATAGATCTGGTGCACCAGTTAGGTGCACCTGATCAGGTGTAGCCCCTGACTCTTGTATAATTTGGAGACTTAACAAATAATGCAAGAGTCTAATTATATTAGCTCTTATTATTTTGTATGTATTTTACTCAAACCCTCAAGCTTGAGTCTAACAGACCTCTGGTCATCAAACCAGTAAGTTAACTTACAAAGCTTTAGCCTTACCGACCGATTATTAAATAGGCTGAGTGACATTCAGCATGTCTGAGTGACTGGTCGGTTTGAATTTTATGATATCAATCATATTCAATTCATGTGAACCAATACGACATCAATCATATAATGGTACTAAGCTAAATGACATCAATCATAATACAGTCTTTCCCTAATAATTAGTCACTCTAATTATCCATAAGTCCAATTTTGACAATTTGGTTATTGACTTCAATCAATACCATAACCTTTGAACTTATATCTATATGACCATCAAGTCCTTTGCTACATGATCATCAAATCATATAAATATGGTTAAATATTTTTCAAATACTTCTCATCAGAGAAGCCTCCGAGCTTTATTTCTCAAGGTCTTAGACCCTAATCATATTTTAAGGCACTTAATTAATCTTTGCTTAAGCAAAAAATCGTTATCACTGTACGGCCCACCCTGACCCATGGGACCCTTAGATCAAAAAGCAGGAGTATAAAAGGCAGCGTCGAGTTGACTCTCAGTCCACGCCGCATTTGCGCACGAACCCTTCGTCTTCCTCGCGCCTCCTCTGTTCTCAGCGACTCCTCAACTTTCTAGCTAGGGTTAGCACCTTCACTTCCGGCCGCCGCAGATCTCGCCGCGCTTAGCCCCGAAGCCTCTGCTAGGGTTCAGCATTTGATCCACCACGCCCAAAACAATCATCGCCATGGGTCGTAAGAAGGTTTCCACCTCGATCCCTACCACTTCCACTGCCACCGCCGCGTCCTCCTCATCGGAGATCGACATCCTGGAGCAGCTTCGGGAGTTCTCGAAGAGCAACCTCTCCTAGGTCGATATGAATCAGATGGCGGTCGATGGCATCCTTCCAGAGTAAGTGCAGATCAACTGGAAGGTACCCCGTGAATCTTGCCCCATCCCTATTCATAAACAGATAGTTGTATTCCGCTCGTTCTTCAAGCACGGCTTTGGAGTCCCCTGCTACAGCTTCTTGCGCCGGCTCCATTTCTTTTATGGGATTGAGCTTGTCAACCTCAATCCCAATTCCATTCTTCACATCACCATCTTCGTGCACATGTGCGAAGCATTTCTGGGAATCCTTCCCCATTTCAATTTATTCCGTCATCTGTTTGTCCTTCGTCCGCTACCGACCAAGGACAATCAAGTAGCTATAGGCGGCGTAGGCTTCTAGTTGCGCAAGAAGGAGGCCTATATTAATGTGCCATTGAAGATCGGGAACAAGAACTGGAAGGATGAGTGGTTCTACTATGACAACCCTCCCCCTGTTCTTGCTGACTTCACCGGTGCCAAGGCGATTCCTCTAGCGCAATGGACGGAGAAGCCCGATCCGACCGACCCTCAGGTGGTCACTCTGCTGAAGAAGGTAGTCGACTTGAAGGCTGAAGGCATTGACGGAATTACCATTGTCAAAAGCTTCATAGTACGCAGAGTGCAGCCCTTGAAGCTGCAGAGTCACCCGGCGTGAAACTATGTCAATAATGACGAAACCAGGGAGGTGCCTGACCCGCCGAATGGTGAACTCAATAAGAAATGCCTATCGAAAATGTTTGAAGGGGATATCCTTCAGGATGACTCGCTGATCAAGAAGGCGTATAACATGGGTACTATGCGGGCCCGAGTAAGCCTCGGTCTACTTTGAGCAATCCTTTATGTTCTTGTCTTGATGCCCTGCTTGATATTTTGATTCTTGTGCAGGTTTTGGATACTGATATTTCTCATCCTCCACTCCCTCCGACCGATTCCGAGGGACCGGACTATGTTGAGAAGACGCAGCAGACCGGCACTGGAGGCACGAGCTCTTCTGCAAGCGCTCGTCCTGACCCGGTCACCACCCTGCCTCCCTCCAGTCGGTGAGCAAAGAAGACCATTGGGCGCCGATGACAATATATAGGAGATCAGGATGATGACGAAAAGTTGCCATCCGCTGACGCTGATCACCTCACCCCTACACTCTCCGACCGACCTTCAAGCCAATCTGAGCCCCCGAGACAAACTTTGAATGATGCTGGGAGGGTGGATCAGACCGACAAGGCAGGAAAATCTGCCCAGAAGAGGAAGGAGACTGATTCTTAGTCGACTTCTTCGAAGAAGAGGTTGTGTTGCATCAGGCTCAAGAAGGCTCCTAGGTTAATTCTTTAACCTTATGCTCCTTGTCTCTTATTGCCATCCGTAACACATTTTAATCTCTTCCATCATTGTTTTGATAGTAGTCGGACGAGTGATTCTCAGAGTGCCCAAGAGTCCGGAGACACTCGATCTGGACCTCCTCCTCGTCCGACTGATCTGCCCAAGTTGGTCGACAAGTCATCAAACACGCCGACCGAGGTGGATAAGCCAGCTGACAAGGCAATTCCTACCCCCATTCCGATGCCTGTACCTCAACCTGCTCCTATCGTCGTCCCTTCACCTCTTGACAAAGGTAAGGCGACATTATCTGCAGATTTACTTGGTCGGCCCGAGGTGGAGGACGTGGAAATCATGCATTAACATTGAGAAGCTAGCAAGGTACTTCAATACTTCAATACCCCTTTTTGTATACAGAAAATGTATGCTCTCAGAGAGAGGAAACAGGCTAGGGTGGAATACTTTGAAGCCGAGACTTTTGGTATGTCCTAAACTCTTTGGTCTTCAAGTCTTTAAGTAAGACTAACACTTTGCTGGTGTTTTGCTAGTCACCGATCAACAGCTCACGAAAGCATAGAAGGAGATTGAAAAGTTGCACACCGACCAAAGAGAAATGACCAGGGCTTTAAACTAAGGCCATGAAGATTTAGCTGGTAAGATCACTCACTGTCTTGTTTAAATAACCAACCAATCACTCTAGCGCTAAAGATTCAAATGTTTGTCTTTTATCTCATGACCAGAAGGTTGCCGACCTGGAGAAGTTGACTTCCAATCAGCAAAGTTTTGTCAATGCCTTGAATACTGAGAAGGAAAACCTCTCCAAGTCAGTTGAGGACCAGAAGGCCGAGATCACTCGGCTACAAACAGAGCTGAAGGAGGCTAACGCCAAGATAGAGAAAGCTAAGAGCACCTCCAAATCCTTCAAATGTAAACTTGCCAGTAAGCCCTTCGTTATTTCTCACATCTGCTTGATTCCTCTTTTGATCATACTGACCAAAAATTATCATTCACAGCTCTATCTTACACCGCTCGAAAGGCAATGGACTATGTTCATGCCGTCCGAGTGGAGCAGTCTGGCCATTCCTAGGAGTACTAGCTGGAGCATGCATCAGAAGATATTGCTCATAACACTCGACGAGTGGCGACCGAAGCCGGAAGTCAGGTTCTGGCTATTTGCCAATCTTGGTCTCCCGCTCTACTATTGGACAAGATCAAGGAGGGCTTCAACCCAGACTTGACTGACGACCAATGCCAGTTGCTCTTGGATTCCATGCTGGAGACTTCCCGAGCTTTGGTCAACAATATAGAGATCAATCCGACCGTGCCTACTCCTCCAGCAACTCCTGAGGTTGAGCTACGAGCTGATTCTTCCTCTCCTTCAAAGGAGCTGTAAATCCTGTAATATTAGAGATCATTAGCAATATCTATGTAATGAAACAATATTACCTATATGTAAACTAGTTTCATGCTTATCATCTTTAAAAGATTGATAAAAATATCATAAGTATGTTTCTGTCATTGAGAAACTCAAATTATATCGGTCTGCCTTAACATTTTAGGTTGTGACTTGTAACTGCGTACAAGCAGAGTCGACCAATCGACACATGACCTCTCGCACTTTGGCTCTTGGTTTAGTGTAGTGGTAGTCTGATGTGCAGTATAAAGTATATAACCATAATGTATAGACGTTAGACCAAGAAAATGAAGACCGTATTCAAAGAGAAGAAATCGGTCAGAAAGTAGTCCAAAACCAAAATGCGGTTAGGCTGAGGTGGGACATTATTACTAGCCCCCTGGCTTGATTGTTTAATAAAATAAATTAAGGAATTGAGACAATATAGAATGAAAATCATAAAAAAATCTTTCATCAAAAAGACCAAAGTTTCATTCATGAATAATGTATAAGTATACAAAGGAATAATTAAGTATAGAAATGACGTAGCTTATTTATGTTCCAAGAATTTGGTATATCATCGCCGTCTTCATACATGAGTCGGTAAGCCCCTGGGCGAGTGACTTCCTTCACAACATATGGTCCTTCCCACTTTGGAGAAAGCTTATGCTGGTTCTTCGTTGACTGCACTCGGCGAAGCACTAAATCTCCAACTTGGAAGTGGTGATTATGTACATTTTTATCATAATATCGACACAAGCCTTGTTGGTAAAGTGCCGACCAAAACAGAGCGCGATCACGCAACTCCTCTACTGCAATCAAATCAATCTCTCGATTCTCCTCAGAAAGTTGTTCATCATACGACTGAACCTGTGCTGAAACAAGGCTGACTTCGGTCAGCAGCATAGCCTCTGAGCCGTAGACCAATAAGAAAGGTGACTGACCAGATGCCCGACTGGTGTTTGTGCGAAGCCCCCAAAGAACTAAAGGCAATTCTTTGACCCACCGACCGGCATAAGGCTTAAGCCTATCGAATATCCGCGGTTTCAATCCTTGAAGAATCATACCATTGGCCCGTTCGACTGCCCATTACTTTGAGGATGACCACTGATGCAAAGTGGATTTTTATTCCCATCTCATCAGCAAAGTCACAGAACTCCACTGAAGTGAATTGAGTGCCATTATCGGTAATGATATCATAGGGAACCCCAAACCGAGTGAAGACATCCTTGACAAACTTGATAGCCTTCTTTGATGTAATCTTGCCGACCGGCTTTGCTTCAATCCACCTGGTGAATTTGTCAATACCAACAAACAAATAAGTGAACCCGCCTGACGCCTTCTTGAAAGGACCGACAATATCAAGCCCCCAAACAGCAAAGGACCAAGTCAAAGGTATCATCTGAAGCTACTGTAAAGGCACATGCGTTTGTTGAGCGAAGAATTGACAACCTTCACATGTCCGAATGACCCAGTGTGCATCTTCAACCGCCGTGGGCCAATAAAACCCTTGCCGAAAAGCTTTGCCGACCAAAGTCTTGGAAGCTGCATGATTGTCGCATATCCCGAAATGAATTTCTTCTACCAATTTCTGGCCTTCTGGTATCGAGATGCATCTCATCAAGATATTTGAACCTCCTCTTTTATTGAGTTGGTCTCCCACTAACAAATACCCTCGGCATCGGGTCTCCAACCTTCGTTGCTCATTTGGATTCGAAGGCAGCGTTCCCTTATCCAAATATTGGATGAGCGGGTCGCTCCAATCGGTCTCCATGTTGTCATCACCAACGAGATCAGTAACAATACTCATTAATACATCCGACCAAGGAGAAATCATGGGGGAATCCAGAGTGTGTAAGAAAACACCTGGCGGAACCACAGACCGGAATGATCCTATTTTGGCCAATTCATCAGCCGCTTGGTTATTGTCTCGAAGAACATGCGTGAACTTCAATCCATCGAATTTGTCTTCGAGCTTCCTTACTTCTCGACAGTAAGCACTCATATTGTCATCCACACAGTTCCAATCCTTAGTGACCTGATTAACAACCAAAGCCGAGTCACCAAAAACATCGAGGCGCTTGATGCGGAGTGATGCAACAATGCGCAGACCGTGTAGAAGGGCTTCATACTCTGCAGCGTTGTCGGACGCATGAAACATCACCTGAAGGACATATCAAAGCTTCTCTCTAGTGGGTGAGATAAATGTGACTCCCGCACCAGCTCCTTGTAATTGAAGAGATCCATCGAAGTACCCGATGTCTTGTGCAGTAGGTGGGTTTTGGATCTCTGTCCACTCAGCAACGAAATCAGCTAGCGCTTGTCCCTTTATAGCCGACCAAGGCGCGAACGTGATGGTATATTGACCAAGTTTGACTGCCCACTTGGCAATTTTGCCTTCGGCTTCTCGATTGTGTAGCACTGTGCTGAGTGCGAAGGAGGTCTGGACTTCGATCGAATGAGCTTGAAAATAATGCTTCAACTTCCTGGAGGTGACCAACAATGCATACAACAACTTCAAGATCTGTTGGTATTTTACCTTAGAGGCGCCAAGGACCTCACTCACAAAATAGATCGGGTGTTGTACTTTTTGTATATGCCTCTCTTCTTCTCGGTCGACCGTTAAAACAGTACTCACAACCTGAGTTGTGGCCGATATGTAAAGCTGAAGTTTTTCTCCTGGCTCTAGAGGCACCAATACTAGAATGCTGCTGAGGTAAACCTTCAACTCGTCTAATGCCGACTGCACCTCTTTGGTCCAAATAAAGTCTTCCTACTTTTTAAGCAGTCAAAAAAGTGGTAACCCTCTAACCCCCAGTCGAGAAATAAAGCAACTCAAGGACGCCATGCATCTGGTCAGCTTATGTACATCCCTTTGAGAATTAGGTGGCCCCATACCAAGGATCGCCTTGATTTTATCCGGGTTGGCCTCTATACCTCGTTTCGAAATGATGTAACCGAGTAGCTTTCCTGAAGAAACCCCAAAAACACACTTCTTAGGATTCAGCTTTATTGAATAATGTCTTAGATTGTCAAAGGTTTTTGCTAGGTCAAAAATAAGCCTTTCGAGGTTCCGGGTCTTGACGCCGATGTCATCGACATATGCTTCTGCATTCCAATCGATCTGAGTAGCAAGGCAGCGTTGAATACCTCGTTGGTAAGTCGTGCCAGTGTTCTTTATACTGAAAGGCATTGTGATATAGTAATAGGCGTCGAAGGGTGTAATAAAGGAAGTTTTAATCTGATCTTCAACCTTCAGTGGGATCTGGTGATAGCCTGAATAGGCATCCAGAAAGCTCAAGAGCTCACACCCGACTGTTGAGTCTACAATTTGATCAATATGAGGAAGAGCGAAGGGGTCTTTAGGACAGACCTTGTTGAGATCAGTATAATCAACACACATCCTCCATTCTTTATTCTTCTTGGGTACAAGGACTGGATTTGCTAACCAGTCGGGATGATACACCTCCTTTATAAACTTAACATCTAATAGTCTAACTATCTCCTTCTTCATGGCGTCCTTACGATCTTGCGTAAATCTTCTAAGCCTCTGCCAAATGGGGGTAGCTCCAGAGGGCACCCTTAACTTGTGCTCAATCTTTTCCCTAGGAACTCCAGACATGTTAGATGGTTTCCATGCAAAGATATCCCTATTTTCCTGGAGGAAAAGAGTGAGCGCGAGTTCCTATTTCTCATCGAGGTTGGCCCCAGCATAAGTTACCTTATCGGGGTCCTCAGAATCGAGCATGATTTTCTTGGATTGGATGTCATCGGTCTGAATCTTGTGTTTGGTAGGCTTCTTTGTTGGAACCGCCGCTCCGGTCTACTCCTCCGTGCCGACTGCCTGCTGGATCTCCTTCTGGTCGGACAACATCAACTGTTTATTGGCCATCTCACAACTCTGTATATCGCAATCGAAAGAATGCCGAAGATCAAAATGAAGGGAGATTATTTTGTTCAGGCCTGGCATCATGAGGGTGAGATATGGATAATGCGGGATAGCCATGAATTTAGCCATAGCCGGTCGATCGATGATAGCATGGTATGTTGAGTCAAAATCCGCCACCTAGAAGAGAATGCGCTCGGTCCTGAAATTCTCACGGGTCCCGAAGGTGACCAGCAGACTGATCTGTCCAATAGGAACTAAAGTCTTGCCAGGTACAATCCTGTGGAAAGGTGAAGAACTCGGTTGAAGATCATTGATTACAGACCGAGCTCTTTGAGAGTCTTAGTGAAGATTAAGTCCAAACTGCTTCCTCCATCAATGAGTACTTTGTTGAACTTCACCTCCTTTATTGTAGCAACAAGCACTAGCGGATATCAACCCGGCTTCGGGATGTGCTTGGGGTGATCCGACCGATCAAAGGTGATTGGCATCTCAGACCACCTCATGAATTGAGGTGCAGCCAGTTCCACCGAGTTGATCTCCCGAAGTTCCAGCTTCTGCTTGCGCTTGGACACGTAGGCAACCGGGCCACCAAAGATGAAGTTGACTTCCTTGCGGGGCTCCTGGAACTCTCGAGAGTCATCCTTGTCGTCATCATCATTGATCTTGTCTTTGCTATTGCGCCTCGGGGGATCTTTGGCCACCTTGAGCGCAGCCGTTGCAAAACCCTTCAGTCGATAGCAATCCTTTGCTTTGTGGTTTCCCTTTGGGTGCCAAAGGCATGGGCCACTCAGCAGCTCGTCCATGGACGGTTGGCTTGTTCGAGGGTTCTTCTGAAGTCAGTCCATCGTGTGAACCACGTTATCAGGCTTCCTCTTCTTGTCCTTCTTGGAGGACTCGGGCTTGTCCGACCGCTTCTCTTTGCCTTTTCCCCGGATGTCATCCAACGCCGACTCACCAGACGCAAACTTGTCAGTGATCTCGAAGCACTCTTGAGCGGTCAGCTTGAGGTCATGATTCCTCCGACCGATCTCACGAACCAAATCATCGCTACGGATCCCTTCTTGGAAGGCGGCAATGATTTGTTGGTCCAGGACAATGGGGATCTTAGTCTTCTTAGCGCAAAATCACTTGATGTAGTCACGAAGAGGTTCGTCGGTCTTCTGCTTGATCCAAGTGAGATCGAAGTGGTTGCCCGGTCGATTGCTGGTAGCTTGGAAACTTTCTATGAGCTTCCTATTAAGGTCTCCGTAAGATGTGACTGACTCCTCTGGAAGAGATGTGAGCCATATTCGAACGGCTGGATCCAGGCAGACCAGAAGGTAATTAGCCATTACATAGGAATCACCTTCATCCGACCAAATCGCCGTGCTGCAAAGCTGCAGCCAGTCTCGAGGATTGGTCTGACCATCGTATTTTTCTATGGGGACCATCTTGAATCCTTTTGGCCATCTAGCTATACGAAGCCTAGGGATGTAAGCTTTAATGCCATCGATCTCATCATTGGTCGGTGTCATCGATCGCCTATGCCAGTCTGGGGACGGAGTTGCACGACGGCCATGTCGTAGACCAACATCGTCATCATGACGATGATGCCGGTGGTCGTTATCATCATTATCGCGCAGATTCCGATCGTCACGTCGACGTCGGTCATTGCGGTTGTGCCTTGGAGGAGGATCTTGACGGTCCTCTTGACGGTCGTCCCATCGGCCATCCGTTCTCCAATCACGGCGTTCTTCCTCATAGCGTTGGTTGTCCCAAGCGCGTTCTTCATAGTGAGAGTTGATGGTATCTCGTCCATCACAGAGGCTAAGAGAATTTCTCAGATCTTCATGCCTATGCCGACCTCGCGAAGATACGTGACTAGAGCTTGTGACCGACCGAGATTTTGCGACCTCTTGAGCCGCAGCAGCCTTAAGCATAGCTACCTCCTTTTGCATCGCAGGGGTCTGATAATTCGCATCAACCATTAGAGTGTCGAGCAAAGTTTTAGCCCCTGTGATGTTATTCTGAGGAGTGTGGTAGACCTTGACGCCATCCACTTCGAGTTCTGGACCGAGGTCCAGTCGGCGTGCGTTGCGTGAACCGTGCGACCCTCTTGGTCGACGGCGGTGTCCGACCGATAAGTCATCAGCTGGAGGGTCCTCCTCCTGTTGACTTCCTTCGGCTAGTTGATTCGGGTGGTCATCAACGGGGTTACCTTCATGTTCACCGTCTTGGTCTCCATCCGCGGGATTTGCTACATCCACCATGTTGACACTATGGGGATATGGGTAAGCGGATCCGACCGAGTCCTTATCAAAAGACCGATCCGATTTTGAATTGTTCCCGAAGGAAGGATCTTCTTCCTCAGATCCGAGTGGAACCAACGCGGGGATCATGCCAGACAAACTCGATGATCGCGCCATGGAAACGGCTGCGGTTTTCCAGACCTAGGGCTTCGTTGTCATTGAATGTGAAGTCGAGTGATCCAAAGGAGATCTTGAAGTCCGGTGAGTACTGGATGATGGGAATTTTGGCCATTGTAGTCAACGGAGAATCCCGGCGAGCCTTGTCCCCTACCTGGCGCGCCAACTGTCAAAGCTTGAGATCGGTAGTAAAATATATAGGGCAACGTCAAGACTAAGAACTATGATGGTAACACAAGACGACGAGTTATATAGGTTCGGGCCCTATCGATAAGAGTAAAAACCCTACGTCCTGTATTTTGTGTGTTATATTGATGTTGTGGAAAAACCTTTGTCTACTTCTCCCTCGATGAGGGGTACCCTGCCGCCTTATATATCCGGTCAGCAGGGGGGTACATGAAGAGTCCTAGTAGTAACCCCTTATGATTTACATAGAAAGTCTATCTCTACATGTCTTGTGCTCCAAGTTGAGTCGGTCGGCTTCCTTGTTGATGAAGTACCCGGTCGGCTACCAATTTAATCTTGTATGAGGATACCTGTAAGGCAAGTATCCCACAGATTTCGATTTTTTTGAAAACTTCCAAGCATGCCTTTTATGAGAGTGTTTATGGTTACACTGAATATATGCCTTGTTGTACCATACCATATATCTTGGCGACATACATTGGCATAAATCAGCAACTTCCATAGTACACGATCCTTCATGCAGGATCCCATAAGATTATTCAAGATATGTAGGATCTTGCTCAATCCCAGGCAGCTCATGTTCCTAACAATAAGAGATGTCACTATCTCTACTAATATTAATTCTAGTACGGTCATCTCTTCCACCGTTTTTCTGCCCCCTGCCCCGTTTTTTGCCCCTGCCCGATCGTGTGTCTCCGGGTCACATAGACGTAGGAGATGTGGAGTCCAGGAGTTCACGCTGTCATCTCTTCCAAAATTTCGTGGTATTGCTCCATCCTAAACCTGCCCCCTACAAATTTCACACGATATCCTCTTTATTCCTCCCTGCCTCACCTCATGCCCTAGACAGGAGAGTCGCCGCCGCCATTGGAGCCGCCCCGACGAGCATGTTGAATCGTGAACAACGCTGTCCCCGATGTAGCCAAGTCGTCGACAAGCACTGGAGGAGCACTCGTAGCTGATCCCAAAGGACCTGGATGCAATCCCGACACCATAGGCACCTCCTCGACGAAGCTGATGACCTGCCACTACTGTTCATATAGCTGACTTTGGTTTCATATAGCTAACTACTGTTCATTCAGTTAGATTAATGTGCAGTTTGTTTGCAGCATCTGATTAGAGGAAGTGCACGGCAGTTGCAGCAAGAGAGAACGTGCGAAAGAGAAAAAGAAAGTGCCGAGAAAGAATGTGGAAAAGAGAAAAGGAAGTGCCCTAGGAGAGGTTCATTCTGTGTTTTGCTAGACCGAGGAAGGTAATGAATCCAATATGTTTCTTCCTGAGTCTACCTTAAAGCACATGTTTACGATCCACAAATTTCTTTGTGTGCACTCAGTTGCAGTTTTGATTGTACGAGAAAGATCTTAGTATAATTTACTATATCATTCATGGTCATTAGTATTTTATTATCGATGGATGGTACTTCTTGTCAATTTTAGCTGATTCCGAAATCTCATGTTGCTATAGAAAAAAATTTGAATGTGAATGACTTTTCTACCTAAGCATGCTCATTCTTTCATGTATTGTTGAACGTCACTGCCTAGGCTGCAGCATAATCTAGATGATGAGGGTAGAAACAATTTTGTGAGTAGCCGCTAGGAATTACAAGGTGATGCTTATTAATATTACAATGCCTATTAAGTTGAAGATGATTGTCGTGAGCTTTTCTGCACCAGAAATTGTAGATTGAACACAATCTTCAGATTGCTGTTTTAAGAATTTTTGAAATCAAACCAGGAAGTATCATTGTAAGAAAGTTGCATTGTAGAGAGTTACTAGACATTTTCAACGAGTATTTAGTTTATTTTTTCATTGAGTGTAATAGGATCTATGGTGTTCTTGAAAATTAGTGTCATGGTTTTAGTTCACTATCAGTTACCGTTGTGACTTTCAGTTTTGCATTGTCGTTTTAAGGTATCATAGAGGCTGAAACTGTCCGTAGCACATTGAAAGTGTTTGTTGTACATTTCTTGATCATTCCAATCTTAGCTCTGGCGTGATAAACTTTTGAATCAGCAAATGATAGAAGGCAATGTATAATAGGTCAAAAGGTGAACTGATGTACGAGGATAAACAATGGAGTTAATGTACGGAATTGATTTTCTTTTTGTATTCATAGTTCTCGAGCTGTGTTTTGCAATGCTGGAATGATTTTTTTGATGCTATTTTTCATCATAAGTGCATCCACCTATATCTTGCAGCAGTAGGTTGCAAACGCCTATTATATCATGAGAAGCAGGACGCATGAAGCATTATGCTTTCTGAACTCGCAGCTCAAAGACACAAATATGTATATATATTGTTGTTTGTCGTATGTTTCTGAACTCTTGTTTGCTCAAAGACACAAACATGATGCATTATTATACCTATTTATGTATAAGTCAAACTACTTGACACTGGTGGAATATAAATTCTTCCATAATAGCCTATATTGCAAAAATACTGAAAGAACTATGATTTCATTATATTTCTCTACAACTTATTAATTGTGGTGAGGTCGTCTAGACTACTTTTTTCATGTTCAGATGTGTCCATAATGTTATTGTATTTAGTTTGTATACTACAATGATTCACCAATTAGTTTAAGTCATTTTTGAACCATTTCTAATCAATTGTTGAATTGGACTTTGATTTTAATTCGATATTTTATACTAATAACAATTAATCATCTATTGCTTTAACATCATATTTTGGATGGAAACTAATAATAAGAATTCTAATAATAACTCACTCTATATTCTTTCTAAAACTCAAAAAGATAAAACAAAATAAAAATAGAGCAAATGCTCAAGCCAAAAAAAATAATTAATTGAAAATATTTTACAGTTACAAAAAATATTCTAACTATAAAACTTTTTAACAAAGATCCATGGTAATGCACGGGTATTTTGCTAGTATATATAAGATTTGCAGTAGCTCAATCAGCTCGAATGAAAATTTTGATCATAGTTCTTTTTATCGTTTCCCTTATCCCATGGAAACAACCATCGCTACCAATTATACTACTGGCAGTATAGATACATGAGCATCAGTGCCAACCATATATTGCCAATTGACAATGGGCACTAGGGTTCTTTATGTGGTGTTGGAGCACAGATTATATTGTCCATTTACTTTTCATAACTAATGTGCTGGAACCAGCAAATTAATTAGTGTGCTTGCAGCTGGGATTTTTTTCCACAAAAAAATTGAAAACTTAATAGACACGAGGATCAATAGGACCATCAATCTTTCATTACTTTGATTGATCAGGTTTCAAATTCTTTAATGACAACTAGTCGACCGCAATTGCATTGGTTCCAAATAATGGGAACGAAATCGTCTGCCGTCTTATAGAAAAAAGGCGTATACTACAGGGTGGACGTGGACTCTAAAATGGTAAATAGCCCAAAGCCTTGATGGCCCTTCATTAATCAAGCCCATAAAATATATATTGTATGCCGACGGCTCCTAAGTCCGTATTTCCAAGGGAAAAAGGCGGCAAATAATAAGGCATCTGGCGCCAATTTCTAAAGCATCTGGCGCCAATTCCTCCGGAGTAGCTCATAAACACAACCAATTCTGTTAGATCTTCAGTTCGTATAAGTCTTTTGGATCTTGCGTCACCACCTCCAACTGTGATTACCATAGAGAACTCCAGAGGAATGTCATCAAAGGATCCTGATGGACATCCACCTGCAACAACCGAGACTCTTAACAAGTAAGTCATGTGTAGCTTAAAATTGATATCAACACAGTACAATAGCAAGTTTTAAATGACTGAAACAATACAATTAGTTTTTCTCATACTGTGCTCCACAACATTGATGCCATGTATGCATAACCCACCTTGGATTCCTCAAATTGGTATGAAATTTTCTAGTTCTGAAGAAGCTTGGAGGTTTTGGATGTTTATTGGAGGTCAAATAGGCTTCAATGTTAGGAAGAAGTATGAGAACAAAAGTGAACTTGACATGGCAATTACATCTTGTAGGTTCTCTGCTCCAATCAAGGCTATAGAACAAAGGACAAGAGAGATCATCTAACCAAATGTTCTCGATCCAAAACAAGAACAGGTTGCAATGTTGGAACGGGAATCATGCTAGATCGGGAATCTAGAAGCTATATATTACATGATTTGGCCACTGAACGCAACCATTTGCGGCAGTTGCCAGAGACAAGCCATATGATGCCTTCACAAAGGAAGATTTCTGAAGCACAAGCTATTGATATTGATATGGCCGATGATTCTGGTATTAAACCTAAAGCAGCTCATGAACTGACTGGTCGGTATCTACGGACTAAGCATTAAAAAGAGCTAAAATATGGCAAAGCAGCTAGCATTTTGAGGTACTTCAAGCACAAAATTGCTGAAAATCCATCATTTGTGTATGCTTTGTAGTTGAACAGTGAAGAACAAATAACAAAGATATTTTGGACAGATGCTAAGATGATTATTGACTATGCTCACTTCGGTGATGTAGTTACTTTTGATACTACTTTTGGCACTAATAAGGATTACCGACCATTCGGAGTATTTGTTGGTTTTAATTGCTCTCATGTATGATGAAACATCGGATTCTTTAGAGTGGCTCTTCAACAACTTCTTGTCTCCTCATAATCACAAGGAACCTAGAACTATCTTTACTGATCAAGATGTTGCCATGGGCGTGGGGAACAGAGTTGGAAGCGAAGACGACGTTGACGGCAGGAACAACATTTCACGGCTATTTGCTCGTTGGGTTTATCGTGGGCCGGGGAGGTCTGACCCAATACGTTGGGCATTATCACACAGTTGCAAAGGCGCAAATCACATTGTACAAGCTAAATCCAACGGTTCCGATGCAATGGCATGGTTGTGCCGTTAGTACTAAGACGGCAGACGATTTTGTTCCCGTAGGGGCAGCAATGGCCGGCGGTGAAACATGTCGTTCCGTTCATTCATCAACCCAACCACCCCTTTTTTCCAAGCCGTCATCGCCCTGACCCCTCTCCATTCAAGCCGCCACCACCATTACACTCCATTGAAGTCGTTGCCGCCCTGACCCTGAAGGCAAGCCGTCGTCGACGCCAGAGCTCACCCAGCACGCCACGCCTTAATCATGCCGGCATCCTACTGAGCCTCTACTTGGTGCCATCACGTAAACCAAATCATGCCAAATTGCCGAATTGCAACATGCCATGTCCGGTGTCCCCTGATATTTTATTATGCAGTTTCTTTTGCAGTCTTTAAATTTCAAGGGATTGACCGAATCATATACAAGTGATGATGAATCTTATAACACAAATTTCCCTTTTAAAATCTATTCAAATGATTGAGTGAATCAGATGCAACTGACGATGAATCTGGGACAATACTGATGATACTTCCTGTCAATCTGAAGACCTTAGTGAACATGGAGATGTTGTATCACAAGATTCAGAAGGTACACATGATTCTACGGTGGCACGTAAAGTAAAAAATGACTGTAGAGTGACGAAGAAGCCTGCCAAGTTAAGATCTCCAGAGGCAATGTTAGGGAAACAAAAAAGACAAGAAATTTTGTGCGTGTCATTGCCTGTTTGCAATGAATACAAGGTGTACTCCGAAATGCTTCTACCATTTCTGCATTTCACCAAAATACATGTTTGCAATTGCAGTAAGCAAATGCAGTAAACACTCAGCACACGATCAACCTTCACAATTCTGACCATACTGAACAATTTGAACGGAGGTTCTAACATTGGTGTGCCTTCAACCAAAACATATACCACGTGAATCACTTCCCATATGGTCATTCGGCACAACAACCCGTGTATGTGCAGGGGATTGCAGGGTGACGGAGGTAGAGCAGGACGTCGCCAACGACTCCCTCCCTCGCCTCAGCGCCAAGTAATGGCTACTAGGCAGAGATTGTAAAGTTTGTAGAAAGCGTTAACTCCCGTAGGAGCTGTGGTTATGTGTTTATAAGAGTTGGAAATAGCCTCCAATGTGGCTTACAAGCAAAGGCACAGAGATCCTCTTAACCGACCTAACTCTATCTCTAACAATCTATCTCTATCTTCTAGAGAGTTTGGTTCAGTAGAGAATCTCGGTTGGTTACGATTACAAGAAGATCTAAACTGTTCTGTTAACAGCCGCCCTCAATCTAAACTTGGACTCTCTAAGTTGAGATGGTTCCTGAACAGCTCCAGCTTGCGTATCGTCAAGGGTTTTGTGAACCCGTCCGCCACCTGGTTGCCAGTAGACACAAAACAAACCTTGAGCAATTTTCTCGTCACCCTTTCTCTTACAAAATGAAAATTGATCTCTAGATGCTTCATCCTGGCATGGAAAACAGGGTTAGCAGTTAAATAGGTTGCACTGAGATTGTCGCACCATAACCTGGCCACCGAGGGAGACCGAATTCCTAACTCCTGAAGCAAAGATTGTATCCACATCATCTCTACCGTCACATTTGATGGATTTGTACTCCGCTTTAGTACTCGACCGCAAAACTGTAGCCTGCTTTCGTGCACTCCACGACACGAGATTGGGTCCTAGAAATATTGCAAAACTCCTATTGACCTGTGATCATCAACACATCCGGCCCAATCTACATCAAAAAATCCACTTACTTGAGTTGAGGAAGAAGGAACAAACTTGAGTCCCATGTGTAATGTGTGCTTAATATATCTTAGAACATGTTTTACAACAGTCCAGTGATCCGTTGTTGGCGCATGGAGATACTGACAAATCTTGTTTACTGTAAACGATATGTTTGGTCTTGTATGTGTTAAATATAGCAAAGCTCCAACAAAACTTCTATACCGAGTTGCATCTTCCTCTCCAAGTGGTGTACCTCGAAACGCTGACAACTTTTCCGTGGTAGACATGGGCGTGTTTGACGGCTTGCAATGTAGCATTCCTCTTCTCCATAAAATCACTTGCATACTTTGCTTGTGTCATCACCAGCCCCTGCGCTGATCACGCCACTTCTATTCCTAAGAAGTAATGTAAGTCTCCAAGGTCCTTGAGTGCAAAGTCAAATTTGAGAGCTTGAAGTAACATATCTGTTCCTCGAGCTGATGAACTTGCTACTATGATATCATCAACATAAACCAAAATAAACATTACCAAGTTTTCTTTCCTGTAGCAGAAGACAGAGGTGTCGGCCTTTGAAAGATTAAATCCTAAATCTTGCAACTTCATGCTAAGTCGATGGAACCATACACGAGGTGCTTGTTTGAGACCATAAAGAGCCTTATCTAGCTTGCATACATAATTTGGAAATTTTTTATCATAATAGTCAGGTGGTTATTTCATATAGACTTCCTCCTCTAGAACGCCATGAAGAAATGCATTCTGCACATCCAATTGTCTCAAGCTCCAATTTTGAGAAACAAAAATTGACAAAATAAGCCTGATAGTTTCTGCTTTTACCACTAGACTAAAGGTATCTTCATAGTCTAGGCCGTAGCGCTGCTTGAATCCTTTAGCAACAAGACGGGCTTTGTACCTATCAATGGTGTCGTCCTGTTTCCTCTTAATCTTGTAAACCCACTTGCAATCCACAATGTTCTTCCAATTTGCTAATGGTACAAGATGCCAAGTTCTATTTTTTTTGAAGTGTCAAAAATTCAGCATTCATTGCTTGCTTCCAGTTTGTATCACTCAAGGCTTCTTGTAAATTATTTGGCTCTCCATTGACAGCTAACATGCCATATTTGACCATGCCATCAGCGTAAATCTTGGGTTGCCTGATGCCATCTTGTAATCGAGTCCTTGGACAAAGAGCAGCAGGAGCAGCAGGTACTAATGAAGGAGATGCGTTGCTTGTCGACGTGCTTGGATGCAAGGCCGTAGGCGATCCGTGTGGCCCGAGCCAAGTGAGAATTGATCAAATAATATATTAGACCTCACCATGTTGAAGCTCTCGCCGAGCCAATTGAAACGCATATATAACTTGCCTAAATCGGACTTCAGATGTCAGAGTTATAAAGCATAGAAGATCAGGTGTTTGGGTTAAACCGATGCTTACATCAGCATAACATCAGCAAGTGCGGGAGGGAAAGAAAACGGCGGTTCAGGTTGCTTGGCTGAGTGGGGAAGCCCATTACTTGGCCCCTAAGGATAAGGAATAGTTCAAGAAATATTCCCTTATTCTGAGGAAGGCTTCTCCACTCCCCCAAATCACCTCCCACTATAAATAGAGCCCCTCTTCCTCTCATTTTCCACACACAAGAAAAGAGTTTAGAGCTCCACTCCAAAGGCTTTAGCACTGCCAAAGTTTTTAGAAAATAGGGAGAGAGTGAGGAAGAGTTCAGAGAAGCATCGAGTTTGTCGACGATCTTCCCCACGCTTGTATCTTGACGGATGCTTTTCTTTTTAAGTAAGTTTTTGTGTTTCCTCTTTGGTATTTAAGTTTTCTATATAAGTAAGTTCTTTCTTTATTGCTTACGGGATCATTGCTCTATCTAGTTAGAGTATCTTAGTCTTCTATAAGCATGGATCCGAGACTAGGATAGTAATTGATAGCATAGACATGGTGTCTAGGCTAGAGATTACCTTTGTTTGTCGCATGCCCCATGGTTTATAGAGGTAGTTGGTATGTTGTGATAGCCTTATCCGGCCTTAGTAATCCTCCATGTTCGGGTACGTTGGAGAGCTCTTGGCCGGAGTTGCCTGTGGATACAGGGGTAAGCCGGTGCCCGAAGTGAGCAGTAGAGACCGAACCTATCTTATTATAGGATCCTTAACCATTAGGAATCCTCTCTACCCTTTGCCTACCATGTTCTTGTTGTCCTTGGATGGATTAGTTAGAGGCTCGATACACACACGTTCCTTGTGATTTGATAACCTGCAATACTCCTAGGTGAACCTGCAATACCCCACGGATTTCTCTATGATCATAAGAAATATCAACAAGCTTTTCTGGCACCGTTGCCGGGGAACAGTTGTTGTATCATCTTTGAAACTTGTTCGTCCTCGTATCTTTTCCTTTTTCTTTTGTTTATATTTCTTTCCTTTTTTCCACCATGGGGCAACCCACCATCCTATCTTTTTCTGCTCCGAAGGGCGAGTTTTTTGAGCCCCCGCCGTCTGCAGACCCAATTCACACATCTGGCTATGAACTCCACCCTGGCTTTATAGCCATGGTTCGGGAGCAATCCTTCTTTGGTATGGATTTTGAAAATCCTTACCATCATTTGCAAGAATTTGAGTATTTGTGTTCATGTTTGTTCATCGACGGCATGAAACATGAAACTCTAAAGTGGAAATTGTTTCCCTTTTCCCTCATGGAGAGGGCGAAACAATGGTACACTCATACTGTTGGGAATGTGCATGGTGATTGGGAGAAGTTGCGAGATAAATTTTGTCTTGTGTTCTTCTCTCAATCATGTATTGTCTCCATTCGTATGGAAATTCTCGGCTTTTGCCAGAGTGAGAAGGAATCTATTGGAGCAGCGTGGGCTAGGATCTCTTTGCTACTGCAATCCAGCCCAGACCTGTCTATATCGAATGAAATGTTGCTTCAACACTTTTATTCGGGTCTAAACAAGGAGTCTGCCCAATTCCTCGACACTGCCACTGGAGGACCGTTCATCCACAAGACTACAATAGAAGGAAGAGCAATCCTAGAATGTATCTTTGAAAACTCATCTTTCTTAGCTGACCTTAGTGAGCCCCTCTAGGAGGAAGCTACGTCAAGCTGCACGGACCCCTCATTCGCTAGATCTGCGCTCATACATTGTCTATCCCCGGATTTGACTTTTGAGCCGTCCCTTGAATGTCGAACACTAGAGGAAGAAGAAATTCAACCTCTAGAGTTCTTATTTGAATTGAAGGAAGGTCTTTTTGAAGACTTTGGGAATGCCTCAAATTATTATTCCAAAAAGAACCAACCAGTTCCCGTCTGTTCTCATCGTTCTCGAGACGATGGAAATCCAACCCACGATGGTCCCTCAATAGCTAAATTCAAACCCATAGCTCTCTCATCTCTAAAGTTTGTTGTTGATACCTCTCAGAAGGAAGAAGAAATTCTACCTTCAGAGTTGCTAGTCGAATTCGAGGAAAACTTACTTGATGATCATAGAAAAACCCCGAATTACATTTAGCAAAACAAGCCTACGGTATTTGCTTTGCCTCCTGGTCCTTTCCAAGAAGCAACTCCAATGGAGGCCATGAAGAAGCAGCGGTTGAAGGAAGAAAAGCGCTATTTTAAAGCTATCCAAATACATTCACCTTCCACAACCATTCATTGTCTTATACGAGGAAATACCATAGAGGCCCTTCACAATCCTACCATAGGAGTTAATATCAATCCCGAATACATAGCTTTACAACTTGTGGATGATATATCTCTAGAGCTGACCAATCCTCTCTTCAAGGATTCCTTGGGAATATCCTACACATGTCGGGGGATCGCAAAGGCTATATCAATCGAGATAGGAAAAGTTGAGCTTCACCTAGACTTCCATGTCTTTCCTATCATCGATTTTAAACTCCTCCTTGGCTACCCACTAGAAAAACTCCACCTACTAGGTGCATCACAAGGGAGCCTTACTAAAAAGCTTAGGGATATTGCTTTCGCCACCAAGACCTCTTGCTTAGAACATCCATTGGTGAGGCCTCATCTCGAGCATTCTCCGCTTGAGAAAGTGATGTTTGTTTCTCAACTTGTATCATCAAAGCCTGTTCTTTGTGAGGATACGAAGCTTTTCACCAAGCATGGAGACGATTCAGGAGGAACTCCAAATCCTATTGAAACTGAACCACCTTCATTGCCTAAGCCTTTTTCCTCTTGCCCTCGTTACTCTGTTCTCGATGGTGATCAAGAACCATCCATGACCATCATCGATGGATTTCCTAAGAAGGAGAAACATTGGGCCATTGGATCAGTTGAGCCATTGACTCGAGAAATAGGAGGAGAAGATTCAATAGATGAGTGTGAGAGCTTCTTTCTTAAAAACACACATGATACATGCTCATTTAATGAATCTCTAGAGTCAATCATCTTTTGTGCCAAGCGCACCTATGAGAACTACAATCGCCTCAAGAGCCTCATTAGCAAAATATTTGTTAGGATGGTTTTAGATGCTTTTGTTTACCATAAATATTGCAAAGAGAGTGATTTATTTGAGCATAGCATCACGTGCCCCCCCCCCCCCCAATTGTTGAACGTCCGCGTGGCAATGATCGACAAGATTCGTGCGCCTCCGTTACAACGGACCTGCAACACCGTCATGCAGCAAGGTGTTTTAGCTACCATTATGGAGGACATGGGTCAACAAGATGCTATTAATCGCAGTGCTTTTAAGTGGCTTGCGCGGCTGCCCAGTGTCATTATTGCTGAATGGGTTGTGGCCTTGATTGCGGCCTTGATTGCATGTGTAATGGCCAGAAAAAATATTATTCATTTCTAGATACAACTATGATTTGAATAAATAGAGATAAACAATGCAATTAACTAGAGCAATTAAAAGATTTTCATGTGCAGTGGGAGAAAATAATGGAGTGTTCCTAATTGGTACCCCCCAACAAAATTAGCAAATGCATGTCATGGTTCGTTGGGGGCGTTGGGTGGGTGCCCTGGCTATACGCAATAAATTATTTCCCATATGATCAAAATTCTTACCAAATAGTAAAATATACTTCTGTTTATGATAATATAAGAATTTTTTTTGCAATTTCCAAACTTCATATGGAGAACCAGATTCTTCCAGTTAAAACTTTAAATCACATCGAGGACTTTGCGATTGCAAAATGACTGAATGTTTGCTATTGTTTTGAGTTCTTATGTTCGAACTCTTATGTTCAGACGACAATATTTGCAAACCAATTAACAGAAGCAATTGAAGCAAGAGCATGCATACGGTGATCAGCATACTGAATTTTTGCTATTGCTTTGAGTTCTTATGTTTGAGCTCTTATGTTTAGATGACAATATTTGCAAACCAATTAACAGAAGCAATTAAAGCAAGAGCATGCATACGGTGATCAGCATAATCATGTATCTGGTTACTACATAAGTCCTCTCCAAAATTATGAGTTGAGATAGTAAATCTTTTTTTTTTATGGGTTGCACCATTTTTTCATGGTTGGCTCTTGTAATCAATTAGCAGTCACAAAAAAGGGTAGATATGCATTGTAGATATTAAGTATCATAATAATGGCTCACAAGAAAATGTGTAGATATGCATCCTATAATCGTAATAACTAGGACTTGCGAGGGCAGAAAAGCCTCCCGGTGATCATACGATGCAGAACAAAGAAATAATTGTGTTCTGATTCACAAGAAGAATTTTTTATTTTCACTCATGACACTATTTATGCTTACACGCAGTCACACAATCAAAATATGTAAGACATGTATTTGTAAATGGAATTAAGCCAGATGATTCTATTATGATAATACACCATATTTGCTATCGAGGAACAAGCTTGATCTAAATGCCTCCTGGGTTGTTGCTGTGATAAATGTTCATGTTCTCTGGCTGACTACTCATAATTGGGCGTGTGCCAAATGATCCCGGTACGGGAGCTTCTGTGCTTTGTATTCAATGTCTAGATGACCACTGTCTATTAATCATCTATTGCTTCCGCCGTGATGATCTGCACAACACGTTAACCTGTAACGGGAAACCTTACAGAATTTGTCAGCACCAACCTTAAAGCATCACGGACCTCTATGGGCACGGAAGTATTTTCCTATTGCAAATCTCGTAGATTGCACTTTGGCACTAACCTTGTAGCTAGAGCTTCAATGACACATCAAGAATTGGTGGTGGACTAGGAACTACATCGCTGATGATAGCTGCAATATGAAGTCCCCATGGTCAAGATTCTGACCGTAAACAAAGCACTGCCGGGAGATGGCCCGGATTATCATTTCCCTTTTGCCTAAATAAAAGAAAGAATATGTTTTAATATTATGTTTGCTTTCGCGTATTTTTGGTCGCTAACCATTTTAGATTGAGATTAAAAATAATGATGGTCATTCTGTACCTATCAACATAGGAGCTGCATCAACTTTAACACCATGGTATTTTTGGTGAGGGAACTCACTACAAGAAGGCTACAACACTACACACTTGATTTTTAGCATCTTGTGATACAAAAATCCAAGTGTGGGAGGAGTTCTATAAATATCTCATAGCATGTTCTATTCTTACTTTTTTTTATCTCGGTCTAGAGGTGTTGCTAGTTCTTGCTTTCGTGCCTTGCTTAAAATAAATAAATAAATAAATATTAAGATGCGCTTTAGTTTATTTTTTTTTATTTCCTTTCAATCTTATAGTGCGCCTAAAAAAGAAAACAATAATAACAAATAAAGTTGTGACTCTGTCGGTCCAATAAAGCCGATAGAGTCCCTTTTTTCTTTTCACCCTTTTTGTTATTGTTTTTGTTTTTCTAGAAATAAAGCCGCCATGTACAAGATCAAGTTGAGGGAGGCCTTTAAGATTTTGAACACACAAACAATGCAAGGCCTCCCACCGACACATTGCACATCGTCGCTTAAGCCAACACGTCAAAGGTCGAGGTGACCGGGCTCCAAGCAACATCGACCAACCTACAAGGACAATCGACATAAGGTTGGTGCTCCTAAGCTTCCACATCTTCCATAGCGACGGTTTGCTCACTCTATCCCTTTCCTCCTAGTTTCCAAGTTAAAACAAAATTATCCTTAGTCGATCAAACAATTTTAACTTCAAAACTAAAATAAAAACTTGTAAACCCTCTTCATCATGCTTCTCTTTGATTGATTTGCATGCTCCTTATTCCTAGTTCATTACTTGCTGCTTGTGAACTACATTTTTAGGAAAGCATGTCACCTAAGTAGTTAACTTATAAGATATGGTGTGATGAAAGAAATCTTGCTCTTATGCTTGTAGTGCTTGGGAATTTTCTTTGAAAATCAAAATGAAAGGGCCTCTCCTCAATGATTTGAACTTCCTACTAGAGCCATATGATAGATTTATTGAAAACCTTATGCATATGCTCGTTGTTGTTTCATTGAACTTTGTCAGATTCTCGTGACCCTAGTGAGATGCTTGCTTATGTTTTGTTGATCAAGATCATGTGCACATTTCCCTTCATATGATAATCTTCCACATTGGAAGGTAGCATTTTTTGTATCCATCCACCAAAAGAAATACTCCTTAATTATCTTGTTATGACTCTCTCTCTCTCTCTCTCTCTCTCTCTCTCTCTCTCTCTCTCTCTCTTGTTCCCATAGAAGGCATGGCTCTAAAGAAAAAAAAACATGCTCTCATCTTTGAGCAAGATGAAAAATAAGAGAAAAGAAATAGCCATACCCAATATGATTTTAAACAAAGAGAGAGTCTAGACATAAAGGAGTATTGATCCACTTCCGTCATCCATATCCTTGCATTTGTTACTCTTCCACACCGGAAGATAGGATATCCATATTTATCCATCCACAAAATAAAGTGTGCCACCGTGCTTTGAAAAAAAATCCCTCTCCAATTATGCTTGCAGAAAGAGACATGGGCTGTCAAGTATTTTTAAAAAAAAGAAAAAAGAGAGAGAGAAAGAAAGATAGCCTATTTTCTCAAATACAAGAGAGGGAGGATTTCAAAAGGAGCATCCATCATTTGCATTTCCATCCAACCCATCCATTTATGTGCACATGCTTGATCACAACTCATGACTTGTTTTCTCCATGGATCTAGTCTTTGACTCAATAATATATGAGACACAAGTATGCCTTCTTTATTCCCCTACCCTGAGCTCCACATAAGCCATATTTAGAGGTAGGATAAAAAGAAGCAAAGTCAAATGTCGTGGTGAGGAACCACACACATAGTGAGTGATCTAAGAGAATCATTTGAGGAGAATGTCCATGATTTGTTTTTGAAAATCTTGTAAAAACCCAAGTTACTCAGCAGAAGGAGTAAAGATGACTAGAGTCAACACCATTCCATTCTTCAACCACCCAAGGGAATATGATAGAAACTTAAAAGTTCATAGGTGCAGGGTTGATTTGGAATAATTTGCATGCTAGTCTTGTATCAAAAGAAGTTATGATCCACCTGAGTCTCTATCCTTTACTCGAGGATGAGCAAAGGCTAAGTGTGGGGGTGTTGTTGACGGTCCTTAAATACTAAATCCGACCGTCAATTGCCTGCATAAAATATATAAAATAAATAACAAATATAGTGGTAGGAATTTATTACTAATAATTTCTACAAGTATTGGTGAATATTTGTATGCAGATAATTTATAATCAAATTCAAGGAAATATCAGAGCTACAAAAGGAGAAATAATAGAAACCCATAAACATAAAGTGAGAAGTGATCAAATAATATATTATACCTCACCATGTTGAATCTCTCGTCGAGCCGATCGAAACATATATATAACTTGCCTAAATTGGACTTCAGATGTGAGAGTTATAAAGTACAGAAGATCAGGTGTTTCGGCTGAACTGACGCTTACATCAGGATGACATCACGGTTTAGGTTGCTTGGCTGAGTGGGGAAGCTTATTACTTGGACCCTAAGGATGAGGAATAGTCCAAGGAATATTCCTATATTCTTAGGAAGGTTTCTCCACTCTCCCAAGTCACATCCTACTATAAATAGAGCCCCTCTTCCGTTTCCACACACAAGAAGAGAGTTTAGAGCTCCACTCCAAAGGCTTTAGCACTGCCAAAGTGCTTAGAAAATAGGGAGAGAGTGAGGGAGAGTTCAGGGAAGCGTCGGGCCTGTCAGCGATCTTCCCCGCGCTTGTATCTCGATGGATGCTTTTCTTTTCAAGTAAGTATTTGTGTTTCCTCTTTGGTATTTAAGTTTCCTATTTAAGTAAGTTCTTTCTTTATTGCTTACGGGATCATCGCTCTATCTAGTTAGAGTATCTTAGTATTCTATAAGCGTGGATCCAAGACTAGGATAGTAATTGATAGCGTAGACATGGTGTCTAGGTTAGAGGTTACCTTTGTTTGCCGTGTGCCCCACGGTTTGTAGAGCTAGTCGGTAGGTAGTGACAGTCCTATCCGGCCTTAGTAATTCTCCACATTCGGGTACGTTGTAGAGCTGTTGACCGGACTCGCCTATGGATGTAGGGGTAAGCCGGTGTCCGAAGTGAGCAGTAGAGACCGAACCTATCTTATTATAGGATCCTTAACCATTAGGAATTCTCTCTACCCTTTGCCTATCATGTTCTTGTTGTCCTTGGACAGATTAGTTAGAGGATCGATAAACACACGTTCCCTATGATTCAATAACCTGGAATACTCCTAGGTGAAGTGCTACTTTGGTATCCGTGCTCTTGTGAATTTATCTGTGATCGTAACAAATACCAACAGGCACCAACTCGGAGGCGGATGCACCTACGATGCCTGATCCTCGGACTGACGCAATCGGAGCATCATCCTCGTGTCTCATATGTGTAGCTGAGCCCAGGTCGTCATTATTTGCTTGATTATTCATTTCACCATCTTCACCTGAATTATCCTGGACATTTGGTAAAATATTAGTTGCATCTGTGGGCATGGAATCACAACCGTGATCATGTACTTCCATGCCCCTAGTAACAGAAGAAGTAAGCAACGATGCTGGTAATAAAGATAGTTCATCACGAAATCTAGCACCAGCATTGTTATGCAGTTTGGTAAAAGGAAAAATTTCCTCATCAAAGATAACATCTCCAGAGATGTAAATGTGTCCTATAGAAATATCAAGGCACTTGTACCCCTTGTGAAAATTGCTATATCCAAGAAAGGCGCATTGGTTAGAACAAAAATCAAACTTCTTGGAATTGTACGGGCGCAAGCATGGCCAGCAGGCGCACCCAAAAACTCTAAGAGAATTATAATCAACTTTCATGTCTAATAGACCCTCAAGGGGAGTAGAATGTTGGATAACTGGACTGGGAGTCGATTAATTAGGAGCAGCAAGGAAATCTTGATCCCAATATTTAAGAGACATTAAGGCTTGGGCGAGCAAGGAAAGACCGACCTCGATGATATGCTGATGTTTTCTCTCGGCAGCACCATTCTGTTGGTGAGCATGTGGACATGACACGTGATGAGCAATGCCAATTTTATTGAAGAAGGGATGGAGTTTCTCATACTCGCCACCCCAATCAGATTGTACAACAAGAATTTTTCTATTAAACTGACGTTCCACCATAGCTTGGAACTCATGAAAGCGGGCAAAGACCTCAGATTTATGCTTAAGGAGATAAATCCAAGTGAATTACTGTAATCATCGATAAAACTCACATAATACTTATAATTTTCAATGGAATCACAGGTCAGTCCCCATACATCTGAGAAAATTAACTCTAAGGAAAAACTAGATTGACTAGATGACTTTGAGTAAGGTAATTGGTGACTCTTGGCCACCTGACACGAATTACAAACTGAACCTTCTCTTGCTTCAACAGAGCAAGGTAGAGCATTATTTTTGACAACTTCCTGAACGACTAGATAGGAGGGATGCCCGAGACAAAGATGCCATCTCTCTAAGGATGGTTTGGTGGCACCGGTCGTAACAAGGACATGTTTATTCTTGACAAATTTGAAGGCATTGGCCGGCAATGGATAGAGACCTCCTTTACATGGGCCTTCTAGGGGGGGGTTTCTCATGATGCGATCCTTAATAAGAAAGAAGTCAGGATGGAATTCCAAAAAGGCATTGTTATCTTGAGCTAGCCTATGAACTGAAAAAAGGTTCTTAGCAGTGCTAGGCGCATATAAGACATCATTCAGTGATAGATTGTGACTAGGGGTATGGCAAATAACATAACCAACATGTGTGATTTCCATACCTGATCCTGTAGCCGTGTGAATTTGATCTCCTCCTGTGTACCGATCTCGGACCACCATCTTGTCAAGATCACCTGTTATGTGATCTGTAACACCGGAGTCTGCGTACCAGTTGGAGTCCACATCGTAGCTCCCTTGATTCGCCACATTGGCGCTCTTTTCTTCAGGGCTGTAGCTTTCGTCATAGTGGTACCAGCAGCTGGAGGCGTCATGGCTCCCTTATTTCTTGCAAATCTGGCACTTGATCTTCTACTTGCCTGGAATGCCGACGTTGCCACGACCGTGACCAGAGCCGAAGCTACCACGGTCGTGATTCATCTGTTGCTGACCCTGGCAGTGATGGTGGCGACCACCGCCGCGGCCTCGTGAAGCCATGTTTGCTGAAGAGCCGAAGGAAACTATTGTGTCGTAGTACAAATCCCAGCGTTGCTCAAAGGCAAGCAACTAGGTGAGCAGATCGGAGATGTGTTATTGGCTCAACCTGAGCCAAAATTGCAGACACGACTGGATTGAAATCCATGTCAAGTCCGGTGAGGATAAAGGACACCATCTCTTCGTCATCAAGCGACTTTCCAGCAGCCGCCATCTCATCTCCTAGAGCACACATTATTGTGACGTACTCAGTGACTGTCATCGTCCCTTTTTTGGTGGTGACAAGGGTGATGCGGGTGTTGACCGTCTGCGCCTGAGTCTGGGAGGAGAACATCTTGCTGAGGGCCTTCCACAGATCCGGAGTGGTGACATAAGTCGAGACTTGAGCTAGGATGTCTTGAGACAACGACGTGACGATGTAGCTGAAGACTTGCTGGTCACGTGCCAGCCATGTCACATAGTCTTGGTTGGGTACCTTGCTCTTGTTGTCGGTGCTATCGACCTCCTTGGGTAGTTCCTTGGCATCGCCCGTGAGGTAGTCCATCAACTGCGCCCCGCGTATGGCATGGAGGACTTGAACCTTCCACAACGTGAAGTTGGACTTCGTAAGCTTCTCCGTGATTGGATGGCCGAAGCCTAAATCAAGTCCAGAGTTCAGGGAGCTCGAGCTCACCATTGTTGTTATAGGATGTGGCTCAGAGGATGGCTCTGATTACCATGCAAAGTTTGTGGGAAGTGTTAACTCTCGTAGGAGCCGCGGTTACGTGTTTATAAGAGTTGGAAATAGCATCCAACGTGGCTTACAAGCAAAGGCATCGAGATCCTCTTAACCGACCAAACTCTATCTCTAACAATCTATCTCTATCTTCTAGAGAGTTTGGTTCAGTAGAGAATCTCGGTTGGTTATGATTACAAGAAGATCTAACTATTCTATTAACAGAAATGGCGGCGCACCGAGGCGGGGTTCCGGGTCCCCTTCATGGGCCACGGCGACACGCCTGTCGCCTTCAAGTTCTGCCAATCCAATGCTCTCCATCGACGCTGGCAGACCAGGAACGCGAGCAAACGGATAGGCCAAAGCATGGCGATGGAGGTGGGCTAGCTCTTATGTCACCGATTCGACTCCCTCGCTCTCCTCAGTGCCGATTGACGATGCAACGCAGTGATGCACCAATCAACAATGCAATGCAGGAATTGGGGAAGCGTTGACACTACTGCGCCTGCCATTTTCGACTTCCACCACCGGGTGATGAGTGTTGCCGCCTCCACACGGATCCGTGGAGCACCTCACCACCGGCTAGTGCCACCTCTGCTGCCGTCGAGAACGAGGACGGCGGAGACAAAAGACAATGCATGACTGGGTAGAAGAGGCGTGGTTCAGTTCGATCGATCTGTTTTCCCTGCATTGACGGGACTCACCTAGGCTTCGCGTGTGGGTTGGATGGGTAGGATCAGATCCTGTACTCCTGTGGTTAACAGGATGGATAATAATAAAAAAATAATTAGTCTACTGCTTCAAGATTTGTGCAAACTTAAAACGAGCTCCACCGGAGCACTTCTCTTCACTTCATGGATATATGAAAAAAGCTAGAAACATCCACTCATTTAGTTTTCTGATGCAAATGAAATATAAGTCATTTTCTTCTGAAGATGTAAAGTGACTATTATTGATCTTTTGGGCATCATATGTTTTGATGGCTCTCTGAAGCAATGCGCAGTCAGAAAACTTGGCTTAAGTACTAAGCACCCTACACAATAACATATCTGCTAATCTGAATTTGCTATTCTGGAACTTTGACAGTTTATAGCTCATAGTGTAAATGATTTCATCTGCACAAATGAAACTGATAAATATAAATATGAAACTTTGTCAGTTTATAGCTCATATTTCAAAAGAATTGATGGAATATATCAGATGGTTTCTTGCTAAACTTTTTGAAGGAAGCAACAGACCGCACCACTCATCAAGTTGTCGGCAGATGGTGACTGCTCTTACACAAAAATAGTTTTGCGCATGAATCAGTTTAACCTATGAAAATACCATTATTTAATTTGTCGTTGCACTTTGGACACTGTCTTGGGAAGCCTTTAGCTATATCGGAATTGTTTTCTTGTCTACATGGCTATCTCAAGAAAAATAAGAACAAATCTTTAGTACTCCAGGATCCTGCTGAAATGATCAACTCTGAAATCGGAGCTTAGTCCAGTTTTGGATTAAAGCATTGAAGTTTTTCAGCTCAAATGGTATAACGAATGGCCTACCATATTTTAGAGCTTGATGATTGAAGTATAGGCATATAGCAAGATGCACTAGTTGATGGCCTGTCCATCTTTTCTCTCATGAGTTTAAAAGATTAGATTTTTTAATATTTGTCCAAATTTTGTGTTTTTCACTGATAATTTACATATGTGCTATTTGAAAAATTAAAATGTTTGAAATTCCCTTTATTCTAACCACATATAGTGGTTTTATCATTATTTTTAGGGTGAATGGCTCAATATGAACTAATACTTATTTTTTATTTGTTTCATCATTCGGTTTAATTGTAGAGTGGAAACATTGGATCAAAGACTAGGGAAATAGTGCAAGTGGACATGCAGGTTTTAGTTGATTAAAAGTCCAACAAGTCTACTATGTTCGGAGTTCAATTCCTTGAATCATCTACAATCATACATGCTTTTGTAGCTCTGAAATTTATTTATTTTTGTCATTTAAGAACTATAGCATCGAATGTTTGAATGCATTTGTTAGCGGCAATGTCAATTATAAGTGGCGTGTATGCTAATTTTGTGATTCGTTTCTGTTTTTTTTTATGAACTGGTGTGAATAAAAAAAGCTTTATGTAACAATTATGAGCAAGTTATCGGTGATATGCTTCCCTGGCATGGTGTTTTGACCAATTTAATGATGTATTTATTTTTATCACTAACTGAAACTCTTTGATCAGCTAGATGGTACTGTTTTATTTGCTGGCCAATCCATTGATATAAGTTCATTTGCTATTTTATGAGCATAATGCAAAGTAAAAAGTTTTCTTTTAATACATTACAAAATATTGGTGTTCCGTTGAACGCATCGGAATGTAACTAGTCATGGGATAAAGGGTCATGCTAACCTCTCCTTGGTACTCATCTATAAAACAAATGGCAAAATCATAAAAAATCCCAGAAGCTAGACTAACTTACCTTGTGTATGATCTTCAGTTTGCATAACCATCAACATAAAGATTGTGTTGGATCTCAAAAGTATTTTTTTATGGAAGAAATTTCAGAATTCTCCAGCTGATCCAGCAATAAAAGATTAACACAAATTATGTGGATACAAGGTGTACACTATTTATTTGCAGTAGAAGTTTAAGCATATTTCCTACTATCTGACACTGTGGTATTAAGATAGGTAGAGCTGTCCCCATAGAAAGCCCGATGGGGCAACACCAAAACTGGAAAAAAAAAGACACTACAACATCAGACTCACCAACAATACAGTTAGATACACCACCAGCATTGGACACCTAGTCCGATCCTGGAATACGGTAGCACCCATTCACTCCAGGCATGATCCAAAGTTGTGCCTCGCTAGACATTTCTCTTAATACACAATGAATATGGATGTGAGTTCCCATGAAGCTCCAAACTCCAAACTCCAAACTCGAAGCTCGAGAAGAAGCCTCCCAGTAGGAAACAATAGAAGGAGAAGTTGAAGAAAGAAGGAGAAAGTACGTACAACGAGTCTTTGGACAATATGATGGCAATAAGGAAGCAACTTGCTGCTGATATGAAGGAATTCAAGACTACAAAGTGGATACAAGCAAAAGAAATGGAGGAGAGGATGACAATGGCTGAGGAGAGGAGGGCAATATAGTAGAGGAAAGAAGGACAGCCAATGAGATGGCCAAGAGTTAGAACAAGAGCAAAGGATCATGTTCATGGATTCATTTTGCTCGATGAAAAGGGAAGAGCCTATTATGAACTTATGCCTGACCATATCTTGGCATCTGGAACTATGGGAGACTTAATAGGTGAACTTGGTGGCAGTAGCAGTTTTAGTGGTAATAATGGAAGCTCTAGTGGTCATAGTGTTTATGCTAGTGATCACTAAATCTTGATATGTGGCCTGATATGTTGTTATTTTGCATGGTCTGAATGAACTCTGATTTGCCATTTTAATCTGAACTTCAAAACTATGTAATTCAAATGTTGTGTAAGTTCTTGGTGTTCGAAATATGTTTCGAATAAAATTATTCATGCAAATGGAGGAGAGAAAGAAGCAAAAAGAGTTTTAGGTCATCTGCTAGAGGAGAGCACAATATTATTACCTAAATCTTCTATCTCCTATACCCAAAGTAGATTGTTGGTCTTCAGTTTTAGGCTATCTGTTGGAGATGCTCTAAAGTTCCTTTAAATATTACATTTGGGTAGGCACCCGTGCGTACGCCTTTCCACTGGTGCATTTCAATTCGTAGCGGCTTTGGAGCAGATACACACGATTTTGCATAAAGAATCTTATAGGATATAAGATTTCTTATTATCATGTCGGATCAATGTTAACCTACCATCTTAGGGTGCGGAGTGGGGTTGAAATTAAAAGTAGAATAAGGTGGGTCAATTAAAGGATGGTGACATATAAATCACAGGGAACTATGCCAAAGTTCATGAAGGAGATTGAAAAAAAGAGCTAATAGTGCCCCGTGCGTAAGCTTTTCCACTGGTGCATTTCAATTCCCAACGGCTTTGGAGCAGATACACACTTGATTTTGTGTAAAGAATTTTATAGGATATAATATTTCTTATTGTCGTGTCGGATCAATGTTAACCTACCATCTTAGGATGCCGGGTGGGGTTGAAATTAAAAATAGAATAAGGTGGGTCAATTAAAGGTTGGTGACATATAAATCACAAGGAACTCTTCTGCCAAGGCTCATGAAGGAGAATGAAAAAAAAAGCTAATAGTGCCCCATGCAGGATCGAACTACAGACCTTCAGTTTACAAGACTGACGCTCTACCACTGAGCTATAGGGCCTACACACAGTAAAATATATGTCATTTGCCAATACAAAGTAACTAGATTTAGGTCATGCAGCCATATTTTTCCTACGCTCTGACCCAGTGAGGAATACCTGAATCAAAATACTCTGAATGAAATCGGATCAAATGTAAATATGAAACCAAGGGTCTTAATTGATTAATAAATTTATCTGTTACGTAGTTTACAAAGAATAATAAGTGATAAATTAAATGAAACAAGGAGGTGGAGATTGTACTTGTGGCCTCATGATGCATCAGGAAACCTAGCTATAAAAACCAACCCATGCACAACGGTGGATATTGATTATTGATAGTTATGTGCATATAAAATTTGTATGAAAAGGCAAAACTTGTCATTTATGAATTGGTACTACCAGATCTGCATTGATTAAGCACAAATGTTGAAAACAAGATGTGAATAAAGATCTACACTTAATATCCATTATTTTTAAGAAAAGAAGATATATTAAAATTCTAGCCGTTGTATCGATGTGCCTCAATATTACCTCACTTGCTGTGTCATTGCCCCAAGCGCAAAGATTCATTATTACAAACTCTCTATCAACAGAGATGCCACGGAATCACAAAAAATGAACGGTTGAGCCATATCACGAAGATGAAACAAACAAACACTGATAAAATTTAAAAACTAATACAATTCAAGAATCAACATTCATTATTTGAGAAGTCATCCATGACTGCACTTTAATTCTGCATGTCGTCTTCATCAACAAATGGTTCGACCCTTTGTCCCGAAGGGACCAAAGGTAAGCATCCATGAAAAATGGCATAGACAATTTATCAACAAATGGTCCGAATCCTTGTCCCAAAGGGACCAAAATATCAATAAGGTTGCTCTCAAAATCACCTGCAAGATGAATGGTATAAATAATTTGTCAAACACCATATTATTGTGATAAGCCTTACAGCCCAATAGAAGGCGCAGACACCACTCCAAATTAAGACATTTAGTTGTTTCTTACTTGCCCCCAATCAATCAGTAAACATATGCTGAAAGGTATCCGACGGAGCAGTTACGATATTTTTTGCGAAGAAGATGTTGACCACATTTCGGCTATTCCTGTGAATCTTGAATGGGGAGACATATTGGCTTGCATTTTGATACAAAAGGGTTGTTTTTAGTCAAGTCGGCCTACCATGTCCTAGAAGATCAAAGAAATAGACAGAATAGGGTTCATGTTGCTGAAAACTCCAATGCATCAATATCCTGATAGTGAATTGAATGGGAAAAAATCTGTGGCTTGTCATATCCACCGAAAATCAAACAATTTCTTTGGTGCTTGGCTCATAATAGCTTACCACTTCGTATGAATATTCAGAGACGGGGATGGAAGCGGATACGTTATGCCAGGTATGTCATTGTCTAGATGAAGATGGTGGTCATTGTTTCTTAAGTGCAAGTTTGTGCGGAAGTATTGGCAGGAACTGAATAGCGAGCACATTAGGACTGAATTGCTAGCACTGCAATCGGCAAAGCAAGTGATCATCTATGTCATGAATATGCAACAAGAGATTCAGAGGACAGTGATATATATGGCTTCTATGGTCATGGTGGGACACTCAAAACAACGTAAATGCTGGCGAACAAATTACGATCAACATTGCAGGTCACACATCTCACCCAAGCTCTAGTTCATGATTGTATTTACCTGTCGACAATGAACAAACCTTCTGAACCATTAAAGAAGAGAAGCAAATAGTGCCCACTGCCCCAAGACTTCATAAAATAAATTGTGATGGATCGTTCTATATGCTAGTACCAAATCTGCAAGCTGGGGTTTTACTAACAGATACACCATGATGGTGTTGCAGTGATGGCTTGTGCTGGTCGCCTGACCTGTCCATGATGCTCTCTGTGCTGAAGTGTACGCATGTCTTAGGATTCAATACGTATTACTATATGGTTTGATATGGATTCAGATAGAAACGGATTCAGCCAGCTGGTGGCGGCCTTACAATCTTCTGTTTAAGCTTTTATGTCTTTATAATTTGTTTCCACTGAAATTATGTTTCAATCTGGATCAGGCGATATCTGTGCCCAGGAGATATAGCTCGCATGGCCTGTTCTTGGGACCCGGATCAGTCAAATATTTGGCTCGATCCCCTCCCTAAGTTTGTTAACTGAATCTAGTTGTAGGTGCCACGGAGCGAAGTTGGAAGAGCAGAGATGAGCTGCTGCAAATTACTGCTGCATCAGCACCGCGCACCTGTCCCCCGCCACAAACTGTCGTCCGCGCGTCACGGCTTTAATTCGAGCTTTTTTCCCACATAGTTCTCTCATGTCTCATCTCGCCTGTCCTTGTTTGCCCTGCTTGTCTCTCTCTCTCTCTCTCGCCTCTCACGCGCTCGCTTCCAAAGGTTGGACTTACATTTGCACGGTTTGTTACACAGCGCTCCACACGCATGCACGCAGAACACGCACGCTAAACAGAATGCGCCGGCGGTACGTGCCCACGACGCGCCACGACAACGCGCGGCTCGTCACGCTCTTCTCCTGCAGCAGTCCGCGGCGCTACCGGCTCGCGCATATATGGATACGAACGCCGTGCGCGCTCTGGCACGCACGCAAGGTCGGAGGAATGGCACCCACCCGCAAGGACGCTCCTGCCGTCCTCATCTTCCTGCTCCTGCTGACCTGCTGCTGCATCCCCATGGCAGCGGACGCGAGGACGACGCCGGCCAGCGGCGGCGGCAGCGCCCGGCGTGTCCTGATCGCCAATGGGCTTGGGCTCACGCCGCAGATGGGGTGAGGAATTGTAACCTTATAGCCTGAAACTTTCGTCTCTGTTTCTGCACTGCACAGCAGCGCTGCTGTGTGAGATTTAAACTCGTTATCGTTTCTTTCTTCTTGTTTTTTCAGGTGGAACAGCTGGAACCACTTCCTGTGCGACATCAACGAAACGGTCGTCCGTGCCACGGGTCAGAGATGATTTTAGACTCGCATCATCTCGTCCTCTGAATTTCGTAATAATCTTTTTGTTTCTGACGACGAGACCTGTTCATGATTTGGAGAATGTAACAGCTGATGCGTTGGTCTCCACGGGACTCGCAAAGGCTGGCTACAATTACGTTAACTTAGGTAGTACCGTGCTCTTATTATTAGGCTTTATAATTAACACACAGCAGTAACATATATACAGGCTCTCTTCATGTTGGTCAAGTAGTGGACAATATTACTGATAGACACATCACACCCATTGATGGAACCTGTTGATGCGTGCAGATGATTGCTGGGCAGATGGCAAAAGGGACAACCAGGTACTAGTAAATTTAGTGAGCATGAGTACATGTAGATTATTAGCTAGCTAACTGATTCATCATCAAAGGGTTACATGGTCGCTAATCCAAGGACCTTCCCAGCCGGGATTAAGGCTCTCGCGGATTACGTCCACGGCAAGGGGCTCAAGCTAGGCATCTACTCTTCGGCTGGGTAATGATAAGCTTACTCTCAATGCGCATGTAGTATGATCCAGAAGAAAACATCTCATAATTTTTATTTAAATTATGTCATACATTAATTTAATAATTTTTATTTTTCAAGGCAATTTTGTAAAAAAATAGAGGATAAAATGATGGTGCACGCAAAACCATTAACATTTCATCATCAAATAAAACCATTAACGTTAGTGTATAGTTTTTTTTGTTAAAACTAGAAATATTACTAGAGTTAAAGCGTTTTTGATGAGCTGGAAATGTGAATAAGCAATAGATGTTGCACTACCACAAAACGGGGCTTTAGTAATATACATTTAGCGACGGTTAAAAAAACCATGTCACTAGATCATCTATAGTGACGGGTGTTTAAAACCACGTCACTACTATTTGTCTGAGGGACACTAATAGAGACGGAGGTGTAGAAAAAACGTCTCTAGTAAAAGATTTAGTGACGGGTAGCAAAAACCCATCCCTATAACTTGATGTTTTAGCGACGGGTTTTAGTAGTAGTGACGTCTTTTGAAAATCTGTTCCTAAAACCTATAGATTTAGTGACGGTGGATATAAAATCCATCTCTAAAAGTTTTGATTTAGGGACGGGTTTTAAAATCGTGTTGCTACTTGTTCAAATAGCAGGGACGTTAATAGTACTACTGTCCCTATAGGTGGTGTAGTGGTGAAGACCTCATCCTTTGTTTTAGGAGACCAAAGTTTGAATCCCATGGGTGGCAATTATTTTTGTTTTTTTTTCTTTTTGCCCTTCATAACTCTAGCCGCACCCGCTACCTCCTCATCCTGTTCGGTCTCCACCCGCGCCTCTTCCTCCTCCTCCTCTCCACCGCCACCGCACGCCTCCCTCTCCTTCCCCTGTCACCGCTCGCCGCCCTCCACCCCTCTTGTGCCGCCTGCCTGCCTTCTTCTTCCCCTCGTGCCACTCGCCTCCCTTCTCCATCCCCTCGTGCCACTCGTCTCCCTTCTCCTTCCCCTCACGTCGCCCTCCTCCCCCTCGTGCCACCCTCCTCCCTTCTCCTTCCCCTTATGCTGCTCGTCTCCCTTCTCCTTCCCCTCGTGCTGCCCGCCTCCCTCCTCCTCCCCCTCACACCGCTCGCCTCCCTCCTCCTCCCCCTCATGCCACTCACCTCCCTCCTCCTCCCCCTCACACCGCTCGCCTCACCTCCACCACCTCCCTCGTGGCCATCGCCTCCCCTCCCCTTCTCCTCCTTCTCCTTCTCTCCTCATATCTAGCGGCGGTGGACTTGGCTACGGCCTCCTCCCCCTCAGATCCGGTGGCGGCGAGGCTCTCCTCTCCTCAACTGGTGGCGGAAACACTTGAGCTCGACGGCGAGGCCCCCCTCCCCGTCAGATTCGGTGACGGAAGCACTCGATCTCGGTGGCAAGGCCATCCTCCGCCTCAGATCCGATGGCAGTGAGGCCCTCCTCGCCTCAGTCGACGGCAAAAGCACTTGAGCTCGCCGGATCTGGCGGTTGCGGCCATCGAGCTCACCAGATCTGATGGCGGCTTCTACCAGTCTCGGGCTTTGTAGCCCATCTCGGCCTCCTCCGGGCTGGGCTGGGCTGGTCTGCCTTTTTTTTCTTTTTTTTATTTGTTCAGAACCCTTTTTACGGACGGGGATTACTTTGGTCCCTAGAAACAATTAGGGACGGGGATAGATTTGACGTCTGTATAGATCTAGATTTAGTGACGGGTAAATATCCGTCTCTATAGGCCTAGATTTAGAGACGTAAAAATAAAAATTGAGAAGGTTGTGTTTTACGTCACTAAAGTGCTTAGATAACCATCACTAAATATCATTTCTGTAGTAGTGCTGCCATGTGCTAGGCAAGAGAATTGACCATCCATGTGTATTGGGTGAACTTTTAGGTGATTGGGCTATTCACTTGTGGACACGCCAGTTCTTTTAAAAAAACATATATATGGATGGTCCAATTGGTAGAGTTTCAACCCAACATGCCGCACGGACGTCTTTTTCTTTAGTCATCTTCAACCTCTAGTAGGCAACAGCTGCCGATCGCTCTTTCTCATCCATGACGGCCTCCATTGTGAGGCAGAGAGTGGGGAGGGGGGGGGGGGGGGCTCTACCCCTTGACTCCAACGTTTGATCTGCTAGTACTGACATGTTGTTACATTCTATACATGGGTTGCTTTCACTATTTTTTCAGGACACAAACTTGCAGCAACAGGATGCCTGGGTCTCTAGGGCATGAGGACACAGATGCTAAGACGTTTGCATCATGGGTAAAATCCTATAATTGTTCAAACATCAGAAGTTGTTTTTACAGAATGATCCATTTGTCTCTTGTAACATTATATATTTGTTTAGAAGAAAAAAACATTAACTTGCTTTTAGTTTACCTGAACAAATATGGGCACATACAGGGTGTCGACTACTTGAAGTATGACAACTGCAATCCAGATGGCACAAATGAGACTGTGAGGTGTGGCCTTGCTTACATATGAAATCTGCATACTTCCACTTCAAGCATTCATACATGTTGCAAACTGTGGTGATATGCAGATTTCCGAGGATGTCTCGCGCGCTAATGAATTCCGGCCGCCCAATCTTCTACTCACTCTGCGAATGGTACATATGCCCTTTTCTTTTCCTCTTGTATTCGAAAGAAAGTGATAAAAAGCTTCTATCGTTGATGGTGACTTTGTGTTCTGCTAAATTGAAATGTTTTTCCAGGGGTTACATGGATGTGGCCAAATGGGGTGGTTTGTACGGTAACAGCTGGAGGACCACCGGCGACATCAATGACACGTGGACAAGGTAACGCCCTCACATTACAGTCCCTTGCAAGCCGTCGGTTGTTCAATGGACGAGCAAGACCGCTCTGTGTTTAATGTATAAGTGGTGAGTAATCAATCTAGTTACCCCTACTTATTATTATTGGAATTTGTTTGTTCTTGCGATGGAGCGAGCAACAGCATGCTGTTTAACATTGACACGAACGACGCCTTCGCCCAGTATGCGAAGCCCGGCGGCTGGAACGGTTAGTCCATTTTCCATCGCCGCATGAATGAAATCGATGGGGGAAAGCAAATCAAAGTTCGATGAACTTTGAACTGTTCCGATGAGCTGATAGATTGTAGGGGCTCTTGTAAAACAGGTCCTGTTTCAGACTCTAATTTTGAAAATGGTTCTATTTTTTGTTTTGTTGTAAAACCGGTCTGGTTTTACAACGAAATAGAGCTGGTTTTACAACAAAACAGATCCAATTTTGTAATGAGATAAAAAACAGAACTATTTTCAGAATTAGAGTCTGAAACAGGACTTATTTTGCAATTATCTCTGGATTGTACTGGTGTACATAAACTTGCTCTGCATCGTGCAGACCCTGACATGCTGGAAGTTGGCAACGGAGGGATGACCTACAACAGAGTACGTCGTGCACTTCAGCTTGTGGGCGATCGCCAGGGTAACTCGTTAGGAGAGACATGAATCTCTCTCTATAACCGAAAATTATTACTGACTTCTTTTACTCCAATTAGTTATGTTCCAAGGTCTGTGTTCTATATTTCAACCTAGTTTTTCATTTTGTAGGCGCCGCTGATAATAGGCTGCGATGTGACGACCATTTTCAAGGAAACGCTGGGGATCCTCTCCAATTCTGAGGTCATCGCGGCCAACCAAGGTCATAGCACGTGACTCCAGTTCACTCCCAAAATATTTGGTTCCTTCGGTTCAAAGAAAAAATAGTCACTCTGATTATGTGTGTTCATTTGTACATGTGGCGCAGATCGACTTGGTGTCCAGGGAAAGAAAGTGAGGAAATATGGCGACGAGATTGAAGTATAGCTTGCTAATCATCAAATTTGAACATAATTATATATGAACAAATTATGTATCAGAAGATGTTGGACTATTTTTTTTTCTGAATCCCATACGCGCACGCATATGCAGGTGTGGGCTGGGCAGCTCACATGCCACAGGAAGACGGTGCTGCTGCTTAAGGTCTTGTTTGGGTAATTTCAATCCATATAGATTGGAGTAGATTGAGATAAAAGATGAATTAAATTCCCCTCCAATCCCTCTCAATCCATATGAATTGGAGTGGATTGTTTAGTATCCAAACAAAACCTAACCGTGGGCCGATGCGTTCCCGGCCAATCACTGCGACATGGCGGGACGTCGGGATCCGACACGGCCTCACTGTCGAAGTGAGGGACGTCTGGAAGGTGAGTGAAATGGCTCTCCTCGCCTTCATGCGCATTATTTGACCTTGTGCCGTGTGCGTGATGTGCACTATGCTGATATATGCTTCTGTGATGGATGTGCACTATGCAGCATGAGACGTTTTTCGCCGGCAGCCTCACGGCGGTAGTCGAGCCGCACTAGTGTAAGCTCTTCGTCCTGACGCCCGTCTAGCATGCAGCAGTTCTGGCCGGCGGCTACCTACTCTGCGGATTGGATTCAAGAGGAGAGTGGGGGAGATAGGTGCAAGTGTGCTGTTTGATTCAGATTTCAGATTGAACATGCGGATTGGATTCAACGAGAGTAAAAATGCTATGTCCTGTGTTCTGTATTGAATTGATTGTTACGAGATGTTAAGCCTAAATTGCCTTTATCTCCCCTTCCCCTCCATGGGGGGTACCCTGCCGCCTTATATATCCGGTCGGCAGGGGGTTACAAGTAGAGTCCTAGTCGTACTCTACAATGGTTCTATATAGCAAGTCTAATCTTTCTTGTCTTGCACTCCAAGCCGAGTCGGTCGGCTTCCTTGTTAATGAAGTACCCGGTCGGCCACCGACTTTAGCCTTGTATGAGGATACCCATAAAGCAAGTATCCCATAGCAGCCCCCGAGTGCTTTCTGATTTTGAGCTTTAATTCTCCGAATGATCTAAAAATCATAAATTAGGAAGACCTCGTTATCGAAGTTTTTGATAGATCTGTGTAGCCCCCGACTCTTATATAATTTGGAGACTAACAAATAATGTAAGAGTCTAATTATATTAGCTCTTATTAATTTGTTTATAGATATTCAAACCATCAAGTTTGAATCTTTTAGACCTCTGATTATCAAACCCTTGGGTCCTATTGCTAAGTGACCACTTTGTCGACCGATCATTAGACAGGCCGAGTGCCACATATTATTCTCGAGTGATAGGTGGGTCGGAATTTTATGACTCTAGTCATATTCAATATTTAGCTAAATGACTTTTGTCAAAATAGCTCTTCCCTAATTCCAATCACCCGTTCAAGTCCAAATTTGGTAATTCTGGTTATTTGACTTTAGTCAATACCATAACCTTTGAACTTGTACCATATGACCATCAAGTCCTTTGCCACATGATCATCAAATCATATAGATGTGGCAAAATAATTCTCGGGTACTTCTCATCAAAGAAGCCCTCGAGTCTTATTTTTCTAGGTTTGTAACCCTAATGGGCTTAAGCTCTTAATTAACCTCTAAGTTCATATTAGGATCGCACTACAGTACGGCCCACCCCGGCCCATGGGACCCTTAGGTCAAAAAGGCAAGGGTATAAAAGGCTGCACCAGGTTGACCTTCAGTCCACGCCGCATTTGCCCGCGAACTCTTCGTCTTCCTTGCGCCTTCTCTGCTCTCGCGACTCCTCTGTTTTTCTGGCTAGGGTTAGCTTTCTCGCTTTCGGCCACCATAGATCCCGCCGTGTTTAGCCCCCGAGCTTTGGCGAAGTTTTTTGAACTCCTTCACCGCGTTCAATCCTGTTCGTGATGGGTCGCAAGAGGACATTCATTTCAATCCCAGCTTCTTCCGCCGCTGCCGCGTCATCCTCGTCGGAGGTCAACATCCCAGAGCAACTTCGGGAGTTCTCAAAGAGCAGCCTTTCACAGGCTGACATGAACAAGATGGTGTTGGATGGCGTCCTTCCAGAGCAGGCTCGGATCGACTGGAAGGTACCCCGCGAATCCTGCCCCATTCTCATTCACCAGCAGATCGTAGTGTTTCGCTCATTCTTTGAGCATGGTTTTAGAGTTCCCTGCTGTAATTTTTTGTGCGGGCTTCTTTTTTTCTTTGGGATTGAGCTTGTCAACCTCAATCCCAACTCCATTCTTCATATTGCCATCTTCGTACATTTGTGTGAAGCTTTTCTTGGCGTTCTCCCCCATTTCGATCTCTTTCGCCATCTGTTTGTCCTCCGACCGCTGCCCACTAAGAAAACCAAGTGGCCATAGGTGGCGTCGGCGTCCAGTTACGTAAGAAGGAGGCCTATATCAATGTCCCATTGAAGACCGGAAACAAGAATTGGAAGGACGAGTGGTTCTATTGTGACAACCCTCCCTCTGTTCTTGCCGACTTCACTGGTGCAAAGGCTATTCCCCAAGCGCATTGGACAGAGAGGCCCGATCCGACCGATCCTCAAGTGGTCGCCCTGCTCAAGAAAATTGCCGATCTGAAGGCTGAAGACATCGATGGCATCACAGTGGCCAAAAGCTTTATCATCTGACGAGTTCAGCCCCTGAAGCTTCAATGTCACCCGGCATGGGACTATGTTAATGAGGATGAGAACAGGGAGGTGCCGGATCCACCAAATGGCGAACTCCACCGAAGACGCTTGGTGAAGATGTTTGAAGGGGAAATCCTTCAGGACCATTCTTTGGTCTCAAAGGCGTATAACAAGGGCACAATGCAAGCCCGAGTAAGCCTCGGTCTGCCTTTAGCTAGCCCTTGTTATCCTATCTTGAGATTGTACTCATTGTTTTGATCTTTATGCAGGTGCTGGATACTTATGTATCTCATCCCCTGCTCCCTCAGACCGATACTGAGGGACCTGATTATGTCAAGAAGACACCGCTGATCGGCGCTGGGGGTTCAAGTTCCTCCGCAGGCGCTCGGCCAGTCAGCGTCACTCCCGTCGTTACTCTGGCCTCCCCTGACAAGCTCCAGAAGCGGACTATCGCGCGCTGTCGCCAATATGTGGGGGACCAGGACGACGATGAAGAAATAACTACCACAGATGCTGGTCAACCTACTCCTGCAACCTCCAGCCGACCTTCAGACCGACCGGAGCTCCCGAGCCAAACTCAGAGGTCAACGGAAGAGGTAGTGCAAACTGGCAAGACTGACCAGCCCTCTCAAAAGAGGAAGGAGACTGATTTTCAGTCAACTTCTTCAAAGAAGAGGCTATGCCGGATCAAGCTCAAGAAGGCTCCCAGGTTTAATCTTTAAACCCTATACTCCTTGTCACTTGTTGTTGATCTCAACATCTCCTGATCTCTTTCTTTTATTTATTTATTTATTCATGGCAGTTGGACAAGTGATTCTCAGAGTGCTCAGGGAATTGAGGATACTCGGTCTGCGCTCCCACTTCGTCCGACTGGTGTGTCCCATTCGGTTGGCAAGTCTTCAAACATGCCGACCGAAGTGGATAAACTATTTGAACAGACGGTTCCTGCCTCCACTCCCTAGCCTCTGTCTCAGACCACTCCGACTAATATCTCTTTGCCTCTTGACAAAGGTAAAAGAACTCTTCCTGCAGATATGCTTGGTCAGCCTGAGGTAGAGGATGCGGAGATTTTGCACCAACATCGGGAGTCCAGCAAGGTAACTCAACATTATGCTTTTACCTTGCCTCGCTCTCATCTTTTAGCTCATTTATCTTCTGCATATCAGAAAGTGTATGCTCTTGTGGAGCGAAAGCAGACTAGAGTGGAATATCTTAAAGCCGAAACTTTCGGTATGTCCTTGGTCGCCTAATCTTCTTGTCTTTATGTTTTAGACTAACTTCTTATTTGTCTTGCTAGTCACCAGTCAGCAGCTCTCCAAGGCCCTAGAGGAAAACAAGAAGTTGTTGGCCGACCAACAAGAGATAAACAAGGTCTTAGACCAAGTTCGTGCAGATCTGGCTGGTAAGTTTTCCTTCCATCCATATTTAAGCAATCTGCTGACCACTCTAACGCTAAAAGCTTTACTTTTAGCTCATGATAAAAAAAATCACCGATCTGGAGAAGTTGACTTCCAACCAACAGAGGTCTGTTGACGCCTTGAAGGTTGAGAAGGAAAGCCTCTTCAAATTGGCTGAAGACCAGAAGACCGAGATCACTCGGCTACAGGAGGAGCTGAAGGGTTCTGACGCGAAGATAGAGGAGGTTAAGGCTGTATCCAAATCTTTCAAATGTAAACTTGCCAGTAAGCCTTCGACTTCTTCCTTCTGCTTGATTCTTCTGTTGATCATACTGACCAATAATTATTATTTGTAGCTCTATCTTATGCCGCTCGGAAAGCAATGAACTATGTTCATGCTAACCAAGTAGAGCAGACCGGTCACTCTCTGGACTACTTGTTGGAGCATGCTTCAGAAGCCATTGCTCATAACACTCGGCGAGTGGCGACCAAAGCCAGGAGTCAAGTGCCGGTGATTTGCCAATCCTAGTCTCCTGCTCTGCCATTGGACAAGATCAAAGAGGGATTTAACCCCGACCTGACCGACGACCAATGTCAGCTGCTCCTGTATTCCATGCTAGAGACTTCCTAGGCCTTGGTCGAAAATATAGAAATCAATCCGACCGTGCCGACTCCCTCAGCAACTCCAGAGATCGAACTTCGGGCTGACTCTTCTTCTCCTTCAAAGGAGATATAATCCTGTAATATTGTAAAACATTAGTAGTATTTTTGTAATCATACTTGTGTATAAACTAATCTTATGCTTTTATAGCTTTAGAAGTTTGACAAAGATATCATTGGCATGTTTCTATCAAGAGAAACAAAGATTGCATCGATCTGCCATAACATATTAGGTTGTAACCCGTAACCGCGTAACAAACAGAATCAACCAATCGACACATGACCTCTCACACTTTTGGCTCTGGGTTTAGTGTAGTGGTAGTCTGATGTGCAGCACAAAGTATTTAACCATGATGTATAAGCATAAGACCAAATTTCAAGATCTCAAGATCTTATGATAATAAGTCGATCAAAAAATAGGCCAAAACCAAAATATGGTTAGACCGAGATGGGACATTATTGCTAGCCCCCTGGTTCGATTGTTTAATAGTATAAATTAAGGAATCGAGACAGATATAGAATGAAAATCATCAGAAAATCTTTCATTAAAAAAGACCAAAGTTTCATTCATAAATAATGTATAAATACACAAAATAATAGCTAAGTATAGAAACAATGTAGCTGATTTATGTTCCAGGAGTTTGGAATATCATCGCCATCTTCGTACATCAGTCGGTAAGCCCCCGGGCGAGTGACTTCCTTCACTACGTACGGTCCTTCCCACTTCAGCGAGAGCTTATGCTGATTCTTTGTCGATTGTACTCGGCGAAGCACTAGGTCTCCAACTTGAAAACGGCGATTGCGGACGTTCTTATCATAATAACGATGCAAGCCTTGTTGGTAGAGTGCCGACCAAAACAGAGCACAATCACGCAACTCCTCTACCGCAATCAAATCAATCACTCGGTTCTCCTCAGAAAGCTTTTCATCGTACGCTTGAACTCGTGCCGAGACAAGATTGACCTCAGTCGGCAATATAGCTTCTGAGCCATAGACCAATGAAAAAGGTGATTGTCCAGTAGCCTGACTGGTGTTTGTCCGAAGCCCACAAAGGACTGAAGGAAACTCTTTGACCCACCGACCGGCATAAGGTTTGAGTCTGTCAAATATCCGCGGCTTTAATCCTTGAAGAATTATACCATTGGCTCGTTCAACCTGCCCATTGCTTTTCGGATGAGCCACTGATGCAAAGTGGATCTTTATTCCCATCTCATCGGCAAAGTGAATTGAGTGCCATTATCGGTAATGATATCATGAGGAACTCCAAACCCAGTGAATATATCTTTGACAAACTCGATTGCCTTCTTGGATGTAATCTTGCCAACCGGCTTTGCTTCAATCCACTTGGTGAATTTGTCGATAGCAACAAACAAATGAGTGAACCCGCCTGGCGCTTTCTTGAAAGGACCGACAATATCAAGCCCCCAAACAGCAAAAGGCCAAGTCAAAGGTATCATGTGAAGTTGCTGTGAAGGCACATGTGTTTGTTGAGCGAAGAATTGACAACCCTTACACTTCCGAACAACTTGGTGTGCATCTTCGACCGCCGTGGGCCAATAAAACTCTTGTCGGAAAGCCTTGCCAACCAAAGTCCTGGAAGCTGCATGATTGCCGCATATTCCCGAATGAATCTCTTCTACCAACTTCTGGCCTTCGGGAATTGAGATGCATCGCATCAAAATGTTGGAACCACCCCTTTTGTAAAGTTGGTCCCCCACCAACAAGTATCCTCGAGATCGGATCTCCAATCTTTGCTGCTCATCAGGATTCGAGGGCAGCGTTCCCTTATCCAAATACTGAATGAGTGGGTCGCGCCAGTCGGTCTTGGAGACGTCATCGTCAACAAGATCAGCAACAATACTCATTAACACGTCCGACCGGGGAGAAATCCTTGGGGAATCTAGAACATGTAGGAAAACACCCGGCGGTACTGCAAACCGAGATGATCCTATCTTGGCTAACTCATCAGCCACCTGGTTATTATCTTGGAGAACATGTGTGAAGTTCAATCCATCAAACTTGTCTTCGAATTTTCGCACTTCTTGGCAATAAGTACTCATGTTATCATCTACACAATTCCAATCCTTGGTAACCTGATTGATGACCAAGGACGAATCACCAAATATGTCGATGTGTTTAATGTTGAGTGACACCGCAATGCGCAGACTGTGTAGAAGAGCTTCATATTCCGTAGCATTATTAGACACGCGAAACATGATTTGAAGGACGTATCGAAGCCTTTCTCCAGTTGGCGAGATAAATACAACTCCCACACCTGCCCCTTGTAATTGAAGGGAGCCATCAAAGTACATTTTCCAGTACTCGATATCTTGGGTAGTAGGAGGATTTTGAATCTCTATCCACTCGGCAATGAATTCAGCTAACGCTTGTCCCTTTATAGCCAACCGAGGCACGAACGTAATAGTATACTGAACAAGCTCGACTGCCCACTTGGCTATTTTTCCTTCAGCTTCTCGGTTATGTAATACCGTCCCAAGTGCAAAAGAAGTTTGAAATTCAATTGGATGAGCTTGGAAATAGTGCTTTAACTTCCTCGAGGTGATCAATAATGCATATAACAACTTCAAGATCTGCTGGTACCTTGTCTAAGAGGCACTAAGAACCTCGCTCACAAAGTAGACCGGATGCTGTACTTTTTGCACATGTCCCTCCTCTTCTCGATCGACTGTCAAAACAGTACTCACAACCTGGGTTGTGGCCGAGATGTAAAGCCGAAGTTTTCCTCCTGGCTCCGGAGGCACCAACACTGGAATACTGCTGAGACGAATCTTTAGTTCATCCAGTGTCGAATGCACCTCCTCAGTCCAAACAAAGTCGTCCTGCTTTTTAAGCAACCGGAAGAGTGGTAACCCCCTAACCCCTAATCGGGAAATAAAGTGACTCAAAGATGCCATGCATCCGGTCAGCTTTTGAACGTCCCTTTGAGAATTATGCGGCTTCATATCAAGGATTGCCTTGATTTTATCTGGGTTAGCCTCTATACCTCATTTCGAAACGATGTAACCGAGTAACTTTCCCGATGGAACCCCAAAAACACACTTTTTAGGATTCAGCTTCATTGAATAATGTCTCAGATTGTCAAAGGTTTCTGCCAGGTCAGAGAGAAGTTCTTCAACTTTCCAAGTCTTGACAACGATGTCGTCAACATACGCTTCAGCGTTCCGACCGATCTGAGTGGCAAGGTACCATTGAATACCTCATTGGTAAGTCGCGCCAGCATTTTTCAGACTGAACGGCATAGTGATATAGCAATAGGCACCGAAGGGTGTTATAAAGGAAGTCTTGATCTGATCTTCGACTCTCAGTGGGATCTGGTGATACCCTGAATAGGCATCTAGAAAGCTTAAAAGCTCAGATCCGGCTGTCGAATCTACAATCTGATCAATACGAGGAAGAGCGAAGGGGTCTTTTGGGTAGACCTTGTTGAGATCGGTATAATCAACACACATCCTCCACTCTTTATTCTTTTTAGGTACAAGGACTGGATTTACTAACCAGTCGGGATGATACACCTCCTTTATAAACTTAGCTTCTAACAATCTAACAATCTCCTTCTTCATAGCGTCCTTACGATCTTGCGCAAATCTTCTAAGCCTTTGGCGAACGGGGGTAGCCCCTAGAGGTACCCTTAACACATGCTCAATCTTTTCCCTAGGAACTCCCAGCATGTCAGATGGTTTCTATGCAAAGATATCCCTATTTTCCTAGAGGAAAAGAGTGAGCGTGAGTTTCTATTTTTCGTCAATGTTGACCCCAGCATAAGTCACCTTATCGGGGTCCTCAAGATCGAGCGAAATCTCCTTGGTTTGGATGTCATCAGTCTGGATCTTGTCCTTGGTAGGTTTCTTTGTAGGAACTCCGTTCCAGTCTGCTCCTCTATACCGACCGCCTTCTGGGTCTCCTTTTGGTCTGACAGCATCAACTGTTTGGTAGCCATCTCACAACTCTGTACATCGCAATCAAAAGAATTCCAAAGATCAGAGTGGAGGTAGATTATTCCGTTCGGGCCTGGCATCTTGAGGGTGAGATACGGATAGTGCAGAACAGCCATAAACCTGGCCATCGCCGGTCGACCGATGATAGCATGGTATGCTGACTCGAAGTCTGCCACCTGGAAGAGGATACGCTCTGTCCTAAAATTATCACGGGTGCCAAAGGTGACTGGCAGAGTGATTTGTCCAATTGAGACTGAAGTCTTGCCAGGCACAATCCCATAGAAGGGTGAAGAACTTGGTTGGAGGTCATTGATTGACAGACCGATCTCTTGAAGGGTCCTAGTGAAGATTAGGTCTAAACTGCTTCCTCCATCGATGAGTACTCTATTGAACTTTACCTCCTTCATAGCCGCAGCAAGCACCAATGGGTAGCGACCTGGTTTTGGTAGATGTTTTGGATGGTCCGACCGATCAAAGGTGATTGACATCTCAAACCACCTCATGTACTGAGGTGTAGCTGGTTCCACCGAGTTAATCTCTCGAAGCTCTAACTTTTGCTTGCGCTTGGATGTATTGGCATCCGGGCCTCCGAAGATGAAGTTTACTTCTTTGCGGGGCTCCTGGAACTCTCCTGAATCATCCTTGTCATCATCATCCTTAGGCTTATCTTTGTTGCTGTTGTTGCACCTCGGGGCATCTTTGGTCACCTTGAGCGCAGCTGTTGCAAAACCCTTAAGATAATAGCAATCCTTTGCTTTGTGGTTTCCCTTGGGGTGCCAAGGGCAAATGCCACTCAGCAACTCATCAGTAGACGGCTGGTTCGTCCGAGGATTCTTCCGAAACCGGTCCACTGTGTTGACAGCATTGTCAGGTTTTCTCTTCTTGTCCTACTTGGAGGACTCAGGCTTGTCCGACCGCTTCTCCTTGCCCTTTCCTTGGATATCATCAAGTGCAGACTTTCCTGATGCATACTTATCAGCAATCTCGAAGCACTCTTGAGCGGTGAGCTTGAGATCATGGTTCCTCCGACCAATTTCCCGAACCAGATCATCACTGCGAATTCCACCCAGGAAGGCAACAATGATTTGCTGATCGGGGACGTTGGGGATCTCAGTCTTCTTAGCACAAAACCTCTTGATGTAGTCACGAAGAGGCTTGTCTCCTTTCTGCTTGATCCGAGTGAGGTCGAAGTGGTTGCCCGGTCGGTTGCAAGTTGCTTGGAAACTTTCTATGAGTTTCCAGTTGAGGTCTCCCAGGATGTGACTGACTCCTCAGGTAGAGATGTGAGCCATATCCGAACGGCAGGATCTAAGCAGACCGGAAGGTAATTAGCCATTACGTAGGAATCACCTCCAGCTGACCGGATCACCGTGCTATAGAGTTGTAACCACTCTTGGGGATTGGTTTGTCCATCATATTTTTCGATGGGAACCGGCTTGAATCCTTTCGGCCATCGAGCAATGCGAAGTCGAGGGACATAAGCCTTGATGCCATCAATCTCGTCATCAATCAGCGTTGGTGACCGCCTTTGTCGGTCTGGGGACGTGGTTGGGCTACGACGGTGGCGTGGGCTAACATCCTCGTCATGACGACGACGTCGATTGCCATCATTATCGCGCCGATCTTGATTGTCATGTCGACGTCGGTCATCGCGGTTGTCTCTTGGAGGAGGGTTCTGGCGATCATCCCGTTGGTTGTCCCGTCGGTCATCCCACTGGTCTTCCCATCGGGCGTCCATTCTTCGTTCACGCCGCTCTTCCTCATAGCATCGGTTGTCTCGAGCGTGCTCCTCGTGGTGAGAGTTGATGGTGTCTCATCCATCACGGAGGCTAATTTCTCAGATCTTCGCGCCTTCGTCGACCCTGAGGAGATACATGGCTAGAACTTGCGACCGACTGAGACTTTGCAGCATCTTGTGCCGCTGCAGCTTTGAGCATAGCCACCACCTTCTGCATAGCAGGAGTTTGATAGTGGGCATCAACCATTAAAGTGTCAAGCAATGTCTTGGCCCCGGTGATGTTGTTCTGTGGGGTGTGGTAGACCTTAACACCATCCACTTCAAGGTCAGGGCCAAGATCCAGTCGGCGTGTGTTACGCGATCCGCGCGACCCTCTTGGTCGACGGTGGTGACCAACCGATGATTCATCAGCTGGCGAGTTATCATCCTGTCGGCCTCCTTCGACCGGCTGGTATTGGAGACCACCGGTTGGATTCCCTTCTTCTTCGGCATCTGGATCCTCATCCTGGATTCTAGCAGCAGGATCTACTATATCCACCATGTTGACTGTATAGGGATACGAGTAGGTCGATCCAACCGTGTCCTCATCAAAAGACCGATCTGACGTCGAGTCATATCTGAAGGAAGAGTCTTCCTGCTCGGATCCGAGTGGGATCAATGCAGGGATAATGTCAGACGGACTCGGTGATCGTGCCATGGGGCTAGCCACGGTCGAGTCTGATCTGTAGTCGTTCAGACCTAGGGCTCCATTGTCGCCGACGGTGAAGTCGAGCGATCCAAAGTAGATCTTGAAGTCTGGCGAGTATTGGATGATGGGAAGTTCGACCATCATAGTCGACGGAGAATCCCGGTGAGCCTTGTCCCTTACCTAGCGCGCCAACCGTTGATGCTCAAAACCGGCAGTAAATATATAGGGCTACGTCGAGACCAAGAACTACGATGGTTACATAAGACACCGAATTATACAGGTTCCGGCCCTCTCAATGAGAGTAAAAACCCTACATTCTGTGTTCTGTATTGAATTGATTGTCACGAGATGTTAAGCCTAAATTGTCTCCAACTATCTCCCCTTCCCCTCCATGGGGGGTATCCTGCCACCTTATATATCCGGTCGGTAGGGGGTACAAGCAGAGTTCTAGTCGTACTCTACAATGGTTCTATATAGCAAGTCTAATCTTTCTTGTCTTGTACTCCAAGCCGAGTCGGTCGGCTTCCTTATTGATGAAGTACCCGGTCGGCCACCGACTTGAGCCTTGTATGAGGATACCCATAAAGCAAGTATCCCATATTATTACTTTACGATATCTTGGAGTTTATAGCATCAACGACAAAGGAGGAATGTTGTAGGACTAAAATATCAATTACAATGATGACGATCTTAAAAACTATGTTAGAGGGATATATATAATACAAATAGGAATGATCTAAAATAAAAACATGATCAGAGTAAAATTAAATAAGATTTAACTAGTTTGATAAAAAAAATATGAGATGTCAAGTTATAATAAATTTAGAATCATAAAGAAATTATATATAATACATACATATCTTACAACCAAATTCTAAAACTTTGATTCATAATTGAGGTAGGAACTTAGATAAATGAGGGATTCAATAGTTCTAAAAATGACTCTATTACTAAGTTGTAAGGAAATTGAAAACATCAAAAACACTTAATCAAAAGCCAAAATATTTTATATGCTCATCTTCCTAATTCTTTATATAAAAAAAATACTCATGACATATGACATTGCGTTTATTCTTTTTTTTTCCGACGAGGAGGCATTTTTGTTAATTCTTGACCGTCGTGTGCGTACAAACGATGTGAATGCTTTGAAGTGCTGACGTACGTAATACAGACCAAAGCAACTGACCGCATACTCGTAGTTTAGGGCCCAAACTAACGAAAGTGCATCGGGAGCCGTATGATCTGTCAAGCGGCAACGGACGGCGGAGGGCGTGACTGCTCGCCCCGACTGCTAGCCCCCAACTGCCGAGGATCCCAATCCCTCCTTTCTCCCTGCTGCCATTTGCTTATCAGAGCAACTCCAGTAACCTGATCAAATTTGGTCCTCTATATTTTAGTTTAGGGGTCAACTTTTAAATTTTAGTTGCTCAAAATTATTTTGGACTCCAGCCCAAGTGACTAAAACCGACTCCCTATCCCTGAAAGTGGGTCCCACCGAGTCTTCTTCCTCTGGCTCGTGTGGCCGTCCTTGCCCTGCTCGCGCCGCCTGCCACCGCCCTCTGGCGGCGCCCCCTCTCCCTCTCTCCCTTTCATCACGAAGCACGCGGAGACGAAGCACAAGAAAAGCGAGGAGCCGACCTGAAGAAACGCCGCCGTCGCAGGCCCCCGCGCTCACCGCGGCATTCGTCAAGGAGGCTGAAGCAGGAGCCATCGGAGAGGCCATAGGAAGCCCATGGTTACGGATACCACTCTAATTCACACATGGTTAATTGATTTAAATATTTTAACAAAAACTAAAAAAAAGTAAATTCTAAATAAGTTTAATATTATTAAAATTTAAATGAGTCTAATCACCTTATTTTCATAAAAAAGTATTCATGTAATCCCGTTCAAACCCTAATTGACATCTTTTGTTGGATATTTTTTAAACACATAAAGATTATATTTATAAGAAGAATTTAGTTTAACAAGAATACTATTTGCTGATCCAAATGAATAAAATTTGTTAAATCAATTGAACATATATAATTACAATGAAGTTAGTTGGTGGGTGATTATTTATAACAAAATAATTTATAGGTGTGAATCTCAAACTCTATGTGAGATATGGGATGGTTCATGCAATATTTCTTGCATTGCTTGTAATGTCTTTGCTTCATTTGTAAGCACATTTCACATAGCTTTATAATAAACTCACATAACTGACATCTTCAGTAGATTATGTAATCAAAATATCTTTCTGAAATAAATCTGACAAACACTAGGATTAAAAGGCTATTATAAACGGAAATTCTATCCTTCAGTCGATTGAAAACAACCCAATGTTTTAGTCGATGGAGAAATAACACAACACCGTGCCTACACGTCCACCACTTTTGTTGATTTTTTTTTGTTATTTTTTATATTTGTAGGATTATATGTATTAATTAGTATTATGTATAGACTATAGAAAAGTTATTTTTTATAATTCATTAAATCTAGATCTAAGGCAAAGAGCATTGATTGAAAGGAACCCTCATCCGTCACACACCCTTTCCTCTCCTCTAAAACATGAAGCACTCTCCTAGCACAAAAGGAATAAAATCCTAGGACAAAGCTAGTGCAACAGGCCTGCCCTCCCACCAGCCCTTCCGCTCCTTATATAGACCTAGGGTCCTATTTTCCAAAAGACTACACTATCCTTAACCTACATAACATTGCCACCTATCACCGAGGGCCAATTTGTCCATCTCTTTTTCCTTCGCAGAACACCATCGGGGCCCTTCATGTCTTTGCTTTGCCTCGACGCAAGCTTCGTGATGGTGCCACGTGCACCTCCAATTGCCGCCACCGGTTTTGAGACCCAAACTGAGAAACCATCTTGTTCGCTTATCAAAGCGCGACTTCCTGCTTTCTTCCACTGAAACAAGACTTCTCGATCTTGACGCGTGTCACCTTGTCCCGCGATCCTCCTCATTGGCAAATTTCTCCTGCTTCTAGTCCATCGGAAGCCTCCACACTTGCACTGATACCCGATCACCTTTGACTTGGTCAAACCCACCGTCTTCATCAACACCATGGTTTTGAGGCTCAACCGCTAAACTGTCTGTGTTCCTTGCCTCTCCATGTGTACGGTGTAGATCACCCTTGACTTCACCCGGCATCTTGATCGTCCAGCCCTAAGTCTCCTACTTGTGCCCGATCCTCTCGTCTTGACATTATGACATCCTCATCTTTCGAATGTGACCTACACATCATGAGACAAGCAAACACATTTCCAAACTCCTACAATATCTCCAACACCTTCACCAACTTTGGTTAGTCACAAAGATAACCAAGCACAAACTCATACAATCCTCAAATTCCCGTATTTCAACTCAAACACATAAATCATCCAAAGTCAATTACTCATCACATATTGCAAACCATGACACTTATCCACATGGTTTCTCAATCTTCCCTTTGATGAGTACATTGACAACACCAAATGCACAAAGACTATGAGTTTGAAATGCGCAACCAAATAAGCACATCCAAATGGCTCAAACCCAAAGAAAAGGTAAAACCTAGCCATCTAGCAACAGAGGGATCGCAAAACCAATAGTTGGTAAAGAAAGCGACTTGAGAACGCAAAGATTGTGAAAGATGCATGAAAGCACTCGAGATCATGAAATCCTCCCCCTCAACTTGTGGTAGTTTAAGCGAAATGCAAAATGAGGTCATCTTAAGTTTCTTAGCATTATTTGGGCATGACCCACTATTTTCTCCCCCTTTGGCAATGAACTCATTAAAGAAGCAAAAGAGCAAAAAAAACATGCAATGTATGAAAATGCAAACCTAAGGAGCTTCAACGATTATTCAAACAAGCATTTAACCATGCTAATCACAAATATAGAGCTATGCAGTGTAAAAGCAATAGCTCATAACCATACAAAGACCAAAATAGATAGAAGGGCATAAACACCAAGAGATATACAAGCTAAGCAGAAAGATTGTGAAGGACCGAAAAGGCGACCAGAGGGGGGGGGTGAATGGGAGCCAATCAAAATTCTCCAAAAGAACTTGGCCTATATCCCAAAAACAACCTAAGTCAACCTCCAAATCGATCATCAAGACTACACACACCAACTAGTGGTGTACTAGCCCTAGGAGTGATCAACCACAACAAGAAACATAGCAGAAACAAAAAGGAAACAACAGAGACTCAAGATAGTCAAAAACCTCACAAACTGCACCTTACTCAACCACCACCGGTGGTGCCGATCAGGACCATTGGTAGTGCCGGTTGGCCCCATTGGCAGTGCCAATCTGGCCCATCGGTAGTGCCGGTGCTGGGTTCTGAGACCCACCGGCAGTGCCGGTCCTGGTCGTTGGCAGTGCCGATCGACCCCGACAGAACAGCAGAAACTTTTGGGAATTTGGCAAATCTTCTCCAAAACCTAACCAAACGAACTCCAAATGATGCAATTTTTGGACCAGTGAATCCTCATCACATACGACCCTAATCCTAGAAAATCATCTCAATTGGCTCAAGGAATCATCACGAATTTCAGATCTTGTGCCAAGAACACCGAAAAGGAAAACTAGAAAAATCCTTCAAATAGAAGGTGCTAGAGCTATTAAATCGTTCAAGGATCCATAGAGGATTGTTCTAGCTCATCCTAGCAACAAGTTTCTCAAGAAATCCAGGATAAAAATATGTCCAAAAGTGAGATAAAAAATCACCACGAAAATAGCTCCAAAAATAGGAAAAAGGGAATTTCGGGATTCAAGTGAAGAGGGAAATCTTGAGCATAAAAATACTTCTCATATCATATAAATGTGCTTACAAGATCCATAGATACAAGGCTAGGAAGCCACCTTCTTCCTCCCACTATTTGGAAGAGCAAGAGATGTCTCTCACACACCCACTACTCTCCTCTTAAACATGAAGTCCTCTCCTAGCACTTTGAATAGAATCCTAACACAAGGCTAATGGAAAGAGAGGCACCTCTCCCACTAGCCACACCTCTCCTTATATAGGCCTAGGGTCTACTGTCCACATGACCACTCTACCCTTGACCTACATAACACACCCACCTACCACTGGGGGCATAACCGTCCATCTTTTTCCTCATCACCCGAATGCCATCAGACTCTTCACGTCTTTGCTTCATCTTGAAGCAAGCTCCGTGATGGTGCCACGTGCACCACCAACCACTGTCACCGGTTTTGAGGCCCAAACTGGAAAACCAACTTGCACGCTTCTCAAAGCATGACTTCTCGATGTTGACGTGTGTCACCTTGTCCCGCGATCTTGACCACCGGCAAGTCTCTCCCAGTCCCTGTCCATCGGGCCCCCTTGTCACTTGCACCGGCATTCCGTTCGCCTTGACTTGGTCAACACGCCATCTTCATCACCACCACGATTTTGAGGCTCAACCGCGAAACCGTCCGTGCTTCTTGCCTCTCCACGTGTACGGTGTGGATCACCCTTGACTTCACCCGGTATCCCGATCGTCTGGCCCCAAGTCCCCTACTTGTGCCCGATCCTCTCGTCGTTGATCGCCAAGTCGACTCCAGTGACCTACACATCATGAGACAAGCAAACACATTTCTCATCTCCTACAATATCACCCATATCTCCACCAACTCCGGTTAGTCATAACCATGATATGCAAACCCATGCAATCCCTGGATCCCTGCATTTCAACTCAAACACCAAATCTGCTCAAGTCAATTACTCATCATAAATATAGCAAACTATGGTACATATCCACATGGTTTCTCAATCTCCCCCTTGATGAGTACATTGACAACACCAAATGCACAAAGATTAGAGATTGAAATGCAAAGCCGAATAAGCACATCTAAATGACCAAACCCAAAGAAAAGGTGAAAACAAGCCATCTAGCAAGTAGGGATCATAAAACCAAGAGTTAGCAAAGAAAGCGACTTGAGACGCAAAGAATGTGAAAAGCACAAGAAAACGCTCAAGATCATGATATGCTCCCCCTCAAGTTGTGGTAGGTCTCATGTAGTGCAAAATGGATCATATGTGTTTCTTAGCATTATTTGTGTATGACCCCAAAATTTTCTCCCCCTTTTGCAATGAACTCATCAAAGAAGCAAAAGAACAAGCAAACATGCAATGCATGAAAATGCAAACCTAAGAAGCTTCAACAATTATACAAACAAGCATTTAACTTTGCTAACCATAACCATAGTGCCATGAAGTGTAAAAGCAATAGCTCCCAATCATGCAAAGATCAAAAATAGATAGCAAGGCATAAACACCATGAGCTATACAGGCTAAGCAGAAAGATTGACTAGCTTAGATAAAATCAAATTTTGCTTATCATGAGAAAATCTGCCACCACATGTGTAAGTACTCTCATCCAAGGCAAAACAAGCACCAAGTGAATCATAAGAATCTAGCCAGTTTCAATCTCAACAAGGGCAACAAGTATCCATAGAAAATGAGCTCTACAAATGTTCACATATGCAACAGAGACTCAGTTGATCAAGTGATTATTGTTTATCCTCATATGTCCTCTTATCCAAGCGGAGGGTCGCACGACAGGGTACGGCAAACACCATGAGGCTTCAAGTCACAATGTTTGGATTTAGCATTATTGAGTAATTCTTGATCAAAGCACTTAGCAGATTTTTCAGGATTATGCACAAGACAAAAGAGCATGCCTTTGCGGCAAAAGGAACATATGTTCCCACAATGTTACATCATGAGCTAAACATTTGCAAAGCCTTCCATTTCGCAAACACAAGGTGCCAAAGCCAAGACATCCTCTAGACTAGCCTCAACACAAGTTTCAACAAGGATAAAAGCAATTATACACATGGTGAGCAAGTTTTAGCAAGATTAGATCATAAGGTTCACAAGACGCTCAATTTACCTTTAAGATTAGCAAGTTGCTTACATGAGTTTATAACACGTCGTCTAGAAAATCTAAGCATGAGAGATTACCATCACATCCACATAACTTAGCTCAAGCTCAATCATAGCAAAGAGAAATGCAAGGAAGCATAAGAATCAAAGCTCATCCACCAATGCATATATTACGCATGAGATGCAAAGCAAAAATGGTAAGATACATATATACAAGTGAACACCAACTCCCCCTCAAATGATGCCATACAGATGACAAACACCAAGTTCCCCCCAAAGAAAAGCATGTCTTGAAGCATCTAGGGGCTTGGTGAGGATATCAGCTAGTTGGTTCTTGGTATCAATATATATGAGCTCAACATCCCCCTTCTCAACATTGTCTCTCAGGAAGTGGAATCGCACATTGATGTGTTTGACCTTACCATGTTAGACTAGGTTTTTGGCTAAGCATATGGCACTGGAGTTATCACACATAAGTGGAACATCCTTAAAAGTCAATCCATAGTCTCTCATGGTAGACACAATCCATAGGATTTGTGAGCAGTAGCTAGCAGCAACTACATACTCAGCCTCTGTGGTGGATTGGGCAACACTCGACTGCTTACAAGAAGACCAACAGATCAAAGAAGTACCCAAGAAATGGCAAGTACCAGAAGTGCTCTTCCTATCAATTCTACACCCAGCAAAGTCCGCATCCAAAAACCCAATGAGATCAAGAGATGAAGATGCAGAGTACCAAAGACCGAACTCAAGGGTGTATTTGAGATACCTAAAGATGCGCTTGACAGCCTTGTGATGAGTCACCCTTGGAGAAGCTTAAAAGTGAGCACAAAGACACACCGCAAAGTGTATATCGGGTCTTATCGCTGTCAGGTACAAGAGGGAGCCAATCATGCTCCTGTACTCTCTTTGATCCACCGCTTCACAGTCTTCATCGGGGTCAAGAGCCGTTGTAGTGGACTTTAGTGTAGACAACGGCTTCACATTGACCACGTCGAACTTCTTCAGGAGATCCTTCGTGTACATGGCTTGATGTATGAAAGTGCCTTGCTTGCACTGCTTGATTTGAAGCCCAAGAAAGAAGGTGAGTCTCCCATCATCGACATCTAAAATTCACTTTCCATAGCTTCCTGAAATCTGGACACAAGAGTATGAGAGGAACCACCAAAGATGATATCACCCACGTAAATCTGAACCATTAGAAAGTCATTGCCATGCTTTAGAGTGAACAAGGTTTTATCAACACACCCCATGACATACCCATGCTCTAGCAAGAAGGTTTTAAGCCTAGCATACCATGCCCTAGGTGCTTGCTTTAGCCCGTACAAAGCCTTTTGAAGCTTGTACACATGGTTTGGGTATTTGTGGTGCTCAAAACCAGGGGGTTGCCTCACATACACTTCTTCCTCTATGAAACCATTTAGGAAAGCACTCTTGACATCCATTTGATAAAGTCTAATGCCCTTGGAGGCAGCAAATGCAAGAAAGATCCTAATGGCTTTTATGCGAGCAACAGGAGCAAAGGTTTCACCATAATCTAAGCCCTCCACTTGGCTAAAACCTTGAGCAACTAGCCTAGCCTTGTTTCTCACAACCTCACCATCCTTCCCATGTTTGTTTTTGAATACCCACTTGGTTCCTATGACATTGACATTTTTGGGAGGCTCTACAAGGGTCCAGACTTTGTTTCTCTCAAAGTTTTCCAACTCCTCATACATGGCATTAACCCAATGTTCATCAAATAGTGCGTGTCCAACATCTTGGGGTTCAAAGGTTGCAACAAAGAGAGAATTGGTAAAGCAAGCATGATGTGCAGACCTTGACCTTGTTGTCCTCTCATAGAGATTACCAATCATCTGTTGGGGTGGATGTTGATGCTGAATGTGGTGAGGAACCTCTCTCTCAGAGTGTACCTCCCCCTCAACCACAGCTGGAGCTTGCTCAACAGCCGTTAAAATCGATGTAGAAGCTTCTGGACCCTCTGCTGGAGTAGTGGTGGCAGTAGGAATAAGCTCAGATGAGAGATGAAGTGAATCATCATCATCATCATCAAAGCCCTGTAGGTCCTCTTCTACAAAGATGCTCTCCTTCATCTCCTTGTCACCTGCAGACTCAATCACATTCCTTGCACAAGAGTTTGATTCATCAAAGGTTACATCGCAGGATTCTACAATGGTGTTAGTCTCCAAATTCAAAACTCTGTAGGAATGACCATGAAGAGAGTAACCAAGAAAGATTCCATCCAAAGACCTAGACTCAAACTTATCAAGATTGCCACGCTTGAGAACAAAGCACTTGCGACCAAAGGCACACAAATGAGAAACCGAGGGCTTTCTCCCAAAACGTAGCTCATAAGAAGTCATATTAAGAATTGAGCACAAGAAAATCCAATTGGAAACATAGCAAGCAGTGCTAATGGCCTCAGCCCAGAACCACCTCGGAGTCCTATGCTCATCGAGCATCATCCGGGCCATCTCCACTAAGGTTCTATTCTTTCTTTCAACCACACTGTTCTGCTAGGGAACACGAGGTGCTGAAAACTGATGCTCAATACCATGCTCAAGACAGAAAGCATCAAAGGAGAAGTTCTTGAACTCGGTGCCATTATTACTGCGAATTGCTCGTAATGCACCAAGGAGTTCCTTGAACAACCTCAAAGCTAAGCTTCGGCTCTCAAGAAAGTAGACCCAAGAGTTGCGAGAATAGTTGTCAACAATCACAAGAACATACCACTTCCCACCCACCGAACGAACCCGAGAAGGACCAAAAGTGTCCATATGAAGCAACTCTTCAGGGCGTTCAGTCATCACCAAATTGATTGGTGGATGAGAAGTGGCAATCATTTTCTCATGACGACAAGGAGCACAAACCAAATCCTTATCAAATTTGAGCTTAGGCAATCCTCGGATCAAACCTAGGCCACTCAAGCGACATAACAAGTCAAAGCTCATGTGACCTAGTCTCCTATGCCATTTCCAGAGCTCAGAAGAAGATTGAGAAAATAAGCACTTGTGAGAACCAGGAGAACCAGCAAAATCAGCCTGAAAAACTCTGCCAATGCGAGAAATCCAACAAACCAAGGAATCACTTGAATCAAGAACACAAGAAGCATTCGACTTAAAGCGCACTTCCAGACCAACATCAAGAAGCTGAGAGACAGAGAGGAGATTGTACTTGAGATACTCAACCAAACCAACATCCTTGAAAGTGAATTTTTCATTTACCTTTACCGCGCCTCTTGCCTTCACTCTCCCTCTCTTGTCATCTCCAAAGGTCACATACTCCCGCCGATGCAAGGGAGTGAGGCTGGAGAACCACTTTGCATCTCCAGTCATGTGACGGGAACACCCGGAGTCCATCAACCATTTGTTCTCCAAGCCTCCACCTGCTGCATATAAAGAACGAGAAGGAAAAGTCGATGGCTCAGTGCTCGGGTTAGTCAAAAGATATTTGAGAATCCAGCACTTAACCATACGACCGGTAGTAGTCATCACAGTTCTTTGCATATTGTCATTTGAACGCATAGGACGAGAACCACGATGGGGAAAACGTGGCCTGTCAAAGCGTCTCGATTCAAACCTTGGGTTATGAGGATAGAGATCATCAATGTGAAAGCCAAATCCACGCGAATAACGCTCACCATGATAGGGAAAACGTGGGGCGCCAAAGCGCTGCTGCGTAAAGCCTCTGTTTCATGAATCAAAGCCATATGAGAAATGACCATGTTCACGATAGGCACGAGAAAAAGAGTGAGGCTAAAAGTCAACAAAATCATCATAAAAAGCATCCCTAGTCAACTCAGCTTGCTTCCTCTCAATCCTCTTACGCCTATAACAGAATTCATCCAAGTGGCCCTTGCGACCACAAAACATGCAAATGTAGACACCCTTAGGATTAGGCTTGGTTTGCATTGCAGGTTTGGGTTTTGGCTTCTCTGTTTGCTTTGGGTTGAAGGAGGATTTGGGATTGGGTGGATAGTATGTGTCAGTGGGTTTGATGGTGTTTTCCTCATCCTTGTAGCTGGAGCTAGGTACAAACTTACCCACATTCTCACTCTCCTTGTCACACCTTTCAAATCCCAAGCCCAAGTTATAGGTTGACCTAGAAGCACTCTCCTTCACTCTTGCCAAATCACTCTCAATCTTTTCCTCACTCACTAGGGTTCTCTGGAGCCTAGAAACAAGATAGTCATTTTCCTGAACTAGGACTTTGTTTTCTTCCCTAGTGATTACTAGCTTGTCCTTGAGGGTGACACACACTTCACACGGATGTGGAAGAACTTTCGAGCAAGTCTCATGAAGCAACATGGACTCAAGCTCTTTGACTTTGAGGGACTGAGCTTCCAACTCATTTGTGAGCTTGGGGCACTTCTGACATGCACCCAAAAGAGTTGGTCTTGCTTTGAACTCATCAAGCTCCTTGAGGGCACTCTCAAGCTGGTTGGCAAGTTGAGCATGCACACTCTCCCTCTATGTAAGATCACTCATCACAACTTGACAAGAGTCACACTCTACAACCATGTCATCCTTAGCAAGCTTAGACCTAAATGAAGCAAATTCAAAATCAGCACTCTCCAACTTAGACTTAAGCTCTCTACTCTCATGAATAGCACTGTGAAGCTTATCATCTTGCAAAAGCAGAACATCGCGCAAATGATCAAGTTCAGAAGAGAGCTCATCAAGAGTGGGAGGTACCTCGCTTGTGTCGGAGTCGGATCCAGAGTCGGTGTCGTGGTCGTTCTTTGCCATGAAGCAAAGCCCGGTGAAGTCATCCTTCCGCTTGACTCGTGGCTTCTCAGCTTCCTCCTCCGAGCTTGTAAAGCCTTTGCTTAATGTGAGGTCAATATCGCTCAAGGCGGCAACGCAGGCGTGTGCAATGACCTTGGCAAACTTCTTGGATTCTTGCCCTTCTTGTAGAAGCGGTTCTTCTTCTGCTTGAAGTCTTCAGTGTTGTTGTCGCGGTACCCGTCCTTCTTCTTCTTCTTCTTGGGACAATCAGCGATGAAGTGTCCTGGGTCACCACACTCGAAGTAGGTTCTTGAACCACCTCCTCTTCTCTCTTTGCGGTTGTTGTAGAACTTCCTGAACTTCCTTGTGAGAAAGGACAGCTCCTCGTCAGGAATGCACTCCATCTGTTCATCGGAAGCTGCAACAAGAGAAGACAAAGCAAACTCCAAGGAAGACTTGTCAAGTGAGGGGTTATTTCCATAAGAAGCATCACTATGACTAACCTTCTGAGAGCTAGAAAGCAAAGCCATGCTAGAAGCAGGAATAGCAAGATTAGGACGAGATTTCCTAGATAGTTCATGAGATTTCAGCTTGCTATACAGTTGCTCATAGTTTAAGGTGTTGAAGTCAGCAGTTTCTTCTAGAGCAGCAATTTTAACCCCCCCCAAACATTCTCATCAAGTGAATACAGCAGTTGCTTAGCTCTATCATTGTCATTGTACACAAGGGTACCACAAGCCCGCAAGTTGCACACAATTGCCTCAAACCTACGAAAAGTGACATCTAGTGACTCGCCCGGTTTTTTAGCAAAGGTTTGGTACTGTCTATTGTAAGAATCCTTACGCATAGACTTGACCTGGTTGGTACCCTCATGGTAAGTGCAGAGCTTAACCCAAATAGCATGAGCAGTGTCAAGGTGTGCAACCCTATCATGTTCACTCCTACCAAGTGCAGAGAGCAAAATATTGAAAGCTTTGGAGTTGTAGAAGCAGTGTCCAGGTCTTATGGTATAGCATACTCTTGATCAACAATCTCCCAGATTGCACGTTCTTGACTTAGCAGATACGCCTTGGTTCGTGACTTCCAGTAGGGGAAGTCCTCTCCATCAAACATCCATAGCTTAACAACACACTTTTCCATGTTGCCTTTGGATCACAAAGCCGGTGAAGGTCAACTAGTGATCAAACCGGCTCTAATATCAATTGAAGGACCGAGAAGGCGACCAGAGGGGGGGGGGGTGAATGGGAGCCAATCAAAATTCTCCAAGAGAACTTGGCCTATATCCCAAAAACAACCCAAGCAAACCTCCGAACCGATCATCAAGACTATACACACCAACTAGTGGTGTACTAGCCCTAGGAGTGATCAACCACACCAAGAAACACAGCGGAAACAAAAAGTAAACAGTAGAGACACAAGATAGTAAAACCCTCACAAATTGCACCTTACTGAACCACCACTGGCAGTGCCGATCAGGACCATCGGCAGTGCCGGTGCGGGGTTCTGAGACCCACCGGCAGTGCCGGTCCTGGTCGTTGACAGTGCCGATCGACCCCGATAGAACAGCAGAAACTTTCGGGAATTTGGCATATCTTCTCCAAAACCTAACCAAACGAACTCCAAATGATGCGATTTTTGGACCAGTGAATCCTCATCACATAACGACCCTAATCCTAGAAAATCATCTCAATTGGCTCAAGGAATAATCACGAATTTCAGATCTTGTGCCAAGAACACCAAAAAGGGAAACTTGAAAAATCCTTCAAATAGAAGGTCCTAGAGCTATTGAATCATTCAAGGATCCATAGAGCATTGTTCTAGCTCATCCTAGCAACAAGTTTCTCAAGAAATCTGGGACAAAAATTCATCCAAAAGTGAGATCGAAAATCACCATGAAAATAGCTCCGAAAATAGGAAAAAGGGAATTTTGGGATTCAAGTGAAGAGGGAAATCTTGAGCACAAAGATACTTCTCATATCATAGAAAGGTGCTTACAAGATCCATAGATACAAGGCTAGGAAGCCACCCTCTTCCTCCCACTATTTGGAAGAGCAAGAGATGACTCTCACACACCCACTACTCTCCTCTTAAACATGAAGTCCTCTCCTAGCACTTTGAATAGAATCCGAACACAAGGCTAATGGAAAGAGAGGCACCTCTCCCACTAGCCACACCTCTCCTTATATAGGCCTAGGGTCTATTGTCCACATGACCACTCTACCCTTAACCTACATAACACACCCACCTACCACCGGGGGCAGAACCATCCATCTTTTTCCTCATCGCCCGAATGCCATCGGACGCTTCACGTCTTTGCTTCATCTCGAAGCAAGCTCCGTGATGGTGCCACATGCACCACCAACCATCGCCACAGGTTTTGAGGCCCAAACCGGGAAACCGCTTTGCATTCTTCTCAAAGCATGACTTCTTGATGTCGACGCGTGTCACCTTGTCCCGCGAGTATGGTGTGGATCACCCTTGATTTCACCTGGCAGCCTGATCGTCTGGCCCCAAGTCCCCTACTTGTGCCCGATCCTCTCGCCGTTGACCGCCAAGTCGACTCCAGTGACCTACACATCATGAGACAAGCAAACACATTTCCCATCTCCTGCAATATCACCCATATCTCCATCAACTCCAGTTAGTCATAACCATGATATGCAAACCCATGCAATCCCTGGATTCCCGCATTTCAACTCAAACACCAAATCCACTCAAGTCAATTACTCATCATAAATATAGCAAACCATGGTACATATCCACATGGTTTCTCAGATTGACTAGCTTAGATAGAATCAAATTTGCTTCTCATGAGAAAATCTGCCACCATATGAGTAAGTACTCCCATCCAAGGCAAAACAGGCATCAACTGAATCATAAGAATCTAGCCAGTCTCAATCTCAACCAGGGAAACAAGCATTCGAAGAAAATAAGCTCTACAAATGCTCACATATGCAACAGAGACTCATAAGGAAAGAAAAGGCATTATTCTTATTGATCCTCATGTAACATCTAATCTATGTGGAGGGTTGCACGACTGGGTACGACAAACACCCCAAGGCTTCGAAGCATAATTTTTAGAATTAGCATTTTTATGTTACTTCTAATCCATGCGAAGGGTCGCAGAACTGGGTACGGAAAATACCCCGAAGCTTCGAAATGATTTTCATTGGATCAAAATTACTTGCAAAATAAAAGCAAAACTGAGCATCCCTTTGCGGCAAAAGGAACACATGTTCCCACAATGTTTCATCATGAGCAAAACATTTGCAAAGCCACATTTCACAAACACAAGGTGACAAAGCCAAGATATCCTCTAGACTAGCCTCAACACAAGTCTCAACAAGGATAAAAGCAATTATATGCATGGTGAGCAAGTTTAAGCAAGATTAGTTCATAAGCGTCACAAAAAGCTAAGTTTACCTTTAAGATTAGCAAGTTGCTCAACAGAGTCTATAACAGGCCATCTAGAAAATCTAAGCATGATAGATTACTATCACATCCACACAACATAGCTCAAGCTCAATCATAGCATTGAAAAATGCAAGAAAGCATAAGAATCAAAGCTCGTCTGCCAATGCATATATTACATATGATATGCAATCCGAAAAGTAAGATACATATATACAAGAAAAATCAACTCCAAGGTAAAAGAGTGACTCCCCTCCCCCTCAAATCATGCCATAGGGATGGCAAACACCAAGCTCCAAATCATCAAATCACAAGAGTAACTAACCTCAAAGCTCCAAAAAAGAATAACTCCCCTTAACCAAGTCAGTCTCCCTATCCACAAAACAAATGAAGAATTAATTGAAAAGAGAGCAACTAGACCATAGAAAGAGCACAACTCGTGACTCGTGAAAAAGGTAAGGGAGATATGAAAATGATGGCACACAAGGCTCAAATCTCAAGAGGGAAGCACACGAACAATCACCTCACACGACAAGTAAAAGTGTGAGTGTATGAGAAGGCTCACGGAATAGCTGAAGACATACAAGCCTCTTGGATGCCATGTAAAAGGGTACGAAGAACCATCACATCACAATCATGCAAAAGATCAAGATCCATCAACCTCATGTTCTCCGCCCCACGTCCCAAACCTATATATGAGAAGCGAGAGGTGCCCCAGTCTTGGATCCTGAAGGATTAGTATGCAAATACTTGGGAACCCATGACTTGGACACACGAGCAATAGATGTACTCAACTTATCATGAGGGTTACCATGATGCAAATTATGGTTCGAATGAGAAGACCTTGAGTCACCCTTAGAAGCATATCGCAAATTAGCAACTCGAGAAGAAAAATGAGTGCAACCACTAGAACCACGGTGATAACCTCTCAAGGGGACAACATGAGAAGAACCAATAGAAGCATCATGAGCACCATGTCGTGAACTAATACAAGAAGTAGTAGAAGCAAGTCCACGAGCACGTCCTAACCCACAAGAAAAGGAGTCATAGAATCCATCAATAAAGCGATGTCTCATGCTAGGTTCACAAGTGTTCATGCTACGAGAAAAGCTATGATCACCTGAAGAGTAAGAAGCACGAGATCGGCGCATGTCTCTGGCATGGCTAAAGCATAACTCAAATTGATGTCCATTGTAATACCCTGAAATTTTAATACTAAAATAACTAGATAAATCACTACGAATTTGAATTTTTAATTAATACAACCTCATGGATTCAATTTCTCTTTTTAAAAATAAAACCTCACTAACAAATCAACTAGAATTATAGAAATAGAATTTTCCTGAATAATTAAAAACAACCTTGCTAAAGTGATTGTTTATTTTCTTCTGTTCTTAATTTGAGTGTTCATGCTCTGAGCAAAACTCCGAAATCACTTAGAAACTCCCATTTCCCCCTACCCAGAAATTCCAGGAAGAAAAAACATAAGCCTTTTCTTTTTCTTTCCTTCCCGTGGGCCGAATCCGCCCTCTCCCTTCATTTCCTCGGCCCAGAGCCGGCCCAACCTTCTCCCTTCCTCCTTCCCGCATGGGCCACTGCTTCCCCTTCATGAGCCACCGCGTCACCTCCCTAGGCCCAGCCACCACCATCCAGCCTCCACCTGGGCCGCAACACCGCCCACGGCCCAGCATGCCGCCGCCACATCCCCTTCCCGTGCAGGCCGCCATCTCCCTCTAGGATGCGTGCCTCCCTTGGCCTAGCACGCTGCTCTCCCCGACTGGGCCGCAATGCACACCCCAGCCTAGCACCCCTTTCTTTCTTCTTCCATCATCTTCCACCTTCGGACACAGCAGAACAAGCACCCTACCAGCACCTTGCCCTGGCCCCGCGCTCAACCCCAGCACCATCTCTGATGCTTCCCCATTTCCCTCCCCTCCACGCGATCCGCGTGCTCCTTCCCTACTCTGCAACACTAGCTCCACGACGAGCTACGGAGCGCCTACCCGCCATTAATGGATCGCCGCCACTGCTCGATGGGTCACGTCGCCACTACCCGCCTTGTCGCCGCCTCGATCACGTGCATGGCGCCACCGTGGACACGTCCCATCGCCTAGCCCGACGACTAGACCTCTCCCTGACCGCCATTGTCACGACGCTTTTAAGCTCGCCTTAGTGACGCGTCATTTCACCCTGCTCCTGCATAGCACCACTGTCCCCGCCTCTCCACACCGTGATGCCGGCACTAACTCGCACCCTGCCCGAGCGGTCACATCCCGCACAGCGTTGCCGACCCCCGCCGCTGCCAATGTGCCTTGTCATCATGTCATTAAAGCCGCTCAACGCGTCGCCTCCGCCCACAACCCTGCATCTTGCCTTCCCCGCCTCGCGACGCACCGCCCCCGCTCGGCGACGCACGCAAGCGATTCACACCGCACGACAGCATGCAGATATTGTACTATCATTAATGGCGAGCTCGAGCTCCAATCACGGCCCAGGTGGCTCACCGCCCCTTACCCGCCACTCCGAGCCTATAAATAGCTGTGTCGTTCTCCCCTCATCATCATTGCACCGAACGCCTTCCTCCTCCCATCCCGAGCAGTCCGCAATTGCCATTTTCCTCTTCCACCTCGAGCTCCCGGCCATGGCCATCTCTCCGCCAAATACACCGCCATCCTCACCCCCCTCCTCGGCTTCCACCTCAGACGGACGCACGGCGAGCTTGCGCACTAGCTCTCCTACTCCCCTCTCCCTTTCCCCCCACCAGCCGAGGGCGCCCATGGCCACCAGAGGCGCTGCCCTCTCTTTGTTCCAATGAAGAGGACGATTTCCTTGTCCAACATGAGTCGACACCACTTTGCAGATTGCCCCCTCTGCTTATTCCAAATGAAACCCCTCCTATGTTAGCTGAGCCTTTTGCATCTAGCCCCTGGTCCACCACAACTCATAGACCGACCTGGTCCACGACCCCATGAACTTGGTCCACGAGTTTTCCACACAGAAATAATTCTGGAAGATACTAGAGTTATACCCATTTACACAAAAGCCCCTGTACACTTTTTTGTAATTACAAATAGGTCCCCACAACCTTATAATAATTACGTACAAGCCCCTACAGCCTTCCAAAAATCATATCTTTTCAACCATAGCTCCGTTTCGGGTGATTCTCGCGCTCACGCGTTTGTCCCGATACAAGGAACCTTTTGCCACACACCACAATCCTGTTTCCACCGATTCTTTCGCCACCAATCTTCCCAAGACCCAATCTACCTAAAACCCTTGGTATACACCAACACCCTAAATATTCTACCCGGAGTTTTAATTGGAGCATTGATTGTTTCTAATTTATTTATTTTTTTTTTGTGCTAGCATAACATACCGTAGAACATGAAGAACCTGAGGAGCCTGATGCTGGAGACGAAGCACGAAGGCCCAAGTCTTGAGACAGACTCCAACACCGTTACACGAAGCAATGTAAAGCCATGTTTAAGGATAGCGTTACCAGGCAAGCTCTAACATCCCCTTGATCATATTAATCCTATCACAGTAGTCTAGAAACCTACTTAGAGCCTACTCTATATTGCATGCTCTCTTGAGTTCTATTATGTGGCTTGCTTGCATGGTTGCTACCTACTTGAGTGATGGTAGCTCCGTTGTTGTTACCACAACCCCTCCTTGTATGCCTTACCCTACCACCCCGTAAGCTCCGCAGACCCTGACATTAGATGCCTAATGTCCGGGATGCTGCTATGCTTAGAAGTGCTTAGGAATCCCCCGCGATGAGGTTCATCGCAACACCGTATTACGTACTTCTTTTTCGAAAATGGGTGAAAACGTGTTTGGTGGTGTGCGTGTAAGTACGATGTGGGTGAGTGATAATTCAACTGTGTGAAGGTGAAGTTGGGTGGGAGAGATTTGGTCGAGGGTGAGACTCCTTAGTACTGGTGCAGAGTACTTGGTGTCTTCGGTGTAGATCCACCTGTCGTGGATGAGTGCTTGCCCGACCGCTCAGGAACGACTAGCTAAGATCTCAACTTGGTGATAATTCAGTACGACCAAAGAACCTGTATGGGCAGGACTAACACGGATCCTGGGTAACACAGCAAGGAGGTATCACCCGACAAAGTAGAAATAGACTCAGGGATAAGAATGGTGATGTGATGTGATGATAAGTCCAGTACTTGGCAAAATTGTTGGTTGTGTGCCTTTGTTGTGATGGGATCCCTGAGCTTCATGGTGGACTTGTGGGCGTGCCTGGGTGAAGTGGGAGCGTTATGTGATCCGTAGCTAAGAGCACATAGCCTGTGGGTATAGCGTACTAAGCTCTGCAGAGTTAAACCCTAAATCATTCGAATGTCCATTGTCACTGGTCATGGCACACCAATCATTGGGCTCTTAGAAATTTCCTCCTTGACCTGTGAGTGGGTGATATGATGCTCGTGTTTTGGAAATGCAAGGTTTGGATATGGAGATACATCACTTGTAAAACTATGGGAACTGGTGGGAATAGTATATACTCCCTCTAGGGCCAACCTACTATGATATTAACAGGTCCCCTCTTTCCTTGATATCTATTCTTAGCGAGCTCTGCATGATTAGCTGCTAGTGCAAGTATTAAACCTCTTGCCTACATCCTTGCTACAGCCTAAATGCATGACATTACCCTTGAGTAGTGTTAGGGCTTGCTGAGTACCTTATGTACTCATGGTTTGCTATTTATGGTTTTTAATGAACAAACTCTAGAGGAGTAACCGTAGTAGGGTTTCGTCATATGCTCAAGTTTGCATGTGGATGAGATGTGATGTGATGATTGAAGTGAACCGTTCTTCCACGCCTAATTTTCCGCTGCCACGTCTAGAATGTAACTTAGCCATGTTTGGTAAGTCACATGTATTTCCTCGTATTTTAGTATCGTATGGATTTGAGATAATCTGAATGTGCGTACCAACTAATCATCCAGGGATTGGTACAAGATGCACAGGGATGCCTTCCTACTGTGCAAGGGAAGGGTCTCACATATGGTATCAGAGCCATACTTGACCATAGGATGAAACCTAGAGCCATATGTGGACTGTATATAGAAACCCTTACATCGTATGTTCGTTGCCACTCAAATCGAAACCGAATTGCAACCCAAAACCTTACCTGCCTTGCCTAGAAGCCTTCCCAACCTTGTCAGCCCTACGTTGAAACACGCCCGTATGCATCTCAAGAACCTTTTCCTGAAGTGTGCTCCTCGAAGCACGCAAGCAGTCCTGGAGATTGGACATCATCATGGCCTAAAATCCTTTGACCCATTCAAAGGATCTCTGATGCCTTGATCATGTTGCCTCGTGTGTTGCCCCTAGCACACACACTACCTTTCGCATGTCGACTCTCGCACATCGACCGCTGTCCCCTTGACCGGTTGAAACATGCAAAAGCCACCGACACCTTAATGGCACCGCCCTCCATTTGTCACCTACACCTGTGCATGTCACTACATCTCTGACTAGTCAGATTGAACCTGTGAACCATGCGTGGTTAAAGCGAGCCAGCATACCCTGAAAGCTTTCCCAAGAAGCTAACTTGCGTAGTACACCCTATCGCGAGCCCTCTTGGCAAGTCCCGACCAACCGAATTATAGCCTATAAAAGGACCCTAGCCACACCCAGTCGTTCATCATTCCCCTCAACCATCCCATTGGCTACACTGATCCTATCCCTACCTTTCCATGGAAAATATCACATGGACCACTAGCTACTGCCTAGAAGAGTCTGGTTTCCCCAAAATCCTACTCGCCACTACAACTAAGCTAGGCATCATAGACCGCCCCGAGTATGTCGGAAGAGAGTATGAAGACTCTGGCACTGAATGTTGCACCGTCACAGTCCAGATCGTTGCCAGCCCAAAATCTCCCAGCATGAAGCCATGGAGAGTGAAAACTATTGGGTTCCACTTTTCGGACACCTACCAGTTAGCGCTCGTAAAGCGCTGCAATACTTGTGCCAGTTGCTTGAGAAACCCATCGGTTGTACCAGCATGCGATACTTTCCGCCCTTGGACAGAGACCGCCCCACTTGGAAAGCCCGCATCGATAGCTTGGAAAGACAGGACGGAGACTCTACTGTTGTCGTCACAACGCAATATCTCCTTGCACTTGATGAGCTGTTTGACCAGCAAGTAGAACAACTACGAGCCTGCATCACGCAAGCCGAAGAAGCTGAAGAGCAGTGCGGAAGACAGCAAGTGGACCTCGCAGAAGTAGAAGCTCAGGTAGCAGAAGCTCACCATCGTGCTACCACAGTCGAAGCAGTCCTAAGAAGCATGGAAAACCGCCACATCCATGTCCTCAACCAGGCCTACCTCACCGGCCGTGCAGCCTGTAGAACTCCGCACCTCACTGGAGAAGTGAAAGACACGATTCTTGAAGGAATCCCCGTCAGCTCCTTCCTCTCCGCGAAGCGAAGATTCCCAGTCAACCCCTTCTCAATTAAAGCCAAAAGGGAGGAACCTTTTCAAGGCCCTCTCAACAAAGAACCTTTCGAGTCGATTCCCCAGACTCAGCCAGTCCCCAAGGAAGAAGGAACTTCCACCCCGTACCATTCACCGACCGAGAAGCTTGAAGACACCATCGAGTAAAGCTCGACAGAAATTGACAGCACCGCCATGGGAACGAAACTGTCCTGGTCTGAAGCTTAGTAGTACTAGCACCACGAACTGTGTACCCTTAGTCACGCCAAACTGGTAGTATCTCACCTGTCTAGTGTAGACTCATTTGCGCTCCGTGTGTATTGCCAATAGTACCCCACCTAGTACGCCTAAGTGTGTAATTCAACCATGATTGTGTGAATCTTTGTTTGCTCATTTGGATTTTTGATTGAGTGATGTTGTGTGCTTAGACCAACAAAGAACTTGAATGCAACTAGAAGTCACAAATAATTGCGAATTCTAAACAAGTAAATAATATACAAGAATAAAGAAAAAAAGATCTACAGATCTACTTTAGTCTCGTATCTCATACCCCTCCTTCCACCAGAAGCACCAAAGTCACACTCTCCTATTCAACCACTCCCTTGATAACATGTCACCAATTCCCATGACATGTACCATAACCTAAATCCCCCCTTTTTCCACCAAAAGTTGCACGCCTCCTTTCCAACCCACCTTTGACCCAGTATCGCCGCATTTCACGGCCAGCCGTACCTTAACCATAAAATAAATGTAATCGAGATAATGGCATCATACCTCGTGCATCAAGTCAATAACACTAGCCAAAGTCACAGATTGGTATCCAATGTGCGATACCTACTTTCCCCCTTGCCATTAAAAGTGAGCCCTAACCCACAGAACCCAGGATTCTCTCACATGCCTCAAGCTACCTATTCTCCCCGCCTACAAATAAAGCCTACAAACACCATCCCTATCCATCAACCCTATCACCAACAGCCTTCCTGTGAATACCGCCTTCCCACATCCCCAAATACTCATGGATTCCCACCAAGCCAACACTTTCCACCCTACCAACCCAAATACACTAGTATCAGTCCCATCCACCGAGGATCAACCTTGGGTGATCACCGACTGCCAACATGATCCTGGTTTCCCACAACTCCTTTACACCACTATGGTTGCCCTAGGTTTCAAACTCCATCCCCGATATGTCAGTAGAGAATACAACAAATCCAGAACCCTGAGTTGTGTCATCTCCGCTCACATTGACACCAGCCCGGACTACCCCACCATACAGCCCTTCAGTGTAATCACTGTTGGATCACGTCTCCCAAACACCTACCAACTTGTTGCCCGTAAAGCCTTGAAATTCTTGTGCCAGCTCTACAAGACCCCTCTTGCATTATCGAGTATGAGGTACCTCCCCATCACCAACAAAGACCTACCCCAGTGGAAATCCCATATAGAATCCATAATAGAATCAAATCCTATTGGGCATGACCCTACCCTTGTCAACACCATCAAATATCTCCACGTGTTGGACGACCTTTGCGACCAGCAAACCCAACTCCTTGAAATGCGCATCCAGCATGAAAAAGAAACCAATGCACATTGTCTATCCCTACGTCTCAAACTTGAAGAAGCCGAACTCCGTGCCACTAAGGCAGAAAGTAACTTAGCTACCGTAGTCACCACCCTGACAAGATTAGGGAATCTCACCACTGGCAAATCCCTATACTAGTCAGTAATGCTTGCCGAGCATATTCTCCACCACCTGGCTAACACCCTTGACCCCTACCAGACCTTGCACCAAATATTCTACCAAGAAACTAGCCATGCAGATATAGCCGAACCTTGAGATTCGTCAGCCTACCACCCTAGACAAGATTCTTAAGTAGGGTAGTACCCTACTAAATTCTTTGACCCCTAGCAAAGCTCTTTTAAGTAGGGTAGATCCCTCCCTACTTACCAAATATTTTATCCCAGCCAAAAAAAACTCCCCCATCTAAACATGGCCCATTTCCATTCTCCAGCCCACCTACTGTTGAGCCCATGGCTCTCCCTAGCCCATCTACCTCTCATAGGCCCACTCATTCATCTTTCCCGCGTCCCACGAACCCTGAGTTACTGGCATTAGAGTGCCTCCCCCATTGGCACCACCTCCCCTACACCTAATCTGCCAAGCTACCACCAAGATTCCATACCATCCACCATCGCCAGTAACCCCGTCACATCCATCACCTCGACAAGGGACAAATTTCTGTCTCGCACAGCCTCAACCCCTCGCTTTGCTCCTCTATGCACACAGGCATGCTTGTCCTTGTTGGAATCACCATGTCCCCTGCAACCACTCGCCACACATCGCGAGCGACTATAAAAAGAAAGCACCACCATTGCCAAACCTTGCCGCCAGCCAGAAAAACAACCAACCACTCTTCCCCGTTCAGATTTCGTCTCATTGTTCCAAGCCACTGTCGGGTTGTGGCTTGCATCGAGCTACAGCCACCATGACCTTCAGTTTGAATGTGCTGGTTTGGGTTGTCGCTGCCTACCTGCTACTGATGGCCTATCTCGTGCAGAAGCTCTTCTCCCAGCCTCTGGAGAAGCCCGCTCCGTGATTTTCCGCCTAAGTGCGAATGTAATCTCGGTGTCAAGTCTGTATCGGGCAGTTGAATAATCAGGCTATCTTTTGTGCTTCAAGTTCCCTCTCGATCTCATTCGGGAATCCCATATCCCGTCGATTAAATCCCACACCCGGCCTAAAATTCCTTCCCACTCCTAGCACCCTCCAATCTCAAGGACGAGATTCTTTTAAGTAGGGTAGATCTATAATACCCTGAAATTTTAATACTAAATTAACTAGATAAATCACTGAAAATTTGAATTTTTAATTTTGTAATACGACCTCATGATTTAAATTTCTCTTTTTAAAAATAAAACCTTAGTAACAAATCAAATAGAATTATAGAAATAGAATTTTCCTGGATAATTAAAAACAACCTTGCTAAAGTGATTGTTTATTTTCTTCTGTTCCTATTTTGACTGTTCATGCTCCGGGCGAAACTCCGAAATCACTTAGAAAATGCCATTTTCCCATACCCAGAAATTCCAGGAAAAAAAACATAAGCCTTTTCTTTTTCTTTCCTTCCCCTGGGCCGAATCCGCCCTCTCCCTTCTTTTCCTCGACCCAGAGCCAGCCCAACCTTCTCCCTTCCTCCTTCCCACGTGGGCCACTGCTTCCCCTTCATGAGTCACCGCGTCGCCTCCCCAGGCCCAGCCTCCACCATCCTGCCTCCACGTCTCCCCAGGGCGCAACGCCGCCCACGGCCCAGCATGCCACTGCCACATCCCCTTCCCGCGCAGGCCGCCATCTCCCTCTGCGATGCACACCTCCCTGGGCCCAGCACGCTGCTCTCCCCAACTAGGCCGCAGTGCACACCCCAGGCTAGCATCCCTTTCTTTCTTCTTCCATCGTCTTCCACCTTCGGACACAGCAGAACGAGCACCCTACCAGCACCTTGCCCTGGCCCCGCGCTCAACCCCAGCACCATCTCCAACGCTTCCCCTTTTCCCTCCCCTCCACGTGATACGCGTGCTCCTTCCCTGCTCCGCAACACTAGCTCCACGACAAGCTACAGAGCGCCTATCCTCCATTAATGGCTAACCGCCAATGCTCGATGGGTCACAACGCCACTGCCTGCCTTGTCGCCGCCTCGTTCACGCGCGTAGCGCCACCACGGACACGTCCCGTCACCCAGCCCGACGACTAGACCACTCCCTGATCGTCATTGTCGCGACGCTTTTAAGCTCGCCTCAGTGACGCGTCATTTCACCCTACTCCAGCATAGCACCACTGTCCCCGCTTCTCCACACCGCGATGCCGGCACTAACTCGCGCCCTGCCCGAGCGGTCACGTCCCGCACAGCATCGCCGGACACCCCCCCCCCCCCCCCCCGCCTCCAATGCGCCTCGTCGTCGCGTCATTAAAGCCGCTCGATGCGTCGCCTTCGCCCACAGCCCCGCATCCCGCCTTCCCCGCCTCTCGATGCACCGCCCCCGCTCGGCGACGCACGCACGCGATTCACGTTGCACGATCGCGTGCAGACACCGTACTACCATTAATGGCGAGCTCGAGCTCCAATCACCGCCCAGGTGGCTCACCGCCCCTTACCCGCCACTCCGAGCCTATAAATAGTTGTGTTGTTCTCTCCTCATCGCCATTGCACCGAACGCCTTCCTCCTCCCATCCAGAGCAGTCCGCAATCACCATTTTCCTCTTCCACCTCGAGCTCCCGGCCATGGCCATCTCCCCGCCAAATACACCGCCATCCTCGACCCCCTCCTCGGCTTCCACCTCAGACGGACACGCGGCAATCTTGCGCACTAGCTCTCCTACTCCCCCCTCCCTTTTCCCCCACCAGCTAAGGGCGCCCATGGCCACCAGAGGCGCTGCCCTCTCTTTGTTCCAACAAAGAGGATGATTTCCTTGTCCAACGTGAGTCAACACCACTTTTAAGATTGCCCCCTCCTCTTATTCCAAATAAAACCCCTCCTATGTTAGCTGAGCCTTTTGTATCTAGCCCCTGGTCCACCACAACTCATAGACTGACCTGGTCCACGACCCCATGAACCCAGTCCACGAGTTTTCCACACAGAAATAATTCTGGAAGATACCAGAGTTATACCCATTTACACAAAAGCCCTTGTATACTTTTCTGTAATTACAAATAGGTCCCCAAGACCTTAAAATAATTACGGACAAGCCCCTATAGCCTTCCAAAAATCATATGTCTTCAACCATAGCTTCGTTTCGGGCAATTCTCGCTCTCACATATTCGTCCCGATACAAGGAACCTTTTGCCACACATCATAATCCTGTTTCTACCGATTCTTTCGCCACCAATCTTCCCAAGACCCAACCTACCTAAAACCCCTAGTATACACCAACACCCAAAATATTCTACCCGGAGTTTTAATTGGAGCATTGATTATTTCTTATTTATTTTATTTTCTTCGCGCTAGCATAACGTACCATAGCACATGAAGAACTTGAGGAGCCCGATGCTGGAGACGAAGCACGAAGGCCCAAGTCTCGAGACGGACTCCAACACCGTTACGCGAAGCGACGTAAAGCCACATTTAAGGATAGTGTTACCAGGCAAGCTCTAACATCCCCTTGATCATATTAATCCTATCACAGTACTCTAGAAACCTACTTAGAGCCTACTCTATATTGCATGCTCTCTTGAGTGCTATTGTGTGACTTGCTTGCATGCTTGCTACCTACTTGAGTGCTGGTAACTCTGTTGTTGTTACCACAACCCCTCCTTGTATGCCTTACCCTACCACCCCGTAAGCTCCACAGACCCTGACATTAGATGCCTAATGTTCGGGATGCTGCTATGCTTAGAAGCGCTTAGGAATCCCCCGTGATGAGGTTCATCGCAACACCGTATTACATTTTTTTTTTTGAAAATGGGCGAAAACGTGTTTGGTGGTGTGCGTGTAAGTACGATATGGGTGGGTGATAAATCAACTGTGTGAAGGTGAAGTTGAGTGGGAGAGGCTTGGTTGAGGGCAAGACACCTTAGTACTGGTGCAGAGTACTTGGTGTCTTCGGTGTAGATCCACTTTTCGTGGATGAGTGCTTGCACGACCGCTCAGGAACGACTAGCTAAGACCTCAACTTGGTGATAATTAAGTACGACCAAAGAACCTGTATGGGCAGGACTAACACGGATCCTGGGTAACGCAGTAAGGAAGTATCACCCGGCGAAGTAGAAACAGACTCAGGGATCAGAACAGTGATGTGATGTGATGATAAGTCCAGTACTTGGAAAAATTGTTGGCTGTGTGCCTTTGTTGTGATGGGATCCCTGATCTTCGTGGTGGACTTGTGGGCGTGCCTGGGTGAAGTGGGAGCGTTATATGATTCGTAGCTAAGAACACATAGCCTATGGGTACATCGTACTAAGTTCTGTAGAGTTAAACCCTAAATCATTCGGATGTCCATTGTCACTGGTCATGGCACACCAATCATTGGGCTCTTAGAAATTTCCTCCTTGATGTGTGAGTGGGTGATGTGATGCCCGTGTTTTGGAAATGCAAGGTTTGGATATGGAGATCCATCCCTTTTAAAACTATGGGAACTGGTGGGAATAGTATATATTCCCTCCTGGGCCAACCTACTATAATATTAACAGGTCCCCTCTTTCCTTGATATCTATTCTTAGCGAGCCCCACATGCTTAGCTGCTAGTGCAAGTATTAAACCTCTTGCCTACATCCTTGCTACAGCCTAAGTACATGACATTACCCTTGAGTAGCGTTAGGGCTTGCTGAGTACCTTATGTACTCACGGTTTGCTATTTATGGTTTTTAGTGAACGAACTCCAGAGGAGTAACCGTAGTAGGGTTTTGTCGTATGCTCAAGTTTGCCTGTGGATGAGATGTGATGTGATGATTGAAGTGAACCGTTTTTCCACGCTTGATTTTCCGCTGCCACGTCTGGAATGTAACTTAGCCATGTTTGGTAAGTCACCTGTATTTCCTAGTATTTTAGTATCGTATGGATTTGAGATAATCTGAATGTGCGTACCAACTACTGATCCAAGGATTGGTACAGGATGCACAGGGACGCCTTCCTACTGTGCAAGGGAAGGGTCTCACATCCATCCTTCCCACAATATGAGCAATGGAACAAAGGCCTATGAGGAGGCACGATTTGAGAGGTTGAAGCACCACTCTCGCTCATGTGAGAAGTCATTCAGGACATGCAGGAAGATCCAGAAACATTTTTCAACTTAGAATCAAGATTAGGTTCACACATGTCATAAAAATGATGATGTGTGTTCCTAAAAGCTTGAGCATGCACTCGACGCTCATGTTTGACACGGCGAAAGCAATACTCAATGACATGCCTATCTTTCTTACAAAAGGTGCAATGGTACTTTTGTTTAGGGGGTGATGTACCATTTGAGCAAGAAGCACTGTTGTCAATTGAAATCCCTTGGGCAACACCAGAAGAGCCAACAAGATTAGATGTAGCCAAATAAGCTTTGTCCAAAGCAATAGCACTCATCTCATTGTGCTCAAACAACTTGACACTCATATCATCGCGCATTTGCTTTAAAGCCTCAATCTCATTTTTCAAATCATTGCAAGAAGAGCAAGAAATGGAAGACACAGAGGAAGAAATGGAAGACACAACACTTGTATGTATGTCATGCAAAGCATCATGATTATCACTAGAATCATCATGCAAAGTAGAGGAACAAGTGCTAGAAGGCATAGAAGTAATTGCAATAATTTCAGCTCTGGCAATTTCAAGTTGCTCTAGACAAGAGGAGTAGTCTAGTTTCAATTTTTCATTTTCAGCAAGCATACCAATGCAAGAATTATAACCTTTTCTAGACAAGGACATAAGATCGCTTATTTCAACTCTGGCACAGTCTAGATTTTTATGTAAGGCAATACACAAATCACAAGGCATAGAAGCATCAATTTCAGCATGCAAAGAATTGCAAAATGTACAAGGCAAAGAAGATTTAGTGTACAACATCTCAATGACACTTCTAGTACAAGCCAATTGCTTTTCACAAGAGGAACAACCATGCATCAAATTCTTATTTTCAGATTTCAAGTGAGCAAGCAAGGCATTCATTTCATCATTCTTTTTGAGCAAGGCATCCCAATTACCACAAGACAAGGAAGTACTAGACTTGTAAGAATTAGAAGCATGCACATCATCAAGTTTAGAAATGGCACACTCAAGCATAGAATTTTGCAACTTCTTCCTAAGCTTTTCAATTTTCTTATCACAAGAACCAACACTAGAGAACAAGGATAAATGCTCTTAATGAGGTTACCTTTTTCCATCTTGAAAAGTTTGGTTGCAAGGTCTTGCATGCCAAAGCTATTTACCCTTGTAAAGCTTGAGGAGTTCCATCACTTCCGAGACACCTGCTTCAAGGTCAACCACATCCTTCTCCTTGAGATCGTTCTTGTCAATCTCCACCTTTTGACTCCGCTTGTTGTCATCCTCAATAACAATTCCGCACATCTCAAAACCTGAGGGCAAAGACTCACGAGATCGAGCACTTGGTGCCATTGTAAAAGCACCATCAGAGTTAGCAAATACCCGAAGCAAGAAAAAAACTCTTCTTAAAGTCACCTTCGGATCACAATGCCAGGTAAGGTCAACTAGTGATCAAATCGGCTCTGATACCAATTGAAGGACCGAGAAGGTGACCAGAGGGGGGGGGAGGGGTGAATGGGAGCTAATTAAAAATTCTTTCATAAGAACTTGGCCTATATCCTAATTAAAACCCAAGCCAATCTGTAAACAAAGCACCAAGGTCACACACACCAACTTGTGATGTGCTAACCCTTGGAATAAATCACTTCAGCAAACAAGCACAGCGGAAACAAAGGAGAACAGAAAAGACTCAAAATGATCGAGAAACGGACTCAAAGAAGAACACTCTGGACTACTAGCGGCAGTGCCGATCACAGGCATCGGCAGTGCCGATAGGCACCATCGGGAGTGCCAATAAGGTCCATCGGGAGTGCCGATCGACAGACAGAGAGGTTCGGTGATTAGCAGAGAAAGCCCATCTGCAGTGCCGGTCTAGCATCGGCAGTGCCGGTCGACAGAAGAAGCAAAGCTACTGGAACACACAGACGAAGCTCATCGGCAGTGCCAGTCGACACATCGGTAGTGCCGATGCGGGTTCAGACCCAGGCTACTGGTAGTGTCGGTCCAGCCATCGGTAGTGCCGATCAGGGGTTCTTCCTCGCGTACTAGCAGTGCCGGTTCAAAAATCGTCAGAGCCGATCGACACTTACCAGAACCAAAACTGAACTCGTGACTCGATTAGGAAAACGGCAAAACCTAACCAAACGAACTTCAAAAGTCACAAAACTTGGACATAATGTGTCTCATGATAGATTGTTCCTTCTCCAAGTGGAATCACACAAAAAGCATAAGAATTCATCACAAATTTGAGGTTTTACTGAAAGCTCTAGGGTTTGAATGTTCTCGAGGAAATCTATCAAATCGAGGATGCTCTTGCCTAGGATTCAATCAAGAATCCATCAAGGAATGTTTAGGCATGTCCTAGCATCAAGATCCCTCAAGAAATTCCTACCAAAACTCACTCAAAAAAGAGATCGAAAATCCCCACGAAAATAGCTCTGAAAATAGAGAAAAGGAGAAATTTGGGATTTAGAGAGGAAGATCTTAAGCACGAAATTGAATCTCATATCATTGATCCTTGCATATAAGATTCATGGATACATGGCTAGGAAACCACCCTCTTCTTCCCACTATTTGGAAGAGCAAGAGATGTCTCTCACACACCCTTTTCTCTCCTCTAAAACATGAAGCACTCTTCTAGCATAAAAGGAATGAAACCCTAGGACAAAGCTAGTGCAAGAGGCCTACCCTCCTACCAGCCCTTCCTCTCCTTATATAGGTCTAGGGCCCTATTATCAAAAAGACCATAATACCCTTGAGCTACATAATATTGCCACCTACCACTAGAGGCAAACTTGTCTATCTCTTTTTCCTTCGCCCGAACGCCATCGGATCCTTCACGTCTTTGCTTCACCTCGACACAAGCTTCACGGTGGTCCCATGTGCACCTCCAATCACCACCACTGGTTTTGAGGTCCAAATTGGGAAACCACCTTGCATGCTTATCAAAAGCGCTACTTCCTGCTTGCTTCCATCGAAATAAGAGTTTTCAATCTTGACGCGTGTCATCTCGTCCCGCGATCCTCCTCATCGGCAAGTTTCTCCTGCTTTCAATCCATCAGAAGCCTCCACACTTGCACCGACACCCGATCGCCTTTGACTTGGTCAACCCCGCCGTCTTGATCAACGTCACGGTTTTGAGGCTCAATCGCTAAACCGTCTGTGTTCCTTGTCTCTCCATGTGCACGGTGTGGATCACCCTTGACTTCACCCAGCATCTCGATCGTCCGGCCCCAAGTCTCCTACTTGTGTCTGATCCTCTTACCGTTGACTGTCAAGTCGACTCCAGTGACATACACATTATAAAATAAGCAAACATATTTCCGAACTCCTGCAATATTTCCAACACCTTCACCAACTATGGTCAGTCACAAAGATAACCAAACACAAGCTTATGCAATTCTCAAAATCCCGCATTTCAACTCAAACACATAAATCATCTAAAGTCAATTACTCATCACATATTGTAAACCATGACACTTATCCACATGGTACTCAGAAAGAGAGAGTTATAGAAAAATAAACAAAAAGAGAAAGCCGAGGAAAAACAGAAGCTTGTATAGCTATCGAAAGAAAAACAACTGCCTTGATTAAAAAAAAGCAGAGGAAGAAACAGCTAACACGCTCTACAGTGGAGAACGGGCTGGGTTGACTAGCAGTAAATAGTTTAAGAGCAACTCTAACCCTTCCCCTTTCCTATCATCTAAACATAAAAATCTATCATATAGGGAATGGGAATGAAAAAAACTTCTTTATCAGTTTCTCTTTCCCATCCCCTTGGTTAGATGATCACCTAAACCTAGTCCACCATCCCCTTTATGGAGGGGATCACCTTCCCTCACCTAAATGGTGGACCCTACCCTTTTAGCTGATAGAATATGTGAACTGCTACAACACCATCACCTATAATTCAAAAAGTGGGTTCAAGGGATCACCTTTAGGACGTGTTTGGCATGGCTCCACTCCAAAACTCCAAGGGAGAGTCGTCTGGAGTCAGCCAAACACCCTAGCTTCAAAACTCTATGGAGCAGCAGCTCCACCTAGAGTTAGAGGAGCTCTAGTTCATTTTGGTGGAGTACCCCTTTTCCAACTCCATGTACTGTGGAGTTGTGGAGTTAGGGTAAAATTGCCCACCTTTACTACTATTACAAAGCGAAACGTTATTTTTTTTCTTTTTTTCTCTCCTCTGGTCGATCCCCTTCCCCATCACAGTCGCACACCCGAGGCGGGATCTCAACGTCGCTCTCCGCTGACGTCTGCCCCCAGCCAACACCCGCCCCCGACCGACAACGCGCGCCATAGGCCGACGCCCATCGACGGCGACTCCAAGGTCCGACGCGCCTGCCGTCGGCAACTCCATGCTCCTATTGCGCTTGGAGAGGGTGGTCGGGTCCAGCGAGTTGGCGGCATAGAGCTTGCGCTTGGAGAGGATGGTCGGGTCCGACAAGTTCGCACGCGGGGATTGGATGAAGGGGTGAGGAGGGTCGTTGCGGAGCAGCTACCTCGCACCTCCCTGCTGGTCGCCGACCGCACGACTCCTCCCTGTTGGTTGCCTGCCAGCCGGCTCCTCCCTGCTCCGGCGTGCAGCCCCACCTATGCACGGCACCCTTGGTGATGTGGACAAGGGTTCCCGATCTTCCGAAAGGTTCTGGATACGTTGATTTGGTTGGAGGCGACACACAAATCGATCCGGCTTCAGAACAACACGTTCTAAACCCCGCAATCGCAGCACGACGTCTCCTCTGGTTATCAACCGTCCTAAAACGATTGACCTCGCCGAGAAGGCTAATCCCTGCCTGCAAATCAAGAACACAAGCAAGAACAAAGAAGAAAGCAACACAATTGCAGATATATTATGAATCTCACGAAGTTGGGGTCTCACAAACCGTGATGACGGCGAAACTGTTATGAACAGAATAATCTAAGCAAAACCCAAACCCTAATGGTGCGATGGCGGCTGTATATGAAGACTCTAGGGTCATGCAAGACCCTCTGGACACACCCCTACTTGGGCTCAACTAGATACAAAGCCCAAAGGCCAAAAACAGGCGACATAGCACCGAAACAGATTCTGGACTCTCTATTGTTTCGACGATTCCCGATGACTCTGGATGAATTTTGATATGTGACCTACGGCATTGGAAAGGTCTTCTTTTTATCTTTCCGTGCATATGTAGAACGTCCAAATCCAAGTCCGTATGCGTCTTGGGCATCCGTTTTAGTGCAGACTGGTCCTGAGGCCCAAAACAGACTCGAAGTCGGTTTTGGTTGGGCCTCCACCTTGGCTTCCACGTCCTTGCTGGTCCTCCATGACTCCAAGTCCTTCTCCCATCATCTCCTGGTCCTCTCCATGGTTCCTAATTATAATATAATCATTAGGTAGCAAACCATTCTCAAAAGTGACATATAATGAAGAATGTAGGAACGAGCTCACCTCTAAATTTAGTCGTCGTGCACAAGCTCTAGTCATTGGACCTTGCAAGTCCAAAATTGAAGGAGTGTTGCATGTATCCTTAGGAGTGATGTCCTCATCATCCTCCCCCTCTTGAAGTGGAGTCGTCCTCGACTCAAGCTCATTCTCTTCTCCCAAGTATGGTTTCAAATCTGAAATGTTAAAAGTAGGACTAACCCTGAACTCGGGAGGCAACTCAAGTTTGTATGCATTATCACTAATCTTCTCAATTATTTTGAAAGGACCATCAGCTCTGGGCATTAATTTAGACTTTCTCAAATCTGGAAATCTATCTTTTCTCAAGTGTAACCATACTAAATCTCCTACATCAAGTTTTACTTCTTTTCTACCTTTACTACCAGTAATTTTATACTTGTCATTCATCTTTTCAATGCTAAGTCTAGTGGTCTCATGCATTTTTAAAATAAATTCAGCATGTTCCTTAGCATCAATATGAACTCTCTCATGAATAGGTAGAGGAAGTATATCAAGTGGAGTACGGGGATCAAAATCATACACTACTTTGAAAGGACTTACCTTGGTAGTAGAATGTGTTGCCCGATTATATGCAAACTCAATATGAGGTAAACATTCTTCCCATTGCTTCAAATTTTTCTTCAAAATAGCTCTCAACATAGTACCCAAAGTGCGGTTCACCACCTCAGTTTGTCCATCAGTTTGTGGGTGACAAGTTGTAGAAAACAACAACTTTGTACCCAACTTATTCCAAAGCGTGCGCCAAAAATGACTCAAGAATTTTGCATCACGATCTGAAACAATAGTAGAAAGCATACCATGCAAACGAACAATTTCTTTGAAAAAGAGATCAGCAATATAACTAGCATCATCAGTCTTATGACATGGTTTAAAGTGTGCCATCTTAGAAAATATATCCACAACAACAAAAATACTATCACTCCCCCTCTTAGTCCTAGGCAGTCCTAAAACAAAGTCCATAGAAATATCCGCCTAAGGAATAGAAGAAACAGGAAGTGGCATGTATAACCCATGTGGATTCAAGCGAGATTTAGCTTTTTGACATGTAGTGCAGCGAGCAACAAAGCGTTCAACATCTTTCCTCATCCTTGGCCAAAAGAAGTGTGTGGCCAAAATATCCTCCGTCTTCTTGGCACCAAAATGACCCATCAATCCACCTCCATGCGCCTCCTGTAACAACAAAAGACGAACGGAACCAACTGGAATACATAGGCGGTTAGCTCTAAACAAGAATCCATCATTCAATACAAATTTATTCCATGCACGACCTTCTTTACAATGCAGCAATACATCCTTAAAATCAACATCAGCAGCATATTGTTCTTTAATTGCCTCAAGTCCAAAAATTCTACAATCAAGTTGAGACAATAAAGTATAGCGCCTAGATAAAGCATCAACGATCACATTATCCTTCCCTTTCTTATGTTTAATAATGTATGGAAAAGACTCAATAAATTCAATCCATTTAGCATGTCTACGGTTCAAATTACATTGAGAACGAATATACTTAAGTGATTCATGATCAGACTGAATAACAAATTCTTTGGGCAACAAATAATGACGTCACGTCTCTAAACAACGTACAAGTGCATACAATTCCTTATCATACGTGGAGTAATTCAAAACAGGCCGAGTAATTTTCTCACTAAAGTATGCAATAGGTTTACTATCTTGCATCAAAACACCACATATGCCTATACCACTAGCATCACATTCAAGCTCAAAAATCTTATCAAAATTAGGTAATTGCAGCAATGGTGCATGTGTAAGTTTATCCTTCAAAGCATCAAAAGACTCATGATGTACCTTACTCCAATGGAAATCAATGCCCTTCTTTGTCAACTCATGCAAAGGTGCAGCAATGGTGCTGAAATCTTTGACAAAGCGGCGGTAGAAACCTGCAAGACCAAGAAAACTCCTCACCTGTGTGATAGTTTTTGGTACAAGCCAGCTCTTTATGGCTTCAATCTTCGCCTCATCCACCTCAATTCTCTATGGAGTCACAACATAGCCAAGAAAAGAGACTAGATCCGTGCAAAAGATGCACTACTCAAGGTTACCAAATAAACGTGCATCTCGTAAAGCATCAAAAACAGCACGCAAATAATTCATATGTTTATCTATAGATTTGCTATAAATCAAGATATCATCAAAGTAAACTACCACAAATTTGCCAATGAAAGCTCTTAAAACCTCATTCATCAAGCGCATGAAAGTACTAGGTGCATTAGTTAACCCAAAAGGCATTACTAACCACTCATATAATCCAAATTTGGTTTTGAAAGCTGTTTTCCATTCGTCTCCAAGTCTCATTCTAATTTGATGGTAGCCACTACGCAAATCAATTTTAGTGAAAATTATAGCACCACATAACTCATCAAGCATGTCGTCCAGCCTAGGAATAGGATGACGATACCTAATAGTAATATTATTAATGGCCCTACAATCTACACACATACGTCAAGTACCATCTTTCTTAGGAACCAAAAGTACAGGAACAGCACAAGGACTAAGTGATTGACGAACATACCCACGATCCAAAAGGTCTTGAACTTGTCGTTGTATCTCCTTAGTCTCCTCAGAGTTGGTCCTATAAGCAGCACGATTTGGCAAAGTAGCACCCGGAATCAAATCAATTTGATGCTCAATCCCTCTCAAAGGTGGCAATCCCGGGGGTATCTCAGCTGGAAAAACATCCTCATACTCCTACAAAAGGTTAGTGACAGTAGAAGACACAGCACTAGAAGCAATATCATCAAGCGAAAACAAAGCTTCTTTGCATATCAAAGCATAGCAAATATCATCATTATCAGAAATTTCAGCAAGCTCAGATTTTGTTGCAAGACATGAACGACCTTGTAATTTAATTCTAGCACCCTTAGAACTTGAAGAATCATTAATATTACTAGGTGTAGAATTAGAATTAACAGTTTGTTGAATTTCAGGACCTTTATTTTTCAAACTAGCAGCTCTTTCTAAATCAGCTTGTACAATTTCAGCAGGGGTCATTGGTAATAAAGTAATTTTAGTTCCTTTATGCATAAAAGTGTACTTATTACTTCTACCATGGTGTACAGCATCATTATCAAATTCCCAAGGTCTACCCAATAAAAGTGAACATACTTGCATGGGTACGACATCACAATCAACAGAATCCACATAAGAACCAATGGAAAAAGAAACTCTACAAGTTTGTATTACCTTAGCTTTGCCAGAGTCGTTTAACCACTGAATGTAGTACGGATGTGGATGTGGACGTGTGGTCAAAGCAAGCTTGTTGACCACATCAGAACTCATCAAGTTATTGTAGCTCCCTCCATCAATGATGACACGTGCTCGGCGGTTCTTGATGATGAAGAAAATCTGAAACAAGTTGTGGCGCTGCATCGTCTCGGGCTGATGAACTTGTGTGCTAAGGACACGTTGAACAATAATGTTCATGTATCCTGTGGTGTCTCTGCCTCCAAGGACGAGGTCACTGCCAGTGGCAGCGATGTCCTCCTCCTCATCCTCCACATTGGAGGTGCTCATGTAACCGCCATCGTCTGTCACCACATATGCCCGCCTACTTGGACAATCTTTCTGCACATGACCAAGTCCATGGCAGCGGTGGCACTGAATCCCTGTAGTGCGCCCTGTCGAAGCAACAGAGGAGGCACTACTAGCTGGTACCTGCACAGAAAGTTTACCTAAGTGCGTAGAAGGTGCAGGGGCTGATCTTGGGGCTGCAGAAACAACACTGGTTCCCTTGGTAGCTGCTGGTGGGGGCGGCTGGAAAGATGGCCTGGGCAGCCCCGAAGTCCGCGTCGAGCGTGGGGGGTAGGAGTTCCTTGACTTGCTGTACTCCTCAAAAGCCTGGAAAAGTCCCTGTTTTTCTTTCTCTGCAAGCATAGCATACTGGAAACACTGGGTGAGGGTATAATATTCTTTATAATCAAGGATGTCCTGAATTTCTTTTCTTAAACCAGAATAAAAGCGACAAATCTGATCCTCTACTTTTTCAACTACAGCACAATGAATCAAACCCTTCTGAAGCTCACTCAAAATACTCCTGAATAGTTTTATCTCCTTGGTCTAAACGTTGCAGTTTATTACGAATCTCTCTATAAAAAGAAGGGGGAATAAAACGATCACGCATTGCTACCTTAAGTTCTTCCCAAGTAGTAGGCAAATCAGTTTCAGCAGCTAGACCACTCCACCAAACAATAGCAAAGTCCTTAAACTCACTAGTAGCTTGTCTAACTCTATGTTGTTCAGGAACAAGGTGGGCATTAAATTTTTGTTCTACAATCATCTCCCAATCAAGATAAACATCACCATCATACTGACCCGAAAACGAAGGAATTGAAAACTTAATTTTAGCATACGAGTCATCTGGAGTATAGTTACCGTGTGGACGACGGTTGTAGTTATGGAAACCACCCATACGTTGAGTATTATGTTGCAAACGACATCGTAATCGTGCGGTCCTTGTAGCTGACCTATACACGGTGCCATCAGCCTTATACAACGTGTCTTCATCATGGACGTCTTCAACATCGTTGTTGTTGTTATTGGTGTTCGTATTATTGGTTTTAGGAGTGGTCTCCAACGCAACAACCTGATCGGTTAACTTAGAGACCCGCTTCTCTAACCGCTCGATGCTTTCTCCAATGTGAAGCTTGCTGACCGCATCAGTAATGGCTCTGGTGATCGTCTCTGCCAAATCACTCTGAGCAGCCTGCAAAGCCTTCTGGAGCTGCTCTTGGCTCATGCACTCAACAAATTGTGAGGGTGAAGCCATCTCTCCGTCGTCACTTCCTGCCATCACAAACACCAAAACAGGAAACAAACAGTAAAGGTTATCCCTATAAAACAGCTAAGCAGTGGTGCCTCTCAACACAACAAAAGGAAACTCCTTACAAAGCTCTTACAAAGTTCTGAAAAGCAAAGCAAAGGATACCAGTGAGATGTGTTCCACGATTGCAAGGGTCACAAAATAACCTGTGTGCTGTCCAGAAGAAATATGTAGAGCTAGGAAGGCCAAATATATATATGTGAGTGGCACACAAATCAAAAACAGATAGTAAAGCTGAATAAGTGCCCAAGTAACTTGTCCCTAGTTGCTGGTCTAAGTATGTCCTAGAAACAGTAGTGATAGCAAAGTAGAAATAAGGAGACAAAGGCACAACAGGCGATAACAGGGGGCTAAGTGCAAAACAGCCAAATCCAGAAATTTCAGGGGGCTAGATGTAGCACTAGTAGAAATCCCAAATTTATTTTTTTGATTTTATTTTTTTGATATTTTTCTCCAACTCACTAACAATGGAGGAGAATTCACAAAAAATTTCAGCTCAAACAGAGGTAGGATGTGGCCTACAGAAAATCTTGAAGTTGCAAAATGTCGGGTTTAAACTTAAATCAATTTTTTCTTTATCTTTCCAATTTTTTTGAATTTTTTGACGAGGGAACACAGGGCATAGCCAGTGTGGGTATGCCCAACTTTGAGTCAAGAATCTCCTGTAAAAATTTCAGCCAAAACGGACAACCGAGCGAAAAGTTATGCCCGTTTTACCGAAGGGGGGTCGGAGTCGGTTTTCCAGAAACCCGAGTCGGTTAGGGGTCGAGTTTGGAATCGGGTAAGATTTTTTTTGGCGGCGTGGATGCAGCGGAAAGTGGAAATTGTGGGGATTGGTCCGGGGTGTTGATGGTGTGTTCAGGATGGGATTAGGGTGGGACTAGGCTAGGTGTGTCGATCAATCAACCCTAGCACAAAAAGCCAACAAAGCAGAGGATGGTAAAGGGGATGGCGACTAGGGTTGCAAGGGAAACACTACTGACAATAAAAACACAAACTAAACCAGCGACTAAACAAGAACTAGGGCACAAACTCAACACTACGGACTCTGAAATTGAAATATGCAAAGGCTAAACACGTGGTTATGGGCGGAGGAAAAAAAAATTTTGGGCTTTTCTGTGGACGATAGGATGAACACAAAACGAAATTAACTAAGGGTAGTATGAACCTGACGGTGCACCTGAAGCTCTGATTACCACTTGATGTGGACAAGGGTTCCCGATCTTCTGAAAGGTTCTGGATACGTTGATTTGGTCGGAGACGACACACAAATCGATCCGGCTTCAGAACAGCACGTTCTAAACCCCGCAATCGCAGCACGACGTCTCCTCTGGTTATCAACCGTCCTAAAACGATTGACCTCGCCGAAAAGGCTAATCCCTGCCTGCGAATCAAGAACATAAGCAAGAACAAAGAAGAAAGCAACACAATTGCAGATGTATTATGAATCTCACGAAGTTGGGTCTCACAAACCGTGATGACGGTGAAACTATTATGGACAGAATAATCTAAGCAAAACCCAAACCCTAATGGTGCGACGGCGGCTGTATATGAAGACCCTAGGGTCGTGCAAGACCCTCTGGACGCACCCCTACTTGGGCTCAACTAGATACAAAACCCAAAGGCCAAAACAGGCGACACAACACCGAAACAGATTCTGGACTCTCTCTTGTTTCGACGATTCCCGATGACTCCGGACGAATTTTGATATGAAACCGGCGGTATTGGAAATGTCTTCTTCTTATCTTTTCGTGCATATGTAGAACGTCCAAATCCGAGTCCGTATGCGTCTTGGGCATCCGTTTTAGTGCAGACTGGTCCTGAGCCCCGAAACAGACTCGAAGTCGGTTTTGGTTGGGCCTCCACCTTGGCTTCCACATCCTTGCTGGTCCTCCACGGCTCCAAGTCCTTCTCCCATCATCTCCTGGTCCTCTCCATGGTTCCTAATTACAATATAATCATTAGGTAGCAAACCATTCTCAAAAGTGACATATAATGAAGAATGTAGGAACGAGCTCACCTCTAAATTTAGTCGTCGTGCACGAGCTCTAATAATTGGACCTTGCAAGTCTAAAATTGGAGGAGTGTTGTATGTATCCTTAGAAGTGATGTCCTCATCACTTGGCCACTGGGTCCTCCTAGCACCGGTGAGCCCCCTGACACCCTGCTCCGGCGAGCAACCCCCGGACTTCTTGCTCCGGCTATCGCCTCCTCCCTTTGCCCTCAGCCTGCCCTGTGTTGCCTCTGCCTCCGCTCCACCCTGCTGCTTGAAGCCCGCCGCCACCTGCCACCAGAATCCCAATGCGTCGCGCCGCCCCCATGAGTCCAGGCGTCGATGTGAGTCCTCCGCCCGGTTCCTCCCGTCTAGCGCCTAATCATGCGGGTCCGAGCCTCTGCTATGTAGATCCACCAACGAATGATTTGCTATTGTGTTGTGTAATATCAGCACAACGAATGATGATTTTCAATTTGAGATAATCATTTCTGTATGGTTAAAATAGATGCATTATTTTATTATTCTCAGTAACAAATTAACAATACAGCTAGCAAAGATAGGGGCAAAAATGATAATTCATTCTAAAAATCTTATTTTCTGGAGTTGATGGTATCTCTTTGCCAAACACCTCACTGATCAACTCTAACTCCATAGTGGAACAACTCTATACTAGACTTTTAGAGTGGAGCTGCTCTAATATAGAGTGAAGCTATACCAAATAGGTTCTTAACCTTTTTTAGATAATAAATTAACGGGAAAGAGTTAGAGTTGCTATAAGGACCGAAGCTTTCCTCAAAACAAAATGTACATGGGCCGAGCGGCCCGAGCCACAACAGCAGCTGCTGCCGCGCGCGATTAATAGCGGATACGGCCTACGTAGGTATACGGGACAGCATTCCTTCGGACGTATGTATACGGGACATCCGCTAGTCTTTGTTCCCTTTCTTCACTTTCCTTCTCTCGCCCCGTCCCCACCCGGTACCGATGGACAGCTCGCCGGCGCCACCGTTCCCATTCGCCGTCCACCTCGTCACTGGCGGCGGGACCTCGCCGGAGCTCGCCTTACTCCTCCAATCCCTCGCCGCCGCTCGCGTAGTTGCCTTCGACGCCGAATGGAAGCCGCGCCGCCGCGGGGATCCTGCCGCCCCCGCCCCGGGGAGCGAAGGCCCGTCGCCGGAACCCGCGCCCGCGCCGCCGAAATTCCCCATGGTCACGCTCCTCCAAGTGGCCTGCCGCGGCGGCGGTGACGGAGGAAGCGAGGACGGCGTCTGCGAGGTGTTCGTTGTCGATCTCCTCGCCGTGCCGCTCGCCGACTTGTGGGCTCCGCTGCGCGAGCTGTTCGAGCGGCGCAACGTACTTAAGCTTGGGTTCAGGTTCAAGCAAGACCTGGTGTACCTCTCCGCCACCTTCGCTGCGGCCCTCGGTCGCGACACTGGATTTGATAGGGTGAGCGCGTGGTGGTCAGGTCATGGATGCCGCAATTTACTCTCCTCTAGGCACCATAATGAATCGGGAATGACCAAATAGGTTAGCTGGAAAGTCAAGTGTTTGGGTCTCATGAACCATAATTAGCTTAAGTACTTCACAATTTGCTTAGGATACTTTATTAGACTTATTGTATCTACTATTTCTTGATTTATTGGTTTTTCTGTTTGGAAAATACAATTAAACTTGAGTGGTTTCAATAACTAGTTGGCATTTCATTCTACAAGGTGGAGCCTTTCTTGGATGTCACCAACATTTATTACTACCTCAAGGTTTATGACAGGCAAAAGAGGCTTCCAAAGGAGACCAAGAGTTTGGCAACCATTTGTCAGGAGTTGCTGAATGTCACTTTATCAAAGGTTAGCCTGAATGAGACACATTATGCCTTCGTATTGGGAAAAGCTTATTGTTTCCACTAAAAAGCTAAGTGATTATGTTGATTACAATCAATGCTCCTTATTGTTCCAACTAGTGCATAGATGGTCAAAACGTTGTTCCCTGCATTAGTCGTTGGTTTTTATGGCGATTTCATTTTCATGGTAGCCAGCACATGTTCCTAGTTTATTCATTGTCAGTTGTGCTAGGAGCAATGTACCTGTGGCTACATAGAATCCAAGGATTATCTAGCCTGGTCCCAAAGTTCAGTGCATTTGTTACAATAGGTTTAATTTATTCAATATGCAGTCTTTGCTGAAACATTACAAACTTGATTGTTCTTAAATAGATTCTCAATAGCCAGGACTAAGGTTTCTTGAGTGTACAGATATCTATGCCTTGCATACGTGATTAAAACACTAATTTTGATTATCTGTTCGTTATTCTTGCCGTTTATCTCAATAGGAACTTCAATGTAGTGATTGGTCATGCCGACCCCTCAGTGAAGGACAAATACAATATGCTGCATCAGACGCCTACTATTTGCTAGATATATTTGATCTGTTCCAGCAAACACTCAGAGCAGAAGGTACCATTTTTTGTCCTTGTCCCTTTGATCATGGGAAGTTATTATCGTTGACTTCTTTAACATTATTGTAGATGATCATGGGAAGTTAGTTCCCTGTTACCTTCTCTGATTTTCTTTCAAGCAAACTTTATTTTTCATGAAGCATTCTGGGGGTTATGGGGTTCATCTTGAAGTACTATATGACTTGATCGCAATGATTTTTTTTTTTTGTGGCTTCTTTTGTAACTCTCAATTACTGTTGCAGGGAATAGTTCACCCACAACAGAACTAAATTCAGATGCCAATTGTTCACAAATATTGACAGGATGTTCATCATCTGGATCTGATGTTCGCTCTGATTATTTGGCATCCATTGTAACAAAGTACTGTGAGAAGATTTTGTTGACAGAATCTGTTACAAAACTACGTAACTCAAGACGAAAAGAAAAACAAAAGCTTCCTACCAATGCTAGATGCAAGGATAAGGTGGATATCAGTACTGAATGGCAGGGTCCCCCTCCATGGGATCCTTCCATTGGTGGAGATGGGTACCCAAAGTTCTTGTGTGATGTAATGGTAGGCTCTCCTGATTCTGTTAACTGTTAACACAACAGCCATAAATCAGTTATGCTCCCTCTTTAAAGACTGCTAAATTTGGACAGATCGAGGGTCTAGCGAAGCACTTGAGATGTGTTGGAATTGATGCTGCCGTTCCGTCTTCAAAAAAGCCTGAACCGAGGTCTCACTCAATCGTTTTTGTGATAATACTGGAACACTCTTAGTGTAATTAGTTTTTTGAAATAGTTGCCACTAACTTTTCTGTTCTGTTGGCCACCCATTTTACTCATCTGTAGGGAGCTATTAAATCAGACATACAAAGAAGGAAGAATATTACTCACACGGGATGTCAAGCTCTTGAGATATCAGTACTTAGCAAGTGACCAAGTATACAGAGTGAAAAGCCTACTCAAACATGATCAGTTAGCTGAGGTACATGCATATCTTTTATATTTCTAGGTAATCTCTGCATGATCTTTGAAAACTTACTGTTACATCTCCCAGAGCCCGAACCCATGTGAGTTAGGTATAGTCATATGGTTAACATCATACATTTTGTCGGCAAAACATAAAGAAAAATTCTTGTTGGCTACTCCATTACCATGTAGTGCATAGTAAATCATCCCACTGATAAGAACTGGTCCAGTGGCAGGCTAACGAGAGACCTTTCAACTGCTACTTATTTGGATCAATCGGCCAATGCATGATGGTGTAGCATTGAACCTCCCAATAGAGACGGGAACCAGCCAAAACTCGAATCCTGGTGGAACAAAAAACAGGGCCCTCAGTATAGGTTGCTTTTAGAGTTATATGTGGCCTAACTGCAGCAAGTTCTTTTACTTGCATTACATTGCAAGAGATCTTTCTCTTTGGCCCTTTTTTATTTGCATCAATGGAAAGTCACCTAGAAGTTTTGAGTGGATTTTCGAGGAATATTCATCTTGTTGAAGAAATAAAACCTACAAAATTCACAAGAATGAACCAAAAACACTGTCAAGAAGAAATTTAGGTTTGTGTACCATTTAGTGATGCCAAAATTCGAAAATACCATCGCATTTGAAGCGAAAAAATAGCCAATGGGATTGCATGCTAATGGTAATTTTCAACTCTTCGCTATCGAATGTTCTCATTACCCTCAGGTTGTTTGATTTGGATGTGTGATTATCCTCCTGGAGTATGTAAGCTGACTGTTACAAATACCTCCTCACATTTAAAAGAATACACATTTTATTTTTTTTAAGACTAGAATACACATATTCCAGAATAAGATTCATGAAAGTCTTACATCTAAATCTCCTGAGAATTACAAATTAAAGATTTTATTATCTATACTATTTACAATCCTACTCATGATCAAGATAGTGCTGCAGACAACAAATCAGATACCTTATTCTGAATATCTGTGCTGCATAATGTCCTAACTGGAACACTTGTTGTCACCTGGGAATTAATGCGTACATTTTGTATATAAATGCTAACATAATTTGTGTTGCATTTAGTTGAAAAATAATGTGCCATATGACTGATTAATATTTTCCTTGAAGTATCACTACACAGAAATCTTTGTAAAGTCAGGCTGATAATTACCTAATAAGGTTTACTTCTGAGCATTTTGTCTGATGACCTAAGGAGACTTGAGGCTAGCTGATCAGTTTGTGAACTTCCCTGTTGCAGGTTATTAACATCTTTGACTTAAAAATCTCCGAGGATAAACTTATGTCAAGATGTACAAAGTGCAACGGTAGTTTCATTCAGAAGCCACTCACACTTGATGAAGCTGTGGAAGCCTCTAAAGGATTCCAGGTCATTCCCTCATGCCTCTTCAATCGGAATTTGGAGTTCTGGAAATGCACGGACTGCAATCAGCTCTACTGGGAGGTACTTACTCGTCTTCTGTGGTACATTGTAATCAGTTTATGTTACAGTATTTCCCGCTTTCATGTATCCAACTTCATGTAATTCGCAGGGGACTCAATACCACAATGCAGTTCAGAAGTTTCTGTCAGTTTGCAATATTAGTGACTGAGCATGTTGGAAAGTGTTGCAAGAGAGAGTAGTCCATCACCTTCTGGAGTGAAAAGGAATCATCTGAACTGTTGTCTGATCTGGAAGTTTTAACCGCGCATGATATACAACAGACATTTGTTGGTTTGCTGTACATCACTAGCTGTGTAAATAGCTGCGGCTTTTGTTATTGAAAACTATTTGAAAGTACAGTCCTGTTGCTTTACACCACAGATGCAATTTATATGTTGTTCTTGAAGAAGGGAAAAAAGGTTTTATTGATCGTGAAGAATATGCTGGATTTGAAGCGACTTTTCACGACCATTTCTGACGCTTTTGATCGGCATGACAGTGTATTATTGGCCGTGCCTCAGCGCTTCTTACTGTGGTGTACTGGTGTGTGTATATTGGTTGATTTTAGTTGGGCGATAAATGACATGTGCTTGCAGGCTCTTGTTTATGTAGATGCATATGCAAATAAAGTTGTAAATTCTAATAAGCCCAGTTAGCAAGAGGCCATTTTATCAGGCATTTCTTCTGCCATCCGTTTTTTATCCCCACCACTCCTGCGGTCCTGCCGCCTGCCGGTCTGATCATCAATGGAGTTGCTGACAATATAAGCCGCCGACTTGCGGAACGAGACGGCGGAAAGGCGCATGCAAGCAAAGATGTAGTGTAACACCAATTATCGGCCGAGCAAAGCTAGAATGTCAGAAGATCGATCAGTTACCGGCACTGGGATTCTGAAGAATTTATCAGGTCGAGCTAACAGTTTCATAGACATGAATGCACTGTGACTTGTCTTTAAACAATGTACTTTACATATAAGCTACGCTTTGAATCAACTCCCCATGTGTCTACTTTGGATCATAGAGAGCAGGGGACGTCATGACTAGGGGTGGACGAAAAACTTGAAGCCCGATGCTCGACTTAACTCGTGACTAGCTTGGCTCGACTTGACTCGACTCGATTCACTAACGAGCCGAGCCGAGCTCATTGTTAAGATCGTCAAATTAACGAGCCGAGCCGAGCTGGCTCGCAAGTTGCTCGTGAGCTAAACGAGCCTACATGACAAACAAGAATAATGCCCTAAGAAAATATGAAATATGCCATAACAAATCCTAATTACCTTCTTTAATCATGGTACACAATCTTTGCTCCTTCCAATTCTGTTTTCATGGTCTCTTTGTTTCCACGGAAGACAAAACAACGGCGTTGAATAGGAATACATCTGTCGCTGCTTTGCCTTCATGGATCGCCGCCGTGCAAAAAAATCCACCGCAGCCACAGAATCCACGCCAGCGATGGATCCTTCATCAACATGCACTATGATTGTTGAATCGGTGAGTACGTACTAGCTTGTTGCTACTAGCTATTGTCCTGTATATTTACTATTGCACGCATGGAAAATTCCTCAAGTTTTGTATTACTTGCCACATCTAAAAAAATCCTCTTGTTTTGTGATACGAATGTGGATGGATCTGAGTTGTGTGTTTTTTCTCTATAGGGATCGGATGAGAAGGATGGCAATTCAGATATGCCTGACGTGTCAGCAAACTCTGAAAGCAAGGATAGTGAAGGAGATGTGTCAAATCATGAGAGTGTTCCCGTGTCATCTCCCGAGTCAAAGAGGAAGGCTAAAAAGCAAAGAACTGGTATTTCAGTGTCTCCCACCAAAGTAACAGTCAGAGGAAGAAAAGCTGATTGTTGGAAGCATTTTAAGAAAATCACTGTTCAATCTAAGAAAGAAAGAGGAGTCACAGAGATGAGGGCGAAGTGCAAGTATTGCATTAAATCATATGCTTATGTGGAAGGAGGAACGACTACACCTCTAAACCGTCATCTGACGAAGTGTACTCAATATTTGAACAAAGTGGCTAAGGCTAAAGCTCAAGGTACGCTCAGTTATGCTCCCGGAGAGGAAGGTCAGCTTGTTGTTACTCCAACTGAGTATAATCATGAGGAAACCCGTAAAATAATTGCTAAGATGATAATTGTTCATGAGTATCCATTTAAGATGGTAGAGCACAAATGGTTTAATATCTTGTTGAAATGGTTGAATGCTAACTATGAATGGATTGGTAGAAAAAGTATAAGAAATGAATGCATGAAGGTTTATGAGTCTGAAAAGGACATCTTGAAGAAGAATCTTAGAGATGTTGAATCCATAAGTTTAACATGTGATTTATGGACCTCGAATCAGAATCTTTCTTACATGTGTTTGGTTGCGCATTACATTGATGATAATTGGGTCATGCAGTGTCGTGTGCTAAACTTTGTTGAGTTGGATCCTCCACATAATGGGGTAGTAATAGCCCAAGCAGTGTTCGAATGCTTGATTGAGTGGAAAATAGAAGACAAGGTAATGACAATCACTCTTGATAATGCTGGTTCCAATGACACTGCTGTTAGAAGTTTGAAGTCCAAGTTCCTTGCTAGAAAGACTTCAAAATTCAATCCTATTTACTTTCATGTTCGTTATTCTTCTCACATAGTGAATTTAGTTGTGAATGATGGTCTACAACAACTAGAACATTTGATAAGCAATCTTAGGGACACTGTTAAGTACTTTAAGAAGTCTCCATCACGTATGTTTAAATTTATGGAAGTTTGCAAGGAATATTCTGTGAAGGTAGGGAAAGGGTTGTGCCTCGATGTCAAAACAAGATGGAGCTCAACATACAAAATGCTGGCAGCATGCATGGCATATAAGGAAGCATTCACTTTTTACGCTGATGTGGATCCTAGTTATGTGTGGGAACCATCAGCACAACAATGGTCATTCTATAGCAAAATTCAGCCAATATTGCAGGCAATGGCTGAAATAACGACAGCATTTTCAGGCTCAACATACCCTACGTCCAATTTGTTCTATCCTTACATTGTTAATGTTAAAATCTCATTGACAAAGGCAAAAGATTCTGAAGATGCAGATTTGAGAAACATGGCTGTTGCAATGTTGGACAAATTTAACAAGTATTGGGATGTCAAGAATAATGTTATGGTCATAGCTACTATCCTTGATCCTAGGTTCAAAATGAAATATATCCAATGGTGTTTTATACAACTATATGAAGTCGTAAGGGCAAGCAGTGAGATTGCTGAGGTCAATGAAGAGCTAGAAGTGCTTTACAAAATTTATGACACAAATTATCGTTGTGACAAGTTTGCCAATAATAGCAACAGGGTTGAGTCATCCACTTCAGTAGTGGACACCAGTAGTTCATTAGTGTCGGTTGCTGGTGGATTTCATTCTTTTTTGCGATCTAGTGCCACAGAGCCATCAAAATTTGAGTTACTAATCTATCTTGATGAAGATAATCATTCTATACTCGACAAGAATTTCAATGTGCTTGATTATTGGAAGATAAATACCCATAGGTTTCCTGTTGTGTCAAGGATGGCAAAGAAATTCTTGACTATTCCAGCTAGCAGTGTATCATCAGAGTCAACTTTTAGTACTGGAGGTAGAGTTCTTGATGACTATCGTAGCGCTTTGCGCCCCCCAGCCATGGTTGAGGCATTAGTGTGTGCATCAAGCTGGATACGAGCTTCTCAAAGTGATATGGCTCCTCCTATGTTTGGGGTAAGTTCAACAAGTCCTTAGTTCAATATATTCTTCCAATATTATTGATATTTATATAGTTTTGGGTTGTTTTCTAGGAACCAGATGGTGATGATGATGTCGAGGTTGTGCTATTTCCAGAGAGTGTTGTAGCTAGCAAATCATAAGGTATATGTTTTGTTATATTCATTTTATGCACACACATCCAATCTATAATCCAACCTAAACTATGCTTCTTGTAGCTGCACTTGTTTGGTTCTTCGTCTGCAAACAAAGGAGCAAACAGAAGTTAAAACACCGAGTTATTCTTCGGCCTTTTAGCTACAAATAAATTTTATATGTTAAAAAGAGATATACGTACAATGTGGATGTGTGTGGTGTCGTGGTTCTATTTTCAAGTTAGAATATTAAACATTATGCTATAGTCAATGATTTATCTCCCACATGCTATTTTACACTTAGATGTTTTTTTTTTTGCTTTTATTCTAGTCTTTGAATTGTCTTGTGTATCCTAGGCTCGCGAGCCTCAGGAGCTAAATCGAGCTGGCCAGCGAGCCGAGCCGAGTCGGGTTTTTAGCTCGTTTGTGTGACAAGCCGAGCTGAGCCGAGCCTATTTTCTGACGAGCCAACACGAGCCGAGCCGAGCCGAGCCGGCTCGACATCCACCCCTAATTTCCAGAGAGTGTTGTAGCTAGCAAATCATAAGGTATATGTTTTATTATATTTATTTTGTGCGCACACATCCAATCTATAATCTAACCTGAACTATGCTTCTTGTAGCTGCACTTGTTTGGTTCTTCGTCTGCAAACAAAGGAGCAAACAGAAGTTAAAACACTGAGTTATTCTTTGGCCTTTCAGCTAAAAATAAATTTTATATATTAAAAAGAGATATACGTACAATGTGGATGTGTTTGGTGTCGTGATTCTATTTTTAAGTTAGAATATTAAATATTATGCTATAGTCAATAATTTATCTCCCACATGCTATTTTACACTTAGATGTTTTTTTTTTGCTTTTATTCTAGTCTTTGAATTGTCTTGTGTATCCTAGCCTCGCGAGCCTCACAAGCTAACTCGAGCTGGCCAGCGAGCCGAGCCGAGTCGGGTTTTTAGCTCGTTTGTGTGACAAGCCGAGCCGAGCCGAGCCTATTTTCTGACGAGCTAACACGAGCCGAGCCGAACCGGCTCGACATCCACCCCTAGCCATGACGAACTGCTTGATGCAAAGGAGATATCTCGATGTAAGATCCGTTGTTGGCCTAGGCAAATTAAGCCGGCTGCTATATATGTTTAAAAATTCAGCATGCGCCAAGGACACAACAGAAACAAAGCGATGAGAGGTGCTGCTCGAATACAGTCCTTTTCTCACCCGAAACCTGAGGAGGGATTTCAAGAACATGCCAAAACATAGGTTTTCCCTGTCAGGCCTTGTTTGGTATACTCAATCCATATGGATTGGAGTGAATTGAGGTGAAAAATGAATTAATTTCTCTTTCAATCCCTCTTAATCTATATGGATTGAAGTGTATTCTCTAGTATCCAAACAAGGCCTCAGGCTGCTTTTGGTTTTTGGTAGCATCGGGAAATATCTGGTCAAGTCATTCGACACTTTAGTGCTCCCTATTTTCAGAAAGCAATCTAAAGATTTTACGCCTTGTTAAGAGCAACTCTAACCCTTTCCTGTTGCTATCATCTAAACATAAAAATCTTATCAGTTTTCCTTTCTTATCTCCTTGGTTAAGTGGTCACCTAAATCCAGTTCATCATCCCCTCTATAAAGGGGATCACCTTCCCTCAGCTAAATGGTAGATCCTACCCTAGGTGATAGAATAGGTGAATTGATACAATACCATCACTTATAATTTAAAAAATAGGTTCAAATGACCCTTTAACCTATTTTAGATGATGAGATTAAAGAGAAATGGTTGGAGTTGCTGTAACCTATATACTGCAACAGAGGATGAACGAGCGGGATTGAGCAGCCAAAGCAAAACATGGCATTCGATCGAACGAGAATTCTTGAAGGGAATAATTGATCTCACGATGACGAATATTTGGAAGCAAACAATTCCCATCCCAGTAATAATTAACAATCTGAACAAGCAACAAGGGAACGAGCATGTTCTTGAGCATGAATGGAAACGAATGAATAATTAGTATTACAAACAACCAATGAATCAATTGAGAAGAATCTTTTACAATCGAGTTAACTGTTACAGAGATGGTGTATAGCTAAACATCATCTAGCAGGACGTCCATGTCGTCAGCCATGGATTAGGTGCAGGGGGTCAGATCCAGGAGAAGCCCTCGACAGATCGATCTCCTCTGATCTTGTCATCTTCGTTTAGCGGCGTCCGGAGCGCCACTGCTTGATGAGGCGGTCTAGCAATCGGCAGATTTCCTTGGTCTCGGGGTCGTCGTCGTCGGCGGCGTGTCGCAGCATCTCGGCGAGTGGCGCGGTCAAGCTCAGAAACTCGTCACGGGAGAGGCGGGAAAGGTCGCCGCCATCTGCGACGGCGGACTGGATGGCTGCGTCGGCTTCGGAGACGGTGGCGTAGCTTCTCTTCGTCCGCAAGCGCAGGCGTTCGGATGGCGTAGCGCCGCCCTTCCACTGATTGATGAGGTGGTCCAGCAGGCGGCAGAGCTCGTCCTTCTCCGGGTCGTCGTCGTCGGCGTTCATGAGCATGCGCGCGATCGGCGCCGTGAACCGAACGAACTCCTCGCGGGAGGGGCGGGTCCGCTCGTCGGTCCACCAGCGATGAGGAGGCTCCTTCCGCGGGGGTTGTGGTGGTCGCGCGCCTGGCGGGCCCCACCACGCCGTCACGTGATCCAGCAGCCCGCGGACCGCCGCCGCCTCGGCCTCGTCCGTCATCGTGGGCAGCAGCTCGGCCAGCGGGGCAGTCATGCGCTCGAACTCCTCGGGGGATAGCCGGGTGCCGTCGTGTGCGGCGGGATCGACGGCGGCGGCGCTGTGATGGAACAGGAGCTTCTTGCAGCGGCGGAGGAGGCCCATGGCGCTGGCGGCGAGTTGTGGTGAATGATGGGTCTGAGGAGGATGGATGTGTTGTGCGGATTAGAATCAAAGCGCCTCCGTCCTTCCTTATAAGGCCGGGCGCGCCCTGCGTAGGCTTCACACCAAGCTGTCAACCCAACTCCGACTCGGATGCGAGCCAAGGCAATGGCATCTTCTGCGTGGGGGATCCAATCCAAGCGAACATCCGTGTTCTCTCCTGCCAGCGCGCTTCTAGAAACAACAAGGATGAGGATTGACATACGGAAGCCGAAGACTGGAATGCCGCGATCTCCTCGGCAATGCCGTTGGCCCAACAAGACAGCAAGCCATCGGCGACGACGCACTTCGCTGTTGGAAATCCTCCGCGCCCGAGTGGTTCGGTTGTCGTACGGGACAGACAGGAAACGGAGGCTGCCGAGTGCCGATATGTCGTAGGTTGTGTTATTTCGGTGTGGAGGAACGTGACAACGCGATGAGAACGTGCGCCGGCTTGTCGAGCGGAAACACAATTACCACTACCACAAAACAAAACGGGACTATAGTGACGGCAGCCTAAAAGTCACAGCGGCGTGGTCTAAAATAAGCCGCCGCTATAAAGTCTGAAAGCCCTGCCGTGGTTTAAGCCGTCGCAACAGAAACCTCTTTAGCAACGATTGACATTGTCAACTGTCGCTATTTAGTACATGGTAGGAACGGTGTATAATTTCAACCGCCGTTATAAATGGTTCAGGCTATAAATATCGCGCTCCGACAGCTCCTATGTTCATTCGAAGTGGCGGTCCAAATATTTGGGCAAATCACGAAAATCAAAGGGAGAAGGTTTGAGTTTTTTTTTTTTTAGAAATTTGATCTTTGAGGTAAGGGGAACTCATCTTATTGATTTTTTTGTGTTCTCATTTTGAAATCAAGTATAATTTTAGGTTTTAAGTTTATTAGGTTTTCATTAAATTTTAGCTACATTCGTTTGATTTAGATGATTTTATTAGGTTATAGTTGAAGTTTATAAAGACATAAATCATCTCTTTTTATCACTACACAAAACAATTACTATATCTACCTTGTTTTATGTCAATGGAAATCTAGATCTAGTTTTGTTTTTAGAAGAGAGAAGGTAATATTAGGGCAGGGATGTTAATTATTTTACTATTTTTTCATAAGAATTAAATAATATATAAAATAATTTAATGTTTGTTTTATTTTACCTTGCACAATATTTAAATTTTTGTTATTAATTAATTTCTAATATTTTTTAGATAATTAGTAATAAAAGTTAAATAATATATAAAATAATTTGATGTTTGTTACATTTTATCTTGCATAATATTTTTAACTTTATGTAATATATCTTGTCACACATAATTTTTTGTCCATTTAAGGTCGTTCACGATGGATAGATCTTGGATGTACGAGGCACCAAGACTGGGTCCAATATTTTTACTAGAAGTTTCAAAATTCATCGAAGCGGCCGCACAACGTGCTCGACATGAATGAACGACTGATATATATTGTCCATGTTTTAATTGTAAGAATCAGAAGCTGTAGAATGATATAGAAGTAATAAAGTCATACTTGGTGCGGAGGGGTTTTGTTGAGGGGTACATGAGATGGACAAAACATGGTGAGAATAGTGGTCGATATGGAATTTGATGAGTATATTAAAGTTGAAGTCGAGGCTATCAATTCGTCTAGCGTAGATGCGATGGATTCGCCTGGTGTCGATAGTATTATCGGTAGTGGATCATAGAGTTATCTATGATCCTTATTTATCGGTAAAGGCATGCGCGAGATCGAGAGTCGATGGACACACAAGACGCAAGGTTTAGACAGGTTTGGGCCTCCCGAAGGATAATAATCCTACGTCCTGTATTGTGTAGTGTATTATGTAGTATGATCTAGTGTCTATGAGAGAGCCCCTGCCCCTCCTTATATATCCGAGGGGCAGGGTTACATGGCAAGTCTCCTAGTCGGTTACAACATAATTTTTGACTAGGATTCTATCTCTAACTTTCTATCTCTAGTATTGACTTGTCGTCTACTCCAAGTAATAATCAGAGTAGTTATCTTCATGGGCTTTATTTTTATTGGACCCCGGCCCACTTGGTAATATATTCGAGTGGCGAGATATCCCTGGTGTATATATCCCACAGTAGCCCCCGAGAGCTTTGCAAGTTAGTTGTTGATCTTCAGTTGATTGACTAATGCTTCACCATAAATATGATTAGATTTTTCATGTACAACAACAAACTTTTAAAGGTCCCTAAGAATCTTCAAAAAGAATTATGCGCCAAATAATATCTATATACGGAGAAAAAATCCACCTACTAGGTGTAGGTATAGCCCCCGACTCAGAAGGTATTTAGATCACAAAATATTTTGTGAGTCAAAAATAATAACATCATATATAAATCTTGATCTACCACTTTCCCTGACTGATTCGATAAGGAGTTTTTAATACGGTAGCCCCCAAGATTGGTTCTACCACTCCCTCCAACTAACAAAAGGAACCATTGGTACTAATGACTCTGAGTGCTACTTGATCAGATATATCAAGCATAACAGTCATAAAAAATATCCAAGCAATACTTGATTAAATATAACAAGTATAGCAGCCTTCGGGCATGATTCCGAGTGAAAAATAACAACTATTGCAGGACTCTCCAATATTGAGTAAGATCATAAGTAATCAATAATGGCCAAGTGATCCAATAATATAGTCGAATGATATAACGACTTGAGACAAAAAGGCCGAGTGATCCAATAATGAAGCTGAATGATCCAATAACTCGGGATAACAAAACCGAGTGATGTCAATAAAATAGCTCCAGTTGATATAGCTACTATAATCCATGAAAATAATATATTTAATAAATAATATATTAATAAAATAAATAATATACTCAATAAGTAATATATATATAAAACAAATAATATACTCAAAAGATAATATATTAATAAAGCTAATAATGTATTCAATAGGTAATACACTAATAAATCAAATAATGTATTCAATAGGTAATACATTGATAAAACAAATAATGTATTCAATATATGATACATATATAAAATAACAATATTGATCCATTGCCAGAAATACAATAGATGCTTAGGTTGTATTGGGTGATTAACTACTGTATGAATTCGAGCCTAACTCTCACAACCAGTAAATATCAGATACCAATACTACTAAACGACCTTCTTGACCTCCAATATGAAGCATGGAGACCAAGAACTCCCTCAGTCAAACAAGTGAGTCAAGATAAAAAGCCGTCTCGGTCCTCAACAAACGACATGACCTATGGAGACTAAGAAACTCACTCGGTCAAGCATATGCGAGTTAAGGTAATACCGAGAATCTAATGCATCAAGATTATGTAAACAGAAATCATCTCTAAGTTAAAGAAACTACGACATTTAATTAGATGAATAAAACTAAAATTATAAAAATACTTAGCTGCTTAATAGCCATTGACCTAAAGACGAGCCCCGAGATAACAGCTCAAAAGATCCGAGGGAACAAAACTCTAGAAATCATGAATAGTTGACCATGGTCGAGTGACCCAATGAGCTTAGTGCGCCATGACCGAGTGATCTAATGACTCGACGCTCCATGACTGAGATATCGATGAGATAACTATAATACAAGAATACAAATAATATAGTTATATATAAAATATAAAATATTAATAAAACAACACCGTTTATATCTAAGTCTGTTGGATTTCTGTTATTCGTCTAATACTTATGTTTGCTTAGAGTACTGGTAGAAATAACCGACCATTCAACCAACAAACATAAAAAACAAATAAGGATTGTTAAAAGAATGTTGTGCATGATGATTTCGACAAACGATGTGAGCCATAGAGCTAGACTGACCAACTTGGTAATGGGAGTCAGACAGACAACTAAGCAAAACAACTAACTCCTCCTAATACCACTTATGTACTGCTAAAACTTATTCGGCCAAACATGTACGAGTCGAAATCAACCGAGAAAAAGTATTAATCAATATTATCAAGGCAAAAAGATGAGTTCAAAAGAAACTTAAAACTATTCGGATGATTATCAATTAGAGGTGAATGTAAATACATATCAGCATCTAAAGTCGACATATAAATACGAAGGCATGAAAGGATAACTTAGCTCTGGAATCCTTGATAGGTCAAAGGCGAGCCCCCGAGCATGCTTGAAACCATCAGCTGAGTGGCCGGATCATCATTTAGTTGAATAACCAAGTGGCAAGATAATAGCCGAGTCATCAAGTACTCAACCGTGTAGCCAAGATGTCATGCATCAGAGTGATCTGATCTCCCAAACATCATACAACCAAAAGATGGCTGACTTGGAGGGAAAAACTCCCCTGGTGGGCACATGAACGCCATCAACCGTGTTGTCCAGTCACCGTGCCACCAAGTGATACCCACGTGACGTAATGCCCCGAAACCAGGTCGATGCTAGTTATCTTATGATTGAACGACTCGTCGCGTCACTGAATTACTTGACCCACTAGCCGTGTAGATGAATCATTGCATCGTCAAATTGCCGAGCCATCGGCCTAGTGACGACTTGACTCGCCATCTTTATCATCAGCCTCTTCACAGCAACAAGCATACGATTGATCTGATGAACATCATACAAATAACCATAATGTGGATGATCAACTCATAGATGCAAAAGGAATAAGTGTAAAAAAAACTCAAAACCAATCACCGTAAGACTAAAAACCTACGGCCTTCAATTCCAGCAAATATGAGTAAAAAAATTAATATTAAGGAAAGTGACTTAGCTCTGCAATGACCAACGATATATAGAAGAATCCTCGACAAACCATTGGATCATCGATCTAGCGACCAAGTCGCCGAATGATTCATTATCCGACTCATAAAATTGCGAGTAGCCAAGTTGTCTTGCCGAGTGATTGATTGAGTTGCCGAGTCGTCGTGCCACTGAGTAGCCGAGTTGTCGAGTTACAGAACTGCCCAGTTTGCAGCTGTAATTTCATCAGCTGACGACGATCTGAAGCGCCAAAGTATGCTTCACGAAACCCATAATATGCATGCAGGAAGAAGGCATCACATGGTGAGTACGCTACTAATCAGATTGATTAGTCAGTGCAAAATATAATAATGCAGCAAAGAATAACCAAAAAAGGATAGCATGTAGCAGAATAATCCTTCCCTGATGTGTTTGCCTCGAAGTTTATCCGAACCACAACAGATTCTTCATCAACTCGGCGAACCGGCAACCAAAAGCCAATGTACATCCACTTGAAGTCGATCATGCGTCAGATGACACAACAAATTCACACCACCTTCACTACTGTTTGTCTGAGTTCCAGTGCATAAACGACTCGGTTTGGACTTCTGAACTCGATGAGTCGGCTTCGACGATTGACCCGCCAAGATCTAGTATCGATCACCATGGCCAGCGATTATCCAGGATCCAGCGATATTGTAGTGCATGCACTCCAGCATGCACGTGGACTTGCGGTGACTATCTTAGAACTCCCCGTCAAGCCGCTGTATCATCCGGTTGCCGTACCGCCAAGTCAATCGCAGCGGAATCCCAATCGAACTCAACTCACGTTCATGCAAAAAATACATTATGTGATGAATATTCATACTAATCCAATTTTGAATAATAAAATAATATAGAGAATGTATAAAAATATTAAATTCCCCTGAATTTGCCGAGTCATCGGCCAAGTTGCCAAGCTGCCATGCTGCACAGTCGGCAAGTCGCTGAGTGACTCGTGATCGAATCCTTTCATCAGTTGTGTCGTCAACCATGCCGCAAACTCATCGGAGTCCCAGTGATGACCTGGACTTTAGTCTTCATGCAACTTGTATTCATACACGAACGAATCACGGAATGAGTAGTCGGCTAACCGGATTAATTAGCACATAGTATGCGAGACAAATAACAGTAGAATAAAAAGACATAAACTTCCCCTATAACAGAAATTGACTCGGACTTTAGCCTTGGTCGCACAAGTCAAACTCAACGACTCCTTGATCATCTTGGAGGACAAACTTGTCGACTCCAAGTATGATGCGATCGGCTGGTAGCTCATGATGCCACACTCGCACATGCATGTGATCTCGGAGTTGCCCATGACGACCCGGTCTTCGATTAAAGTCGCCGAGCTCCAAATCTCAAAGTCAAGTCTCCTGCGATGGCGATTCGACGTGACGATCGTCAACTCCTGGCCTTCATGCAAGTCATCACGCATATGCCAAAGAAGCATAATCGAGTCGTCCAGTGGTCGACTAGACAAGTTGCCTAGTGGAATCCAAGTGTAATCGATATAACAGCGATCTCATCGTTGCCACCAGTTGCAATTTAGTGTATGTACATGCAAAAAGAAGTACGTGATTAATATTCATGCCAATAATAAAGTGGACCCGCAAGTGTCCGAGTTGGGTCTATTTGCTTTGACATGATCTAATCTATAGACTCCATGCAACTCACGTCACGCAAAAGAAAAAAACATAGCGTCAGATGCTATTAACCACATTGGTTAACAAAATCAGGAATAAAATAAGGAGAAAAAAAGGAAAGGAATCCTCCCTGTGTGCGACGCATGCATGTCTCGACGGAGTCCCAAGCTCCTCGATTTTGTTGATTCCATGATCAGCTTGTTGGTTGCACTCGCCGACTCGTGCTGCATTGATTGCAGCTGGACCATGACATAACGCGCCATCACCATCACTGCGCATAAGCATGCCGCTTCGCCAGATGGAGCTGCTGCTTGGCACGATCAGATGCGATCGGTGCCAGCACGAGCCCTTGATGAAACTTGACCAGCAACCAAGCGAGGTCATAACGGATGAAGATCTATCTTTTTTTAAACTGTTTGGCCATCAAACTCGACAAGCCGATCACCGCGCTGCCCCTTCCTAGCACGCCAACTGTCGATACTATTATCGGTAGTGGATCATAGGGTTATCTATGATCCTTATTTATCGATAAAGGCATGCACGAGATCGAGAGTCGATGGACACATAAGACGTAAAGTTTAGACAGGTTCACGCCTCCCGAAGGATAACAACCCTATGTCCTGTGTTGTGTAGTGTATTATGCAATATGATCAGGTGTCTATGAGAGAGACGCTGCCCCTCCTTATATATCCGAGGGCAGGGTTACATGGCAAGTCTCCTAGTCGGTTATAATATGATTTCCGATTAGGATTCTATCTAACTTTCTATCTCTAGTATTGACTTGTCGTCTACTCCAAGTAATAATCCGAGTAGTTATCTTCATGGGCTTTAGCTTTATTGCACCCAGCCCACTCGACAATATATCAGAGTGGAAAGATATCCCTGATATATATATCCCACACTTGGTGAAGCTGATTTTGATGTTGTGGAGTTGTTGTGTCACCTTGAGCCGCAGGTGTTGATTAATGCCGGTACAACTAAAGGGATTGATAATTTTCATAGAATAGAGAAGGCATCAAAGGATCTATTATATGATGAATCTAAGGGATGTGGTAAAGATTTCACCGTGTTGCGTACTGTACTTGAGTTGATGAAGCTGAAGACCATGCATGGCTGGTCAAACGCTAGTTTCACGGATTTGTTGGAACTTATTTCCGATGCGCTGCCGAAACCCAACTTGTTGCCAAGGACAACATACCTTGCTAAGAAGCTGATTTCCTCACTTTCGTTGAGCGTGCAAAAAATTCACGCGTGTCCAAGTCATTACATATTGTATCGAAAGGAGCATCAGGACACTGTGAGATGCCCAAGGTGCAAACGCAATCGTTACAAGAGGAACAACGATTGTGGCGCTGATGGAGGCGTGAAGAATACAACTAAGGAGGGGAGAAAGAAGAAAAGGAGTTCTATCGTCGATGACAGTGATGACATTAAGGTTCCTGCCTTAGTCATGTGGTACTTACCCGTGGTCGATCGCATCAGACATTTGTTCGCCAACTCTAGGGATACGGCAATGATGACATGGTATGTACGCGAGGGAGACAGTAAGCTCAGGTATCCCACAGATGGAACTCAGTGGAAAAAGTTCGATGGGGATCATCGAGACTTCTCTAATGAGAAAAGGAACCTACCGTTTGCATTGAGTACAGACGGGATGAACCCATTCGGTCAAATGAGGAATCCGCATAGCACTTGGCCAGTGATACTAGCAATGTACAACATTCCACTATGGTTATGCCATAAGCGTAAGTACCTACTACTGACCACTCTTATATATGGGCCCAAAGAACCTGGTAACGACATAGACGTGTTCTTAGTACCATTATTTGAAGACCTGCAGAAACTATGGTTGGAGGGGGTCCGTATATGGGATGAGTATCTAAGAGAGTATTTCATGCTAAGAGTAATTATTTTTTGCACGGTAAGTGATTCCCCGACACTAAGGGTGTTATCGGGGCAGGTCAAAGGAAAGGCGGCATGTTTCATATGCGTTGATGATACATCCCATGTGTACCTTCCAGCATCCTAGAAGCTAGTGTATACGTGAAACCGGCGATTCTTACCAGCAAAACACATGTATCGCGCAATGGTCGGATACTTTGATGGCAAAGTTCAGAACGACATAGAACCTTGACGTTGGACTGGCAGGATCGTGTTTGACTTTGTTAAAAACATCAATGTTGTTTTTGGAAAGCTGGGGAAGGGAGTCAAAAAGGAAAAAGGTCTCACACCGTTTAAGAAGAAATCCATTTTCTTCATATATTTCAATTATTAGAAAGAATTGGAAGTGAATCATGCCTTCAACTGGATGCATATTAGGAAGGGTGTATTTGACAGTAGTAGCGGACTTATACTCGACCAACCCGGTAAGACAAAGGATGGACTCAACGCACGTAGAGATCTTGTAGTGATGGGAATAAGATCAGAGCTCCATCCGCAAGAAAGAGCAAATGGAAAGTACTTTCTCCCCTCAGCAACCTACACACTTACGATTGAGGAGAAAATAGCATTCTGCAAGTGCCTCAGTGGGATTAAAGTACCGATGGGTTTCTCATCGAATATCAAGAATCTTGTAAACATGAAAGAGTTAAAGATAAGTGGTTTACAACACTCACGATTGCCACATAATGCTTTCAGTGTTTCTCCCTAGTGCTATTAGAGCTATTAAATCACCATGGCTGAAGTTGGCTGTTACTTGCCTTTGCTACTTCTTTAACGCGGTATCGATGAAGGTCATAATTGAAGACGAGTTAAATGACCTATGGACCCACATGAAAGAAACAATATGCATACTTGAGATGGTCTTCCCTCCATCCTTTTTCGATACGATGGAACACTTCATGATTCATATTGTTGACCAGATCTCTGCATTGGGCCCCGTCTACCTGCATCAAATGTTTCCATTTGAGAGGTTCCTGTATGTATTGAAACGCTATGTACGTACTCATTCACATCTAGAGGGTTCTATGATTGAGGGCTACACAACTGAGGAGATCATTGAATGTTGCTCAAATTACATTAATGATGGTAGCAGATCAATTGGTCTCCCTGTGTCTCGTCATGAGGGTAGATTATCTGGAAAAGGTACAAATGGACGTAGATCGTTCATTGACCGTGACTTCAAACGAGTGGACCAAGCACATTTCAGTGTATTGCAATAGACGCAGATTGTGGGTCCATACTTTGAGAAACATCTGTTAGAGCTCCACCGGAACAACAAGGATGCGACGGATAAATGATCATAGACGAGCTCAAGCGCTCGCTCACATCATGGTTTAGCTCCCTAGACCTTCCAAGTGGCGAGTCCATGGAAGAGAAAATGTTGAGAAAGTTAGCTAACCGCCCGAGAAGAACCGGGGTTACCTTTCAGGCATACGACATTAATGGTTTTACCTTCTACACCTAACAGAAGGACAAGAAGAGCAAGTGTCAAAATAGCAGTGTACAAGTAGAAGCCATTGACGAAGAGGACCAGGCGACCTCGTATTACGGGTACATTGAGGAAATATGGGAACTAGACTACGGTGCAAATTTACATATTCCCATATTTAAATGCAAATGGGTGAAGCACCCTAATGGCGTTGAGGTGGATGAATATGGTTTCACAATTGTTGATCTTAACAATGTTGGTCACAAAGATGACCCTTGGATACTTTCCAAGACCGTGGAACATGTGTTTTATGTACTTGATCCAAAGGATGAAAAGAAATACATTGTTGTTCCAGGTAAACAAAGAATCATTAGAGTGGAGAATGTGGAGGATCGAGATGACTACAATCAATATGATGAGGTGCCATGTTTCATAGATCCGAAAAATTTTAAAGTCTTAGAAGCAAGACTCTCATTTGTCGGCGGAATGCCCTACATGCGCACCGATCACTGCCAAGGAAAAGTCATTCAAGGCTAACTAAGCATCATGTAATTTTATTTTATTAAGTACCTTTTATTATTCAAACCTTGTATTATGTTCTATGTAATTTATGCTTATTTGAATATAAAGATTATGTAACTTATTTAAATAGAAAGATGTTATTGAAACGTTAAGAGGAGACCAAAAATTTAAGATGCAATCAAAAAATAAGAGTGCAAATAAAAAGAGGACTAATACTATAATTTTTAAAAAGTGTAGGTGTGTTTCTGCAAAAATCCAGGACTAAAATAAAATTAAAGTGTAAAAATATTAGGACTAAAATATAATTAATAAAAAGAATAGGGTTGTTTCTCCAAAATTTTAGGACCTAACATTAATTTTTATTCTTAGTGAATAATATATTTCTAAATGAATAATATATTGCTAAATGACTAATATATTTCTTAGTGAATAATATATTTCTAAATAAAGAATATATTTCTAAATGAACAATATATTTCTTAGTGAATAATATATTTCTAAATTAATAATATATTGCTAAATGACTAATATATTTCTTAGTGAATAATTTATTTCTAAATATATAATATATTTCTTAGTTAATAATATATTTCTAAATGAATAATATTCTAAATGAACAACATATTTCTTAGTGAATAATATATTTCTAAATGAATAATATATTTCTTAGTGAATAATATATTTCTAAATGAATAATATATTGCTAAATGACTAATATATTTCTTAGTGAATAATATATTTCTAAATAAATAATATATTTCTTAGTGAATAATATATTTCTTAGTGAATAATATATTGCTAAATGAATAATATATTTCTAAATGAATAACATATTTGTTAGTGAATAATATATTTCTAAATGAATAATATATTTCTTAGTGAATAATATATTTTTTAAAAGCATTCTAAATTAATACTATATTTGAAAATGTATTTTTTAATAGCTTTCTAAATGAATAAGGTATTTTTATAGCTTCCTAAAATGAATATATTTTTAAACTTTTTATAACGAATATATTATTCACTAAGAAATATATTATTCATTTAGAAATTAATTGAAATACATTTAGAAATATATTATTCGCTTATGGCATAACCCTCCTCGTCCCCGAGACCCACCTCGATGGCACCGCGGGCGCCCCTCCTCGTCCCCGAGCGCCGCCGCGGGCTCCCTCCTTGTCCCCGAGCACCGCCGTGGGCCTCCCTCCTCGTCCCCGAGCCCCACTTCAATGGTTGCCGCGGGCCTCCCTCCTCGTCCCCGAGCGCCGCCGCCACGGGCCCCTCCTCGTGCCCGAGCGCTGCCGCATCGCCCCTCCTCGTCCTCAAGCACCGCCACCGCCGGCCCCCTCCTCCATCCTCGAGTGCCTCGACGGTCGCCACGCGGGCCCCCTCGTCCTTCCTCGAGCACCGCCACCGTGGGCCCCCTTCTCATCCTCGAGCCTCCCCAAATCCTCTGCGTCGTCCCTGAGCGCCTCCTCTCTGAGTCCTCTGCACCTGGTGCGCCCGGCCCGTTCCCCTCTCCCTCTCCCTCTCCCCCTCCTTCTGCCTCTCTGATCAATGCTGACTCCTCTGCACCAGGTGCACCCGGCCCATTCCCCTCTCCCTCTCCCCCTCCTTCTGCCTCTCTAATCAATGGTGCTCACTAAGTTGCCCTGCATATGCTTGTTGTTGCTGAATATGCTTGCTGAATATGCTTGTCGCATATGCTTGTTGTTGCTGAATATGCTTGTTGTATGACCATGCATAATATTTGTGGCTTAGCTAATAAAAAATTGGAATGACTAGTTTTTTTTGTCATCACTGTTGCCATATGCTCACTGTTGCCTTGATCAATTACTTACCGCCCTTTGTTCCCTATGTTATGTGAAATGACTAGTTTTTTTTTGTCATCACTGTTGCCCCTATGCTCACTGTTGCCTTGATGCTCGTGTGCTATGCTTGCTGCCATACTTGTGTTTCATGCTTGTTTGCTATACTTTCTACCATTTCTGACTATACTATCTAACAAGGGGGAGACGACCTGGTGCACACAAGCATTCTCTCTAGGCTTTTTATTCAGTACATTACATATAAAAATTCTAGAGAGAATGTTTGTGTGTACTGGGCGGCATATTCAGAAAGACTACATCTCCGTTAGTTAGCTAGTATAGTTGCATGCCACATGGAAGCATATATACTCACTATGCTCACTATACTCACTATACTCACTTATCTAGTCTTCTCCTAGTCTCTCTGTACTACTTATCTATTCTACATAGGTGATCGATGCTCAATGATGAAAGCGGGCTAAGTGAGGCTAGTGTAGCGACATGGACCATATCCTAGGATATGGATACATGCTGCTATACAGGTCAAGGATCTTCGAGTGTTGGAAGGCTGTTGATTCAGCAACCCACAGTGAGAGCAAATTTTGATTTTCCTATTCTTCTCCTTAACTCTCTATACTACTTATCTATTCTACGTAGGCAATCGACCCATGCTTAATGATGAAAGCGGGCTAAGTGAGGCTAGTGTGGCGACATAGACCATATCCTAGGATATCGAATATATGTTGTTGTACGAGTCAAGGATCTTAGAGCGTTAGAAGGCCGTTGATTCGGCAACCCGCACTGAGAGCAAATTTTGATTTTTCTATTCTTCTCCTTGTCTCTCTGTACTACTTATCTATTATACGTAGGCAATCGACCCATGCTCAATGATGAAAGTGGGCTAAGTGAGGCTAGTGTGGCGACATAGACCATATCCTAGGATATCGGATATATGTTGTTGTACGAGTCAAGGATCTTAGAGTGTTGGAAGGCCGTTGATTCGGCAACCCGCACTGAGAGCAAATTTTGATTTTCCTATTCTTCTCCTTGTCTCTCTGTACTACTTATCTATTCTACGTAGGCAATCAACCCATGCTCAATGATGAAAGCGGGCTAAGTGAGGCTAGTGTGGTGACATACACCATATCCTAGGATATCGGATATATGTTGTTGTACGAGTCAAGGATCTTAGAGCGTTGGAAGGCTGTTGATTCGGCAACCCGCACTGAGAGCAAATTTTTATTTTTTCTATTATTTTCTTTTGTTTTCCTTGTCTCTATGCTCAATGATGAAAGGTGTATACTCCTTGTTTTCTAAACTAGTCGTCATATCTAACATTAGCTGCTAAAGTCTTCTCGTCATGGCGGACAATATGCCCTCTTAAGAGGAAGACGCCCTCAAGGTGCACTCACAAGCGAGGTCGTCTTCAGACGATGAAGGATCAAGCGAACACTGGGAAGAACCAGAAGATCTGCATCCTCCACTACCAAAGGAACATCGATTGGGGAGCCTAGATCCTGATTTCATGCCTCAAGATGAGGTATCTTGTCAAAGATAATTCTCTCATTTGCTCAATTAATTTGTAAATTAAAATCTACTACTTATATCCTAGGGCCCTTGACGAAGTGCCCATCGGCTATTTGCAGCAGAGGCTGCGATAGATGAGGCCCTCGAGAAGCAAGTGGAAGAGGTGCCTGCTCAAGTTGCCACACACAAACGCAAGCGCGGTCAGCGCTCCACGAACAAGGTAGAGGGCATCTATGAGGTTACTGCACTAGACCCCAAAGATGGAGAACCGATTTAACCCGCTGGTGTCAACACCAAATGGTAGAACCGTTGTGGCAAAGTGGTGAGGGACTATTGCAAAATCACGTGACAAGATTGGCGCCAAGTCCCGGATGGTAGAAAAGACGATATGTGGGCTGATGTCACGACAACCATCCGGTTCCAGCCAGAAAATCTCAAGAGAGCCAAGAAGGCCACAATGTCCACTCTCAATCATATCTTTTGAGATTACAAGTTCAAGCTCAACTGCCAATATGTCAAGAAAAATCGAACCCCATTCGACAAGCATGGAAATATTAGTCAGCAGGAATGAGATGAGTTTGTTGAGCAGAAGACGAGCAGTGCTTCAAAGGAGCTCAGTGAAAAGATGGTTGAGCTAAACAAGCGAAACAAATACAAGCCACGGTTAGGTTCGAGCGGATACAAAAAGAAGATCCTTTGCCAAATACCAATGAGCGTACCAGGAACTAGGTGTATGATCGCTCTGACTTAACCGAAGAAGGAGAGATCATTGTGAAGGATCCCGTGACAAGTGAAGTTGCGCAAGCTTTGAAAGGCCCCATCACGACGCAGACGGAGGCTGGTCTATTTACACCTGAGTATCACAAGGACCAGCTCACCATGGCTATTAGGACCAAAGAACATGGTGGTCGGGTACGAGGAATGTCATCATTGGCAACATGGAAAGAAGGTTTCTCTGAAACATCCTCACACCTCTACAAGAAACGTACATTGCACAAGAAAGAGTGAGAAGATAAAGCCAAGGAGGATTGGAGGCAATAACTTCTTATGTTCGCTATCGACAAAGAAAGCGGTCGTTTGGACCCCAACCTGTAGGCTGCGGTGGATGCCTTCTTACGTGGTTCATCCACATCCACGCAGCCATCCGTCTCCACGCAACCATCAGTCTCTGGTCAACCATCAATCTCCATGCAATCAGAAATGGATGACATCACTAAGGATACTCCTTGCGAGTTGTATGTGCCATTTGGTTACAAGGGGAAGATGATGAAGGTTGCATCGGGCACGACATTTCCAGGAGAGATGCTCCATAACAGGGATATCCCCCAGGTTACATGCGTGTCACCGTGTCAGAAATAGTACCTGGCTATGTGGACAACGAGATCAAATGCACGATACCTGAGGCAGGTATAGAAACTCTCCAAGATTCCCTCAGCTCTTTCATTATTTGGAAACGCCGTGAAGTTGTCCTCTCACCACGAGTTTCTCCACCCCCGTTGTCTGGGCACGGGTCCTTTTATGTGAGCCAGCCAGCCAATACAGGTGGACAACCATCTCCTATGTGTACGACAGTCTTGGGAAACAAGCCTCAATCTCCTCATGCGGAAGTCGACTCGACTCATAGTGCTATTATCTATAGTGACAATGAGCCTCTTCCGCAGAGTGTTCAACTCGAGCCTTCTCCTGTTGCGGCAATTCAAGTCAAGCCTCCATCAACAAATGCTACGACGGATCAAATTCAGGCTCCGGTAATCCAAGTCCAGCCTGCACCAGTTGTCGTCAAGGCTTCCGTAATCCCAAAGACGATTACCGGATTTGACAAAGAGCCAAAGGACCCAAAAGCAAAAAGTGGTATTGATAAGTATTTGGCTGTATTGAAAAACATCTAGCAAGCAGCGGCAAGCTCATCCTGCAAGAAGAAGATCCTCGGGATGTGTTATCGTACGATGATCAAATTTTGGAGAATCCAACAGACGATGTGGACTACCTAAAATTTATACTCGGTAAACCCCTTATATCAAATAACATGTACAAGAACCAGCCGTGGGAGATGCAGAAGTTGCACGACTAGTACATGATGGCGTCAAAGGAAGGGGTCACCGAAATCTCTTGTAGGATTCCAAAAGAGGTGTTCAACGAAGATGACAAACACATCTTATACCTATTTTGGGAGGATGTCCACTCAATGTTTCGTCTGTAGAAGATGCACATCACCTTCATCACCTTATGGTGCATGTAAGTGTCGTGTTTGATCTACTTTGTATTTCAAGCATAATTCCATATATATTATCTTATGCCTTTTTTTTTGTAGCATGAACTGCTTTTTCCAAAGAAAGGAGACCAATAGAAAAGATTGGAGAGTGGCCTATATCAACCCAAGACGGATCGACCAAAGCTCGATCAACCCAACGGTAAATCCAAAAAATTATCTGGAGAAGACACCGATAGAGCTTGCTGAAATGAAGACGGTCTTAACAACAGAAGCAAGGATTTATGTTGCAAATTATTTGTATGACTGCTTCATGAGGTGGCAAGATAGAGAGTGCATTATGGCCCCTTACAACTTCAAGTAAGTTGGACAACTACTGTATTTGTCATGTATCCTATGTTAAAATTAAATCCAATCATAATTAACTTGTTGACAACAAACATTGTTGTACCGATCATTGGATCTATCTGATGATATTTCTGAAAGAAGGGTACCTTCTATCGCTTGACAGCCTAGACTACGACAAGAACTTATATGACGACATTCTGGAAGTCATAGATCGGTAAGAAATTGGTCTATGTGTGTATGGTTTGGTGATGTTAATATCATCTACTGATAAGCTTTTGACGATCGCGCAATGCTTACGAGAAATATGTCGTAGCAGGCGGGGCATGCCATCCTACAAGGAAAAAGAAGATATACTTCCGTCATAAGTTTTGGATAAGACTTATATGCATCTCATACATGTTCTTATCATACTATCCATTCATATAACTATCGTAGGTGTAATGAACTTGTGTTCTCTACTTGCAAATACGAGGAAGTGCGCCTTGGGGTTACTACACTTGTGTATTTTCGGCTGGCACTTCAACTTATCTGGACCATATCATTAAGGAGTCTCAACAAGAGGTAAGTTAATTTTGTTTATGTCCATTTTACCTTACCTAGACCATATCATTGAGGACTCTGCTCATGTGACACAGAAAGCCACAAGGTCAAAGAGAGAATGGGCTGCAAAGATGAAAAGGAACGACGCGATCAAAAAAGGTATAATTCCTGAATCACGCATTTACTTGAGTACAAATGCTATGTATCTAGTTGTAGATTTTCTTTGTCATTTTATGTTGAGAGAGGTAATTAGTTCAGAAGGAAAGTGCTTTGAATCAAATAGTAAACTAGCAGCAAAATATAGGTCCCTTTATGAGTGGGCTGGTTCAAGAGCACCATATGAGCCTAATGTATCGAAAAAAGATGATGACTATGCATTAGGGTTCATATAAATATTTTGATGACAATATTGTATATATTCTATGATGAGATATAAATATCTGTGATAAGATTATAAATACCTGTGTTGAGATATTGTAAATATCTGTGATGAGATTTATATGCAAAATCTGTGATTTCTATATATTTGCTAAATTTTTTTTTAGAAAATAATAAGTAGCAGCGGTTGATGTTGTCAACCGCCTCTAATAATAGCCAATACTAGCGACACAACTTCAACCGCCGCTACTGTTGGCTAACAGTAGCGTCTTTAGCGGTGGTTGATTTCGACGACAGACCACTCGCCGCTACAAACACATATTTATAGCTGCGTTTGCGTAGCGGCGGGATGGCCTGTCGGCCGCTTCAGGGTCTTTCTAACCGCCGCTATAGAGCCTTTTTGCTGTTGTGTACGTGCACCGCCACCACCATGCCGTGCACAGGGTTGAAACATGACGTGGATGCAGGATGCATCCACCGGTGACAGATGTGATGAAATGGAGCATGCATGCAGTTGATACAGCCATGGGAACACAACCGAATGTGGGCCGCATCTCTATACCGTCGGCTGCTTCCTCGCCGGCTGCCATGGCCGAGCTAGCTACTGGCTGGTTTGGGCTGCTGGAGTCCTTTTCGTTTCTTCTGCGCGTGTCGATCTGGTTTCGTTTAATTTGTCCAAATGAGAGTGTTGCCGGCTCAATAGGTTATGGCCTTCACAAGAAGAGAGTAGTTTTGGACTAATCAGAGCACGTCTTCTTTGGTGACGACAAGACGTCATCCATACGCCGTTGCTTGATCAGGGCTTTATGTTCACTAAAACTGACCCTCAATACCCTCGCTTCCATTTTCAGAATGGATCAGCGAATTGTGGAATAATCGGAGCATGAGTTGATGGAAAAATGAAAGTAAATGTTGATCTTACATATTCCATAGCATTAATAGTAGCAAAATTGTAAATATGAAAAAAAAATTTGAACATAATAAAAGGCTACCCCCGCCTCGACCGAAAATCATCTTTGCTGATTTGTTTATAATCCAATCTTGAATCTTTCATCTCATTCATCAGCTTAGTCTGCACAACTAACGGCCTTTTAGGAAGACAACACAGCTTCTCAAGAACAGAGTAGGAGACTAGCCAATGTCCTTTGAAGCAGCCGCAGCGCTGGTTCGAACTGAATGGCATGAGTCGAGCGGCTAAAATCGTTTTGTGCTAAGGTTGATTCTCGTAGCGTTAGGATTGGTTGGTGGGCTGTAATACCAATTACGAAACTTTATTTTGTCCGCTACTTTGTGTCGACGTCTTGTTGCTACCAAAACAACATGATTAAATGTATCAGCCCGAGTAGAGGGAATGGAGTGAGTGCGGTACTGCAGGGATGCACTCGTGGACGGCATAAAATGGAAGGGAGGTTGTGGTGGCGGAGTGTGCGGAAGAGAGATCCTGCAATCACTACAAGAAAGCCAGCATTTACCCAGTGTTGAAAGCACTTGGCAAAGCAACAATACACTCAGCAACATGTTTGTCAAGTGTAACACTCCGTAAAATGCACTTGGTAAAAAAAATATACTCGGCAATTGTATTTTATCGTACACTCGAAGAACAATTTTGTCAAGTGCCTGAGCAACTCTCGGCAAAAAAAAAAGATGAGTGGATGACGAGTTGACGGCACCATGGCGGCTTTGCCGAGTGGCTGCACGCAACACTCAGCAAAGCTTCAATGACTTGCCGAGTATAGGTAATGACACTCCTCAAACTGTTCAACCTTTGCCGAGTATAGGTAATGACACTCCTCAAACTGTTCAACATTGAATTTTTGCCGAGTGTCTAAGTAATTACACTTAGCAATGTTTTTAAGCTTTGCCGAGTGTCATGACCAAGACACTCGGCAAATTGACCATCCAGGTCCTGTTTTAAGCATCAAAAGCAGTTCATAGACATGACAGTAAGCATCGTTATATATATGACAATAAGCATCATAGTCAGTTCATATAAATAAATTGACACAAAAAAAATCCACAAATAAGCATCACAGGTAGTTCAACAATACATCAATCCACAAGATCATAACTTTGTTCACAACCAAAATAACCGCTAACAATCCACAAATCACAACCAAAAATAGTACATAAATCACTGAGGGGGTGAAAACAGATTACAACGGAGTGATAGATCTTGATCCTGAGGCTCATCATTCGACGCCACTGACGGAGGAAGATAATGCACAAAGTAGAACAAATTACTTGTATGATACAAAATTACAAATAGAAACAAGTTCTCTAAGATTGTCTTAGTTCTTTAAGGTTATCTAAATTTTCTAACTAATAAAAATTCTAAGTAACGATCCAAGGTTGTATAAGTTATCTAAGGTAGCCAACTAATTGAAATTAACTTGTAAGGTTGTCAAGGGACTCATAGGAGATATGAGAGGAGGTGGTGGAGCCCAGGGCATTGGTGACGGGTCTTCTCAACATGTGCTGCTGACTATGACCCATCTGCGCAGAAAAAACTTTGCATGTAGCTATAGAACTATGCCATATGCTGCTGACTAAGCCACTGGGTCTTCTCAATCCACTCATCAAACTGCCTCTGTTGGTTAGCCTCCATCTGAAGCATCCTCGCCTCTAGATCCTCCTATTTCTTTCTCTCTTCTTCAAGCTAGGACTACAATATTCCATACAATATTAACTTGGAGCGCATGCATCCCAATATTAAAAATGAACGAATCATGAATAAAACAAAAATAAACCTGGAGGGTTTGCGTATCGAAGTGTGCAGTGATTTGTCGTGAGAGTATGGTTAATCCAGCGCTCGTGTTCCATGCTCAAATATGGGAGAGCGTGGGAGTACTCGCTGTGTCGAGTGTGCTTTCACCGAGATAGTACCGCCCATGCTTCTTGCCTCCTCCCATCCTTATGACAACTTCTCCCTCAAGATCGTGTGCACTCGGATCGATGTCGGGCTGATGGACCTCCTTTGCCACCTCTGAGTATGCACTGTGGTGGTTGTCGACTGTCAGGTTGTTGTACGTCGAGGACGGATCCTCCAAGTTGTATTGGATCACTACAAGGTTTCAGGGCTAATGCCACAACATTCATCGCAACAATGTAATTTTTATTGCAATAAGCATGGGTAATTACAATGAAAGATAATTTTGGTTGTGATAGATTGGATATATCGCCACGCTTGCATGTGCGTTGTAATAAGAGTGAATTTTTACAACGCTTTTCTGTGATTGTTGCAATGAGGTCATTTCGCAACAAAAGAACGAGGTGTTGCAATAAGATATAGCAACAAAATTGTTAGTCGTTGCAACAATGCATAGATATAGCAACGAAAAGTTGTGTGGTTGTGACGGGGTCTTACATATTGCAACTAAATTGTTAGTCGTTGTAACAATGCATCGATATAGCAACGAACATTCATCTGGTTGCGTTTGGTCTTATATATTGCAACGCAAATGTTTGTCGTTGCAACTATACATAGATATAGCAATGATGGAGGGAGTTGCATTATCATGGTATCGCAACGAAAATTAAACTAAAGTCGCCCAATGGGGTATTCGATCTCTCCGAACACATATTAAATTAAAGTCAAGGGACAACGTGATCACTCGGCCTACTTTGCTTATAATAATTGAGAGCATCATTAAAACAACGGAAAACAAGAAACATTCACAAGTTAAAATACAATCTGAATGCATAATCATTACTTACAAGCAAGTGTTCCACAGTGATCCGCCCAAACAAACTTAAACTAAACATCAAAGACTAATAACAATAAGGGGGAGGGGGGGGGGGTGGATACTTGAAAGATGGGTAGGGGAGGATAAATAGAGGGGCTTGTAGTTGCATAGGTGATTCGGAATAACAACGACACCGGGTGAAATCGATCATGTCATAGTGCCTGACACGACCGTGGTGATCTCTAGCAAGGATCTTCACCATTTCTCCATACATATGGTCCAAAACATACAGATATGGTGGAGTCACTTTCTTATTCTTTTTTTTTCTGGTACAACAAACCAAAATGGATAATTTGCTCCCAGAAAAAGAGAGCGTTCACCCTACAAACCTCTCATCTCTGTCCATCCACCGTCTTCTCTTCTCTCATAAAACGCGACGCCATCCACTATACCGCACGCTGACTGGTGGCTCTGTAGTTGCTTATCAGTTGGTGGTTCCCAACAAAATTCTCCCCATAGCTGGATGACCATAGGCCGGTTATGATCTGATCACGCAAGAAACATCGTGGCCTCGTGGTCGCGTCTAGAGTACACTGGATGAGCATAAGGGGGACCCTTGACCCATTTAGGAGATTCAGTAATAATGGGCTTCATGGACAGGTCCCAAAACTTCATAGAACCATATTGACTGATTGCCACCACGTACCGCTCTTCCCAGTAAGCAGCATCGACAAATCTTTGTGCAAGTCGGTCTATATTTGGTAATATTGTCCACATGCCATCAGACTTCTCATGGTACATGATGTTTCCTGAAGAGAACAGAAGGATCACAAAGGGACCACCATCTTGCCTAGGTGTCTTACAGAGGACTGCGCGCTCGATGAACAAAGGTCTATGACCACCAGCGTCATCATTCTTTAGGAAATGAGACAACAACTCGTCATTTCTATCGCTGTTTGAGGACAACGGTGGCAGTGGGATACTCTTGCTAGTGATTGGGTTGACTAGGATCAGGGAGAACTCCTTATCAATAGTGACAAGCCAGTCATCCTTCGCAGCCAACCAACTACGTCCCTTCAGCACCTCAAGAACTAACTGTGGTGATGAGGTCGTCGTTGTCCCTTGCCCAATAATATGCAGCCCAAAAGATTACAAAAAAACATCAGGCTCTTCTATCTGGCCTTCTGGAGTGGATGCCGACGTCAGTAGCATAGGGACACCAGGTATCAAGCCATGCTGCTTCATCACCTACTTGCGTTCTTCCTTTCCAACAGTCATCAGCCTGATGGCTGCAATCCCGTTCACCAATTCGACAATACTGTCTGATAGAGCAAGAGGCAGCGAACGCCACCGACTAACCCTAGAAATTAAAATGGCACATATCTTCATTCAAGACAAGCCGGTTACATTGTAACACAAAAACTAAAGCAAGTTGAAATTTACGCTAGGTCCTGTTTGGATGTTGTAGTTTTCCAAAACCAAATTAAGTTTTAAGAAACCATAGTTTTAGAAGCAGCCAACGACAAGCAAAACCATGGTTTAGAAAAAAGAGGTGGGGAGTAGAGTTTTTTAAACTCCAAAATATCTGCACTTTTAGCAATACCATGGTTTCTAAAACTGCAAAACTTGTCACATCCAAAGACCTCCCTACCTTCCAAAACAAAAGTATTTTGCTAAACCATAGTATTCTTGCAAAACTCCAAAAATACTTTATATCCAAACAGGGCCTAAAGTATATTCCTATCGATCTATATTAAGCCTCAACATCAAACAGGCAGCCCATAAATTGACCAGCCCAAGCCCATGCACACAAAGCAGCCCACAAAAAAAATAAAATGATGCGCCACCCTATCGATTGTCTTCCTCGCAAATAACAAGAATATGCACGTATTCCTAAAAGGCTGAAACTATGGATGATAGAAATGCAAAATTAAAAGGACAAAAATAATTTTAATTATATTAATATACTACAATTGAGAGCCTATAATTTTGCTTTTAGCACAGGGCCTTTGAAATCTGCGGTACGGGCCCTGGCATGAATTCCACCCTGGTTGAGATGGCAGAAATTGAACGAGATTGCATGCGCGCGCTAGAACCGATCGAATGCATGCATGGAGAAAGGGGTGGAAAATGTAACATACGATTGCTCCGGGTTATGACCAGATCCTTCCGCTTCAGACTCCTCTACACTGATGCTGCTCGAAGCCAATTTGCAGCATTTTGCCGCGGGAGGATCTTTGTGCTCGGCCATGACAATGAGAAGTTGGGGGAAGTGAAAGACGAGAGAAGTTGGGAGAGTGAACTACTAAATGAACGGTCAATTCGCGGTTGTCGATGGACGTGCGAAGTCTACGCAGAGATGCAGCATGGTGGTGGGCCCACATGTCCCAGCGCCTTCCAGTCACGATGAATGGTCAATTTGCAGTTGTCGCACCACTCCCAGATGTTTTACTATTAGTTTACACATCCTACACGTTTTCCCAAGAGCAGCGGAGGAAGGCCACGACCACACACGATGTGGTTCTACATAAATACCGCTATAGCGCTCCACATCTCATCATGCACACTAGCTCTCTCATCGCGCACTGATTCCCCAAACCGCTCATACAAGCATATCATGGCTAGCTCTAGCGCTCCATCCAGTCACCACTCTCCTCTAACCGATGTTGGTGCAAGAGGCGAACCCGGCGGTAGACATAAGCATCCCCGTTCACCGTCTTCTGACCCCCTGGCTGGAGGACCCAACCAGTCATTGAGGACGACCACTTGCAACAAAGCAGTGGCAGACTATCTTGGGATCGCCCCTGGTGCAGCCTCTGATTGTCTACAACGGGTGAGCATAATAGTTTGGATTGAGAAGATGTATAGTGGCGCTGACTATTTCTTGGGTTTTTTGCTGGCTTCCGCTTCTGCAGGTGAAGGTGATCAGCCAGGAGGAGCCCAAACCCAATAAATGGTTAGTCGTGGTTGTGGCCTGCCACTCTCTCTTGGGGCCTGACTGCGGCGTCAAGGTCGCCTTGGATGCAGACGATGACAAGTGCCTCGTTCGGTGCAGGGAGGGCTCGTATGCTGATCGGTTGGAATACGAGAAGTTGATTCATATCAATGATGATCGCTACTCTGTTAGATTCCTTCGGAAGGAAGTTCTTCAATTGTATAGGGAGGATGGTGGTCAAGTTCATAGATTTGACATTCACGACGGCTTGAGGGGTCAGGGGAAAAGAGACCTCATAGGACATAAGAGAGCTCGTACTCTTAGGCTAGAATAAGCATGATTTAGGTGATGTAGTGTTTTCTTTAGTTTCCTTCTTTCTGAACTTTGTTTGTTGAAAACTTAATTTGTAATATTGTTGCTAAGTTAATGAAATTCCCGGTTGTACAATCTGAGTGCATACATCATTACAAGTGTTCCAATGATCCAACAAATTAAAAGTAAACACCAAAAACACTAACAAAAAAATCACCAGGATAAACATAGTTCACCATAATTAAATGACCATATATATATAGTTCAACACAAGTTCAACACAAACATAGTTCAACACAAACATATATATATATATATATATATATATATATATATATATATATATATATATATATAGATATAGATATATATGACAAATTAAGAACAACAACATAATTAGTAACTGACACTACCACGCCATGCATGGAGAGAATGAGCGACGACACACCAGGAGCATGTGCTTCACATCCAGCCTTCATTCTTGGCGAGATGACGGTGGCGGCTGACCTTCTTCTCATTGTGCTTCAATGAATTGGAACTCACAATGCCAAAAACGTGAAACTGCATGCCGACATAGTCCATCTTCCGCTGCTTCTTGCTGATGCAGATGGGGCACCGAAAGATGTCCTTGCCATCTGCCGCGGTGTAGATGAATTTGAGACGCAGTTTAGGATCTTGCTGGTGAGGGGGTCATCGGAGTCGGCGGAGATGGAGCCATAAGACTGTTCTGATGATGTGGAGCGGGAGCGAGAACTACGTGCCAGAGATGGCGGACAACCAGCATGGGGAGGCGGCAACGCCGAAGGCAGCGAACGGGCGCGGGCGGGAGGGAACTCCAGAGCCAGAGAAGGGGAACATGAGTGGACGAGGGGCGCCGCCAGAGCCAAAGGAGGGGAGAATAGGCGCGGATGGGTGATGCCGCCGGAGAGGGTGAACTGGTCTGGGAGGGCGGCGTCAGAGATGGCGAGCGCGACATGCCCACGGCCAGGGCGGCCAACCTCTCAGCTGGGAGCATCACCACCCTGGGGCCCGATGGGAACAACATCAGGCCATTGCCATTCTCTAGTGGTGGCCTGCCGGTGGAGGCGGAGGCGTCGAGGAGCGGGACAACAGCGCCAATCGACTACGGCGGCGACCACTGATGGCCTACATATACATCAAATCCAACATTAGGAAAAAACTCATCAACTGTAGTCGAATACCATTTAACCAGATTGCCTAATCCTAGAAGAGGCGATGATTATGACTCACCGAGGATGACGAGCCCGGAGGAGATCGCCCTGAGGCCATGGATACTGCGACGGCGAGGAAGGTGATGGCGACGAAGGGGAGGAAGGGCGATGGTAGTAGGGGGGGAGGAAGCCGAGATGGGAGTAATTTATTGTCACACCCGTCGGTGCACGGGGTAGTCTTATATTTATTGGCAAGGAAGGCAATGCGAGTGGGTCCTTCTTGGTGTCAATAAACTAAGGCTGTTCCATTTTGATGTTTCCAAAAGTACCATGTCACCTTTCTTTTCAAGGCAAACTTTGCTCATAGACACTACTCAATGTTGACATTTGCTCTAAGACACTACTCAATGTTGTATTTGCTAGAAGACACTATACAATTGTGGTAATTGGCTAGTAGACACTTAAGTAATTAAAATATTGATTATTATATATAGGCAAGAGAGAGAACATTTTAAATGACTTTGTTGCTCTTGTAACTAATTTAAACATTTCTTACAACATAATAATAATTTTTAACATATGTAATTAATTATAAAAAATAATGTTAATTTTTTAACATAATCATATTTTGAATGACCTTTTTGTTTTACAACCAATTTAAAAATTTTATAAAAAATAATTTTTTGTAATAAAATGTAAATATTATTTATTATATCATTATGATTAACGATATGTCAAAAAATATATTTATATTGTTAAATTGATTTAAAGGATAAAATGATTATTTTTGAAGTTTTCTCTCTCCCTCATACAAATAATCACTATTCTAATGATTGAAGTGTCTACTAGCCCATTACCACAATTATATAGTGTTTTCTAGCAAATCTAAGATTTAGTAGTGTTCTAGAGAAAATCTCAATATTGAAGGATGTCCTAGAGCAAATTGTGCCTATTCTCAATGGGTCTTTTATTTGCAATTAATTACATGCCACATCAGCAAATATGATGACATTACATGGTATTTATTATGAAGGAGAGGAGATGCCTTTCATCCCCACGAAAGGATGTTGACACTATTTCCAACACAATGAAAGCCAAATGAAATTGGATTGAGGGTCTTTCCTTTCATCCCCAACACTCTCAACCAATAACAAAACACCAACTAGCAATAACTTAGTGTTCTATAAAATTGTGCTATGAAAGTGAACACTGAGAGATGTACTTTCATTTTATAAAATAAGACTTTAAAAATGACGTGTCACTCATGGAAACCGTGAAATAAAAGAGTGCACTGAGATTGGCTTAGAAGAGTAGTTTGAAATCATGAATGAAACTAACATTGGTGGGTGCAAAGGAAAAGAGGAGGAGAGAGATTGTCACCACTCGATTGTCTTCACACGTTCAACTTCCCGGACGGGGGCTTTTGGAGCAACCGCGCCGGCAGGAGCTCTCCGGCTTCTGGGAACGAATAGCCGCGCTCCTCACCCTATTTAGTGCTCATAACACAACTCTCGCACCACGTTCACAGTGCCCACCCGCCCAGTGCAACTGCAGATGCCCACCCGACCCTCCCCTGTTCAGTTCCTGAAACTACCGCGCTCCTCACCCCGCTCATGGCGCCCACCAGCCCGTCCAGCGGCGATGCCGCCTCGTGCTTGAAACGCTCCTCTAGCACGCCGACCAGCAGCGGCGCTGTCTCACGCTCCCGCTCGGCGTCTCGCGCTCCTGCAGGCTGCGCTCCGGTGCACCGTGATAGCGCTGCCTAGCGCTCCAGGTCGCCGCCTCTCGATTCGGCAGCCTGGGTGCCGTGGTCTGCTCCGCTACACCCTGAGAGCACTGCAGCCTCGCGATCCCAAGCCCTGCCGAGCCGCTGCCTGCCGTCAATGTAGACGCGCATCATCAACGTGAAGTTCCACCACCACAACATCAACACAACGGTCACCTCCGATAGCAGCATCGTCGTCCAGTTCCTTGATGAGTTATGGTCGAATGAAATACCGCTCCTCGTCGGTTTGGATACGGAGTGGCTAATCATTCCAAAAGACAATCGTGTGAATGATGAACCAAACAAGACAACCATCATTTAGGTCTGCGTGGGCATGCGAAACGGGAACCAACATGAATATCGGTGTCTCCTCTTCCAGGTGTGCCACGCTGACAAGGTTCCAGAAAAACTGAAGCATTTCCTGGAGAGCCCTCGGTGCATGTTTGTTGGATCAAAGATCGGAAGCGACGTCCATCGGCTATCCATTGATCACAACATCAGTGTAGCCAGGACGTCAGAGCTGTAGGATGCCGCGCGGGACCACTTCAAGCAAAAATCAACATACGGACTTGGACTCAAGAAAATGTGTCAGAGAATGCTTGGTCTGACAATGGCCAAGCTTTCTGATGATGGTAATAAGTTTCACCAAAACTAGGGGGATAAGCACCCGAGTAGCCAGCACATCGATTACGCAGCTATAGACGCTTGCTTCTCGTACATACTTGGTCGAAGATTTAACATCAAGCCATAGAAGAAGTGTGGTGTGTGCTGTGTGTGTGTAGCGCCTTCGAGCACATGTACATAAAGTAATTAATATCAATATCACTAAATATATGTTTAGTTCAGTTTGCATTATTGCAATACCGTTTACATGTTTCATAATTATTATTAATTCTTTTTTTATCTTACAAAATAATGTGTGTAAATTGAATTTGTATTTAAGTGATGAGTATAATATGATGTGTGCACGTGGACAAAACTATTGCAAAAATAATTGAGAACATCATTAGAACAAGTTAAAGTACAATCAGAGTGCATATACATCATATTATAACTATTCCAGTGATCTAAAAAAACAGAGGAGCTTGCATTGCAGAGGTGGCTACTTGAAATATGGGTAGGGCCGGATAAACAGTGAGGAGCTTGCAGAGGTGCCACCCTAGCTTGAGCGTGCGCCATAGACAGCAATTCGAGCTAGTCGCGGACTACCGCCAAGACCCAATCCTCGGGCGAGTCTAAGGAGTAGCGCCATTCCTCCATCCCTTATCGCGTTGGGCCGTTGGACTACCACCCCCTGGTGTATTGCGACTGCCAGCAGAAGGCGACGCTATGGATCTCATGGAGCGATGACAACCCCGGACGGTGCTACCTCAAGTGCTACAGAGCTCGGGTGAGTATAGTTTTGTTCCCATTCAATTGATTTTGAATTCGCGGTTTGTTTATTTGGCCTCCCTATTTCTTTGTCAGGTTGGAGGTTGCGCGTTCATGTGTTAGTATGAGCGCTGGCACGATGCATTCTTGCAGACACTGCTCGTAGATCTATGCTTTGCCATGTGGTCTCTCAAGAAGCAGAAAACAACACTGAACGAAGCTCTTGGTGAGGCAACCGCTAGGCTGGATTTGATGGAGAAGAAGCTGGCGGCGGTGAAGAAGGAAGAAGAGGACAAGGTGGATGCTCTAAAATCTAAAAAAGAGGACCTCAAGGCAGAAGTTAGGAAGCTAGAGGTGGAGAAGACCGTGCTGAAGGCGTTATGTGTGTTCTTTGTTGCCGTTGTGTTGTTCATGTGGATTGGCAATCAGTAGGTGCATGTATATCCAGTTAGTGTTGTGTTGTAGTTAATCAGCCTCAACTACATGTATGCTGGTTATGTCTCCAAACTAAATTCATGTGTCAGATGTATGTTGGTTATTATCTAGTTGGCTATCAAGTTATGTGCAATATTGATGTGTAGATGCAAGCTAATGATAGATAACATAATACAGTAACAAAGTTGGAGGAGCCAGAGTGCAACTTAAATTTACACAAAAAAATCATCATTGTTATTTTCCATGGAATCTATTGCAGCTAAGACTCCATCAGGAGTGTAGGTATCATCAGAATCATCGTAGTCATCTTGTAAATCCTCATCATCCGGTTCTGGCATGGAGGCAGCACGCGCCTCTTCGAGTACAGCAGCATTGACACTTAACCCTTCAACGTCAGTCCTGCTGCAATTTCTCAATTCCTCAGGTCGCTCTTCAATGTTCATATGTTCCACTCCTACGACGACCGAGTCAGCATCGGTATCAGCAATATTATTTTCATTCTCCTCTCCTTCTTTAGGCATAACAAACAGGTTCCTAGGTTTCATTTTAAGGACATTGCACCAATTCGCCCTCCTGGCACTTTTCACATAACATACCTGCTCTGCTTGCATCGCCAGGATGTACGGCTCCTCTAAATATCGAGTCCAACTGGTATCAATGTCGATAATGCCATATTTATCCTTACTGTACCCTCTGGATTTGTTTTTGTCTAGTGCTAGAACATCAAACCAATCACACTCGAACAAAATGACTTCCTTCTTCATAGGATAGTCTAGCATGATAATTCTTCTAATCACTCTGTACCATTCCATGCCATCCTCCCCTGGATGACAACACCGCTGTTTTGTGTGGTTAAGTTTTTCTCTGCTTCTTTTGTCCGAAAGAGAAATCCATTGATGGAGCACCTGTTAGCCACACGAATACAAGGATCTGGACCACGAGCTAGAGCATATATCATGTCATTCACTTCTCCCTTTGCCTATAGTTTCCTTATCCGCCTAAAATAATTTGGAGATATGTTAGGAACACATTATAAATTTAAATATCATGTATTTAAAAATTAGAGGAATATGTCTTGCTTTTCGCTCAAACCATCCTACAAATTGTTGCTTGTGCCTTCTGTCAACATTCCATGAGTTGGATTTCCTCAATTCCTCCTGATGCTCACTGCAACAGTAAGCAAATGATCAGGCACCTAGTAGAAGATAACTCATGTTTCAAAAAAAATCAATCATATATGTGACATGGAACGACTTACTTTATCCATTCATGGCAATCATCACTGGATAATATGTAGCGCCTCATCTTCTAAAATTCTTGAGGATCAGGTTTGTCAAGCTAAAAAGGGTTTTTTACTATAGTCCCTGTTGCCAAATATGCTCATACCATCAAAAGGTGGTTCAGTAACAACGTTTTTTTCTTGACACTCTAGCCAATTCATCTTTGCACTAACATCTTCAAAGAAGCAAGAGCAAAATGTAAGGCACTCCTCCGAGAGATATCCTTCTGCTATTGAACCTTCAGGACATGCTTTGTTCCCCACGTAGCCCTTTAGGGTACACAGGTACCTCTCAACTGGATACATCCATCTATAGCAAACTGGGCCACCGTACTTAGCCTCCCAAGCAAGATGAACTGGTAAGTGCACCATAATATCGAAAAATGCAGGCAGAAAAATCATCTCAAGGCGACAAAGGGTCTCTCCAATAGATTTGTCTAGTTTTTCAAGTTCAGCAACCTCAAGCCCCTTCAAACATATTGCGTTAAAAAACCTGCTGAGTTCAATGATCCCGATCACTACATCCTCAGGCAATATGTCGTGTACCACCAAGGGTAGAAGTTTTTGTAATAAAACATGGTAGTCATGACTATTAAGTCTAGTTACCTTGCAGGCACTGACATCAACACACCTCCTGATATGGGATTCATACCCATTTGGCATCTGAACATTTTGTAGGAAATTGCAAAAAAATTGCTTCTCATCTTTTCCTAACGTGTACAATGCTGGTGGCAAAGTGTATTTACCTTTCTCTTGCAATGGATGCTGATCCTTGCTTATACCCAGTTCTCATAGATCAAGTCGAGCCTTCTCACCATCCTTACATTTACCAGCTAAACCAAGCAAAGTCGCTATCAAGCTCTCGCAAATATTCTTCTCAATGTGAATGACATCTAGATTATGGCATATCAATAATTTTTTCTAGTAAGGAAGCTGAAAAAAACACTCTTCTTCCTCCAGTTGTGCCACCTAATATCTTCATCTCACTGCTTGCACTTCCCTACGGTAGTCTTTCCAAAACATACTTGCTCAAAACTCTAATAATGCTGTAAAACTTGTTCACTAGTTAGCAGGACTGGAGGCTCCCTCTCTTCAACCTTGTTCATTCGCCACCTGTGGCCTGAAGACAAAAAACGGCGATGCCCCATATAGCAATGCTTTTTACCATGTTGTAACCACAAGTAATCAGTATCCTTGTAACAATGAGGACAAGCAAACTTTCCTTTTGTGCTCCAACCAGATAACATCGCATATGCAGGAAAATCATTTATTGTCCAAAGTAAAACTGCATGTAGATTAAAATTCTTCTTCGCTTTTGCATCCCAAGTCACAACTCCATTAATCAAGAGATCTTTCAGCTCATCAATCAGAGGCTGCAAGTAAACATCAATGTTAATTCCTGAAGATCTAGGCCCTGGAATGAGCATCGACATCATCCAATAAGACTGTTTCAAGCAAAACCATGGAGGCAGGTTATAAGGAATTAGGAGCACCGGCCATGTAGGGTAATTCACATTCAACATCCCAAATGGATTGAAGCCATCTGATGCAAGTCCCAGCCTAACATTACGTTGTTCCGATGCAAAGTCCTCATACTCGCCATTTACGTGCTTCCATGCCAATGAGTTGGCCGGGTGCCGAACTTTCCCATCTTTAACGACCAATTCATCATGACCAACGCATTTGCTTCGATGTGGTCGCGTTCATATATAATCTTTAAAGGCGAGGAATAAGTGGAAAGTACCTTAGTATTTTTTGATGAAAAAGATTCTTCTTCTTTACTCCACCATCATGAGTGGCACCACCCTCTGCATGCCCCTCTGGATCAGGATTTTTCCACCTACTTTCTCCGCATGTTGGACACTCATGCAGATCCTGGTATTCTCCACAAAATAACACACAATCGTTGACACAAGCATGAATTTTCACATAGTCCAGGCCAAGTTCTCGAACTACCTTTCGAACTTTTTCCAATGTATCTGGGACACAATGTCCTTTGGGGAGCAAAAGACGTATTACCCGAAGGATCTGCTTTATGGCATTGTTGCTAATGCCGAACATGCACTTAATCTGAAATAGCCTCACAATGAAAGATACTTTTGTAGCCTCCTTACAACCTGGGTACAATTCTTTCTCTGCTTCTTGCATTATTTTGAAAAAAGCCTTTGTTGAATCATTTGGCTCCTCGGTATTATTGCTGCTTCTGCTAAGATTTCCACGTATAGCACCACTGATTAGTGAGTCAATAAGATTTTTAACAGTAGGGCCATCAAGAGCAGGTTCGCCTTCATCAGTAAAATTCCGATTATTATCTAGAACCATAGGCTCAGCAGCTAGATCACAAAAACGACGTTCCTATGTTATGAATTCCTTATGAAACCCTCTATCAATCAGGTGTTGTGCAAGCTCAGTCTTTGTTCTATATGCCATGCAACCACACCTACTACATGGACATTTCGCAGTCTCTCCTAGAAAAGTGCCCTCAAAGGTGTGTTCAATGATTTCAACTCCGTCCTGTCAAGCCTTATCTCCATGTCACAACAACATCCAACTCTGATCGTTCCCGGATGCCATCAGTGAAATTAAAGGAACTAATTAACAAATTCCTGAAACAGGAGAAAAGGTTGTTGATGGTGGACTAATAAACAAATGATGATCGAAACTACTATCCTAAACAAACGAAACTACTCAGATTTACTAATCTATCAATCAGCCCCAATAACAAAAAGTATTAGAATATCTTGACCTTAATTATCATGGATGGCTCGTGTTCCAGGAGGCGGGGTGTGGGACAAGTCCGGCGTCCACAATCCTAGTCGCGCATGTCTTCCTACCACAGTCTTCACACTGCCGAATGCCTTGGCCGCGTCACCAGCAACTGTTTTAGGGTGGAGGCGACGTTGGAGCTGAGGACGGAGACACCAAACATTAGCTAGTGGATGGACAACGATGGAGCCGACACGGACTGGGGGAACATGCTGGTATTATTTTTTTTTTGTGAGGGAGAAAATGCTACTATTTACCTCCTGCCTGGTATGAGACATATAGTCCCTCTGATTCTATGCATAATGCAACTCGTTTTAGACAACATTTAGCATACAAATCTTATCTTATATATATTTACTAATTAGAGCCTCCTTTTGATGCCTCCACGTTAATCAATCGGAGAAAAATTGAAGAAATTCTCACAAAAAATGAGTCTACACTCAAACCAAATAAATGGAAAGCTAAAACAGAATGACGTATATAGCGTTGCTAAATATAGAGAGTTATAGACCTTGTTTTGGGAGTTTGCTATGCTTAGGGACCTTATTTAGAGAATGGTTGGAGATTTGTTTTTTTAATTACTTCTTAAATTTTAGTTTAGCAACCTCATTTAGATAATGGTTGGAGATGCTCTTAAATCGTTGTTTGACTGGCTATCTACTCGGCTCTCTAGACTGCAGGTTGCAGAGTAATGATAACTAGTAGCTGTTACCCACGTTGCATTGAGTAAATATACTAGTAGGAGCTGACTATGAATGGTCACGTCGCTTGACTCAAATCGAGGCGAGCAGCGCTGCCTAGGAGGGGTTTGTGAGTCATGCGCATGCGTTCAATATCGCTGAGGCACGCGTTGGGAATGGGTAGGTTGGCTGACGAGAGTCATGCGCATGCGCTCATAGGAAAAAAAAAGGAATTTTGTAGGTTGATGTTCATTAGTAGTAGTACTAGCAAAAGGGAGCAAGGAGAGAGAGAGAGAGAGAGACAGAGAGAGAGAGAGAGAGACGATATGCCTTGAAACTTTCATACTCCTACATCTAGGAGACAGAGAGAGATAGGGCAATGGTGCATTGAAGGCTACTGGGACCCTAGGGGAAAACTGCCTAGTGCATGCAGGCAGCTTCACCAGCCTGGGGTTGGATTTTCTCAGCCTAGGTTTGGATTTGATTGTCTGGGCCAGGCAGCAACTCCCAGCAAAAAACCATATAGGCTACTACTCATATGCCAACTGGCGTAGATATACTACCATCTAGAGCTGCCATGGCATTTTAGGTGGAAGCGTGTCTGCCTCTTATCACAACACGTGGTGCATTCTTTGGCACTCATGTGCGGATGTGCCATGATATTTTAGCTACATATCTAGTATCTATCTATCTATTCTCTTCTTATCTGAAAGTCAAAAGAAGCCACCACATTCGCTCTCAAGACATAGACATAGACCATCGGATTTTATGAAGATTTCATGATCCAGATTTAATAAGAGATATGCGTCAAATACAACTCAAGATATTATTAAAAAATTAATTAATAATAACAAACCGGAATTTTGGTTCTTCTTATAAATTCAGAAGCAAACAACCATAATAAAGACTTCATACCAAATACAACTCATAACTAGCAAATAAAAAAGAGATAAGATGGTGCATTAATGAAAAATATTAATAAAGAGCTGGCATTGCGTTCATAGCTAGCACGTTGAGTTAAAGTCCACCAAGCGTGACGAGTTGAAGATTAAACTTTCAAAATTTTGTATCTATCAAAAAATGACTTATGTGTGGGAGTCTCAAACTCCAACTGACTTATGGGGCGTGACGACTTGAAGATTAAACTTTCAAAATTTTGTATCTATAAAAAAATGACTTATGTGTGGGAGTCTCAAACTCCAACTGACTTATGGGGTGGTTTTTGCAATTAACCCAACTTTTATCTATCACTAGCCATATGCCCATGGGTTGCTATGATAAAAAAAAAGATGATGAAGAATGATTGACAAAACATTTTAGTGCATAAGCAAAATTGATATTTTCCAAAAGTTGAGGATGTCACCGCATTTTGCATAAGTTGAGGATGTTCTATTTTAGTAATTTTTCGAGGTCCTCGATGCCTCATTCGCCGATGCCCCAGTTCTACAATCGGTGGTGCCTCTTTTTTGTGCTTTTTTTTCTCTTTGTTTCACTGGGTATTAACCATTATCTCCTCGGCAGTGTGTAATTAGGCCGCCCCAAGCCTGATTTTATCACTCCCGTGATGAATCAGAATTGCCTGCTGGTGCAGATCTTTGCTAGCGCCATTGCAAAAGTGTTCTTGTTGTAGCAAGACAATTTTGGAATGGAAGCGAGACATAAATGATCAAAGCGAGACATTCTTGTTGTGGGGTTGATGGGACCCATATGTCGGCGCGTTTTCTAGTAGGGGTGGTGTGACAACCACCACCATACAAGCCACCAACTTAGAATTTTAGTATAGTAGACATGTACCCATTTGCGTCTTAACAGTGCAGTTTGATTTTGTTCTCTATCAACCAAACTCCTTATGGTACTATTTGTCACATGTGCTTGTTCAAGTATAACAACTCATTTCATATGGCCCACTGATATGTGGGTTCCGGAAGGATTCATCCCAAAAAAATTTGGAAATATTGTATGTAGGTGGTATTTCAAATTAAAAAAATAATTAATAATAACAAAATAGATTTTTGATTCTTCTTACAAATTCAGAAGCAAACAACCATAATAAAGACTTCATACAAAATACAACTCATTACTAGCAAATAGAAAAGAGATAAGATGGTGCATTAATAAAAAATATTAATAAAGAGCTAGACTTGCGTTCATAGCTAGCGTGTTGAGTTAAAGTCCACCAAACGTGATGAGTTGAAGTCCACTAGGACTCTTTTTTTTTTTTGCAAATACACTACTCAAACTCTATAACATATCATGAAGAACAGCCTTTAAAAAGAACAATTGCATCCATTACATGAGCTCGATGGTGATAGTGAGCACCACTACAAGCAAGACAAAATTATCTATAAACATGGCATATATAAGAGCATAACATGCGAGTGTGATAAACAATGTAGGCACGTTATAGCAGGCCATGGTCGCCCTAGCCATTAAATTATAAGTTATGCATTAATTTATTTTGATAATAAAACAAACCATAATAATATATATAATATTTTTATTTCCTTTTGATAAGAAATGTTGATCCGATACTAGCCAATTGGGTTCGTTGTCAAGGAAGCGATGCTCTCAATTGAATCTCATTGATATTCATTACGGTAGTATAAACTGAAGATTATGTTATTACTGGAAGGGGGATTGAGTCACGAGATTTGATGACATTACACGAAGATGTGGCAAAGGGAAAAGAGTTCTATTAAAATTGAATAACCATTTCTTTAGTTTAGGCCAATTAACATTTTAACCATAAGCATATATATGTACTCATGATGATATTGTACAATAAACTTATATGAATTGTTAAGCGATATGGTTGTTTCGGCCACTCAAACAACAACAATTTTCTAAGAGGATGATACTAAATATGATATAGACTCTAATTAGTTGCAAAACAAGAACATTATGTAAAGATTTAAAACATATATATTAGAAATTAAAACAACATAATTCTAGCCGCGCAAGTTTGTGTGGGTAACCTCCTAGTTCTGTATAATAAAATATGAAGACTAAACTTTAAAAATTTTGTATCTATCAAAAAATGACTTATAATGTGTGGGAGTCTCAAACTCCAACTGACTTATGGAGTGGTTTTTGCAATTAATCCAACTTCTATCTATCACTAGCCATATTCCCGTGCGTAAAATAAAATGATGAAGAGTGATTGACAAAACATTTTAGTGCATAAGACAAATTGATATTTTCCATAAGTTGAGGATGTCACCGCATTTTCCATAAGTTGGGGATGTTCTATTTTAGTAATTTTTTGAGATCCTCGATGCCTCATTTGCCGATGCCCCAGTTCTGCAATCGGCGATGCCTTTTTTTCGTGCTTTTTTTTCTATTTGTTTCACTAGGTATTAACCATTATCTCCTCTGCAGTGTCTAATTAGGCCGCCCTAAGCCTGATTTTGTCACTCCCATGATGAATCACAATGGCCTGCTGGTACAGATCTTTGCTAGCGCCACTGTAAAAGTGTTCTTGTTGTAGCAAGACAATTTTGAAATGGAAGCGAGACATTCTTGCTGTGGGGTTGATGGGACCCACATGTCGGCTCATTTTCCAGTAGGGGTGGTGCAACCACCACCACCATACAAGCCACCAAATCCGAATTTTAGTATAGTAGACATGTACCCATTTACGTCTTAACAGTGCAGTTTGATTTTATTCTCTATCGACCAAACTCCTTATGGTACTATTTGTCACATGTGCTTGTTCAAGAATAACAGCTCATTTCATATGGCCCACTGATATGTGGGTTCCGGAAGGATTCATCCCAAAAATGTTTGGAAATATTGTATATAGGTGGTATTTCAAATGGAATTAAACACCAGCGCCGCCTTCGCTAATCGAAGCGCTCGCGATGAGCCGTGCTGAGGAATTAAAAGACCACCCTCTCTAATCAAAACGCTAGCGCCACCGTATGGAGGGAGTCATCATTAAGGCACACTTTATCACATGGAAAATCAGCTCAACTATTTATCACATGAAATGTTTATGATAAAAGGATATAGGAACAAATATCATGATTTTTCGACGTCATTTGAATTTTATATGATTTAAATACTACTCAATGTGACATTCAAATTATCATTTCATGAATACAAATTTTAAAATTTTATTTCAACCACTACAAAAGGCCTTATACTAGCCTCAATATGATGAATATCATTTTTTAACTTATTTTATTTTATTATTTTATGCACTTGTAGTTCAAATTTAACTTAGACTAAAAAAATATTTTAGATGAAATAAAATTTGCAAAAATAGTAAACAGAAGAGAAAATGCCCCAAATTGGAGTATAGGGTACCAAACAATATGAGTTGAGTGAAGAAAAAGTTTAAGGTGAATTAGAGAAGTTTTTTTTCCTTTTTCCGTGTGCCAATCCTTAGCACACGGCAAATGAAGGTCTTTGTCATGTCCTTGCAAAGGCACACGGCAAAGGACCTTTTCGCAACCTCCGCACCCCTCTCGTCCCAGAGTCCACAGTATGTTCCTGCCCATGTTCCGTGATTTCCGTACAATTTTAGGGATTTTTACTGTTCCTCGACTCTTTACAGAATGATGGTTCGTCTTCTTCCGTGGCTGGAGCACACCACGGAGAGTCACGCTCGCCTTCGTCGAAGCGCGTCCGCAGCGCTCCGAGCTCGGACGCCTTCGAAGCACGGAAGGAGGAGGAGGTTGTCCCGGCGGCGGCAAAGGATGAGGAGGTGGCACCACCGGAGGTCATCAAGGCGACTGTCGGTGACGACGACAGCGACGAAGAGTACAGCGACAACAGCGACTCCATCGACTACTACCACTCCCCCGACGGCGGCACGCACGTCGTGTACCGGGTGGATTATTCCTCCGCCAGGACCTTGTACTCATGCCTGGTTTGCCAAGATAGGGAGTTCAAGTACAAGGAGGAGGTTCAGGTGCACGCGTTGCGGTTATTCCGCGATAATGTTGGGGTGCCCGATGACATTCAGAGGCACCATCAGATTGCTCGGGACACGGGATACAAGTCTGCCTTCAAGAAGAGATCGACTTCCTCCTAGATCGTTGTCACCACCGCGCTTTGGTCATCCCGTTCATAGTCGTTAACTACTAGTACTAGTTTGATTTTCGTGTGCTGATGATGAACAGGGGTATATCGATGCATGTCAATCTTCGTCGATGTATATCCAGTGGTGGTGAACTAGCCAATGCTATTTTGTGAATATATATATATTATTAGGTCATATATGTGTCTGGATCGATTTTCGATCATCAATTTTGCCTAAAAAGACACTAGTTAGTCTGACATACTACAATATCCTTTTTCTTCAGAATAATCTATCATAATTTTGAAATCACAAAGTGGCATTCATTACATAAGTCGCCCTGACACTAGATAAGATCATTCATACATGGCTAAAAGTTGATTATTTGTTACTCTTGTACATAGTGTCCATCACCTTTTTTTCAGAATAATCTGAAGATCCTCTGCCCTAGCCATGATCTAAAGTTTTACAAGGCGCATAGTTAATAATAAGTATAATATAGCATGTCGAACTATATTAGTGTTTGTAATCAACGGGGAAGGACCATCACCTCCTTGCAAGACAACACCTCGTGAGGTCTAACATCACGACTTTCATTAGTGAACGTAAACTTGATGTGCATTTTTTCCAACCTGAGGTCACATTGGACTTTATGTCCTGGTGGCACATCGGTGTCACAAACAAAATCAAAGATCACTTCTTTAGATTTATTCTTCCTTTCGTCTTCAAATCCTGGTGGCACATCGGGGAAATTGGGCTTGAGGACCTATAATAAAAAGATTGATGAGATAAGATAATCATAATTTTTTGATGGATAGCATGACTAACAGATTAATCAAGTGAAGCAGAGGGTACTCATACATCAATACATATAGCATATATAAACAAACTAAGAGCATCTCCAAGAGCTCTTCTATATTATCCTTTATCTATAAATTTGAAGATTTTCAACAAAAAATGCCATCCAACAGGTGTCCTATTTGTGTTTCTATTTTTTTCGATAGCTAAAATACTCCTCTCAATAGCTATTTTTAGCCAGTCATGGAAGCTTGCTATGTGGCCGTAATTACCACATGCAGGGGAAGAAAACATGTACATGCAAAGGAGAAAAATAGAATTGCTGACATCATTGCATGCAACTTTAATTTTAAAGCTAAAAAATTTGATAACTCTCAAATCAAATGTCAAGTCCAAAAACGATTTCACCAATGTATTCGTAGTGATGAAAGCTTCAAAACTAGACCCAACTTGCCTATATTTTAATGATTTTTAAATATAGATATAAGAAGTTTTAGAGAGTCTATTGGATTACTTCATTATTTTAGAGGATATTTTATTTTAGAGAGTGGCTATAATCAGAATTTAGCACATTTCTAATGAATCTTAAAGTGCATTAATCAATCTATATAATTACTTTAATAGATTAATCAAGTGAAGCACATAGGAGTAGTACGTAGTACATACAGACGGATTCGTGGCGATGGCTGATGCAGAGGTTGTTGCTGTTCCCTTTCCTTTCTTCCTCATGGTGGCGGTGGCTGAGACAGAGGCTGCCGCAAGGCCCATCTCTTTGTCTGTGGAGTTCGAGGCACACGGTGTCTCAGGCTGAGGCTGAGGCATGCCGCGGTGACTGAAGCTAAGGTCGAACGAGATGAGGGCTGAGGAGTCACGGGTGTCCAACGGAGAAGACACGGTGACTGCACTATGCGAGAAGCACTCGTATGTGTCGCGCATTTGGTGACGCAACTGGAACCTCCGGCATTTAGGCATCATCGGTGGCTATAGCTGCCCCCGAGGTTGAACAGGATGGCTGCCGACATCGCAGGGGAGATTTGGGATACAAAGTTGACTCTCCGATGGGATGTTTCGGTGAGGAGATGAACAGTTAGGGTTGAGAGGGTAGAGGAGTGTTGGGTTTAGTAGGGAACGATACAGTAGTAGTAGTTTGCACCTCTAGTCATACTACCTCTGTCCAAAAATATAAGCATTTCTGGGTTTGGTCAAAGTCAAATAATTTTAACTTCAACTATCAATAGAGAAAAAGTTACGATGATTGATCAAGTATAAAAGATATTGCTAGATTCATCTTAAAAGCAACTATCACAATATGCAACTCTTTATATTTATAACTATTTACTTTTAGAGATATTATCAGTTAAAGTTTAAAATATTTGACTTTGACTTAAGCTAGAATTATATTCTTGGATGGAGAGAGTACTAGCAAACTCTTCTCTCCCCTTCATGCAACAAAAGTCATATTCTAATGATTAGAGTGTTTCTTAGCCAATTACCATAATTGAAGAGTGTCTTGTAGCAACTACATAATTAAGTAGTAGTGTCTATTATAGCAAAGACCATAAAAGAATGATGTCCACTAGCAAATTTGGCCTTTGAAAAGTTCTATCTCTCTTAAATGATTATTGGGCAAATTTTCTGCTAGACACTCTTCTTTTGTGGTCTTTGCTAAAGGACACTCTTCAAATGAGTCTTTGCTCATGGACACTATACTACTCAATTGTGGTAATTGATTAAAAGACACTATAATGAATAGAATATGACTTCTCATGCATGAAAGACAGAGAAGATTTCACAAATGGCTAAATTGAGCTTGCAATTGTTTTAACAAATTTGACCATATAATTATATTTTATAAATCAAATATCATAAATATTATTAAATCTTAGCGTATTATCAAATTTTTTATTAACTCTGAGTCTTTGATTATATGCTCAGATTTAATAATATTTATGATATTTGATTTATAAAATTAATTATATATGGTCAAATTTGCTAATAATTTCAAGGGCAATTTAGCCATTTGTGGAATCTTCTCTCTCTCTTTCATGCATGAGAAGTCATATTCTATTCACCATAGTGTCTATTGGCCAATTACCACAAGTAATAAGTAGTGTCCATGAGCAAAGACTAATTTGAAGCTAGAGTGTCCTCTAGCAAAGACCACAAAAGAAAAGTGTCCAACAGCAAATTTGCTCATGATTATTGTAGCTGAAGTGTGTTTTAGCAAATAACCATCGTTGAAGAGTGGTTTCTAGCACAATCGGAATTGAGGAGTACTCTACAGAAAATACCATCATCGAAGAGTCATTTGTAGTAATTTTTGCCTAGTAACCAATGGACGTGGCATGTGTATTTTAGGATCCGTGGCGGGATTCATTTCTTGGGGTCTAAATTTTAGAGGGGTCACATTAATCATTCAAATGCTAAATACGATGATTAAATATAAAACTAATTACACAGTTGAATGCACATTTGCGTGACAATTCTATTAAGATTAATGTTCAATTCTTTCACTATATAAAATGATTTTATAATGAGAAGTAGGTGTACAACAAGTATACAAAATAAAATTTTGTTTACATTGCTAACCACCATTTCCATAGGAATAATCTTTTTTAATAGAATAAAGATTTAGTTTTTGAAGTGTATCACAAAAAGAATTAGACAAATAAAGTTGATATTATATATTGTTTGAAGGAATCAATATATAAAAAGAGAAGTTTATGATTTACACTAACAACCACCTTTATAGATCTGAAAACATAGGAATAATATGTTCACAGAATAAAGGTTTTGTATTGAAGTTTTGCTTATTTCTTCAGACGGTTGCACATACTATTTTATTGGCCATTGAATAACTGAACAGCAGTCCCTTTTCTTCATCTTCCATCCATGAAGTCCAGTGATTCCCGGCAACTAATACTATTGTGGTAGAAGTAATAGTACAGTATATAACAACCACCATCAAACATATAGTGATTGGATATGCTTTGGTGAGGACTACCACTTGACACGCCTCCGATCCGGTCGCTTGACTTTGCTCAATTCCAGTCTCATGGCCCTGCGCAAAGTAATGATAGTAGGAGCTGACTATTAATGGTCACATCTCTTGACTCAAATCGAGGTGAGCGGCGCCACCCGCGTCGAAATTTACTGGCTCCCCTCGCAAAGCCTGCAGTGGGGGAAGCAAACACATGCAAAGCCTGCTATGGGGGAAGTCAACTTAATTAGAGATTCATGTTTAGGTGTTCTTAGTATTTGGCCTTTTGTTCTAGTAAAACCTATATGAACTTGTGTATATTTCTCTTATTATGGTACTACCCAAATGACAAATGCACAATCTCGATCTTGATCTAGATCCCGGAGCTCTTTCATTATGAGCACTTTGGCATCCTTCTCAAGCACAAAGCTACGAGGATCTACCCCCTCCGTCCTACTACACAGAAACCAAGGGAAAGAAATTAGAGGGACACAGGCCTGTACTGCCTCGTTCAATTCACATATGGTCTCCATCCAGTTTTGTGTGTTCACATGGTTCGTGAGTCATGCGCATGCGCTCACGTAATTGCCGTTGGAGGGAGCAGGGCTACGGAGTACAGTAGTTAGTAGAGCACTCAATAACACTGGCAAAGCTACGTGTATGTAGTACTAGTACTAGTAGACAGCTGTGGGTGCAGATGCACCCATTCCCAAGTGAATATACTACTTTACTGTAAGTACTACTAGTATATTGTGGGAAAAAAATTGAATCCCTCAAATGCTACTACTACTATTACTCTACTAAAATGGGATGAAGGTGAGGTGAGGTGGCATAACGCTAGTGGCCCCACTCTGACCATGAGCTCAAAACACCATTACGGTACAACGTTGGTAAAAAAGTAAACATGTTCTTTGATGCATTTTTTATAACATCTCAAAGTGGCATGATATAGATACGTATAAGAGTGAGACGGTATTAGACATACATTAGTCATATATACTTTTATTTAAAGACATTTTTGATATGCTATTGAGAATTCTAGAAATGTTAAAAGACTTAGAAGACATGAAAACAAAAGAAACAATGCCTTTAACTACAATCAAAATTGCTCGCCAGATGAGATGGTTAAATGAGTTTACACTAAACAAACAGGTCATGGGTTAAAATCCTGTTGCTTGCAGAAATAAATCACTCATTTCAGATAACAACTAAAAAATATTTTTTAAAAATATTATGTAAAATGTGTCTATATTAATAGATACATAATATAAAATATATCAATGAAAATCATGTTCAGCTTTATTAACATGTCATAAAAATATGTCTAGAATAGTTGACATGTCACAGAACGTAACTATGAAAAAAGCGTATGTAGATGTGTCAACATGTTTATATCATCTCAATAAAACATCTCATATGTCTAGAATAGTTTGAATCTTGTTCTCTATGGACCAAACTCCTTATATGGTACTATTTGTCACATGTTTATATACCTACAAGGGCTTTTTCCTACGAGGGCTTTTGGAATGCAGGATTTATCAATCCTATATCAAAGTCCTATGGATTGCATTCCTTCATGTAAGTTTTGGAGGAAAAAAAGCAAGAGGTACAGCCTCTTGTAAAATTCCTATGAGTCTATCTCTCTGTTCAGATTCCTGTGTTTTTCCTGTGTTGCTACCAAACTCTTGCTAGGAAAATTTCCTGTGTTTTCAATTCCCATAGGAATGCAATGCAAAAATCCTTTGTTTTTCCTGACTAAGGGGGTGTTTGGATCCATCTTGTTAAACTTTAACATCCATATTTTACCTATTATAACAAAAAAAACATCCAAACACTCCTGTTAAAAGAGAGATGTTAAAGTTTAACACCCTCAAAATCTTTAACTGGTTTTGAGGTGGTAAAACTTGTTAAAAGGTACCTATGTTGAGAAAAACTTGTTAAACTTTAACATGGATCCAAACAGATGGATGTTAAATTTTAACACCTTATTTTTTAAGTTGTTAAGCTTTAACACCTTGTTAAAATTTAACAAGATGGATCCAAACATGGCCTAAAAGAAGGAAAAACTTTCTGCCTTCCATTTTTTATGACATACGCTGAAGTTCTACTTAGGACTCAAGGACAGGTGGGACCATGTTTTGCGGCCCCATGTTTCAGTGTGTTAAGCGTGCTAGTATGAGAGAAGGCGCCTCTCAACCTCATGCCCATATCAGGGGCGCACTCCCATTTCCGCCATCACTCCACTCCCCTGCTTCTCGTCTTCTTTGCCTCGCTCAAACCACCTCGAACCCTCGCTCACCGCTCACCACGCTCAACTGCCATGGTGCCCACGGGGGAGGCCTCTAGCAATGGAAACCTCCACACCCCTCTCCTCCTAGAGTATGCGGTATGTTCCTGCCCACGTTCCATGATTTCCATACAATTTTAAGGGTTTTTTGTTTGCACAAAATCTCTACGATTCTCTATAGTTCTCGACTCTTTTAGGCCAACAACGATACTATTTTGTGCTTTCATTTAGTTATCGAGTCGATATATCACAATTTATGGAAGGGGATTTTTTTTAATGTTCATCGACTCTTTATAGAGCGGTGGTTCATCTTCTTCCGTGGCTAGAGCACGTCGCGGTGAGTCATGCTCGCCTTCACCGAAGCGCGTCCACGGTGCTCTAGCACCGGATGTCTCGGTGCCAGCGAAGGAGGAGGAGGAGGAGGAGGAGGAGGTCGTCCTAGTGTCAGCGCCTTCCTCGAAGCGCGTCCGTGGCGCTCTAGCCCTGGACATCTCGGCGCCAGTGAAGGAGGAGGAGGAGGAGGAGGAGGTCGTCCCGGTGTCAGCGCCTTCGCCGAAGCGTGTCCGTGGCGCTCTGGCCCCGGACGTCTCGGCGCTAGTGAAGGAGGAGGAGGAGGACGAGGTCGTCTCGGCGTCAGAGGAGGAGGATGAGGTTGTCCCGGCGTAAGAGGAGGAGGTGGAGGTCGTCCTGGCGTCAGAGGAGGAGGAGTTCATCTCGGCTTCAGAGGAGGAGGAGGTCGCCTCGGTGGCCGCGAAGGGGAAGGAGGTGGTCATCCCGGCAGCAAAGGAGGAGGAGGCGCTACCGACGGAGGTCGTCAAGGTGACTATCGGCGACGACGACACCACCACTGACCACCACAGCGACAAAGAGCCCCCCTTCACTGCCATATTGCGCATTCCTTCCTGGTCCGCCCCCTGTGGCAAGTATTGGTACCGGTGCCCGTTCTGCAACAACGACCAGGAGTACAACTCCAGCATGGCGGTCGTCATGCACACGTCCTGGTTCATCAGCCACCCCCACAATGCGGGGAGGCTTGACACCATCGAGCTGCACCGCAAGATTGCTTGGGTCGACTGATGAATCCCCTTATCATCACCGTCATCGTTTATCTCTGTGGATGCTCGTTGTCCCCTCCTCGTCGCGTAGCTAGTTTCAAGTCTTGTTGTCGTCGTCACTTTTTTTTCTTTGTAGTTGTATGTTTGTGTTGAACACTTCTGAGTGTGTTTTATTGATCTCGTGGTTGAACTGGATGAAATGCCTTATTTTGTTAATGTATTATGTGTTCTGGTGTGCTGCTAGCTAAGGGCATGTTTGTTTCCTGGTAAAATTAAGGGGGTGTTGCTACTGCAACCTAGCAGCTGTTTTTGCATTGTTTTCTTGATTGCTAATATGGTGACAACAGATTTTTCATTTTATTGTGGGTTCATTTGCACCCACTAGCTACAAGGTAACTTTGCCCTTGTTAATTGCAACTGACTCAAAACAACGTAAAATAATTCAAAACAAATCACTTGCTACATCTATACTGTACTTGTTTTCACGTGATTCAAAGCAAAGAAACTTTTATAATCAACATGATGTCCATTCGATGGTTAATAGCGCTGCTTGAAAGGTTCCTTAACTTTCAAGTGATTGAAACTTATTGGAAGGTTCAATTTTTTTATTTGATGGAATATTCCCTCCAAACTTTAGGCGTGCGTAGGTGAAAAATTTTTGCGGGCCCGCCTAATTCAACTCAGCCACTCCAAATTAATGTGGTTTGGCCTGAGCCACCTACTCAAAACTCACAGCGGCATCTCAAAACGAGAAAACTCACAACCGTTGCCGCCTTTTTGCATAATCTTTTGGAGGCGGACAAGGAGAGACAGCTGGTTGCTGCGTGGCGTTGCTCTGAGCACTAACCGCGCAACTTCTGCCACCATGGATATCTCCGATAACTGATCCATCGACTCTGGCGCAGCCGCGAGACGTCGGCGAGATGTTGAAGCAGATCAACTTGATCCAGCAAGCAAAAGGTGAGTAACTTCCACTTGCTATAGTATGTCGGATTTCCTAGATTTCAGGCACCTGAAAAGTATGTAGTACTCTTATACAACTGCTTAGACATCAAGATGTCCCTAGTATTGACAGTATTTATGTACACATGCGCAGCTCCCCCCCCCCCCCCCCCATTGAGTGGTGAAACATGGGCTTTAGCAGTCGAATGCACGGGAAGAAACAGGGAACATCAAACCTACCGGGGTCATATGTACGAGGATCTACTAACATTTGACGGCCTTATATCATTGAAACACAAGCTTGGTTATAGTGCGCGGGACTACTACTACTACTACAAGAAGAGAACTGGAAATACCTTAGCAAGTCTCGAGGCATTTGATTTCCCAGTTCATTTAGAAATTTTAATTGATTGCATCGGTGCCGAGAAGAAAGATAGGATGTTATTGACAACACATGATGAATCAACTAATGGAGACGTTAGTATTACACCCCTAAAATGAGTGAGGGAGTCCGAGTCTGATGAGGATGATGATGATGATAGTCTTGGTGATGACAAGAATGATGATGCATACAAAGATTGGCTTCAGAAGCAAGGATCTGATACAGGTATACATGTTCTTTTTGTACTTCAAAAACCACATGTAAACTATATTTTTTTCTCCTATTTGACGTAGTCCTATTGTTGGTATCAGGAGGAAAAGAATGGACAATTGATGCTAGGAGAATAAAGAAGAAGGTGAAAGGTTATATATATATAGGATTATTAATGTCGTAGCATTAGCCCTGAAACCTTGTAGTTTGGTACAGACACTATATCTCATAGCCATTTATTTTATGATTATTAGGAAATGGCAAGATTGTCGGTCGTGGTTCCATGAAAGGTCTAGCTGCACTTGTCAGGAGATATAAGGCTAGTGTAGTGAAAATGCAATTTGAATTTTCGCCAACTTTGGGTGGTCCCTGTGGAAAAAATAGGTGTGCATTTGTGGATGAAGTGGTTATGTTTACAAGGACAAAGACTCCAATAATTGGAGTTGGACAGTGGAAACATGTAAGCGATTAAATCAAGAATTTTATCACATAAAGCATTATGGTATGTTAATTTCCTTGTACACCGTACAATTTATCAGTTGTTGACAATATATTAACATGAGTGGCTTACAATAATAGGAACCATGGGACATGGAGCAGATTGTAGATGCCAAGGAAAAGATATTAAAGGTTGTGCAAGAGCGCTACAAAGGATGGAGATCCACTTTTAGTACTACAAGTAAGGCATATAAGAGTTATGATGCCAGAATGAAGCATAAGCCTGAAGACCTGGACATTGTAGAGTGGCACTATTTAATCAAGTACTTTCGAACTTCAAAGTTCAAGGTAACACAGTGTTCATTTCTTGTAGTCCAAATGCTCCAAGGTAATAACTTGTGAGTCTCTTTTTCTCAATTATTTGGACAAGTGGGATGAAATTCTCTAATCTTGGTTTTGTGGTAAATAGTGGCAATCATAGGTATGTGAATGACAAATTTCCCACATTACACCCAACTGTGTTAGCCAGGAACTCCATTCTGTCATTGTTGACATTTAGTACAACTATGATTAGGAGCCATGTAATCATGCATGTCCCAAGCAGGCAGGGATGAAAGTGTGTTATATTATCCATTATTAGGAGCGTATCATCTGCATATTGAACTATTGGGAAGTCTTGACCTTCTATGTTTTGCAGTGGTAGTTGGAGTTTCCTAACTGTAATTGTTAACTTTCCACAGAAGATCAGCAGCCAGAACTCTACGAATCGTAAGGAAAGGAAAAATATGCCTGTGATGGGTTCGAAGCGTTTCTCTCAGTGTAGTTGGGAAATAGTAAACATTGTCATGACTGTTCTCTGCTTGTAACATGTTAATTTGATATATTAGGGTGTGATTGGTTCCTTGCACAAGAGCTAACCAGGCTTATCAAATGCAGCATATTACCTTTTTTTAGTGTTTGGTTGGCTGCACAGGAAGTTAGCCAGGCTCAACTAATGCAAAAGCAGCCTTCTAGTCTGCCTTGCTGGAAACACAGATATTGGCCATTTCCATCAAGCCAGGCTTGCATAAGCCGTCGTTAGCCTCCACGATAGAATCCTCTCACCCCGGTGCGTTACCTTACCTCTAACCTGGTCCTTGTCGTCGCCCTTGCGAATCACGACTGAATCAATTTCGATGCCCATAGCTAGGGCAACATCCATTGAGGAGCAGAGGGTGGCAAACTCCTTTGCCGCCGCAGGGGAACCAATTTGATATCGACGGCTGCCTGTGCCACCGGGATGAGCTCCATGGCAATGCCCATAGCAAGATTGAAATCCATGGCTATTGCGAATGGAAATAAATTGAGAAGAGGGCGAGGGGCCAAACGGCTAGGACAGGAGAATCTGGCACGCATTGCATGCTAGCTTAGATGTGGATGAGATCGCAGTTGGATGAAGACGAGAGGAATCGACGACATATGTGGATGAACTGTTACGGCTAGCTCAAAGGTTATCCGCTCTTCTTTTGTGCGTGTTTTTGATTTTTTACGTTATTAGTTTTCTTTGGGTAAAATTGAGGTTCCACTCGATCGCTATTTTGTTTTCAAGGAAAAAATACAATTAAAGTAGAAAAAACGTGATATATTCATCTAAGCAATTATTAATGCTAAAATATCTTAAGCTCAACTCAAGCACATGGTATATATGAAATGGAGTAAGAAAGAGAGGTGAGAGAGTTAAAACTCACCACATCAAATGCAAGGTAATATTACTCAAACCAAGTCGGTCAACCAAACAGAAACTTGCACTAGCCAAAAGTTGCTTGACCACCTAACCAAACAAGTTGATATTTTTGTTATTGCATTGTTGAAGCCAGGCTTATGTTGGTCTGGATTATATCCTATCCAGGCTACAAGTACGCCAGGTAACCAATCACACCCTTAGTGATGTGTACGCTTGCATTTGTAGAGAGATATAGAAACTGGTGCTGAGTCAGGCCCTATAGAACTCTTTAAGGCTACTCACACGAAGCATGGACAATGGTCAAATAAGACGTCTGAAAATATTTATGTGAGTGCTATAAACTTTGTGAACTAATTTAATTTTTGTCACAACATTACGTATATTGATCACATATATTTGTTTCTTTTCCTCAGAGCAATGCAGCCAGGAGATTGCATATGGCTGAATTATCTAAATTGGGTTGTGACGAAGCAAGAAGCAACACATCTGCATGTGGTAAAGAGGCCCTTCTTCTCTAGCAATCGTACATGGAAACAACCGGCGCCAAATCAAGCAGGTCACCTGGCCAAGGTTACATGCTGTGTAATCTAAATAAAAAGCAACTGCTTAAGTAAAGAGTCCAAGAACAAGCTCATGATCTTGAGCAACTAAAAGCGCTTCTTGTAAAGCAAGCTGCCGACAAGGAAAAAGAGGAGGAGCGACTCATGGCCAAATTTTAAGAAAAATTATTGCAAGAGTTCCCAGCAATGTTTCCATAAAACTGCAATTCGGAGGTAATTAACACTTTCATGCCCAACCTCAGATACAAAAGATACATTTGTTTTTGCATCTGTTTTTGGCATTTTTTCCTTTGGCCCACCCAAACCAGCCTGATAGCATTTGGTCCAACCTAGAGCTTGGGCCTAGCTCCGCCACTGCCAAGCTCCGGTTTTCCTATATCTAGCGCATGCTACGTGGTGCTTCCATGTAGCGCGCTTTAATTTCGTGCTAAAACGACCCAAGAGAGTGAGAACGGCCCATGAAGAGTACTGGTGGGCTGCGGGGGTGGGTGTGGGCTGGAATGAAGAACAAATGAGCAATACGTGTTATGCAGTGAATAGAGCAACAAAATTCAAGTTTAGTTCAAATTTTAAATAGATTTTTCTCTCAAACCATAACTCTTTTATCGATTTCGTTTGAATCATTATACTTTTTGTAATGAATTAAAAAAAATAAGATCCTACACGCATATGTTCTTTCAAAATTTTAAAATTATGATTTGGAAATTTTGAATTTCATGCATTGTTCTAATAATACAAATCAACTGTTCTCATATTTTGTATTTTTTGAATTAAATGATTTAAGTTTTTTATTTTTTGAAATTGTTTTAGCAGTGAAACTTAGTTGTTCCAATGATGAATATCAACTGTTCTAACGGTAATAGTTCATAATGTATAAGCAAATGAGCTCGTGGGCCTTAATGGGCCGCTCTACATGTATAAGGAAATGAGCTCGTGGGCCTTAATGGGCCCCTCTATGTGTAAGCTACACGTAGCGCGACCTGTATATAGGAAGTCCCGCCAAGCTCTGTTGCAAATTAAAGATTTATAATGCTTCTGAAAGTTTCTGAAATTGCTCACATAGATTATAGTCGAAATCTCGACTGCTTTTAAATTTGTCATGTTACATAATTTTCTCTCTATTTTGTAATCAACTAGATTAATTAATTCAGCTTAATTAATCTAGTAAGAAAACAAACATGATAGATTAAAAGATCAGATAAATTAATCTAGAGAGCAGATTATTATAATCCAATAATCTCCTTAATAGGTGTTTATTTTGGATTATTTTGGTAAAAGACCCTTACAACTCATGTCATGGGCTATTTCTTCCTCTACAATTACTTAATCCAACTTAAATAATCTAAAAAACAAACACCATATTCAGATTAATTAATCTAGCTAAAATAATGTAGATTAAATAATCTAGTGATATAATCCAGATAAATTAATCTGGTGAGAAAACAAATAGGCCCTAACACTCGCATGCTCACCCTCAGATCCGAAAGATATATTTATATGTTTGCATCTATTTTTGATATTTTTTTCCTTTGGCCCACCCAAACCAGCCCCATAGCAACCTAGAGCTTGGTCCTAACTCCATCACTGCCAAGCTCTGTTACCAATTAAAGATTCATAATGCTCTGAAAGTTTCTGAAATTGCTCACATAGATTATAGTAAAAATCTCGACTGCTTTTAAATTTATCATATTGTATAATTTGTTCTCTATTTTGTAATTAGCAGACTGCTACTAATGAAACCAACATTGTATTAGGGACCACTGAAGGCATAATTGCAGAGGAGACCAATGACGGGACGAACAGGACCACTGAAGGCATAATTGTAGAGGAGACCATTAAAGTGACGAATAATCTAATAAGCTGCAATACAACAGAACCTGAAGCTAGGAACACTAAGGACAACATTGATGCAACACCAGTGCATAACATTTGAACACTCGAGCCAGAGCAGGTAATGGTTTTGAACAAGTATGGGAATCATGATAATGTGGTGATTGGATTATAGCTAACTATATTCCAACGTCTTTGTACCAGATTAAGACAAGAAGCATTATCATAACACAAAAAGAAAATGTTCCGGCTCGCAAACCAAAACCTACTAAGTTGTCAAAGAATTTAATGAAGGAATATCGTGATCATGAGCCATCAAAAAGTTTTATATCTCAAAATGAGCTGATAGTTCTAAGTAGAACGCGAGGAGGAAGAAGGAATTATCATGCAGCAAGAACTGGAAATAGACCTTCATTCATAATTGTCTTAATTTTTATCAATGCATTTCTATATAGCTCCGCAAGCTGTAATTCTCATCTCACTAGAAACCCTATATGTCTCTTATTTGAGCAGGAACATTGAGATTTGGCGGGGCGATATACAAGGTTCAGGATTGCCTAGGTGTGAAGCAACCTTAGTGTCTCCGTTCATTGTTATCATTTCGGCATGTAGAAATTTCTGTGGATAATTGCACTTCTGGATTTGAATGGGTTGTATGAGTGAATACTAGGTTGATGTAACTAATAATATTGGGTTTCTGTGGATACAATTGAATCAATAATATTGAATTAATATATGCTATTCATTTTGTTGCGATACACTGAACGCAGATTGCAACAGCTGATATATTGATGTGATACCCTCTATCTATAGCAATGCGGAGGAGGTTGTTGCAGTTTGGGTCAAATTGCAATGACTGATATATTGATGCGATACCCTCTATCTATAGCAACGCAGAGGAGGTTGTTGCAGTTTAGGTCAGATTGCAACAGCTGATATATTGATGCGATGCTCTCTATCTATAGCAATGCGGAGGAGGTTGTTGCAGTTTGGGTTAGATATCGCGACGACCACCTGCGTGGCAATTGCGGCATTCGATACACCTCAAGAGTGATGCAATAGTATTTGCAACTACGCAATGTTGATACAATAGCCATTATAGCAACGATGCGCATAGTTGCAAATCCGTCCTACTGCAACACAGCCGTCGTTGTCATATCCCCTATACGCAACACCACATGGCATTGCAACAAGCCACAACTATCGCAACAATACAAAAAATCAATGCAATGTGCTATCGCAGAGCTACTACTTACGACGCCTCCCAACGATACGACATCGTTGTGATAGTTTATTATCACAACAAAAATACCCATATAGCAACATTTTCAGGGCCTTGCGACACACCTGAAACCTTGTAGTGTCGATGATGGACCAAACATGTAAAGTCGATACATAACAAACAGAAGTAAACTTCTTTTTTGATCAACAACAGTAGTCCTCTACTATAGCATGGCAATGTAATTGATATGCACCTACAAATAGTTTGCTAGTTATTCGTTCATGCTGAGGCTGAGAGTCGTCAACCAATGTCATTAACATTGCTAGAGTTCAGAGCATGCTAGTAGCCATTTACAAAATTGGTAACAATAGTGGAGGGTCGACCTGGACGGAGGGGGAGCAGGGCGGTGATGGGGAGGGGCAGGTGGGAACCGGGGGGCCGAGGGCAGTAGGTAGGGTCGCGCTAGGAGCGCTGGGAGCCGGGGACCGGGGGCGTCGGTGATGGTGGCGTTGGGGGGAACCGGGGGCCGGGAGCGCCAGGGAGGGACAACGGGGGTGTGGCAAGTGGCAGCCAGGGATGCCGAGGAGACGTGCCGAGGCTGAGGGTCGGTGGCGCTGAGGGCCGGGGGCATGACAGGGGGTGGTGGCGTAGGTGGGTTGGGGGCATGGGCGGGCCAGGGGCTACTCGGCGGTGGAAGGTGCAGGAGGCGCAGTGGGTGGCAGTGCGGGCTAGCGGTGGAGAGAGATGAGAGCAGGAGAGAGATAAGAATGGCTAAGTACACTAGACACTTTGTTGAGTGTCAAGATCCGTGTTTACGGAGTGTCTGTAGTGTCTGTTCCCGCAACTCGACAAAGATTGTGTTCCCCGAGTGTCAGTGTGTTTGTTTGCCGAGTGTTAGCTCTTGGCAAAGGTGTCATTTGCTGAGTGCCAGATAGCATCCATGCCGTCAAATGGTCAACATGTCATTACCTGGATGCAGACCTAAGTGGGAGAAGGGGGGAGGTGTGCCGTGGAGGTGCAATGGCTGATGGTGGTGGCACACCTATAGAAAATAATATAGAGTTAGCACCAACATAATTTAATAAAATAGATTCATTCAAGAAAATTATATTTCAATTAAAATGCTAGACATGATTGGTTACACTTACGATATATTGAGGGCTTGATGAGCAAAGCTGTCATAATAAACACCCCTACAGAAAAAAGAAACATAACCCTTATTGTGATACAAGCAACCTTTGTTGCTGACAATGTATTACTTTGCTGAGTGTCGCTAACCGATACTCAACAACGATCTAACGGTCATCGCATATGGTGGCCATGTGGTTCTTTTTTGTCGAGTGTATGGTTTTTGCCAAGTGCCCTCTTCTTTGTTGTCACGAGTGTTTTTTATGTGTCACTCGGCCGAGTGTATAATCTTTATAGAGTATTTTTCGTTGGACACTCGATAAAGATTCTTTTTATCAAGTACCTGATAGATTATACTCGGCAAACCTTCGAGCACTCGTTAAACAATCCATTTCAGGCAGTGAATGGGGCAGTTGCAAGAAAATCGGAGGTTGGGAATGACGAGCAGGTCCCACATGTGAGAGAGAGTACGACAAAGGAAAAGTAAGGTGACGCTGGGCTGATCTGTTGAATGGCATGGGTTTGGCCCATATTAGTTTTAATAGGATATGATTTTCTAACAAAGAATTAGAGAGGACAAAGGAATATCAAGGATTAATCCAACCACCAATTTTCTTAGCTCAATCTAATGTTTTGTAAAGCATTACAGTACACAAAATATAATTCCTTTAGTTTAAACAAAATACAAAAAAAAAGAAGCAAGAAAAACATTTAAAATTCAACTTAAATCCATTTAAAAATTTATATTAAATGCTTCAAAATGTTACTTACAAAAATAGAAATTTTGGGGTGTTATAGAGTAGAACTCGGCCCCGTACCCACAACATCCATATAAATAGAAGGAAACCTCTTTGATTCCACACACGAAATCAATCTAAAGCCAATCGCTATGGACATTGGAAGGGCAGAGAAGGTCAAGATCTGTTCTTGGGCATTCTCGTTGGCTTCCAGAAGGTTGCCGGTACGCTGCCAGTGCTGATGAACGCCGTCGATCGAGGAGCCCCTGCAACATCGCCAGTCTATATCAACATCGTCATCAACTCTCCTACGACTCCAGATCCCATAATGTCTTCAAGCAACTCCGCTGCCTCTGGTATATACTAAGCCCTATATTAGAGTGATGTACTCAAGTCCTAGATTATGTAACTAGATCTTATAAATTAATGTTAAGCTAAGTTTTGCCAGTCAGTTTTAATCTAACAAGACCTTCCATACATATACGAAGCTTCTCTATACATCCATACATGTACATTTATAAATCATACATCCATGTGATTGGAAGTAAGAAACACAATCGAAAGTTTATGCCTTGCTTTGCTTACTTGTAGTGTATCATCACGTCTCGTGAGTTTGCGAGTGTGATTGCTGTAAAGGCCCGAAGCAGAGGAACATCAACTCAACGATCGGAATTGGCATCCAGACAAGCAGAAAAAATTCCCAAAGAATTAACAAGCTCGGATTGCTAAAGCCCTTGACGATGGAAGGGGCCATCTCGATGTAGCATCCGTAGCTGGTCTCGACAACGCCGCGACATGCGTTCTGGTACAACAGCAGAAAGAAACACTCACAAAATGGCCTTTAGCGGCGCTACAAAAATTCCCGTAATGACGAATATAAAAAAAACCCGTCACTATAGTGATATAGTGATTTTTAGCTGTGGGTGACATTGTGATTCGCCTCTAAAAATTAATTTTTAGAGGCGGTTCATGTTGTAACCCACCGCTAAAAATCAAGGCGATCTAGCAGCATGACGACAGCGGCGGCTCGCGGGCGACCTGATGCAGCCGGGCGACAGTGGCGGCGGCTCGTGGGCGACCGGTCAATGGCAGCTCGCAGGCAACTAGGGTTTTGTGTGTGTTTTTTTATTTTTTTTTTAATTAATTCGTAGCGGTGGGTGATATTGCTACCCACCGCTATATGTTAGATTTAGCGGCAGTTTATTTGCCTCATAGGTGAACCGCCGTAAAAAAGAACTATTTTTAGCTGTGTTAATGTAGCAGCGGGTTGGTTGGCCTGCTGCTATAAATATATTTTAACTCGTCGCTAAAAGCCTTCTATGTTGTGTGAAAACGATGAAAGGTGCTGTACAAATACGACCCTTTTCCTCACATGGAAAGATTTGAAGGGATTTCATGAACATATGAAGACAAAGCATTCTTCTAACAAACTTGTTTATTTTGCATGTTCATAGCATCGGGAATACTCGGTCAGGTCATTTGACAGTGTAGTGTTCTCTGTTTCCAGATACCAAGCTAAGGAATTTACGCCTTGCTTACGTGTATCTTAATCTTCACGACAGAGGACCGATGAAAGCGCGGGATTGAGCAACATGAACAGCATGCAGGCAAGCGTAAACACGAATATGGATCGAAAACCAATTCCTGAAGGGAATAATATTGATCTCACAATGACGAATTTTGGTCAAACAATTCCCAGTAATAATCTGAAGAAGCAACATGGGAACGAGCATGTTCGATCAGCCTGAATGGACGGTGATCATTCTAATGTATTGAAACGGATGAAGAATTAGTATTACAACCAATTTATCACTTGACAAGGATGATTTACAATCGAGTTAACTGTTACAGCTAAACATCATGTAGCAGCACGTTCATGTCGGCAATCGGGATCAGGTGCAGGGGGATGAGGTACAGAGAAGGCCGCCGCGACTTCTCGATCTCTCCTCCTCATCTTGTCATCTTCCTGACGCGTCGTTCGGACTGCCACTGCATTATCATGCCGTGGAGCACACCACTACATAAAAGATCATCAGTAGCGGTTTAAAACTCCTCATCAACAACGGTTCTGGAAGCGCTGCTTATAAGGCGTTGCTGATAGTTGGATTATTAGCAGCGATTCTAGAACCGCTGCTGATGAGTGGGTATCAGCAGCGGTTCACAGACATGAGGCCGCTGCTAGATCTGGGAAGAGAAAAGTGGAGGATAGAAATGACGTCCTTCAACCTTTGGGGGAAAAACACTTACAAAAATAGTGGAAGAAATGGTGCTCGGATGCGCAAAAATGAAGAGGATGCGAGTTTCAAACTTATCAGTAGCAGTCCATTTAAGTGAACCGCTGCTGATACCCGTTATCAGCGGCGGTTTGTTGAGGCAATAATTATTGGTAAGGATCAAAGTTTCTGAACCACTGCTGATAATCTTTTAGCAGTAGTTTCAGAGCAACCACTGCTAATAGTACGTTGTTTATGACTATTTTTGTTATAGTGGCAACTGCCAGAGCACCATGGTCTCGGGGTCATTATCGTCGGCGTGGCGCAGCTTCTCGACGAGTGGTGCGGTCATGCTCAGAAACTCATCATGGGAGAGGCAGGAAAGACAGTTGGCAATAATGATGAAGCATTCTATAATGACAGTGGCAATGGTGCAACAACTTGTGTTCTCCGTGATGAACAGGGTGCCTTTCTTGGAAGCCAAGCCAAGCGGTATGATGGAGGCCTGGATGCTTGTGCAATGGAGGCCTTGACATGTAAAGAAGCAATGGAATTCGCTAGGCAGAATGAAGTGCAGAAACTACAATTTGAAACTAACTGCTTGGAGCTTGTTCAACTGTGGGAGAAACATGAGGAACAACGCGCTGCAATTGCAACGTTGTTGATGGATATGCAGGTGCTCAGTGTAGCTTTCTGTAGTTTCTCTTTCAAACATATTAGTAGAAACTACAACAACGTTGTCCATGTGTTAACCAAACAAGTCACCAGCACAAACAGGACTGGTATGTGCCATGTAGCCCCGTTGTGCGTGCGTCGCATGCTGGTAGCGAACATTATTTCAGCCCATACAGATTAATGAAATGCAAGCTACTTTCGTCTTAAAAAAATTTATCTTTGATCCGATTATAAACTTGGTTGCTAGTTTCCCTACAGAAAACAACGATCCATCCTTCTCTAAATGACAGGTTTGAGCCCCGTTCTGGCCGCATGTGCCGCTGTGCTTGCAGAGCCTCTGTGGTGCTGCCTGGGATTAGAGTTTGCATGGAGGCGGGTACGGTGACAAAGTGAAGCGGCACTATTTTCTGACGAACCTAAGAGGTGCATCAAGGTGTGGGACAGACTAGCAATTCGAAGGAGATTCAAAATATAACCGCATCCAGGGTACCTGTCAATTGTGAACCGCCGTCTTGTACGTCGCCGATGACCAAGCTAGATATACATCGTCTTCCTCGATACCGAAAGACATAGATGGAGCTAGCTTCTCTCCTATGGCCAGGAGGTGGGCGATGACATAGAACCAGTCGCTTGTCCAGGCGCACGCGCACACGCACATGACATGGACAGCTGTGCTGGAACACGAAGGTGGTGGCGTGTTAGGGCACGACTGGGTTGCGGCGCTCTCACAGATTCACATGAAGATCACACAACGCAAGGGCAAGGATGGAAATAAATAGTGTCTGTCTATTTTTCAGTCGACTGAAAATGAAGGTCCCTTTCAGCCGATAGTTTGATCCCTCGGATTCAGATCGGACCATTGTAGTTGTTGGCTGCTGTTAGTTGTGCTTTTGTTGTTAACGGGCCCACCATGCTGATCCAGATTCAGATTTAAAACGGGCGCGCGGAGCAAACCCGATAAGCTGGAAAACAGGTTTACCTTGTTTTTTTTTGGGCTTCTTTTGTATTGGGGGCCTTTATTCAGTCAAAGCCCAAAATAAAAAACTGTTAAGTTGTCATGATTTGTAGGATTGGGCCTTTGTAAACGAAAGCCCCAAAACAAAATTTATTGTAGTGAACCCATTAACGAATCGGATTGTTACACCATCTGCAAGAAAGAAAACAGAACACAGAACGATCTATGAAGGGAGAGACGAGAAAACTCAGAAGAGAGCATAGAGGACAAATCAGACAGGGGGCAGGAAGAAATGAGATCATGGAAGAAGAAAAGGATGGTAAATCAACAAAAAAAGAGGTAACATTACCTACCTCATCTAATAATCTTGCTCCTGCTCTTGCATCCTGGTTCGTTTGAGATGGTCCTCTTGCCACCTGCTTCGTTTAGATGCACCTCTTGTCCTCTGATTGGTTGACATGCACTACTTGTCCGATGCTTTGTTGAGATGCACTACTTGACCTTGGTGTTGATGCTGCTGCTTGAGATTGTAGTGATTGCTTTGTTAATTTGGTCTTCTTTTTTGATACTTGCTCAAATTTCTGATTTGAGATTGAAGAATCAAAACAATGCTGATAGAATAGCAGATGAAGCATATTATAATCCCTTAGTTCTTCATGATACACATGTAAATACCTAATAATACAAAATGTGTGATTCAAACTGCAGATATCAGTAGGTAGGTACTCAGGGATGGAAATACAAAGTCGACAAATGTGCAACAACTCAATTATGTATCAGAGAGACTTTACAGAGGTAATAATATGAATTTTCAAGTGCAATAAAACAAAATTATGGGTCTAAAATTAAGTTAGTGACTTGAGAATCATATGATGCACTTAACATGTCCACTGAAAATTGGACTATAATGTATTGGAATTAGTTTAATCAGAAGGTGTAATTCTAATTTTTTTTAGTCCTTGCAGATATCATTAGATAAGCATCCTGAGATGGAAATACAAAGCAGTCAAATATGCAACAACCCACTAATGTATCCAACAGATTATGGACTGGTAATGATCTATATTTTTAAAATGCAAAAGTCAAAATGATGGTTGTTCTTGTTTGTCAAGAATTAAATTTATTTACTAATGCAGGGAAGCACTGGACATTATGCTACTGGAAAGATATCAGAGGAGACCAGTACTTATATTTCTTTGAATCGTGAAGCTAATTCTTCTATAGCAATGTTTGAAGACGAGAATGATGTATAGTAAAACTAATTTTTTTGTGAACTAAACATTACTCAATCATATATGTAGTAATGGAATAAAAATTTGTTTGTGCAGCTCGACATGCCCATGTTAACCAGCTATATGGAACTACTACAAGGACCAGCTCAATATGATGTAAGTCACAAAATGCATAATTGCAATGGTGAAAGAGCTGTACACATACATAACAACGATGGAGATGATATTGTTACCATTGTTTTGTAGGATGCAAGGATGTATGTGACAACAAGCAGGTTAGAAACAGAGCAACAACTGGAATCTGCTGCTTCTCACAACCTGAGATACAACACAAGAGACAACATGTTTAGTTCATTTGAAGAGGGGATAAATGTAGAATATGTAGCAGTTTCAGAGTCAGGTGCAGAGAATGCATGCATTCAAACAGATAACATAAGATCAGATTTTCCATTTTTTCACTGAAGAAGCAGATAAGACAGCAACAAATGATACATATGTTGAAGTATGTGATGATACACATGTTGCAGCAGGTGATAGAAGTGATGGTTATGCATCGGACATTGAATCAGAAGAACTAAATGAACAAGATGAATTGGAACTCATACAAGCAGAGAGTCAAAGTATAGCAGCAGCTGAAAGATTGTCACAGGAAAATTATAGCAGGCATGTTCCACTGCTCGGGATGAAGTTCGAGACAGAGAAAGAAGCATACGACTTCTACAATGACTATGGATTCATAGTTGGGTTCTCTATAACCAGATTTCAGACATACCCCTGCAAGGATAAAAAGGACCCAAACTTTGGAAAAATCACAAGAAGAACATTCTAATGTAACATGCACAGTCGCAAAAAACCTACAGAAAATGAAGAGGATGATACTTCAAAGACAACTGGTGCCCAGAAATTGAAGAGAGGAAAAAAAAAATGGAACACCACCAACACCCAGCATAGCACCAGTTACAAAGAAGACAAATAAAATAAAGCATACAGGTTGTCCAGCTGAGATGATTATCACACAAGATTCAGGCATGTGGGTAGTAACATCAATCAATCTAGAGCACAACCATCCCCTTGCTACTAAAGATCAAAAGAATTGCACAAACAAAGATGACAGATATGGAGAAGAAGCTTGTTAAAACTTTCAGTGATGCAGACATAAGAGACAATATCATGGCCATCCTGTCTTATATCAGAGGAGGGACAACACTGTACAAGAAAAAACATGTCACCAACTTGAAGGCCAAACTAAGAAATAAAACACAGAAAGTGACATGACTCAAGTTATGCAATGGTTTTCAAGAATGCAAGTAGAGGAACCATTGTTCTACTACACCTTTGACTTTGTTGGGAAAAGTAACAAGGTTAAGAACATATTCTGGGCTAGTGCACAAAACAGGAAGTACTATGAGGACTTTGTTAGCTTCGATACAACATACAACACAAATAAGTACAATCTCAAGTTCGCACCAATAGTTGGAGTTACTGGGCATGGAGACAACTACCTGTTTGGTTGCGCGTTCCTGCAAGATGAGACAGCTGAAACCATTGAGTGGTTGTTCAACAAGTTTTTGGAATGCATGGGAGGAATACATCCAAAGACAATCATTATAGACCAGGACCTACCAATGCGTGCAGCAATTAAGAAAGTGTTCCCTAACACAGATCATCAGAACTGCTACTTCCATATAGCGAAAAAGGCTGAGGAAAGAGGAGGGAGAACTTTTGCAATGGAGAGAAACAAAGACCTCCATGCAGATCTATTTGACATATTAAGGAAATCTTTGACTATTGCTGAATTTGAGGTGCTTTATCAACAGCTGTTACAAAAATATGACGTTAGAGGATTCAAATATTTGGAAGATATGTGGAAAGTCAGAGCCAATTTTGCTCCTGTGTTCTTCAATGACAAGTTCTACCCGTTTGTGCACTCAACAACGAGAAGTGAAGGTACAATTGCTCTATTCAAGCTAGATGTTGGTCCTAGTCATAGTGTCATGAGGTTTATGCATGAATATAAGAGAATAGCTGAAACAACACACAAGAATCAAAGGTCACAAGACTATGTCACAAAAATTTCAGGTCCATACCTAAAAATAGGTTATGAGTTCGAGAAACAGGCAGCACAACTCCTAAACAGGGCAATATTCTATAAATTTCAGAATGAAGTCACCCTGGCCACTAACTTAATGTGTGAAGAAGTTGTAAAAGAAAAAAAAGGTATGCAATATACAAAGCACCACAACACAGGGGGAATGATTTCAGAACAAGAAAGTAAATTGTCACATTGGACTTACCTCAAAAAAACTATGCGTGCATTTGCTGCAAGTTCCAAAAGGATGGTATCTTGTGCTCCCATGTCTTGAAAGTGTTGCAGAACTTGAACATCTTCAAGTTAGATGAAAAATATTTCATAGACAGATGGAGACCAAAAGAACATAAATAGGACAACACAAAGAGCACAATACCAGAGATCAAAATAGGAAGCAAAAGAATGGAATGGACCTCACACTGCTCAAGTTGAAGGATGCTGAACAAAGATTCTTGATGAGAAGATGATGGGATTGAAGAGAATGTTTTTATGTTTTGCTTTTGTAAGAACAAAGTATATAAAATTAATGTATGTGGACAATGATATGTAGATTGTTTATTGTACTAAGACAGTATTGTAAACAATTTATTTATGAAACTATGTGTGACACTATGCATCTTAGAGAGATGATAACAATATTCCCGACATAATAACCTTCTCAAAAACAAAGGTTGCACCAGGGGATCTCTAGTAATATGCAATAGCACTACGACACAAGACACAAAAAAAAGTGAAATTTTAAAAAGCATGAATCGTGACAAACTATAATAGGCTTCAAAATATATAGTCGCTATAGTAACTGCTTGGGACATATTCATAGTTAATAGTACCAAGAACACAATACTTCAGATGTTTGTTGCAAGAAAAAAGAAAAAGGGAGAAGCCCTTATGTTACATTGACCCCTATAAACAAACTAAGGCTACACCATGAGAAATAACTAGGAGATTTTGTCTAGGCTTCAGGTGTCCTGAAAATACTTTTCAAAGACCTCAAAAAAGCTACAACAACTACATGTCACATCACGAAAATCTCATCAAACCCATCATAGCCCCCCTTGCATGGATGGCCTTTTATGTTTCACCATGGAAATACTTAGAGTACACCTGGATTACAAGAGAATGTGAATGATTAGAAATATGAACTTTGGTTACTATAGAGTTTTGGAGTGTACTTATCATTGCAGCACTGAAATTTATGTATAATACATTTCTAAAATACATAATAAAACATCAACACTAACAAGGTCAGAAATATGTACCTCATTGTCAAATGACTTCAAAATACTAAGGCCACCGTTAGCAATATTGCTTTGGTTGAAATCATCTCATTGGCATACTTGATTCGAAGATTTGGTACATCTGAAGCTTCAAACTTAGATTTCAAATCAACTGTGGGCTCCCACTCTTCTAGAAACTTCATGATTAAAATTCCATCATCCTCACTGAATTGGAATGGTCACAAACATAGTGAACCAATAATTAAAATCATATAAATAGAACAATTTTTTGGAGCATAAGGAAATGAGGTTTTGGTACACATACTTGTTGGAACACTGAGGAACATCAACAAACTGAAACCTATTACTGAAACCACAATCCATTTTTCCAGATTGCTTCCATAGTTTCATGAAATTTTGTAGCTACAGAAAGTAATTTCAAATCCATCAGTACAATGTAAACAAGTTTAAGTGACAAATTATAAAAGAATAGCGACTATGAACTTACAAAAACAGCTTTTACATGTTGATGGAAAGTACAATCTGGTGCAAAATCACAAAGACAAGGTTCAAGAACAGCCCACACCCATTCTTTGATGATGGCAACACCAGTGATTTTCAAAGAAAATGGGGAAGAACAACTGCACATAATTAATGATGGAAACAATAACACACCAGTGATTTTCAAAGAAAAATGGGGAAGAACACCTTCATACAAAACTTTCATGTTTCCCTCAAATAAATGAAGGAGAACAATATACCAGCTCCGAATTGTACAGTGAAAGTTTCCCTCAAATAAATGAAGGAGAACAATATACCAGCTCCGAATTGTACAGTAAAGAAGCAGCATTGGCACCCTTGAAGGAACTGATAGCTTTAGCAAATCTCTTTGTCCTCTCTTGTTCATTTTTGAAATCATAATTATTCAACAGAAAATCCTAAAGCACAAAAGGGATAAATAAGATACAAAATGACATTAAAAAGAAACAAAGGTAGTAGGAAAACAAAACCTACTGAGACATGATTGAAGAAGAAATGCTTCAAACTTCTCCTTGCGTGCAACAAAAACAACAACAACAAAGCCTTTTTATCCCAAGTAAGTTGGGGTAGGCTAGAGATGAAACCCATGGGAACCCAAAAAAGAAGAGACAAAGGAACAAAAGCCAAAAGGAAAAGAAGAAAAAGGGAAAAAAAGGAAAAAAGAAAAGAGAGACAAAAAAAAAGGAACAAAAGTCAAAAGAAATAAAAAACGAGTAAGCAAGAAGGAAGAAAAAAAGATCACGGTTCCGGCACGTCTATTGCTAGTCTCCAAGCGCTCCTATCCATAGCTAGCTCCTTAGGGATATCCCACGCCTTCAGGTCTCTCTTAACCGACTTGTCCCAAGTCAAGTTAGGTTGTTCTCTACCTCTCTTAACATTAGCATCTCTCTTTAGAACCCCACTACGCACCGACGCCTCCGGAGGCCTCCGTTGGACATGTCCGAACCATCTCAACCGTGTTGAACCAATTTCTCCTTGATAGATGCCACTCTTATCCTGTCCCGAATATCTTTATTCCGTATTCGGTCTCTTCTTATATGCCAGCAAAACCAACGCAACATACGCATCTCTGCTACACTCAATTATTGAACATGTCATCTTTTCGTTGGCCAGCACTCAGCACCGTATAACATCGCCGGATGAATTGCCGTCCTATAGAATTTACCTTTTACCTTTTGTGGCACCCTCTTGTCGCATAAGACGTCAGAAGCTTGACGCCATTTCAACCAACCGGCTGAAATTCTATGTCTAACATCTTCATCGATGTCACCGTCCTTTTGTAACATCGATCCTAAATGACGAAACGTATCCTTCTTGGCCACCAATTGTCCATCAAGGCTAACGTCTCCATCCTCATGTCTAGTCGCGCTAAACTTGCACATAATATATTCGGTCTTTGTCCTACTAAGTTTGAATCCCTTGCACTCTAATGTGTGCCTCCACAGCTCCAACTTCCTATTAACCCTATCCCTATTCTCATCAACTAACAGCACATCATCAGCAAAGAGCATACACCAAGGGACATCACTCTATATTTCTCGTGTGACCTCGTCTATCACCAGAGCAAATAAATAAGGGCTCAATGTTGATCCTTGGTGTAGTCCTATTTTAATCGGAAAGTCATTGGTGTCGCCATCACATGTCCAAACACACGTCCTCGCGTCCCTGTATATATCCTTGATGAGGGTAATGTACTTAGTTGGGACTTTGTGCTTCTTCAAGACCCACCATATGACATTTCTTGGCACTTTGTCATACGCCTTCTCGAGGTCAATAAAGAACATGTGTAAGTCCTTCTTTTACTCCCGATATCTCTCCATCAATTGTCACATTAAGAAAATCGCCTCTATGGTCGATCTTCCAGGCATGAACCCAAACTGGTTTTGCGTCACACTTGTCACTCTTCTTAGGCGATGCTCGATAACTCTCTCCTAGAGTTTCCTCATATGGCTCATCAACTTAATCCCATGATAGTTAGTATAACTTTGAACATCTCCCTTGTTCTTGAAGATCGGTACTACTATACTCCTCCATTTTTCCAGCATCTTGTTTGATCGAAAGATGAGGTTAAAAAGCTTAGTTAACCATACTATGACTTTAGAACCCAAGCATCTCCATACTTCGATAGGGATACCATCAGGGCCCATCGCTTTACCACTCTTCATCCTCTTCAAAGCTTCCTCTATCTCTGCCTCCTGAATTCTCCTCACAAAGCGTCTGTTGTTATCATCAAATGAGTCATCCAACTCAAGTATAGGACCCTCCTCCTCTCTGTTAAACAACTTATCAAAGTACTCTCGCCATCTGTCCTTGCTCTCCTCATCTCTCACCAGGAGTCGGTCTACCCCGTCCTTGATACATTTGATTTGGTTGATGCCCCTCGTCTTCCGCTCACAGATCGTAGCCATCCGATAGATGTCCTTCTCCCCTTCCTTCGTGCCTAGTTGTTGATAAAGGTTATCATATGCCTAACCTTTTGTTACACTCACTGCTCGCTTTACAGCCCTCTTGGCTATTTTATAGCCTTCTATGTTGGCTGCACTCTTGTCAAGATGTAGGCGCTTGAAACACTCCTTCTTCTCCTTGATAGCCCTTTGCACCTCATCATTCTACCACCAAGTGTCTTTTACTTCTTGTTTGCCTCCCCTACTCATGCCAAACACTTCTGAAGCTACCTTCCGAACACAAGTTGCCATCTTTAGCCACATGTCATCTGGTCCTTCTCCTTCCTCCCAGGGTCCCTCTCCTGGCATCCTCTCCTTAAAAGTTTGCGCCAGCTCCCCTCTGAACTTCCACCACTTCATTCTCACGGTCTTGGTACTTTGTCCCTGTATGCACGTACCCGAAAGCGAAAATCCGCCACCACAAGCTTATGTTAAGTGACGACACACTCCCTAGGTATCACCCTACAGTCCAAGCAAGCACGTCTGTCCTCCCTCTTTACAAGGATAAAGTCGATTTGGCTCGAGTGTTATGCACTTCTAAATGTCACTAGATGGGATTCCCTCTTCCTAAAGAGGGTATTCGCTACCAACAAATCATAAGCTAACACCCAATTAAATATATCCTCCCCCTCTTGATTCCTACTACCATACCCGAACCCACCATGGACCCGCTCGAACCCTACATTAGACGCCCCCACATGGACGTTAAGGTCTCCTCCTATGAAAAGCTTCTCACTGATAGGTATCGCACTAACCATGCTATATAGATCTTCCCAAAACTGACTCTTGGTGCTCTCACTAAGACCTACCTGAGGGGCATAGGCACTAATCATATTTAGAGCCGAATCTCCAACTATCAGTTGAACTAGGATAATCCGGTCACCATGCCTCCTAACATCTACAACTCCATCCTCAAGGCTCCTATCGATCAAGATACCTACACCATTTCTACCCGATGTTATACCCGTGTACCAAAGCTTGAAGCCAGTATCCTCCACCTCCTTCGCTTTCTGGTCATTCAATTTAGTCTCTTGGACGTATAGGATATTTACACGCCTCCTAGTTGCCACATCGACTAGCTCTTGTAACTTGCCTGTTAGGGGCCCTACATTCCAACTCCCTAGACGAATCCTAGTTGGCTCGGCTAACTTCTTCACCCTTTGCATCCGTCGAGGAAAGTGCTAAGACCCTTGCTCATTTTTCACCACACCCGAGCGTAGATGTAGCGCGCCACTAAGGTTGCGATGACCCGACCCTTGCTCACTATTCATCGTACCCAAGTCATGATATGACGCGTCACCAAGGGGATGACGACCTGGCCCTTGCCCATTTGACACCACGCCCGGGTTCCGATGTAGCACGTCGGTTGCGATGACCCGACCCTTGCTCACTATTCATCGTACCCAGGTCAACATATGACGCGTCACCAAGGGGATGACGACCTGGCCCTTGCCCATTTGACACCACGCCCGGGTTCCGATGTAGCACGTCGCTAAGAGGGTTACGCCCCAACGAATTTCTTATGGGTTTCATATCCATTTGAGTGGCTGGGTTTTTGACGTTGGTTCGCCAAACCTAACACAACCCTCCTCCTTTACCCAGGCTTGGGACTGGCTATGTTGAGACTCAACATAGGCGGAGTATCATTGAAACTTTGTATATTCTACAAAATTTTGTTAATGTGTTACAAACATGAAAATTCAGAAGCAGCTAATATATTGCATCTTGAGCATGACCACTAATTGGTATCTTGTTTTATTTGAATAACTATTTTTTATTCATTAGATCACTACATTAGTATAATAACCTATATATAGTTAATATACCAAGAACAACTAATTATTATCTTAACTATAATAACCTATATATAGTGAATATACCCAGAACAACTAATTATTGTCTTAACTATAAGAGCATTCTAATCAGACAAAAGTAACCTGCTCAATATTCTTGGTGACGTATGGTACTGTCAAGTTAAATGCCTGATTAGGAAAAGTGCGATAATACTCTCATGTACATGCAAGCAGATAAGTAATCAGTGTGCCATTATTTTGGACATGAAATAGTGATTGCCGTAGCTTATTTTTTCTATGAGCCCACGTGCTACAAGTTTGGGCTTAAAGACTTTTCGGATTGGGAAGTATTTTTTTCTTTTTTTGTATTTTCATTATAAACATAACAAGCGAGAGTCAGCTCAAGGGACATGGATGAAATGTTTCAAAAATTATGACCTCCTAACACAATATATAGGATGCAAGGACAGTAACCTGGTGAGTAGAACAACAGGTTCAAAGTCACATAAGTGTTGTGCAACATAATACAAGGTTGTGAATTGCAAACAAGATATGGAACCATTGCACTGATTTTTAGATGCAATTAATATTAAAGCTACATGAAATACCCTATATAGTTGTAACATTAGAAAGAAAAACATCCACGGTGACATAAATTTGGGTACATCGCATAGGTAGTCCATTAAAACTGACAGTACAGCAAAACATGATATGGTGCCAAATGAATGAATATAAAATACACTTACGTAACTAAAGCTATAGTCATGGCTGTGACAAACTGCCTAACTTGGTCCATATAAATTTCACAAAGCTACAACTAGGACATATAAACAAATTTTCCTAAAATGCATCTAACAAAAATATTTTTAAGTTATCCTAGTTGCAGTAGAAACGACAACATTGTTGCCAAACAATTACATGAAGGAATTACAGTAATTTCATCTCAACAATCACATGAGATAGTTACACCAAATATCATCGTAATATTTCTAAATCACTCAAAATTTACTAGATAGATACATGATAGTTTGGTAACACAATACCATTAAACTTTGAAGCCAGAATGGCAAACAATGTTTAAAGAAGTTCCTTAAAAATACTTGACCAAACAACATGCCAATAAAAGGGAACCATTTCCATTTAATGGTGCCTCTGCATGATATACAACCCAGCTAAATGGATACAAGGCACAAGGAAAAACTAGGATAACTAAACAAATCTCCATAACAATGGAATTTATTAACAAGTAGGAATGTAATATGTCATACAACCCTATGGAACAGTTTCTGAAGGAAAAATACAAAAAAAGAAAAAAATACTTCCCAATCCGAAAAGTCTTTAAGCCCAAACTTGTAGCACGTGGGCTCATAGAAAAAAAAAAGTAAACTAACAATATTTGCGGGTAACAAAATCACCAGTACTGGAAATCTACGTAGCGTGAACAAGCAAAGACATTGCCAAACCAATAGCTTCTCAGCAAGCTCCCAAGTACCGTTTACACAGCTGAACATAAAAAAACTGAACAAGATTTCAACCACGCAGAATCAAATCTGTGTATCAACACTCTAATTACAGGCTACCAACAGTTTGGAACCTCACATTTCGATCCCTTTTTACCACATCCACATCCTACATCACCTGTACCACCTCGCAATTCAGTCCACAGCATCACCAACGTGCAACAAATTCAAACACGCCACGAACACACAGAACAATCTGTCTTAGGGAAAGCATCACCACGATGTTACCTTCGGAGCAGTGGCCCTTGGGGATGGATGACGCGGAGGGACCCAGGCGGTAGGACACGTTGATCATGTTGCATGGCTCGCCGGAGTGCACCATGTGGACCTGGTACGACGCGAGCCGCGGCGGCTTCGGGCATGTGCCATCCGCGCCAGCGAGGAGCTCAGCGATGGGACGACGACCTCGCTGATGTCGCGGTCGCCTAGGGCGCGCTCGGACCGGAGCACCACGTGGAGGCTAGTGGAAATCGCCGCTGGCGAGAAATCACCGCCGTGGAACCACAGCCTTCGCCTCCGCCCGACGCCTTCCTTATCTCCTCGACTCCTCCTGCTCTCTGGATTCCAATTGACTGGGCCCACTGGTTGGAGGAAATCTCGTGCAGGTTAACGGGTTCGTACAGACCCATTTGAGCTTGCAGGGCCGTTAACAAAAAAATCAAGGCGGGTTGGGTTCCATCGAGGCGCACGACAATTAGAACAGATCGACCGATTGTGGCGTCGACTGAAACAGACGGACATTTTCAGTCGATTGGACAAAAGGATTTCTGAAATAAATATGTCCGTTTTTTACCTTCTTTTACCGGATCATATCTTTTTTTCTTTTCCTTTCCTTTTCTTTTATTTTATCTTTTCTTTTACCTACATACGTAAGTGGCAGAATAATTAGAAGAGGACAGACCAAATAAAATTAGGGCAAGTACAATGGTATTATCTTATAGACTGTCTCATATATGTCACGTAATTTTAAGACGGATTATGAGACGACTTATACAATGAATAATCTTATTAGTTGTCTTTTATTAATTATAGGACTCCTTAATTTGTGGACATAAAAAGAAATTTTTATATATTAAAAGACTACTAGAGCCTGTACAATGGTGTGAGAGCCATCTCATACTTCTAAATTTTAGCGCATAAGGTGGTTGCTACGCGAAACAGCCACCTCTTTCTTTCACCACCCTCTCTCTCTTTCACATCATAAAAAATCCTATATGGCAATACATGAGACGACCTATAAGACTGCCTACATGTAGCATTGTACCTGCCCTTAGAAGCCAGCAAAGAAAAAAAAGGAAACAAAATTAAGAAACCCATTCTAGCTATGTTTCTACGGGGGAAGTACACTTCCTTTTGGCTCTCTGCAACAGCAGCCTGAATTCTAGGAGAAACTTCTCCTTGCATCATTCTACTATTGGGTCAACATTATTAAAAACCGAGTTATTTCATATAGTCCATACTTCCCGAGTCATCTGCATTATAATCTTCATCAAAAATAAAGGTTTCGCAATTCTGTTCTTGAGGATCATGAAAGTTTAAAGGGGCTGTAGCAGCATCTTAGGTGTTACTATTCCTATGCTTGCCCACCAGACTAGCAAAACTGCATCTCAAGAACCTGAGGCGTGTACACGCCGATGGTTGTTGGAATTTGACCTATTTTAGTGGTTAATTTAAGAGAAATTCTAAAGTAATTTAATAGCAATAAATTGAGTTTATTCAGCCATTAAATCCTCCATCAATTTTGAACTGTTATGTACTAATCAAAAGGAATAATATACGGTTAATGTCATAATTGGAGTTAATAGGCCAGCCATGCTATTAACTACTAATTAGAGAGTGTAATTAATGAGAAAACGGCTCCTTGAGGGCAGCCATGCCTATATAAGGCCCCTGGAGATGTCCAGGCTTACACACTAGAGAAAGATCATTTTTCACTTCTTCTTCCTTCTTGGAGAGCTGTGCTGCGGTGTTGAGCTGCTACAATCTCGCCGGCCCTATTCTTTGGCGTGCACCGAGGAAAAGGGTGAGCGGAATCTCCGTACCTTTGCCGCTGTGAAGCCCGCACGAGGGGCGGCAATAAGGTTTCTAGGCAGCGCATATCTGCGCGACTGCTTGAGACTGATCCTCGGCGATCTGCGCTGCCTCTTCGACGAGCTACCACGTCTACATCGACGGTCTGCTTCATCTACTATTAGTGCTGTTAGAAGCGGCAACAAACCCAACGTGAGTTCTAATGGCTCCCCTACTTAATATTGCGTTGCTCTGCCTGCTGCATGTGTTAGTTAGCATCTTGTGTTTAAATGATTATGAAATTTGCCTAAAACTGAAATCTGGAATTAGAATAACACTCATATCTCCAACAATGGTCACGTTGGGAATGTCTTGTCGCAACATATAGGATGCTCTCCATGCGCGGTGTAGCACACAACAGCTGGCAAACCGGCGCGACGAGTCTATATAGGTTGTGTTTTGGTGTGGAGGAACGTGACACGTACTATAGCAAAAGGAGCCTTTAGCGACGGCTCAAAAGGCCAGATGGTCTCTAGACAAAACTGACCGCAGCTACAAAAAGATTAGTAGCGACGGGTGATAATTTCACCCGCCGCTACTCATTGAACCCAAAAACAAAAAAAAGAGCCTGTCAGGCCGAAGAGCCCACATATGTTTCTTGGGCCCAATCGGATCCAGAGAAGCCCATCTCTTGCGTTGGGATCCGTCGCCAGGAGAGGAGACGACAGAGGGAGAGGGGAGATCCGGTTGCCGGCTAGATCCGACCGCCTCGGTTGCTGGCGCACCACAAGGTAGAGGGGAGTGGCCAGATCAGGCCGCCCCGGCCGCTGTTGCACCATGAGGGAAGATGGGGGCGACCGGATCTGCCCCCCCCCCCAGCCCGTGCGCCACCGAGGGAGGAGGGGGGCTGCCGCCGGGGTGGAAGCGAGGGCGCCGCCGGGGGAGGATGGAGGGGCGTCGTGGAGGTCGGAGCTGCATGGGAGCAATGACCGCCACCGTAGAGGTTGTCGCCCGCGCCGCACCTTGTGGGTAAGGCCGTAGTGCGTCGCGCCTCCTCGCGGGTAAGGCCATCGTGCGCCGTGCCTCGAGGGCCGCCTCCTCGCAGGTAAGGCCGCCGTGTTCCGCGCCTTGAGGGCTGCATCTCTGCGACCGAGAGAAGAGGTGGCGATGGGGGGAGGAGGAGGAGGTGGCGGAGGCCGAGAGAGGAGGCGAGGACGGGCAAGAGATGTGGGGGAGAGAGAGGAGGCGGCGGTGGATTGAGGGAGGAGCAAGCGACGTTGAGGGGAGGGGGTGAGAGGAAGGGTTAGGGTTGTTCCCTTTTTTTATAGCTGTGGTGGGCTGACTGTAAATGGGCCGTGGGCAAATATAGCAGCGGCGGGTTACTTATTGGGCCGCCGCTATGAAACACATTAGCGGCGGGTGGTTTATTGGGCCGCTATTAAAAAACACTGCAGCGATGGGTGACAAAATGGATCGCTGCTATAAATTGTTCTGATTTGTAGCGATGGTTCAATTTTGAAAGCGCCGCTAAATTATTTTTCTTGGTGCCGCTAAAAACCGTTTTTGTTGTAGTGGCGGACGCCAGCGCATCCGCCACAAGCCGTCGGCCAGCGCCCTACGTGGCCTGGCCCGCTTACCTTTGCGGCTAGATTTTTTTTCCTTTTTTTTGTGTCTTCTGTGCACATCTCCTTCCCTTTGTTTAACTGACTAAATGAGAGTGTTGCTAGCTACACCAGTCATGGATTGTCAATACTGATGATATCCCTTACATAGCAGAGTAATAACTACTGAGAGTAACTCGAGGATCTCCGTCTGGCCAGTTTGGTGGCAACAAGACGTTTACACAACGTTTCTTGATTAGGGATTTAAGCTCACTAGGTTTTTGCACGTTATTCTACAAAATTATCATATATTACATTAAAATATGTGCACTATTACAGAAAACATCATCAACTGAGGTTCAAAAACACTAATCAGCAACGGTTCTGAACTAGGGTATCAGCAGCAGTTCTTTAGAGCAGCAATTATTGGTCGGACCAGTTGCTTTTGAACCACTGCTGATAATCTTTTAGCAGCGGTTCTGAAGCAACCGTTGCTGATAGGGCGCTGTTTATGATCCTTTTTCCAGTGGTGGTGTTAAAAAGCAGACTCATTGCTCCATTCGTAGTTATAAAAATAATTAATAATTAATTGAAGCCATTGTATGCTCGGACCATACCCAATATGTGTCAAAAACATGTTATAATGAAATGACCATTTCCAACATACAACATGAAAAAAATAAAGGCTAATAAAACCGAGCAAGATCCATGACAATGTCCCATGTCATAGCTTACCTATAGCACTCATCTATTGCTCCCATCAACAATCGCTCCATATATGTATAAATAACAAGGTCAATTTTTATGAGAACTTTATTAAAGAAATTAAAAAACATTAGGTAGGCAGTTTTTTTCTATTTTTTAAGTACACAACTATTTCCCTAACAACATTAACAACATTGACATGGTAGAACATTCAAATAGGAAAAGGACAAATAGGAAAAGGAGATCTTTAGAACATTGTGAACATGTATGTGGATTGAGTCAGACAACCATATTATTCAATTCCAGTATCATTTATCTGTTGTTCTAACACTCATTGCTTGCTCAAAATAATACCCATTTCAAAAGTATGAAGTATTTGTATCATGCCATCAAATCCACAATCCTGGGCGTCAGTCAAAAGATAGCATGTTCATAACCATATAACTAATAATATAACAAAGTCATAGATAGGGGTAATGATAATAAATGATAGTGGGTCGTGACACACAGAACAATCCAATCTAACATTAGTCCAAAGTCTAGGTTATGTGGGTTAGGAAGAGTTAAGCTGGGTCCCTATGTATCTCTATACTCCTACTATAGGTTAGATACATGCAACACATAGAAGCCTAAGTCCTATGCCAAGCCGAGACTAGGAGGATTAATAAGCACAACTATTCCTGTTCGTGGGGCATGTGACAAAAGACAATTAAAACCTTACCGCGACACCTATTCCTATTTGTAGGGCAACCAAGCACTCAAAGATATTTACCAACCTAAGCACCATGTTTACATTGCTATATAATACTCTCGATTCCCATGGGACTTTGGCCCTTCGGACCAACAAGTCGAGAGCAAGAATGCACATAACTCTAACCCGACAGATCAATTAGTCAAGTATTAGAGAATACATAACTCCGACCCTACAGATTAGACAGTCAATGGCTAAGACATGCATACTTTGACCCTATGGATCATCAAGCTAAAGACTATATCACACATAACATTAACCCTATGGATTAACATGTTATGGACTAAAGCATGTCTAACCACATTATGTATTGAACAAGTGTAAAAGCATAGATTGACTAGTATGAGTATGTGAAGCATAAAAAAACCAAACATGAGTAGGCAACAATCACATAAAAGGCACATGACTATCACACTAGTATAAATAAATAAAGCACAGGGAGTAAAGAAGATAATTCTAATAATAAAAGGAACAAGTCTTACTAGAGAGGGATAGTGTGGAACTATACCCAAGACTCCAAGACTAGATCATGGACCTCTAGTCAGCTCTCCTGTATCCTAAACTCCACTAGGACATAAAGACTAAGTGTAATGCTACAGAATGAATTATTCTTGGTGTGTGTGGAAGTGGGAGGCACTCCCCACTATTTATAGGGGCCATAAGTCAGTACTGAGGAGTAACCGTCACGGAACCGCCATGCACCAACTTCAGGAATTCACTGAGGAAGCACCACGTGGAGGCACACCCGAAACGGCCTCAAGACCAGGTCGAGCGACCAAGGGGGGAGGTCGGCCGACCTGGCCCTAGGCCCTTTGGCTTTGTGCTTTTGCTGGGTGGATGATAGGTGGGTCCTCTTGTGTTTTATGCTGGTGTTCTCCAGTGCAATCCTGTGTAGCCTTGTCATTGATCCATGGGAAGTTTGGTTGGCGCTCTCCCATTGGTTGGAATGTTATTTCACGGATCTTGCTCCATTTCTCCACTCTATTTATATATATTCTCTGCATGCACATAAATCTCTAAGGACAAGTAGAATCTTATTAATCGTAGCTAACATGCGTGTATGAAAGGCTAAGTCTTCCCTTATTTGTGGCTATATTGATGATCGAAATTGGTATTTAACAACCGTCAACACTCCTCTCTTTTTCTCTTGGCTCCCTACTGATGCTCCCAACTATCCCAATGGCCAAGAGAGGTCTCCATGGGTGTCGACTAGTTTTTGTTCCTATAGCACAATACCATAGTATGGTTGGTGCAATGAAATCTTAGGCCAGTCTCTCTTAGCATTTCCATCTTGATTACCACACTTCATCATGGCCACAATAGTTGCAGATACAGTCATGGCGATAAGTCATCACTTAAGTTTCCTTTGTGTTTCCTATATGATGCGTGCAACAAGCATTTTAGATATGGAATGAAAGTAAACATGCCTTGTGAATGCAAGCAATATTCAATGGGAATATTGTGTTTCTACCCCTGGTTTGCCTCCTAATTGCAATTTTACCCCTCCTTTTTCAACTTTGTAATTTTACCCCTGCTTTTTTAGAATGAAGCTAGAAGTTACCCTTGTGTTTGTGATTTTACCCCTGATTTGATTCAAAACCAGGGGTAAAATCACAACGATAAGGGTAACTTCTAGCTTCATTTTGAAAAAGTAGGGGAAGACACAAAGGAAATCTAACAATGTCAAGTTTGAACCCCTCTCAAGCTTAAGCACTATAAGCCATACCCTTGCCTTGAGAGAAGCCAAACCACCATCTCAAGAACTCCCCCTTTCTTATAGCTATCTTGAGTGGGTTAGATATTGACTAATTTTTATGTGTTTTTCTTTTAGTTATTTACACATGCATGGATGCAAAACATACTAGTCACAAAGGAGTCCAAACTACCATGCGATGCAAGAAAAGAAAGAACACACTACAACTACCAAGAATAAACACAGTTACCTCCCTAATGAGTAGATATGATGTTGAGGTCCCTATCACTTGTGGTGGACTTCACTTGATCTTCAAGTAAGCTCCCGGTCCACCACTACCACCATCTTCTAGGTATTGTTCTTAGCCACCCACTTGTACTTAGTTGACCTCTCAAGATCAACAACGCACTTTAGGCACCCACATGCTCCTGACCTTTCTCCTCTTGTTTGGTGGTCCCAAAGCCTTTGCTTTCACCTTGCCATCCTTATCCCTAAAAAGCTTGAAATATGTGTTCTCATGGAACAAGTTAGCGTTTGGTAAAACAATGAAACCTCTCGCCATAGGGCAATCCTTGGTGCTGTGACCATCCTTGCAACACCTCTTGCAATAGTAGTCATCGGCGAGTAGGGGTTTGATCCATGCAGGAGCGGAGTCACTCGTACCGATGACGTCGATGGCGGTAGGATATGAGCCAAGTCCACGGTGGGAGACGTTGTTCACAAGATTCCTCCCAAGAATCTCCTTGTGGATGTCTCTACCATGTGTAAGCCTCTCAAAGTCGTCCATCACCATCTTCCTCTCTTTCTTGAGCTCATGATATTCCTTCAAAACAGAGGGCTCAATGGAAGAAACCTGAACCGAAGTGCTTAGTTCATCACACAAAGTAGAAGCATCACTCTTTGACGAACTAGAGGAGGGAGAGGCAAGGTTGTCAAAATTGATGGCCTCAAAAGTAAGTTCAAGAGCCCCATTTTTCTCACGTACCTCTACATGATCATCCTTGAGTTTCTCATAACTCTTGTTTAGTGCCTCATGAGATGTGACAAAGTCTTTGATCTCACTCTCAAGATCACCAAGACGGTCTTTAGCCAACATACACTCTTTTCTTACCACATCCAACATCTTGGACTTCTTGACAGCGATGTTGCTGGCTTGCTCAAGCATACTCCAAAACTCCGTGTGCCACATGAGAAGGGCACACCCACATACAACCATACCCTGGATCTTGGAAATATTAATACCACCATGAACATTCATGCATCATGCTGGTCGATTTTGAAGGCCATAGGCCCATTCAGCTGATTTGACAACACCATGTGAAGAAGAAACAAAAATAACATACTCATAATGACACAATAGGATGCATGGTTGTGTAATCGAATACATTAAAGTAGAGGTGTCGTAATAAATTTAAGAAAGTCCTACAAAATTCACTAGATGCCATGTCACTGTTGACATCTTTGTGTTGCCTACGACTTGTTAGCAACATCCAAAAACTTACTTGCCAGCATGATCTATGCTTAGAAATTAATACTTGTTTGATGTTCATGTGACCCTTACATGAATAAAGGTACACTTACTTGCCTTTTCGGTCATGTCTTGAGAGACTTACAAAAAAGCCACTTTTGTCATATGTATCCCAAAATCTTTTCCACAAAAAACATGTCAAAATTGACTCAGTCCCATGTCATCCCTACCTGTCTATCTAGTTTATTAAGCAAAGTGACAAATCCTTACTTGAGCTACTTTACCTCTCATGTGTATAAAGAAGAGTGTAGTCAGTCATTTCTCCATCGGTTGTATCATCCAAACCAAGTAGCAAATTGAACAAACTATGACACATTAGCAAGATATCAGAAACAAGCACAGCCAAGATACTTGCCATCTTTGCTCTTCTTGCCCTAATGGTGAGCGCTGCTACAGCGGTCAGTTTTCCCCAATACATCCCAACATCAACACTTTTAAGTGTTAACAACCCTTCTGCCCAATACAACCTATAATGATAAGTATGTGCAACAAGCATGTCACCAGCTTTGGCCATGACCATTCAACAACAGTTCTGGCCACACAAAATATTTCAACATGAAATTCTACTATACGTGATGGAGCAATAGACACTGGAGAAAGTGCAACAACAACAAATACTACAACAAGTGCAACATCCACAACAATTGCAATAGGTTCAATAGCAGCGACAAGTACAGAAAGTGTAGCAGCACCAGTTGGTGCAAAATGTGCAGTAGCAACAGATCGTGCAGCAGGTCCAGCAGCAGCAACAACTCCAATAGGTACAACAACAACAACAACAACTCCAGCAAGTTCAACAATAGCAAATACTCCAACAAGCACAACAACAACAAATTTTGCAGGAAGTTCAACAATGACAGCTACTACCATCCATCTTCAACGCATTGACTTTAGTGAACCCTGCTTTCTATGCGCAACAACTTTTAGCTAGCGGTGCTTGGTTTTAGAGGATTTGAGAGTTGTACTTCTAATAATAGTCACAAATACAAGTGAGCTTATGAGAAATAATATTTTGACATCCTAAATTCTTGCTACATGTCCAATGTTTCTTCCATTCTAACTCTCAGTTGCATGTCTTGGACCGAAATGACAGTTTGCATGCTAAATTCCCTCATATCTAGTCCTAACCAATGCTTCACTCTCAATCACTCACTAACTAACATTGATTTCAGAATCATATTGACAACACAACCTTGAAAGAAAAAAGACGTCTATTCTACTCAACAGTGATACGTTTATCCATAGTAGTATGTTTTCTTTGTCTGATTCAATCTTGATGACATATGAACAATCACATGTTTGGCTAGTTGTATTTTTTTCGTAGGTGTTGACTAGTGTTTCTTGCTATAGCACAATACCATGGTATTGTTGGTGCAATGAAATCTTTGGCCGCTCTCTCTCAGCATTTCCATCCCCATAACTGCACCTCAGATCATGGCGATAAGTCGTCACTTAATTTGTGTGACACATGAGAAGGGAACTCCCACATACAACCTTACCCTGGATCTTGGAGATATTAATACCATCATGAACATTTATGCATTATCGCAACATGAGGAATGAAAAGACTCTAAAAGTAGACCTAGCAAGTACATACCTTGTTTTGAAGGCCATAGGCCCATTCAACTGATTTGGCAGCACCGCGTGAAGGATAGACAAAAATATCATACTCATAACGGCACTGTGGGATCAATGGTGGTGTAATTGAATACATTGAAGTAGCGGTGCGGTAATAAGTTTAAGAAAGTCCTACAAAATTAACTAGATGCCATGTCACCGTTTACAACTTTGTGCTGCCTACGACTTGTTAGCAACATCCAAAAACTTTCTTGACCAACATGATCTATGCTTAAAAATTAACACTTGTTTGATATTCATGTGGCCTTTACACGAATAAAGGTACACTTACTTGCCTTTTGGTTCATGGCTTGAGAGAGTTACAAAAAATCCAATTTTGTAATATATATCCCAAAATCGTTCCAGCAAAAAAACATGTCAAAATGTACTTAATGCCATGTCATCCCTATCTATCTATCTATCTAGTTTGTTAAGCAAAGTGACAAATCCTTACCTGAGCTACTTTACCTCTCGTGTGTACAAAGAGGAGTGTAGTAAGTCATTTCTCCATCAATCGTAGCATCTAAACCAAGTAGCAATTAAACAAACTGAGTCACATTAGCAGATATTTGTAACAATGGCAGCCCAGATACTTTCCACATTTTCTCTTCTTGCCTTATTGGTGAGCCCTGCTACCGCGGTCAGTTTTCCCAAATACTTCCCAACATCAATACCTTTAAGTGTCAACCACCCTTATGCCCAATACAATCTACAACGATAAGCATGTGCAACAAAGCGTGTCACCTGCTTTAGCCATGACCATTCAACAATAGTTTTGGCCACACCAAATATTTCAACATGAAATTCTACAACAGGTGATGGAGCAAGAGATACTAGAGAAAGTGCAACAACAACAAATACTACAACAAGTGCAACATCAACAACAGTTGCGACAAGTTCAATGGCAGCAACAACTATAGCAAGTGCAGTAGCACTAGTTGGTGCAACATGTGCAGCAATAACAGATCGTGCAGCAGGTCCAACAGCAACAACAACTCCAGCAGGTGCAACAATAACAATAACTCCAATAGGATCAACAACAGCAAATACTCCAACAAGCACAACAACAACAAATTTTGCGGCAAGTTCAATAACAACAGCTACTATCATCCGTCTTTAACGCATTGACTTCAGTGAACCCCGCTTTCTATGCGCAACAACTTTTAGCTAGCGGTGCCTGCTTTTAAAGGAGTTCAGAGTTGTACTTCTAATAATAGTCACAAATACAAGTGAGCTTATGAGAAATAATATTTTAACATCCAAAAATTTTCCTACATGTCCAATGTTTGTTCCATTCTAACTCTCAGTTACATGTCGCGGATCGGAGTGATAGTTTGCATGCTAATGTCCCTCATATCTAGTCCTAACCAATGCTTCACTCTCAACCACTCACTAACTAACATTGATTTCGGAATTATATTGACAACACAACCTTGAAAGAAAAAAAGACATCTATTGTACTCAATAGTGATACATTTACCCATAGTAGTATGTTTTCTTTGTCCTCCTTCCATACATGACAACTTTATGATTCAATCTTGATGACACATGAACAATCACATGTTTGGCTAGTTGTTTTTGTTTCCATACATGTCGACTAGTTTTTCTTGCTATAGCACAATACCAAGGTATTGTTGGTGCAATGAAATCTTAGGCCACACTCTCTCAACATTTCCATCTCCATAACTACACTTTTCAACATGGCCACAATAGTTGCACCTCAGATCATGGCGATAAGTCGTCACTTTTATTGTGTGACACATGAGAAGGGCACTCCGACATACAACCTTTAACTTGGATCTTGGAGATATTAATACCACCATGAACAATCATGCATTATCGTAACATGAGGAATGAAAATACTTTAAAAGTAGACCTAGCAAGTACATACCATATTTTGAAGGCCATAGGCCCATTCAGTTGATTTGGCAGCATCGCCTGAAGGACAGATAAAAAATATCATACTCATAACGACACAGTGGGATGCATGGTGGTGCAATCGAATAAATATATTGAAGTAGCGGTGTGGTAATAAGTTTAAGAAAGTCCTACAAAACTAACTAGATGCCATGTCACCATTTACATCTTTGTACTGCCTACGAGTTGTTAGCAACATCTAAAACCTTACTTGACTGGCATGATCTATGCCTAGAAATTAATATTTATTAGATATTCACGTGGCCTTTACATGAATAAAGGTACACTTACTTGCCTTTTGGGCCATGTCTTGAGAGACTTACAAAAAAGCCACATTTGTAATATATATCCCAAAATATTTCTAGCAAAAAACAAGTCAAAATTGACTCAATGCCATGTCATCCCTATCTTGCTATCTAGATTGTTAAGCAAAGTGATAAATCCTTACTTGAGCTACTTTACCTCTCGTGTGTATAAAGAGGAGCGTAGTCAGTCATTTGTCCATCAATCGTATCATCTAAACCAAGTAGAAAATATAACAAACTGAGACACATTAGCAAGATTGTCACACCCAGTTTTAAGGACAAAACAAAGTGCTATTCGTATGTGTAAGCTTCATGACCATTGATGATTAGATCTCCGAGGTATGGATGTTTTGGTGATAGATGACAACTATGAAATTGTGGGCTAACATCTACACGAGTGTTGTCTTTGTTGGAATCATCGCTTAACTCTATTGCAAATCACATGGATGATGGTGTTCTTGGTGATTGATGACAATGACCACAAGCATGGAGGCTTGTGAACTTGATGGAGTCCAAGGGTTGATGGCGATGGATCAAAGCTGTGAACAAGCTATGGTGCAAGTGTTTGGAACACTTGAGTAGTTGTTAGGGCTTTGAGTCCATAGGAAAAACCGGACTATCAAGGGGGTCTAGTTCATTCTCTTAGGTCATGTCTAGTCGGTGATGTGTGAGGTTGCTCGGTGAAATCACAGGCACTAGGTGACAGTGGAGAAGCTAAGGAGCTGTTCGGAGAAGCCGAGAAACCAAGTCAAGTGAGGATGACGAGTTTCAGCTTCTGGACATAAAGATCGAACAGAGGGGTCAGTGGTGACCGGACTATACGGTCACTTTGAGAGCGTTCCAGGACTTAGCGCGAGGAGCAAGAACTCTATCTGCAGTCAGGTCAGTAGGAGTGCAGGGACGGCAGAGAGGATGCAATTTGCGAACCTTACTGGAATGGAGAGAGAAAGTGGACCGGACGGTCCGGTCTAGTGACCGGACAGTCCGGTAAGTATAGGAATTTTCCTGGACAGAAGAGCCAACGGTTAGGAGAGCCGTTACCAGAGTGACTGGACGGTCCGGTCAGGCAGTGACCGGACAGTCCGATCAGGATGTCCAGAAAGGCAATTTCGTGGAGCAACGACTAATTTGAGGTTGGGAGCCTATATAACTTCGTTGCTGGGGTCTTGAAGACCTCTCTTGGCCAGTGGAATACCTGAGAGCATTTGGTAAGTTCCAAGAGGAAGAGAGGAGAGCACTAGGAGGATATATTGCATATCTTGAGAGTGCTAGAGAAGAGTAGCTTGAGCATCTTGCACATCTAAGGCTAGGGTGTCCTTGAGGGTGTGATCTAGATTGTTACTCTTGGTCTATGGTGAGACCTAGACCGGTTAGGTGTTGGTGATCGAGCCTATCATGATCGGTTGTGAAGGCCGTCACACGTTTGTACACGGTTTGAGCCCGCCGTTGAAAGGGGCATCGCTAGTGAGCGCCAGTGTTGGCTCGAGGAGTCCGGCAAGTTCTCAAGGGAGGCGAGCTTGTGCTTTGTGCAGCGGTGACGCATACCGTGTCTTCACTCGAGGAGTGATTGCGGGCTCGTGTGTGAGAACTCCACTTGGTGGTGGGAGGGACCGGGACTCTGGCGGGAGTGGTCCAACGAGGATTAGGGGAAGGCGCCATCCTTCCATTACCTCAGGAAAATTATGAGCATTCCTTGACCCTCTCTTTACTATTCTGCATTTGTGTGCTCTAGTGAGTAGGGTAACTTGTGGCTTGCATAGGCTAGTGTGAATGGCTTCCGCTCTTTGTATTATCATGAACACTAGCATGTGTAGGGACTTGGCCTACTAGACTTGTTTAGGTTGGTTATCTTGTTAGACTCAAGTAGCAAAATTGAAGTATGTGGATTCATGAGCGGCTTAACGATTCACCGCCCCCCCCCCCTCTTGGTACGCCTTCGGTCCTTACAAGTGGTATCAGAGCCAAGTGCTCATCTTTGAGGCTTCACCACCTTGAGTAAGAATGCCGGGACAGGCGGACAGTGTTTCGATATTCAATGGTGAGGACTATGCTTATTGGAAGGCTCGCATGCAAGCCTACCTTCAGTCCCTTGATCCGGAGATATGGTCGGTCACTCACGAGTCTGATGCGAATGTGATCCTACTTGAGCCTGACTACATTAAGTGTAATGCTAAGGCCAAGAATGCTTTGTTTGCTTGCATTTCTAAGAATGTTTTTGCTCGGCTTGATGCTAGTACTTCAGCATATGGTATCTGGACTGAGATTCAGGGGCTCTATGAGGGCACCAGTGATGTCAAAGAGGAAAGATACTATGTGCTGAAGAATAAGTATGATCACTTCACTAGATTGCCACATGAGAGAGCTAATACTGTTTATTCTCGTTTTCATGTACTTGTGGAGGAGATCAATGCACTTGGGGATGATTTCAAGATGAAGCCCGTCGAGGTGATAAGAAGATTCTTGAGGCTATTCAAAGACCCCAAGTATGAGTCCATCATCACCTTCATCTTGCAAGGTGACCTCAAGACCAAGACCATGAAGGAAGTGGTTGGCAAGATCACTGCCTTCGAGAGCTACCAATTGGGGTTGGATGATCCTCAACCATCCAATCTTGCTCTACCGACTGACAAGCAAGAGCAAGAAGAACAAGAAGAACAAGAAGAAGGTGATCATTGAGGATGATGATGAAGAAGATGATGATGAGGGTGACTTGACCGAAGACTTGGCTCTTTTCATGAGGAAGATGAAGAACTTCAAGAACAAGTTTGTTTCCAAGTCAAGAGGCAAGTGATTCAATTGTGGCTCAAAGAATCACTTTGTCCGAGAGTGCTCAAAGCCCAAGAAAGAAGCATTCAGGTCACAAGACTCAAGTGAAGAAGAAGAAGAAGACCCCAAGGCCAAGCACAAGAAGAAGAGGTTCTTCAACAAGGACAAGAGCAAAGGCAAAGGAAAAACTTAAGACTACAAGAAGAAGACTTCTCGCAAGGCCCTTGTTGGAGAGTGGACAAGTGACAACTCATGTGATGATTCCTCTTCCTCAAGTGATGAAGAAGTGGCCGGTCTAGCCATGATCATGACCACACCTACACGAGCTCTTCCTCCACCTCCCACATGCCTCATGGCCGCGAGCCAACTTGGGGAGAGTGAGGATAAGAGCAGCGATGATAGCGATGATGAGGAGTTCTCATGTGCCGAGCTTTGGAGTATGCTAGAGCAAGCTCGCGGCATCGCCATCAAGAAATCCAAAATGTTGGATATGGTAAGAAAAGAGTATAAGTTGGCTAAGGACCATGTTGTTGATCTTGAGAGTGAGCTCAAGGACCTTGTCATATCTCATGAGGCCCTAAACAAGAGTTATGACAAACTCAAGGGTGATCATGTAGAGCTATATGAGAAGTACAAGGCCCTTGAGATCACTTATGAGGCCATCAATATTGAGAACCTTGCCTCTCCCTCCTCTAGTTCATCTAAGAGTGATGTTTCTACTATGTGTGATGAATTAACCACCTCGGTTGAGGTTTCTTCTCTTGAGCCACTTGTTTTGAAGGAACTTCACAAGCTCAAGGAAGAGAGGGAGATGATGATGAAGGGTTTTGAGAGACTCAAAGCCACTCATAGGGAGATACTTGGGAAGAACCAAGTAAATGAAGTCTCCAAGACTTCTTCTCTTGAGCCATTCATCTTGGAAGAATACCACAAGCTCAAGGAAGAGAGGAAGACGGTGATGGACGGCTTTGAGAGGCTCACACGAGATAGAGCCATCCACAAGGAGATTCTTGGGAGGAACCTTGTGAACATTGTCTCCTACCGGGGACTTGGCTCATATCCCACCGGCATTGACATCATATGGACGAGTGATTCCATCCCCGCATGGATCAAACCCCTTCTCGCCGATGACTACTATTACGAGAGGTGTTGCAAGGATGGCCATGCCACCAAGGATTGTCCCATGGTGAGAAATTCCATTGTTTTGCCTAATGCTAACTTGTTCCATGAGAACACACATTTCAAGCTTTTTAGGAACACGGATAGCAAGGTGAAAGTTAAGGCTTTGGGACCACTGAACAAGAAGAGGAAGGTCAAGAGCATATGGGTGCCTAAGTGCATTGTTGATCCTGAGAGATCGACTACGTACAAGTGGGTGCCCAAGAACATGACCTTGATGGTGGTGGTGGTGGACCCAGCGCTTTCATGAAGATCATGTAAAGTCCACCACAAGTGACATGGACCTCAATAACCTATCTACTCATAAGGGAGGTAACCGTGTTAGTTCTTGGTAGTTGTAGTGTGTTTTTCCTTTTCTTGCATTGCATGGTAATTAGGACTCCTTTGTGACTAGTATGCTTTGCATCCATGCATGTGTAAATAACTAAAAGAAAAACACATAAAAATTAGTCAATGTCTAACCCATCCCAGATAGCTATTTGCAAGGGGGAGTGCTTGAGATGGTTGTTTGATTTCTCTCAAGGCAAGGGCATGGCTTATAGTGAGTAAGCTTGGGAGGGGGTTCAAACTTGACATTGTTAGCTTTCCTTTGTGTCTTGTTCTTAATATTGCTTGCATTCACATGGCTTGTTTACTTTCATTGCATATGTAAATTGCTTGTTGCATGCATCATATAGGAAACACAAAGGAGGCTTGTCACATTTGGAGATATTTGTGCCTCATGCTCTATATGAGATTACATCTCCGTAAGTGTGACCAAAGGAAAGGATTGTGCTTCATGCCCATTGAGCAAGCTCTTATGAACTCCGAGGTTAAATCTACTCGCGTGGTTCATGGACTAAGGCTCATACATACCCTTTGGTTCTTATTTGCCTTGATTCTTATTTGCTCGATCTTTCATTAGGCATTTGCAAAAACTATGAGGCTATAGAATGCCACTATTTGAAAAAGAGTGTTTGAGAGCTCCCTCTATATTCCAAGTGCAGTGTTCCTTTGTGTGTTTAGCGAGGGCACTTGGAATTTGGAGAATTTCCTTGACTCAGCAAATTCTAGAAGTGACCATACGGTCCAGTCTTTAGACCGTATAGTCCGGTCAGTGGCACTAGAAATAGTTCCTAGGGGAATCTGGTCGAAGAGACCGAACAGAATGGTCCTAAGGACCGGATAGTCCGGTCTGCAGTGGCCAGCAGACCCCAACCTGTCCGGACAGTCCGGTGTAGAGACCGGACAGTCCGGTCAGTTCGGTTGATCACGTGAAGCGAGTCCTGATCTGAACCGTTGATTCGATCCTTGATGAATCTCAGCCATCCGTGTGCCTTTTGACCTAGATCAAAATCCATCAGAGGCTTTTGGTCTCTTCCCCGTTCATCCACCCGACGCCGAGTTCCCGCACCTGACACGCCGCCCTCGCCGTTGTCGCCCCCGACTTCGCCCGTCGCCGACGAGCTCCCGCCCGCACTCGCACAGCCGCGTGTCCAGCGTCGCCTCCGCCGCTCTCTATCGCCACCTCCGCGCACAGCCGAGCCACCACCTCCACTCGTGCATAGAGCCGCCGCCAGCGCCGTCGCCTCTCCACCTTGCGCGTGTGCACAACCAGAGCCGAGTTTTCCCCTCCACCTCCATTACCGGCAAACCAAAGTTCATGTTTTTCGGTGATCGGAGAGTTCTCTTAGTGTTCCTTTGATCTCGGTGTGTCGACTTCCCCCAGGGTATTGTGCCATTCACTCCTTTCATCAATTGATGCCCTAAATTTGAGCAATTTCCTTAATTGATGCAATTAGATGTATTTCTTATCTTTAGTTGCATTAATTAGGTAATGTGGCTCAACCTAGATGCAATTAATTCCATTGATTATCTATTAATTGCAATTCTAGGGTTTGTCTCCTGTCTAGTCTACAGTTAGATTTATTGCCATTATTTGACTATACACTAGATGACTCGCACCAGCCATATATAGTCGATGATCACTGTTGTTACCCTGCATAATTGCCTAGTGATCATGTCCTTCATTTAGTGCTAGGATTTCTATTGCGCATTCTTTTCTAGCGGTGCTTTGCTTGTAGATGTACTAGGACTCTATGCTTATCCCATCTACACCTATGTGCGTGCAGTGACAGCAGCAGCAGTCAGTGATGGTAGGGTCAGAACAGAACAAGGGCAAGGGGAAGATGCATGAGAAGCCAAAGACCAAGAAGAGACCGAGACTGGATCCAGAGTCAGAGAGAGCCAGGAGAGTGGTAGGCACCTAGATGCCATGGATCAGTCATGGAGGACCCTAGGATCATGTTTGATCCTAGAGCAGCCTCGTGAGGCACAGGGTCTGAGGAGGAGCACCATGCAGAGGACAGCACCTCTAGCTGTCGAAGTGATACCACTGCCGTGGACGAAGCGTACTCCAGTTTTCCATCAGGGGAGATCGTCAAGAACTGCGGATCAGGGATCCTCCAGGCAGCAGCAGGTGGAGTTCGAGGAGGAGGGTACTGGAGAGGAGGAGACCTCAAAGTTAGGCTCTGAGGAGTTGGTTGAGGAGGAGGAGTCAAATGAGGAGCCAGAGCAGACTGTTCCCCAGAGGACAGCTCACCGGGTAGTGAGACCCGAGGTGCACTTATGAGTTGTGCACGAGGAGGCTACAAAGACTTGTTCAGGCAGCAGGAGAGTCGAATATCCTCAAGGTTCCTGCAAAGGACCTTAAGGTACTTTAGTTTGTGTCCTTCAAGTAGTGGGTGCCAGTTCCCCGAGACCCCGCTGCTGGAGAGAGGTACTGGACGGTGCTCCAGAGGATGATAGGAGAGGGCTTGAGACGCTGTGTTGCTTTGAGGACTAGAGACAAGGTGCTTGTACAGCAGCAGTACACCAACTACCAGGCCATGAGGTGGGCCAAGGCAAAGACATGGAGCAGTACTTCTCGTATCTACGAGGACTAGCTGACCTAGTTACTGCTCCACTCAGGTTTAGGGAGGATATAGTTTTGGACTTCTACGCTACGTTGTGGGTTGCTAGAGACCGCTCAGAATTCTAGTTCTTGTTCAGAGGGCAGCCATAGCGAGTCACCAGGGAGGACCTGATCTCCCACCTAGGACTCCTGGCTTCAGACTTTCAGCTTTACAGGAGTGCCTACGGTACACTGGAGCCACCCCGCAGACCTTAGGGAGGGAAGCTGCCTTCAGACGACCTTGTATCGATTGCTTTCCCACCACCCCATACTCTAGGCTTTGAGAGAGGCCCTGCTAGACTCACTTCAGAGGCCAAGGTGGTGAGAGCGATAGTCATCAGGACTATCATTCCCAGGTCTGGCTACAGAAAGGAGTTCACACTCTTACACCAGTGGGCTGTAGCAACCATCTTGAGGAGGCAGACTTTCGACTTAGCAGACCTATTTATTGGAGAGATACAGGAGGTTATTTCTGAGAGGGTTGGAGGACGTCACTTGGTCTACGGGCTCTACATTTGCTATCTCTTGAGGAGGATGGGCCTAGTGACGGAGGAGCAGTATGACGCTTTCTCGGAGGTGACCACCAGCTACTCACCTAGAGTCCCCAGGAAATCCTAGTCTACCTCCAGCCAGCACACAGGAGAGGAGGAGCAGGAGTCACCGGTACTACACGAGCAGGTAGCTCAGCCAGAGACGGTGATTCCTGAGTCAGCCAGTATAGGAGCACCTCCCCAGCTGACAGGTTCGCAGTCTGACGACACTGTCATAGTGGTAGCACTTGCAAGATGGCTAGGAGAGTTTATACAGAGTGTGTCAGAGGACAGACGTCAGATGATGGAGCTTATCAGAGGACAGGCAGATCTTCAGCGCCAGCAGATGACTCTTGTCTCCGCTCTAGTGACTCAGATGACGGAGCTTACCCAGAGGCAGGCCAGTCAGCAGCCAGGACCCTTAGTGTTCCCTCAATTTTAGCAGCTGCAGACTCAGCCAGGACCCTTCACTACACTAATGACAGCACAGTCCAGTGGACTGTCACTCTCAGGGGTCTTACCGACAGGGGCAGCAGGACAGACTTTCTCTTCAGCATAGCTCTCTCCCGTGTTAGCCTTCTCTGTGTCTGTGTTGTTTGTCTCACCCTCACACTCTTCTAGCTCACAGATGGCAGGACCCTCCATTTCCCAGCACGTACCGGTCAGGAGTCTGTTCTCAGACATTGTGCACACTACTCGTGCAGACTCCCGGACTGCCCCAGAGACAGCTACAGCTTCAGCTCCACCTCTTACTACCACTGTTCCCTCTTTTACTACTCCCATAGTAGAGGATCTTGTCCACAGAGGTTTCACTCAGCAGGACATGGCAGACCTCATACTTCTTCAGACTTCAGCTTAGGACTCTACCATTGTCACTACAGCAGCACAGGACAGCGGGTTTGAGTCACCTGTGGACCTTGGTTTCTTTGAGCAGCTGGATGCTTAGGCGGCACAAGCTCAGGGAGCACAACAGGATCCACCTCAGGAGCAGCCAGGAGCAGAGCCTACAAAGGATGTCGCTGCACCACCTCCTTCGACCACAAGCGCTTAGATGTTCATCTTTTCCCGCCTTTTTGGCTTTTTTGTGCTTGTTGCCAAAGGGGGAGATGATATTAGGTCTAGGGGGTGGCAGTGTGATTTTGTTACGATCGAGAGTAGCTTGTATCTAGTGGGAGCTACGAGGTTTTGGGAGATAGACCATTTGGTTCTTCTTCTGAGGAGTTATTCATTGTTCGTGGATTATGATGATTCATGGTTTATTTCGCTTGTGTTTGACTCATTTTGATCTCACTTGGTTTATTTCCTTTCATATGCAGTGCTTGTATTTATTGATTATCCTGTATGCCTATGTATGATATCATGATGATGGATGCTTGTTCTTAATTCCTATGCATTGCCATGCTAATTTGTTGCATCTCATCATTCATGCTTTGCATTGCATTGCATATCCTTATGCTTTCATTCAATATATTGCCATGACATGCATGCATGTTTCATCTAGAGTTTGTTCTTCCCTCTTTTCCTTTACTGTTTGATTGGGTAGGACCTTATACTTTTCTCTCTTATGTTGTTATGGTTCCTCTTGATCTTTGTGTAGCTTGTCTAGGCCAGTTATTATTTGAAGTTTTTTTTATTTAAGTAGTGGTTGTCATCAATCACGAAAAAGGGTAAGATTGTAAGCTTCATAACCATTGATGATTGGATCCCCGAGGTATGGATGTTTTGGTGATAGATGACAACTATGAAATTATGGGCTAACATCTACACGAGTGTTGTCTTTGTAGGAATCATCGCTTAACTCTATTGCAAATCACATGGATGATGGTGTCCTTGGCGATTGATGACAATGACCGCAAGCATGGAGGCTTGTGAACTTGATGGAGTCCAAAGGTTGATGGAGATGGATCAAAGCTGTGAACAAGCTATGGTGCAGGTGTTTGGAACACTTGAGTAGTTGTTAGGACTTTGAGTCCATAGGAAAAACCGGACTATCAAGGGGGTCTAGGTCATTCTCTTAGGTCATGTCTAGTCGGTGATGTGCAAGGTTGCTCGGTGAAATCACAGGCACTAGGTGATAGTGGAGAAGCCAAGATGTTGTTCGGAGAAGTCGGCAAACCAAGTCAAGCGAGGACGACGAGTTTCAGCTTCTGAACATAGAGACCAGACAGAGGGGTCAGTGGAGACCGGACTATACGGTCACTATCAGAGCAGTCCAGGACTTAGCGCGAGGAGCAAGAACTCTCGGTACGCCTTCGGTCCTTACAATATGTGTGCCCAGGAATAAGTTTCACACATATCGACAGTAAGTGCATAAAAGTATAACCAATGTCATTATTACAACATATGATTGTCTTTAAAGACTGAAATGACTCTTACAATATGTGTGCCCAGGAATAAGTTTCACACATATCGACAGTAAGTGCATAAAAGTATAACCAATGTCATTATTACAACATATGATTGTCTTTAAAGACTGAAATGACTCTCAAACTAAATAGCAGCAGAAAACACCATAACACCACAGGTAATCGACCGGGGGCACGCTCGCCTAGTAGTAGTCTTCATCTATGTAGTCCATCTCTCCATCTTCTGAGCAGTAGTTTATAGTATAGCAACAAAGGGAAATAGCAAGGGTGAGCACATGCCGTACTCAGCAAGTGGGGGAAAATATGACATGCAAGCTTAATAGAAGAAAGGCTAACATAATGGTTTGTTTGCATAAATAAGCGCCTACACCTAGTAGAAAAGCCATCCTATTTACTAGGTGAAAAGTACCCACAAGTTATCTCACCTATCCAACACTATAGGTTAAACCGCCTGTAGTGAACCATGGGTTAAACCGCCTATGAGAAACCACACTACAGGTTACACCGCCTGTAGCAAACCATGGGTTAAACCGCCCATAAGAAACCACACTACAGGTTACACCGCCTATATCAAACCAAGGGTTACACCACCCAAAAAAAAAACTTGGCCACCCACCAAGTCCTCCCATAATCAACCCACTAATCGTGTGAAAGGTCCATGTCGCTCATGACCGTGAGCATGGCTGTTATAATAGTTTTACACTCTGTAGAGATTGCACAACTTTACCCACAGGTTGGTGATTTCAGCACTATGTAGTGACTAGAGAGTCTCCATGTTGTCCAACTCACACTATCTTAGGTGTGAGACCAGGAGATCACCACAAGGTCTTTCAAAGAGCTTCCCAGCTTGCAAACAACCCACCCTAAGGTTTCACCACTGCGGAATTAAACCATTCCTACAGAAGCCCCCTCTAGCGCCATGGCTAGGAGTGAACCGTCCATCAGCTGAGTCCGAGAGTAAACTATCCCGTCCTCATTCCTCGACTGCTCGCAAAACTGGGAAGACATCTTGATACACATTCATGGTTACATGTTCCACGAACCTACCCTTGTGATCCCAAGCAGGTACAACCACAAACCCACTGTACTGTACAGAGTACACGTGCATACCCGCACCATCATCATCATCCTCCTCCTTAGATCACCCTAGGTTTCATGTTGCTAAAAAGGATTACCCGTCCCTCATGATTATGTTAAAGTGAACAATTAATCAAGATTAACATTAGACACTTCCATTCCCGACATAGCTAACTAAGCATGACGTACCCATACCAATAGACTACAACATGACCTAGGCGACTAGGAATAATATGGTATAGGATAATGACACATAGAATACAATATTAACAAGCATGCATAGAGATAGAGCGAAATGTAAAACATAGGTTCAATACGCATCAAGGACACTTGCCTAGTTCCCCTTGCTGCTGCTGCTCAAAGTCTTCTGGCTGGAGGTTCTGAAAGTTCTTGAACTACTGGTGCTACTAACATCACACCGGAAAGACAAGCATACAAACACACTAAGAAATGACACACCACACAGTAACAAAAAACAAAGAAAGCTATACTATGAAAAATTACACGTTGCTACGATCGCGTGAGCGCAAGAATCGCCTCAATCCAAGTTACGAGTAAAACAACGTTTGAAGTTCTAGGGTTGAAATGTGAAAATAGACAAGTTAAAGGGCCTAAAAATAATTTTAGAAAAATATACGGGCTAAACTATAAAATGTACATATAAAATATAATTTAAGAAAATTTTAGGGACCAAAATGTAATTTATAAAAAGTACAGGGACTAAATTATCAAAATGTAGGACTAAAACATAATTAATAAAATGTCCAGGGGTGTTTTTGTAAAATTACAGGACTAAAATATTTAATTATTAAATCGGGGGCCTAAATATAAAAGTTACAAGGCCAAAATATAATTATTTATCAATTCAGGGGCCTAAGTGTAAAATTATGCATTAACAGATAACTAATCGGTATTAAACTTAATTAATTAAATTAAGTAAATCAAATTCCCGTGTACTAGGTCCACGAGGGCATGGACTGACGTTGACCGAGGGGTCCAGGGTCCATCATAGACACGGTCCATGCCCCTTCGGGGTGGATCTAATCCTGGCCGTCAATTTAAGATCGAACGGCCAAGAACCACTCCGGCGGGCAGGCGGCGGCCGGCGATGAGCCTGGCGGCGGTGCCATGGCCGGAGGACGACATCGCATGTTGATCTCGACCTACGGGCGATGAAACTCGGCATCGAGGCCACCAATCGGCAGAGGAGCTCGTGGGGAGCCTTACCTCGGTGACGCGACGGGCGGGGGTGGCCGGAGGGAAGCGGACAATGGTGAGCCCGCGGTGAAAAATCGGCGGCGGCGGCAGCGGGTTCTGACAAGGCGCGAGAGGCGGCTTAGGCTGGGGATTAGAAGGGCACGCGAGTACCGGGGTCGCCTTGGCGCGCACGCCAAGGTTGGCTGCAGCAGCGTCGGCTCGGACCCGGTTAGGGTTTCGGCAGCGGGTGTGGGCTGGTGCTGGGCCGGGGTGGGCTGGCAGGCTGAGCGGGACAACTAGGCCGAGCGAGGCTGCACATGCGTGGCGCGCTGCTAGGCTAGCGGGGTGGCTGGGCCGCACGGTGGGTCGACGAGGCTGGTAGGTCGAGGGGGGGGGGGGAAGGGAGCTGGGCCGTGGGAGCTTTGGCCCAGGCGGGGAAGAGGAAAGAGGGGGGGGGGGGGGGGGGAGAGGGGGAGGGGAGCTGGGCCGAGGGACTGGCCCAAGCCAGAGGAGAAGAGGGGAGAGGGAAAAAAATAGAGTGTGCCAAGGGGAGGCTTCGGCCCATGGCCAGGGCAGGGTTTTATTTTTTCTTTTCTTTTTGCTAAATTTTCCAAAATCAAACCAACTCGATTCCTACTCGGATTTTTACATACATTTTACAATCAATAAAATCCTAATATAGCTAACTAGCATGAATGCAACAAGCACAAATAGTTTTATAATTATTAATTTCTTAGCCAACTTACTTTATTCTAAAATTTCAAAAATTAGGGTGTTACAAAGCTAATCCCCCTTAGGATGAATATCGTCCTTGAGATTCGGTTGGATCAGAGAAAAGATTGGGAAACTCCTTCTTCAAGTCTTCTTCTCTCTCCCATGTGGCCTTTTCCTGGGAGTGATTGCTCCATTGCACTTTGCATGTACAGTAACTTTTTTCCAGATCACTTTCTCTGCCGTTTCAAGAATCCTCACATGGTACTCCTGATATGCGAGATCTTCACCAACCTTCAAGTCCTCTATAGGCACTTGTTCCTCTGGTACGCATAAGCACTTCTTCAATTGAGAGACGTGGAAAACATCATGCACCTCTGACAACTGCGGTGGTAGCTCTAACTGATAAGCCATTTTGCCTCTTCGCTCCAAGGTCTTGAAAGGATCAATATATCGAGGTGCTAGCTTGCCCCTAACATTGAAACGACGTAGTCCTCTCATAGGAGACACCTTCAGGTATACAAAGTAACCAACCTCAAAACTCAAATCCCTTCGTCTATGGTCAGCATAGCTCTTTTGTCTGGACTACACGAGCTTGAGGTTCTCCCTAACAATATGAACTTGTCTCTGTGCCTGTTGGAGAATTTCTGGTCCAAAAACATGATTTTCCCTTGTCTCGCTCCAAAATAAGGGAGTCCTACATTTTTGTCCATACAAAACCTTGAACAGGGACATCTTCAAACTTTCTTGGTGAATATTGTTGTAAGAGAACTCCGCATAAGGGAGGCTCTTGTCCCAACTATTACCATACTATAGCTAACAAGCTCTCAACATATCCTCAAGAATTTGATTCACCCTTTCAGTATGTCCGTCCGTCTATGGGTGATATGCCGAACTAAAGTTTAGCCTAGTATCCATCAACTCATGTAGCTTTTCCCAAAACCTGGAAGTAAATTGAGTCCCTGTGTCTGAAACGATCTTATTGGGCACACCATGTAGACACACAATTCTAGACGTATACAGCTCCGTGAGCTTTGGGCCCTTATACGTAGTCTTGACCGAGATGAAGTGCATGACCTTAGATAAACGGTCCACTATTACCCATATAGAGTCATAGCCATTTTGGGTCCTTGGTAACCCCACAATGAAATCCATACTAATCTCTTGCCATTTCCACTCTGGTATCTTCAATGGTTGCAAAAGTCCTGTGGGTCGCTGATGTTCTGCTTTGACCCTCTGGCAAACATCGCATAACGCAACATATTCAGCGACAACCCTCTTCATACAATACCACCAATACCGACTCTTAAGCACACGTCCTAGGCCTTGTCCAGAAGCATCACAATAAATGGAGAAAGGCTTCTCCATATCGGGCATGGTCACAATTGGTGCCATCGTAAGTCTCTTCTTCAACTCTTGGAAAATCGTCTCGCTCGTAGGCGTCCACTTGAAGTCCTTAACGTTTTCCAACAACTCTATCATAGGCTTGGCTATCTTGGAGAACCCTTCTATGAGTCGTCTATAATACCCCGCTAAACCAAGAAAGCTCCGGATGTCGGTGACATTCTGGGGTGTATTCCAACTTAACACATCTCCCACCTTACTAGGATCCACAGACACTCCTCCGGCAGAGATGATATGACCTAGAAAAGATACCTCCTTGAGCCAAAACTCACACTTGTTTAGCTTCGCATACAACTGGTTCTCCCTAAGCTTCTGCAATACCAAGCTAAGATGTTCCTCATGCTCTTCTTCTTTCTTTGAGAACACCAAAATATCATCTATAAATACCACCGCAAACTTGTCCAAGTAATCCATGAATACCTTGTTCAGCAGATACATAAAGTAGGCAGGGGCATTAGTCAATCCAAAGGACATAACAATATACTCATAAAGTCCATACCGAGTGGTGAAGGCGGTCTTGGGTATATCAGATGCCCAAATCTTCAACTGATGGTAGCCAGAATGCAAATCAATCTTGGAGAAAACACATGCTCCCCTCAACTGATCAAACAAATCATCTATCCTAGGCAGTGGGTATTTGTTCTTGATGGTGGCGGCATTAAGGGCTCGATAATCTACTCACATCATCTTGGTTCCATCCTTCTTAGGGACAAAGATAACTGGATCTCCCCATAGGGATACACTAGGTCGGATGAATCCCTTATCTAGCAATTTTTGTATTTGCTCCTTAAGTTCAGCTAGTTGAGTAGTGTCCATCCTATAGGGTAGCTTAAATATAGGTGCAGTACCAGGAATTAACTCAATAACAAACTCGATGTCTCGATCAGGTGGCATACCTGGCAACTCCTCTGGGGAAACATCAGGAAACTCGCATACCACCCGTATATCTTGGGTTTAGGCCCCATCCAATTGATTCAACTTCACACGGTTGGCTGCTCCCTTGTTAGTGAGCAATGCATCAGCCACATACTCCAATTCCTTCCCGGTACTAGATGTTAGCTTCACTGCCTTCTTGGACAATCTATAAGTCCCTTATGCTTGCCCAACCAATCCATCCCAAGTATCACATCGATCTCTTTTGACTCAAGAACAATGAGGTTCGCGGAGAAGTCTACCCCCCTTATATTAAGGTTTACCTTAGGACAAACATGCCTCGCAGCCATCTCCCCCACGGGAGAGCTAACAATCATCCTATTCTTTAGCATAGATATGTGTAGGTTGTGTTCTTGAACAAAAGCAGCAGATATGAAGGAATGCGATGCTCCAGAATCAAACAAGATAACTGCATGATTATCATTTGCAAGGAACATACCAAGGACAACATCTGGAGACTCCTGAGCATCATCAATAGCCACATGGTTGACACGAACGTGAGCTTGGTTCTACCTTGCTTGTGTTGGTGCAGAGTTCATGTTGTGATTAGAAGTAGTGTTCCCACCTTGAGCTGGGGTCTGGTCTAGGCGTCTCTGAGGACATTTATTGTCGAAATGTCCCGGTTCACCACAATGACAGCAAGCTCCTCCATTGGCAGGGCCCTGTCCATTGTTGGTCTTTGGTGGGGCTGTCATAGCAGGGCGAGGGGTCTGGAAATTGGGACGCTGAATCTTACGCTAAGGGGTGAAAAATCCTTGACCTGTAGGCTGAACCCTCTACTGTCCACTCTACTGCATAGGATGAAATCCCGACCCACCAGAAGATGATCCAATGCAAGGCCTAGTGTTGCTGCCTCCATGCTGACCCTGATGCTCCATCTTGCGCATGCTATCCATCTTCGCCTTCCTGTTGTCAGGGACTAGGGCTTTAACCACCATCTCTTGAAAGTTCACATAATTGTGAGCCTCAAGTGCATAGACAAGGCCATTGTTCAATCCATCTAGAAAACACTCACGCTTCTTTTCATTAGTGTCCACTTCTCCTGGGGCATAGCAAGACAGGTGGGTGAAGCGTGTGACATACTCACTTACCGACATGGACCCTTGCTTTAGATCCTGGAACTTCTTCTTCTTCAGCTTCATGATCCCCTGAGGCACATGGTGATACCTAAAGTTGTCTCGAAACTCGTTCCAATTGATGCTATTTGGCTCCTCATGTGCTGCAACATAAGCATCCCGCCAATCAGCAACGGGACCAACAAGCTGATGTGCCGCAAACAACACTTTCTTTGTGTTGTTGCATTGAGCCACCTGAAGCTTCTTATCTATGGTCTTCAACGAATCATCTGCATCCATAGGCTCCACGGAGTGAGAGAAAGTCAGAGGCTTGGTTTGTTGGAAGTCTCCAAGCTTGTCTCTAGGCTGAGGGCCAGCTCCTGCGACATTGTAATCTTGTTGTTGTTGCACCATGGCCTGGTGCATACTCTGGAGAAGCTGTGTCTGCATGATCATGAGTTGCTCCATAGAGACCTATGGGGGTGGCTGCTCCTGTTCCTCATTGTCATGGTCCGCGTTGCGGTTTCCTCTCGCCATCTGGTGTAAATTGTGATATGGTCAGCCAAACTAGGATGCTAAGGTATGGTGAAGTAGAGCCACAAAGTAAAGGTGTAGAATAAAAGAGATAGACAATAAGGTATCCCCAAACTACTAATCTTTATTAAAAGCATAAAATATATGTGTTTTACAAGACATGCCTTGCAACACAGACACACTCATGCAAAAATCCAAATCACACTCATCACACCAATCACACTAGCAAACCAAACATGAGGACATGCTAATCTAAAGCTCTTTCTCGCTAAACTATTACATAGATATGACTCGACGATGCTAATCGATAACTAATGACCTATCCTCATGACTCAAAAGACTTTCCTAATAAAGACTACTCCTCACCATCCTCATCTTGGTCATCCAGCTTGTCGGCTTCATCCTTCCAGAGATCAATACGAAGAGGGGAACTCAGTGGCGCAGGGACTGGCACCTCCTCTGGGTCCTCGTCATAAAAAACTCCATCATTCTCTAGCAACCTGATCCTCTCCTCCTGCTCCTCGTACAGCCTGCAGAGATCGTCGATCGCACCAAGAGCCTTGTAGTAGTCCTCGTTCATAGATGAAGAGAGACAAACTTGCTCTGGGAGACGTGTCAGTTTGTTGTTGCTTCCCACGGACATCATACGAATGTCCAAGCTACCGCTGGGTCTCTGCAGAAAGTGAGTGTACTGAGTGACACGAAGATCCTTGTCCTTCTTGTGACGAAGAAGCTCCAGAGCATGAGGAGCTGCATCATGACTCCCGGCTTCAAAAGTGGACCTGGGCGACGAGGCGTGGTGCACGCGTCGGGTGTGCCTGTGTCCGTCATTTGTAGCGTTCTTGTAAAGCACCACTTGCACTTCCCACTTGTAGCGGTCTCCCCGAATGGGCGTCCTGGTGCCGAAGCGGTGGGGTGCTGTAGCCGAGTCCCTGAAGTATGCTCCGTAGTGTCCTTAGGTACTAGCCACAGAGCTGTCCATCTGAGTGCTGCTCCACCACTGGTTGCGTCATCCAAGTGGTGCCTGGTGGAAACCGAGGGGATGGGACGACAACGCGCTTGCGAGCTGTAAGCCTGTGACAAGCCATCTATAAAATTTTGAATAGGGATGAAAAACAAGAAAGTCAGTAAAACTTTTAGGAACAAAATAAGAATATAACAAGGGGTAAAAAAAAAAGAAAGTTGGAAGCCAAAGGTTTTGAAAAATAGTTTTTATTGTAATATTGGTAAAATAATCCCTAAGATACGACCACTCTATCTAAACTAACGTCCTACAGTCGACATGGCTCTGATGCCACATCTGTCACACCCGGTTTTAAGGACAAAACCAAGTGTTATTCATATGTGTGCCCAGGAACAAGTTTCACACATATCGACAGTAAGTGCATAATAGTATAACCAATGTCATTATTACAACATATGATTTTTACATAAAAGATTGTCTTTAAAGACTAAAACGAGTCTCAAACTAAATAGCAGCGGAAAACACCGTAACCCCACAGGTAATCCACCGGGGGCACGCTCACCTAGTAGTAGTCTTCATCGATGTAGTCCATCTCTCCATCTTCTGAGCAGCAGTTTATAGTCTAGCAACAAAGGGAAATAGCAAGGGTGAGCACATGCCGTAGTCAGCAAGTGGGGGAAAATATGACATGGAAGATTAATAGAAGAAAGGCTAACATAATGGTTTGTTTGCATAAATAAGCACCTACACCTAGTAGAAAAGCCATCCTATTTACTAGGTGAAAAGTACCCACAAGTTATCTCACCTATCCAACACTACAGGTTAAACCGCATGTAGCGAACCATGGGTTAAACCATCTATGAGAAACCACACTACAGGTTACACCGCCTGTAGCAAACCATGGGTTAAACCGCCCATAAGAAACCACACTAAAGGTTACACCGCCTGTAGCAAACCCAGGGTTACACCGTCCAAACCAAACTTGGCTACCCACCAAGTCCACCCATAATCAACCCTCTAATCATGTGAAAGGTCCATGCCGCTCATGACCGTGAGCACGACTGTTATAACAGTTTGACACTCTGCAGAGGTTGTACAACTTTACCCACAGATTGGTGATTTCATCACTATGCAGTGACTAGAGAGTCTCCATGTTGTCCAATTCACACTACCTGAGGTGTGAAACTAGGAGATCACCACGAGGTCTTTCAAAGAGCTTCCTAGCTTGCAAACAATCCATGCTACGGTTTCACCACTGCGGAATTAAATTGTTCCTACAGAAGCCCCCTCTGGCTCCGTGGCTAGGAGTGAACCATCCATCGCCTAAGTCCAGGAGTAAAACGTCCCGTCCTCATTCCTCGATTTCCCGCAAAACTAGGAAGACATCTTGATGGACAACCAAGCCTACCCATATCAGCCGTGTGCTTTGTGCGGTTTTCATGGTTACATCCACGAACCTACCCTTGTGATCACAAGCAGGTACCACCACAAACCCATTGTACTGTACCGAGTAGACATGCATACTCGCACCATCATCATCATCCTCCTGCTTGGATCACCCTAGGTTCCATGTGGCTAAAAAGGATTACCCATCCCTCATGATTATGTTAAAGTGAACCATTAGTCAAGATGAACATTCGACACTTCCATTCTCGACATAGCAAACTAAGCATGACGTACCCATACTATTATACTACACCAGAACCCAGGCGAGAAGGAATAATATGGAATAAAATAATGACACATAGGATTCAATATTAACAAGCATGCATAGAGATAGAAAGAATGTAAAACATAGGTTCAATATGCATCAAGGAGACTTGCCTCGTTCCCTTTGCTGCTGCTCAAAATCTTTGGGGTGAAGATCCTGTAAGTTCTCTAACTACGATTCCTCTACTCAACGTCACACCGGAAAGACAAGCATACAAACACAATAAGAAACAATACACCACACAGTAACAAACTATAATAAAAACAATACTACAAAAAAGTACGCATTTCGACGATCACGTGAGCGCATGAATCGCCTCAATCCGAGTTATAAGTAAAAAGTTATTAACATTTGAAGTTCTAGGGTTAAAATAGTAAAAATAGACAAATTAAAGGGCCTAAAAGTAATTTTAGAAAAGTATAAGGGCTAAACTATAAAATGTAAGTACAAAATATAATTTATGAAAATTTTAGTGACCAAATTGTAATTTATAAAAAAAGTTAGGACTAAAATATAATTAATAAAAAGACCAAGGGTGTTTTTGTAAAATTATAAGACTAAAATATTATTTACAAAAAGTTTAGGGGCTTTTGTACAAAAATACAGTGCTAAAAATAATTATATACAGACTCAGGGTTTTAAATATAATTTTATAAGAGTTTTGCGGAGAAATCAGGATAAAAAGTAATTTAAATGAAGTACAGGGGCTTAAACATAAATAATTAAAGTTTTGTAGAAAACTAAGTTCAAAAATATAATTTAAATAAAGTGTAGGGACCTATACGCAAAACTAGCAACTACCCAGGATTTAAATAATTAAAAATAACCCCTAAAAACCCCATGGACCGAGTCCATGGGTCTGTGGACCGACGTTGACCCGTGGTTCACGAGTCCACCATGGACCGGCGGTGGCGGCCATTGGAGGCCCGGCCGGAGCCCGCCATAGAGGTGCTCCGGCGTGCGCGCGATGATGGGGAGGGGTGCAAGGGAGGCGGCGGTGAAAGGGGAGCTCACCAAGGGGGTCACATGGGCACGGGAATGCGCGGGGGCATCGAGCGACGACAGCGACTCTCGGCGGCGGTTACAGCTACGACTGCGGCGAGCGAGGCATACGGGAGGCGATGGGGTCGGGGGAAAAGGGCGGCGCGTGGCTGTAGCAGGCTTTATATAGGCACGAGGCCCTAGGCTCACCTTGGCGCGCACGCCAAGGTGGCGGTAGTGGCGCTGGGCCCGATGGCGGCGACTAGGGTTAGGTTCGGGGGCTGGCGCGGTGGTTGGGCCGAGCGGGCGGGCTGCGGGGGTGCGCTCACTTGCTTGGCCCAGGTGCAGGGTGGGCCGCTCGCTGGTGGGCTGCGGGGCTAGTGGCCCATGCGGGAGGGAAAAGGGAAGGGAAGAGCTAGGCCACGGGGAAAATTTTGGCCCAAGGTAGGCGAGAGAGGGAAGAGAAGAGCTGGGCCGCGGGGATTTGGCCCAAAAGCTGGTTGGAGATTTACTTTCCCTTTTCTCAATCTAAAAACTAAACCGATTCCTATCGTATTTTAAAAATAGATTTTTACACACAATAAAATCCTAGTACATCTATTCAACATGAATGCAACACACAAATTCTAAAATAACCTAAATTTGATTATTTTCTTTAGAAAATAATTCTTATTTATAATAAAATGGTAACAAGCTAATTAATTTTAGGAAAATTTGAAAATCAGGGTGTTACAAATCTACCCCCCTTAAAAGGAATCTCGTCCCGAGATTTGGACAGGATCAAAACGAAAGAAGGAATCTAGGCTCTCATTTCATTGGGTGCATCCTTGTCCAACCATCTCTTGTCATGTGGCAATGCTTTTGCCACATATTCCACCTCTGCTCCATTAGGATGTGTCAACTTGACCTCCTTTCTAGCACAATCTATGATTCCCTTATGCTTGGTTAACCAATCCATTCCAAGTATCATATCTATACCCTTGGAATCTAAAACAATGGAACTCGTAGAAAAGTCTACCCCCCTTATGCTAACACTTAATATATGGCATCCATAATCTGCTTTCAATTCCCCTCCAGGTGAACTAACTATCATCTTATTTCTGAGCAAGGTGATGGGTAGGGATGAAAGCGGATCAGATCGAATCGGATAATACCGTCTCCACATCCTACTCCATATTTTCTTGTCGGATTCAGAGCAGAGCGGATAATATGCAGATGCGGTTGCGAATACGGATATTTTCCAATGTCGGAGATGGTATGGATTGGGATAGGAGGCGGGTCGGAAGTGAACTTGAAATTATCGGATGATATATCTTTATGTAGAGAAATATATATTGATTAAGAATCTACAAAGTATATGTATGATCATAGCAGTCACCAAGAAGAACTATAAAAAAACACACAACCCAATTTTTTAAGTGATTCCTCATAATAAATAAAAAATATATGTGTTATATATCTGAAAAACGTGCAAGTATGATAAACAAAATAAAATGTCCAAAGAAAACATTAAATATATCCTTATTTTTCTTTGTTGTATGACCACTTCAGTATACAATAGGATGTTGAGTGACATGGTCAAGCCTCATCATCACTATCACTAGACATTATATATTTTGGATCGATAAAATTATCGGATAATCCTATTATGAGCTTTGGATAATCCACTTTAAATTATCGGATTATCCGTATCCATCGGATTTTGTCAATACCATAACCTATCCTACATCCTCATGCCATCGGATTCGGATTATCCATATCCGCGAAAAAACCTCAAATGCTTCCCCATATCCTCAAAAATCAGATTCGAATTGGATCAGTTTCAGAAAATATCCACATCGCTTTCACCCCTAGTGATGGGTATGTTATACTTGGCCACATACTTGGATGATATGAATGAATGTGATGCTCCAGAATCAAACAAAACTATAGCAGGGTTTTAGTTGACAAGTAACATACCAGGAACAACATCTGGGGCTCCCTAGGCATCTTCAAGAGCAACCTGTTTGACTCGACCTCTAGCATAGCTCTGCTTGGCTACTGTCGAGGCAGAGTTGCCATTGCAGTTGGGTGTTGGGACAACATCTTGAGTTGGAGGTTGGCGCGTCTGGGGGTTGGTGTATTGGTTAGCAAAGTGACCCTTTTCTCCACACTAGTGGCAGTTCCTACTAGTGGATGGTGTTTGATTGCAATTGGTCCTTTGCTGGGTTTGAGCTGACACAAGAGGCGTCTTAGAGTTGGAACATTGAATCTGGGGTTGAGGGGTAAAGAATCCTTGACCGGTAGGTTGAGTGCTCTGCGGTCCACTTTGCTGTCCAGAGCAGAATACAGGCCCACCAGAAGATGACCCAATGCGAAGCCTAGTGTTGCTGCCCCATTGCTGACCTTGATGCTGTAACATCCTGGCCCAATGCTTAATAGGATTGATAGAATACTCATACCAACAAGTTGCAACTTCTTTTTCGAAAGCTCATTGCTAAAGAACTTCAAAGTTAAGCGTGCTTGGCTTGGAGCAATTTAGGAATGAGTGACCGACCAGGAAGTTTGTCCCGGGGGTGCACAACTGAGAATAAAGTGCGCAGAAAAGACATGTGTTGGTCTGTGAGGAAAGTCTTGAGGTCCTAGAGAGCTACCAGGTGTAAGCGGGCCCGACCTCGGAGGGGTGGGATGTTACAGTTGGTATCGGAGCCGAACCTTGTGGTTTCACGGGCGTGTGGGGTCGTAGTTGTGTAGGCATAGTGTGCTTGGCTAGTGTGGGCCCTGGAGTGGTCACACAGCATGGCACATGCACTGGCACTGGGCACACGGACGTGGCGAAGAGGGTATGTTCCTGGCTTGGGGTTGATCGATAAGGACGTCGATCATCTAAGGGGGTAAGAGTGTAACATCCTAGCCCAAGGCTTAATAGGATTGATAGAATACTCATACCAACAAGTTGCAACTTCTTTTTCAGAAGCGCATCACTAAAGAACTTCAAAGTTAAGCGTACTTGGCCTGGAGCAATTTAGGGAGGGGTGACCGACCGGGATGTTTGTCCCGGGTGTGCACAAGTGAGAACAAAGTGCATAGAAAAGACATGTGTTGGTCTGTGAGGAAAGTCTTGAGGTCCTAGAGAGAGCTGCCAGGTGTAAGCAGGCCCGGCCTCGGAGGGGCGGGACGTTACAGATGCTCCAGCTTGTGCTTGCTATCCATTGTCGACCTTCTGTTCTCTAGGACTAGAGCTTTATCCACCATCTCTTGAAAGTTTGCAAAGTTATGAGCCTCAAGTGCATAGGCAAGGCCATTATTCAACCCATCAAGAAAACACTCACACTTCTTCTCATCCGTGTTCACTTCTCCTGGGGCGTATCTAGATAGCTGGGTGAAGCGAGCAACATTCTCACTCACGGTCATGGACCCCTGCTTTAGATCTTGGAACTCCTTCTTTAGCCTTATTACTCCCTGAGACACATGGTGAGACCTAAAGCTGTTCTGGAACTCATGCCAATTAATACTATCAGGCTCCTCATGAGCTGCAACATAAGCATCCCACTCGTGCGGGTCCAACGAGCTGGTTTGCGGCAAACATCACCTTCTCCCTGTTGTTGCATTGAGCGACTTGAAGTGTCTTATCAAATGCCTTCAGCTAGTCATCTGCATCCGTGGGCTCTACAGAGTGAGAGAATGTTGGGGGCTTGGTCCGTTGGAAGTCTCCAAGCTTGTCTCTAGGTTGGGCCACGGGAGCAACGATGTTGTTGTTCTGTTGTTGCACCATGGTTTGGTGCATGGTCTGGAGAAGTTGTGTCTGCATAGCCATGAGTTGTTCCATGGAGATCTGCGGGGGTGGCTACTCCTGTTCCTTATGGTTGTTGTTTACGTTACGGTTTCCTCTCGCTATCTTATGTAGGTCGAGAAACGGTAAGCAAGAATGGGTGTAAGATATAGGTAAAGTGCAAGGATATGATAAGGTAAAGCAAGAAAAGGGGGTGTGAAATAAAAGAGATAGATAAAGAGATACCCCAAATTAGCTAATCTCTATTAAAATAAAAGCAAAAGGATGTGGTTGCAAGATAGGCCTTGCATCATATCGACATTCATTAAAAAAGATTCAAATCACACTCATCACACCAATCAAACTAGCAAACCAACCAAAGGATGTGCAAACACTAAAACTCTCTCACTACACTATTACATTTATTTGACTTGATATAACTACTCGATACCTATGAAGCCACTCAGGGATAAACTTCCTAATCCTCGTCCTAATTAGGGATGACATAAGCTGATGGGGGCACGACTAGCCATTCTGTGAGGTGGTGATGAAGGAGTCGCATCCTTTAGCTATTCCTCCAAACGTAGGTCCACATCATCAGGCAAATGTCGCTTGAGCTGGCGAACTGTCTTCATTGCCTCCTCATATTTCTCCTGCCAAAACCCTAGTTCCTCTGTGGTTGAATCCAACTTCCTGGAAATCACCATGGTAAGAGTGACTTGCTTCTTAAACTTTGTGTGTCCTTTTCCAGATACAGGCTCCACATTATTGGCACTTCTTAATGTCGCACCATAATATTATCTGGTAACAATGCTCGAAGTGTTGATTGATGTTTGTTATGCTTTAAGAGAAGAGTGAACCAATCCGCAAGCGCACGGAACATCTATTGTAGCATTTCACCCAGGAGTATTCCAAGGTAATGTATTTATTTTCCTCAGGGAAGCTTGGCGTAAGAGTATCTTGTTTAACAAAGATATGACTATAAGAGTTATACCAACTGACCAAAGACGGGGGTAAAGATATTCAATGATAAACAGTGGGGCAGTGATACAGGAGAAATCGACACTAAAATAGATAAAAGAGATCGATTAAGCTAGCCGGGAGGGCAGCGAGTCTAAGTCTAGAATTCCAAAGATAAACTTTCCTAAATGTAGTCAGCATCAAAATTCCTAGTTACTCGGGTCGAGTGCTTACACCAAATCCATAGTATAGCCTCGAGTCTTTCACCAATAAGCTTACTTCGGGGCACGACAACGATCCACTAATAGGGTCAGTAACTAACCTCATGCACTAGTGGGCACGTTACCGCTAGACAACCCTGCTTGAGACTTCCTGAATGTGGTGGAATACTAAAGGGACGGACAGGGCTATCACCACCTGTCGCCTACCACACAGCCCGTGGGGACGAATGCAAATCCAGCTAGTGTTAACTTAGGCACCATTCCTACACCTTCACCAGATATTCTTCCGTTAGCCTAGTGGAAGAATAGCCGGGAAATAACCAAGTCTAAGTCCTATTCGAGAACAAAACTTAATTAAATCCTAGCCGGAAATCTAGTAAACTATGCTTCAAAGTTCTTTCCCGATAATTGTAACTTGAGGAAATTGACTAAGTAAAGATACATACTTGACAAGATAAATAAGGAAAAGATAAGTCTCACAAAAGGAGAAAAGATACAAGAGAGCTCATACCAAGACTCCGAGACGATTTCCGGAATCCCGAGCTAAGCTCCCGACTAGACTCTAACTCCTGACTAACTAACCTACTCTACTAGTAAGAAAAGTAGTGGGAAATGGACTTCAATGTGCTTCACTTGCTTCCTTTTCTATTTCTGCCGAATTCTCCCTCTATTTACAGGTGGCGAAGGGTTGGCGGGTACTTGTAGGTGAAGGAGAGTCGATGGGTAGAAATTGCCCCGCCAGGCGACGGGCCATGCCAGGCGGCAAGGGAGGCCGGTGGTGGCCTGGGCCGGGTGCCGACCCCTCCAGGTTGCCCCATGACTTCTCCCGGCTAGGCCACTCGTGGACCCTTTTTCCTTAGCCATATTTCCTTACTTTGGGTCCAGGAGGAGAAAACAGCTTCATGGTGGAGTGTTTTGCAGAATCGATCGGGTCGGATGATCAGCCTCATGACGACTCTGTTTTGACTAGCCGGGTGGCTGATTTCAGCCTGATATGACCTTGTCGGCTGGGTTCTGATTTCAGCCGTCACGACCCTGCCCGGACCCTGATCTCAGCCTCATACGACCCTGTCGGCCGGCTGTTTTATGGCAGGATCGGTCGACGTGGCGTTTCTTCATGTTTTTACATAATTTTGGCCCTTTTGAACCTGCAAACACATATTTCACCAAAACTTGTGGATCTTTATTAGTTTAAACAAATATTAATGAAACTTTGGTCTTTACCTTGCATTTTCCGATTGGTTGGTGGCCAATATTGGGTTTTAAGGACCACCAACACACGTAAATGTAGGTGGATCCACTTGCACACTGAGGGAAATAAGCATACTCTGTATCTTCAAAATAATAGCGATAACGGGAGCGAATGGACATGCAAGCCTGATGAGCGGCATCACGAATCCCCGCGGAGAAAGTCTTCCATGGAGCAATGGCCTCATGAATCCTTTCCACCTCAAAAGTTCCTCTGAGCGGCATCGGAGTGAAAATATGAACTTGAACCTTCCATGCAGGCTCAGAACCTTCATAGGTCACTTGGGTACCACAATACTATGGTTGCTTCTCGTAGCCTAACTGTTGTAGCATCTCCCAAAGCAGGTGATGTAACCTTCTAGCATTATTTCCTACATCCTTAAAGAGTTGAGTGTCAGGATAAGGTGTGGACTCAGTGGTGGCACCATCTGTTGTTTAGCCTCTTCTACCCCAAACTTTCCTTCATATCCAAGTGGAACAAGCTCTGGTGAAGGCCAAACACATGGGTAAAGATCACATATGTGGCAAGTCTTCTTGGTACGGGCCATCTAAACAATTTTGATTTGGAGAGGTGAATTAGTAAAAAGGTTTTGTAAGTCGAACGGTAAAACAAGGCCAACAATAGAAGTGAATAAACAAGGTTATAATTTTAAGTCAAAGTTTTTTGAAAATAGATTTAGTTTGTAAAATAGACCTTAGAACACGACCACTCAATCTAAACTAGCGTCCTACGATCGACATGGCTCTGATACCACTTCTGTCACACCCGGTTTTAAATACAAAACCAAGTGCTATTCATATGTGTGCCAAGGAATAAGTTTCACAAATATTGACAGTAAAGTGAATCACAGATTAACCAATGTCATTATTACAGTGTATGATTATTACATAAATAATTGTCTTCGAATACTAAAGCATCTCTCAAACTAAATAGCAGCAAAAAACACCATAACACCACAGGCAATCGAGCGGGGGCACGCTCGCCTAATAGTAGTCTTCATCGATGTAGTCCATCTCTCCATCTTCTGAGCAGCAGTTTATAGTATAACTACAAAGGGAAATACCAAGGGTGAGCACATGCCATACTAAGCATGTGGGGGAAAATATGACATGCAAGCTTAATAGAAGAAAAGCTAACATAATGGTTTATTTGCATAAATGAGCACCTACACCTAGTAGAAAAGCCATCCTATTTACTAGGTGAAAAGTTCCCACAAGTTATATCATCTATCCAACACTACAGGTTGCACTGCCTGTAGCCAACCATAGGTTAAACCGCCCATAAGAAACCACACTACTAGTTACACCGCCCAAACAAAACTTGGCTACCGACCAATTCCACCCATAATGAACCCTCTATTCCTGTGAAAGGTCCATGCCGCTCATGACCGTGAGCACGACTGTTATAACAGTTTAACACTCTACAGAGGTTGCACAACTTTACCCACAGGTTGGTGATTTCATCACTATGCAGTGACTAGAGAGTCTCCATGTTGTCCAATTCACACTACCTGAGGTGTGAAACCAGGATATCACCACGAGGTCTTTCAAAGAGCTTCCCGGCTTGCAAACAATCCACGCTAAGGTTTTACCGCTGCGGAATTATACTGCTAGGAGTGAACCGTCCCTTGCCTAAGTTCGGGAGTAAACCGTCCCATCCTTATTCCTCGACTGCCCGCAAAACTAGGAAGACATCTTGATACTCATCCAAGCCTACCCATATTAGCCCTATGCTTTGTGCAGTTTTCATGGTTACACGTTCCATGAACCTACCCTTGTGATCCCAAGCAGGTACCACCACAAACCCACTATACTATATCGAGTACACGTGCATAACCGCACCATCATCATCATCATCCTGCTTGGATTACCCTAGGTTCCATGTGGCTACAAAGAATTAGCCATCCCTCATGATTATGTTAAAGTGAACCATTAGTCAAGATTAACATTAGACACTTCCATTCCCGACATAGCAAACTAAGCATGATGTACCCATACTATTATACTACACCAGAACCCAGGCGACAAGGAATAATATGGAACAGGATAATGACACATAGGATTCAATATTAACAAGCATGCATAGAGATAGAAAGAATGTAAAACATAGGTTCAATATGCATCAAGGACACTTGCCCGGGTTCCCTTTGTTACTGCTCAATGTCTTCGGGGTGAAGATCCTAGAAGTTCTCTAACTGCGATTCATCTACTCAACGTCACACCAAAAAGACAAGCATACAAACATTATGAAACAATACACCACACATTTTTGAGAACTACAATAAAAGCAATACTACAAAAAAGTACGCATTGCTATGATCGCGTGAGTGCAAGAATTGCCTCAGTCCGAGTTATGAGTAAGAAGTTATTAACATTTCAAGTTCTAGGGTTAAAATAGTAAACACAGACAAATTAAAGGGCCTAAAAGTAATTTCAGAAAAGTATTAGGGCTAAACTGTAAAATGTAACTACAAAATATAATTATGAAAATTTTAGGGACCAAATTGTAATTTATAAAAAAAAAGTCAGGACTAAAATATAATTAGTAAAAAGACGAGGGGTGTTTTTGTAAAATTACAAGGCTAAAATATTATTTATAAAAAGTTTAGGGGCTTTTCTACAAAAATACAGTGTAAAAATAATTATATATAGACTCCGGGCTCTAAATATAATTATATATGAGTTTTGTAGAGAAATCGGGATAAAAAGTAATTTAAATGAAGTATAGGGGCTTAAGCATAAATAATTAAAGTTCTGAAGAAAACTAGGTTAAAAACTATAATTTAAACAAAGTGCAAGGGCCTATGGGCAAAACTAGCAATTACCCAGGATTTAATTAATTAAAAATAAACCCTAAACACCCAATAGACCGAGTCCATAGGTCTGTGGACCGGCGTTGACCCGTGGTCCATGAGTCCATCGTGGTCCGGGGGTGGCGGCCATTGGAGGCCCGGCCGGAGCTCGCCATGGAGGTGCTCCGGCGTGCGCGCGTCGACGGGGAGGGGTGCAAGGGAGGCGGCGGTGGAAGGGGAGCTCACCGAGGGGGTCGCATGGGCACGGGGATAAACGGGGGCGTCGAGCGACAATGGCGACTCGCGGCGACGCTACGGCTGCGTCGGCGGCGAGTGAGGCACGCGGGAGGCGGCGGGGTCGGGGGAAAAGGGCGGCGCGTGGCTGCGGTCCTGCCCTTATATAGGCGCAAGGCTGTAGGCTTGCCTTGGCACGCACACCAAGGCAGCAACGGCGCTGGGCTTGACGGCTGCAGCTAGGGTTAGGTTCGGGGGCTGGCACGGCGGCTGGGCTGAGCGGGTGGGCTGCGGGGGCACACGCTCGCTTGCTGGGTCGCGGCGTGGGGTGGGCCGCGCACTGGTGGGTTGCGGGGCTGGTGGCCCGTGCAAGAGGGAAAAGGGAAGAGAAGAGCTGGGCCGCGGGGAAAATTTTGGCCCAAGGCGGGGGAGAGAGGGAAGAGAAGAGCTGGGCCGCGGGGATTTGGCCCAAAAGTTGGCTAGAGATTTACTTTCCCTTTTCTCAATCTAAAAACTAAATCGATTCCTATCGTATTTTAAAAATAGATTTTTACACACAATAAAATCCTAGTACATCTATTCAACATAAATGCAACACACAAATTTTAAAATAACCTAAATTTGATTATTTTCTTTAGAAAATAATTCTTATTTATAATAAAATATTAACAAGCTAATTAATTTTAGGAAAAATTTAAAATATTCAAAATTTTGAAAATCATGGTGTTACTTTCTCATTGACTAGATATTCTAGTTGTTATTTGTAGAATTGCTAGTTATCCAGTAATTAGATCTTTATTTAGCTCGTTCTGTCAACTTAGATTGCAGTACTGTCTCGGTTAGGTCCGATCATCTATGATTTTGGTGGATTGCATGAGGTGGATTTAGATCTTTTATTTGATTCACTTTATAGATTTTATCTTTAATTGAATTAAATCTAGCTTCGTTTACCGTGTTTGAGCACTATCTCGATTAGGTTCGATCTGCTCGAATCAGCAAGGCTGCATCAACTTTGATCTCTTGCTTGATGAACAGAGCTAGATCCGATTCAGTTATAGGTAGAGTCGAAAGAGTTCTATCGGGACGTTTAGCCAATAGGTTATCATAGTTCAATTGACTTTCTAGTGCTTAATCTGATTATATTAATCATTCTATAGGTCGTTTGCCCCCTTGACAAAATAGGTTAGATCTATGATCTTGAAGTATATTTGCAATACCAGCTATTAGATATCGACTTAGCACTATCGATAGAACGAGTCTCTGCGTGTTACTGTAGATTCATCGACTTTGTTCTATCGATTGAGCGAGTCTTGGTATGATTATTACTATCCTATTGACTCTGCTCTATTGACTTAAATCCTTATCGGCATTAATAATGCATAGTATTTTATATATTTAATTTGCCGATAAGCCGATATGATCAGCCAATTAGTGTATATTCTTATATCTTTATTACTATGGTAGCATTGGCTGGTTTCACGAACAGTGATTATCGGCTTTCTTCATCGGCCTGTCCTAGGCCGATGACCCGTGGAATTTGACCGTTTGTCTCTTTGTCGATTTCAAGGGAAAATCGACTGGCACGCCCCGGTCTTTTGTATTTAGCCTGCACTGGAGTTAAGCAGATCTCCCAGGTCACGGGTGGTGATTTTCGCGTCAACAGCGCAATAGCTTTTAGCTAGCAGTGCCGGCTTTTAGAGGACTTGAGAGTTGTAGTTCTAATAATAGTCACAAATATAGGTGAGCTTATGAGAAATAATATATCAACATCCTTAATTCTTCCTACATGTCCAATGATTGTTCCATTCTAACTCTCAGTAGCATGTCGTGGACCGGAGTGATAGTTTGCATGCAAACGTCCCTCACATCTACTCCTAACTAATGCTTCATTCTAAATCACTCACTAACTAACATTGATTTCGGAATCATATTGACAACACAACTTTGAAAGAAAAAAGACCTCTATTGTACTCAATAGTGATACATTGACCCATAGTAGTATGTTTTCTTTGTCCTCCTTCCATACCACGAAAACTTTACGATTGAATTTTGATGATACCTCAACAATCACATGTTTGGCTAGTTGTTTTTGTTTCCATAGGTGTCGACTAGTTTTTCTTGCTACAGCACAATACCATGCTATTGTTGGTGCATTGAAACCCTAGTCCGCTCTCTCTTAGCATTTCCATCTCCATAGCTGCACTATATCATGGCCATAATAGTTGCACCTTATGTCATGGCGATAAGTCGTCACTTAAGTTGTGTGACACATGAGAAGGGCACTCTCACATACAACCTTACCCAAGATCTTGGAGATATTAATACCACGATGAACATTCATGCATTATCCAAACATGAGGAATGAAAAGATTCTAAAAGTAGATCTAGCAAGTACATACCATGTTATAAAGGCCATAGGCCCATTCAACTAATTTTGCAGCTCCGCATGAAGGACAGACAAAAATATCACACTCATAATGACATAGTGGGACGCATGGTGGTGTAATCGAATACATTGAAGTAGTGGCATGGTAATAAGTTTAAAAAAGTCCTACAAAATTAACTAGATGCCATGTCACAGTTTACATCTTTGTGCTACCTATGACTTATTAGCAACATCCAGAAACTTACTTGACCAAAATGATCCATGCTTAAAAATTAACACTTGTTTGATGTTCACGTGGCGTTTACATGAATAAAGGTACAATTATTTGCCTTTTTGTTCATGTCTTGAGAGACTTACAAAAAAGCCACTTTTGTAATATATATCCCAAAATCGTTCCAGCAAAAAACATGTCAAAATTGACTCAGTGCCATGTCATCCTTATCTCTCTATTTACTTTGTTAAGCAAAGTGACAAATCCTTACTTGAGCTACTTTATCCCTCGTGTGTATAAAGGGGAGCGTAGTCAGTCATTTGTCCATCAATCCTATCGTCTAAACCAAGTAGCAAATATAACAAACTGAGACACATTAGCAAGATATCAGTAACAATGGTACCCAAGATACTTGCCATGTTGGTGCAACATATGCAACAACAACAGATCGTGCAGCAGGTCCAGCAGCAGCAACAGCTCCAGCAAGTGCAACAACAACAACAACTCTAGCAGGTTCAACAATAACAAATACTCCAACAAGCACAACAACAACAAATCTTGCAGCAAGTTGAACAACAACAACTACTACCATCCGTCTTCAATGCATTCACTCCAGTGAACCCTGCTTTCTATGCGCAACAGCTTTTAGCTAGCGGTGCCTGCTTTTAGAGAACTTGAGAGTTGTACTTCTAATAATAGTCGCAAATACAAGTGAGCTTATGAGAAATAATATTCGACATCCTAAATTCTTCCTACATGTCCAATGTTTGTTCCATTCTAACTCTCAGTTACATGTCGTGGACCGGAGTGATAGTTTGCATGCAAACGTCACTCACATCTAGTCCTAACTAATGCTTCATTCTCAATCACTCACTAACTAACATTGATTTCGAAATCATATTGACAACACAACTTTGAAAGAAAAAATACGTCTATTGTACTCAATAGTGATACGTTTACCCATAATAGTATGTTTTCTTTGTCCTCCTTCCATACCACGACAATTGTACGATTCAATGTTGATGACACATGAGCAATCACATGTTTGGCTAGTTGTTTTTGTTTCCATAGATGTCGGCTAGTTTTTCTTGCTATAGCACAATACCATGGTATTGTTGGAAATCTTAGGCCGCTCTCTCACAACATTTCCTTCTCCATAACTGCACTTCATCGTGGCCACAATAGTTGCACCTCAGGTCATGGCGATAAGTCGTCACTTAACTTGTGTGACACATGAGAAGGGCACTCCCACATATAACCTTTAACTTGGATCTTGGAGATATGAATATCACCATGAACATTCATGCATTATTGCAACATGAGGAATGAAAAGACTCTAAAAGTAGACCTAGCAAGTACATACCATGTTTTGAAGGCCATAGGCCCATTCAGCTGATTTGGCAGCACCGTGTGAAGGACAGACAAAAATATGATACCCATAACGACACAGAGGGATGCATGGTGGTGTAATCAAATACATTAAATTAGCGGTGCGGTAATAAAGTTTAAAAAAGTCCTACGAAATTAACTAGATGCCATGTCACTGTTTGCATCTTTGTGCTGCCGACGACTTGTTAGCAACATCCAAAAACTTACTTGACCAAAATGATCTATGCTTAAAAATTAACACTTGTTTGATATTCACGTGGCGTTTACATGAATAAAGGTACACTTAGTTGCCTTTTTGTTCATGTCTTGAGAGACTTACAAAAAAGCCACTTTTGTAATATATATCCCAAAATATTTCTAGCAAAAAATGTGTCAAAATTGACTTAGTGCCATGTCATCCTTATCTCTCTATCTAGTTTGTTAAGCAAAGTGACAAATCCTTACTCGAGCTACTTTATCTCTCGTGTGTATAAAGGGGAGCGTAGTCAGTCATTTGTCCATCAATCCTATCATCTAAACCAAGTAGCAAATATAACAAACTGAGACACATAAGCAAGATATCAGTAACAATGGCAGCCAAGATACTTGCCATGTTTGCTCTTCTTGCCCTATCGGTGAGCGCTACTACCGCATTCAGTTTTCCCCAATACTTTCCAACATCGATACCTTTAAGTGTCAACAATCCTTATGCCCAATACTACCTACAACGACAAGCATGTGCCACAAGCGTGTCACCAGCTTTGGCCATGACCATTCAACAACATTTCTGGCCACACCAAATATTTCAACATGAAATTCTACGGCAGGTGATGGAGCAACAGATATTGCAGCAAGTCCAGCAACAACAAATACTGCAACAAGTGCAACGTCAACAACAGTTCCAACAGGTTCAACAACAGCAACAACTACAACAGGTGCAGCAACACCAGTTGGTGCAACATGCGCAACAACAACAAATCGTGCAACAGGTCCAGCAGCAGCAACAGCTCCAGCAAGTGCAACAACAACAACAACTCCAACAGGTTCAACAACAACAAATACTCCAACAAGCGCAACAACAACAAATCTTGCAGCAAGTTCAACAACAACAACTACTACCATCCGTCTTCAATGCATTCACTCCAGTGAACCCTGCTTTCTATGCACAACAGCTTTTAGCTAGCAGTGCCTGCTTTTAGAGGACTTGAGAGTTGTACTTCTAATAATAGTCACAAATACAAGTGAGCTTATGAGAAATAATATTCGACATCCTAAATTCTTCCTACATGTCCAATGTTTGTTCCATTCTAACTCTTAGTTACATGTCGTGGACCGGAGTGATAGTTTGCATGCAAATGTCGCTCACATCTAGTCCTAACGAATGCTTCATTCTCAATCACTCACTAACTAACATTGATTTCGAAATCATATTGACAACACAACTTTAAAAGAAAAAATACGTCTATTGTACTCAATAGTGATACATTTACCCATAGTAGTATGTTTTCTTTTTTCTCCTTCCATACCACGACAACTGTACGATTCAATGTTGATGACACATGAGCAATCACATGTTTGGCTAGTTGTTTTTGTTTCCATAGATGTCGGCTAGTTTTTCTTGCTATAGCACAATACCATGGTATTGTTGGAAATCTTAGGCCGCTCTCTCACAACATTTCCTTCTCCATAACTGCACTTCATCGTGGCCACAATAGTTGCACCTCAGGTCATGGCGATAAGTCGTCACTTAACTTGTGTGACACATGAGAAGGGCACTCCCACATATAACCTTTATCTTGGATCTTGGAGATATGAATATCACCATGAACATTCATGGATTATTGCAACATGAGGAATGAAAAGACTCTAAAAGTAGACCTAGCAAGTACATACCATGTTTTGAAGGCCATAGGCCCATTCAGCTGATTTGGCAGCACCGTGTGAAGGACAGACAAAAATATCATACTCATAACGACACAGAGGGACACATGGTGGTGTAATCAAATACATTAAATTAGCGGTGCGGTAATAAAGTTTAAAAAAGTCCTACAAAATTAACTAGATGCCATGTCACTGTTTGCATCTTTGTGCTGCCGACGACTTGTTAGCAACATCCAAAAACTTACTTGACCAAAATGATCTATGCTTAAAAATTAACACTTGTTTGATGTTCACATGGCGTTTACATGAATAAAGGTACACTTAGTTGCCTTTTTCTTCATGTCTTGAGAGACTTACAAAAAAGCCACTTTTGTAATATATATCCCAAAATCTTTCTAGCAAAAAATGTGTCAAAATTGACTTAGTGCCATGTCATTCTTATCTCTCTATCTAGTTTGTTAAGCAAAGTGACAAATCCTTACTCGAGCTACTTTATCTCTCGTGTGTATAAAGGGGAGCGTAGTCAGTCATTTGTCCATCAATCCTATCATCTAAACCAAGTAGCAAATATAACAAACTGAGACACATAAGCAAGATATCAGTAACAATGGCAGCCAAGATACTTGCCATGTTTGCTCTTCTTGCCCTATCGGTGAGCGCTACTACCGCATTCAGTTTTCCCCAATACTTTCCAACATCGATACCTTTAAGTGTCAACAATCCTTATGCCCAATACTACCTACAACGACAAGCATGTGCCACAAGCGTGTCACCAGCTTTGGCCATGACCATTCAACAACATTTCTGGCCACACCAAATATTTCAACATGAAATTCTACGGCAGGTGATGGAGCAACAGATATTGCAGCAAGTCCAGCGACAACAAATACTGCAACAAGTGCAACGTCAACAACAGTTGCAACAGGTTCAACAACAGCAACAACTACAACAGGTGCAGCAACACCAGCTGGTGCAACATGCGCAACAACAACAAATCGTGCAACAGGTCCAGCAGCAGCAACAGCTCCAGCAAGTGAAACAACAACAACAACTCCAACAGGTTCAACAACAACAAATACTCCAACAAGCGCAACAACAACAAATCTTGCAGCAAGTTGAACAACAACAACTACTACCATCCGTCTTCAATGCATTTACTCCAGTGAACCCTGCTTTCTATGCGCAACAGCTTTTAGCTAGCAGTGCCTGCTTTTAGAGGACTTGAGAGTTGTACTTCTAATAATAGTCACAAATACAAGTGAGCTTATGAGAAATAATATTCGACATCCTAAATTCTTCCTACATGTCCAATGTTTGTTCCATTGTAACTCTCAGTTACATGTTATGGACCGGAGTGATAGTTTGCTTGCAAACATCGCTCACATCCAGTCCGAACCAATGCTTCATTCTCAATCACTCACTAACTAACATTGATTTCGGCGTCATATTGACAACACAACTTTGAAAGAAAAAATACATCTATTGTACTCAATAGTGATATGTTTACCCACAGTAGTATGTATTCTTTGTCCTCCTTCCATACCACGACAACTATACGATTCAATGTTGATGACACATCAGGAATCACATGTTTGGCTAGTTGCTTTTGTTTCCATATATGTCGAGTACTTTTTCTTGCTATAGCACAATACCATGGTATTGTTGGAAATTTTAGGCCGCTCTCTCTCAGCATTTCCTTCTTCATAACTATACTTCATCATGGCCACAATAGATCCAACTCAGGTCATGGCGATAAGTCGTCACTTAAGTTGTGTGACACATGAGAAGGGCACTCCCACATATAACCTTTAACTTGGATCTTGGATATATGAATATCACCATTAACATTCATGCATTGTTGCAACATGAGGAATGAAAAGACTCTAAAAGTAGACCTAGCAAGTACATACCATGTTTTGAAGGCCATAAGCCCATTTAGCTTATTTGGCAGCACCGTGTGAAGGACAGACAAAAATATCATAACTCATAACGACACAGAGGGACGCATTGTGGTGTAATCAAATACATTAAATTAGCGGTGCGTTAATAAAGTTTAAAAAAGTCCTACAAAATTAACTAGATGCCATGTCACCGTTTACATCTTTGTGCTACCTACGACTCTTTAGCAACATCCAAAAACTTACTTGATCGAAATGATCTATGCTTACAAATTAACACTTGTTTGATGTTCACATGGCGTTTACATGAATAAAGGTACACTTATTTGCTTTTTTGTTCATGTCTTGAGAGACTTACAAAAAAGCCACTTTTGTAATATATATCCCAAAATCTTTCTAGCAAAAAACATGTGAGAATTGACTTGGTGCCATGTCATCCTTATCCCTCGGTCTAGTTTATTAAGCAAAGTGACAAATCCTTCCTGGAGCTACTTTATCTCACGCTGTGTATAAAGGGGAGTGTAGTCAGTCATTTGTCCATCAATCATATCGTCTAAACCAAGTAGCAAGTATAACAAACTGAGACACATTAGCAAGATATTAGTAACAATGGCAACCAAGATACTTGCCATCTTTGCTCTTCTTGTCCTATCGGTGAGCGCTACTACCGCCGTCAGTTTTCCCCAACACTTCCCAACATCGATACCTTTAAGTGTCAATAACCCTTATGCCCAATACTACCTACAACGACAAGCATGTGCGACAAGCGTGTCACCAGCTTTGGCCATGACCATTCAACAACAGCTCTGGCCACACCAAATATTTCAACATGAAGTTCTACGGCAGGTGATGGAGCAACAGATACTAGAGCAAGTCCAGCAATAACAAATACTACAATAAGTGCAACGTCAACAACAGTTGCAACAGGTTCAACAACAGCAACAACTACAACAAGTGCAGCAACACCAGGTCGTGCAACATGTGCAACAACAAAAGATTGTGCAACAGGTCCAGCAGCAGCAACAGCTCCAGCAAGTGCAACAACACCAACAACTCCAGCAGGTTCAACAACAACAAATACTCCAAGAAGCACAACAATAAATAATCTTGCAGCAAGTTCAACAACAACAACAACTACCATCCGTCTTCAACAAGTGAGCTTATGAGAAATAATATTCGACATCCTAAATTCTTCCTACATGTCCAATGTTTGTTCCATTCTAACTCTCAGTTACATGTCGTGGACCGGAGTGATAGTTTGCATGCAAACGTCGCTCACATCCAGTCCGAACTAATGCTTCACTCTCAATCACTCAGTAACTAACATTGATTTTGGAATCATATTGACAACACAACTTTGAAAGAAAAAATACATCTGTTGTACTCAATAGTGATACGTTTACCCATAGTAGTCTGTTTTCTTTGTCCTCCTTCCATACCACGACAACTGTACGATTCAGTGTTGATGACACATGAGCAACATGAGAAACGAAAAGACTCTAAAATTAGACCTAGAAAGTATATACCATGTTTTCAAGGCCATAGGCCCATTCAGCTGGTTTGGCAGCTCCATGTGAAGGACAGACAAAAATATCATACTCATAACAACCCAATGGGATGCATGGTGGTGTAACCGAATACGTTGAAGTAGCGGCTTGGTAATAAGTTTATGAAAGTCCTACAATATTAACTAGATGCCATGTCACTGTTGACATCATTGTGCTGCCTACGACTTCTTAGCAACATCCAAAACTTACTTGACCAACATGATTGTTGACGGTCCTTAAATGCTAAATCCGACCATCAAATCCTTGCATAAACAACATAAAAGGAATAAACAAAATAGTGATAGCAGTTTATTATTAACCATTTCCATGAGTTTTGGTGAGACATGTGTTTGCCGGTATAAAAGAGCCAAAATATGCAAAAACATGAAGAAACACCCCGTCGGCCGATACTGCCGTAAGACAGCCGGCCGACAGGGTCGTATGAGGCTGAAATCAGGGCCCGGCAGGGTCGTGATCGCTGAAATCAGAACTCAGCCGATAGGGTCATATCAAGTTGAAATCAGCCACCCGGTGGGTTAAAACAGAGTCTCATCAGGCTGAACCATCCGACCTAGCTGGCCCTGAAAATCACTCCACCAGGAGGCCATTTTCCATCCTCGGACTAAGAAGGGTGAAAAGTGAAGAAGTAAAGGAGGCATTCACATGGCACAACTTGGACAAGTGAAAACATGACTCGGAGGGGGTCGGCACCAAAAATGGGCCACCGCCCGGCATAGGTCGCTGCCCGGCCTACCCCACCGCCCAGCCTGGGAATTTCCTCCCGGAGTGTCCAGCCCACTCGGCCCATCATGCCAACTGACGCCAAGTGGATAAGGCGGTTGAAAACCAAATCAACAACCGTCATCCGAACCAAATCTGAGACGTCCAAAGAAAGTCGGTCGGAAACCGACCTCATCCAATGGCCACCCGGCCTGGGTTGCCGCCCGGCGCTGCATGCCACCCGGCATGCCCGACCGCCCTGCGTGGCCCACCGCCCGGAGGGGCAACTTTTGCCCACCGACCATCCTTCACCTACAAATACCCGCCAGCACTTCGCCACCTATAAATAGAGGGGAAATTCGGTAGAAAAGGGACTACACACAAGAAGAGAGTTTAGACCTCCATTTCAAAGGCTTTTGCAATGCCAAGTGCTTAGAAAATAGGGAGAGAGTGAGGGTGAGTTCGAGGAAGCACCGGGCTTGTCGGCGATCTTCCCCACACTTGTACTTTGGCGGATGCTTTCCTTTTCAAGTAAGTGTTCATGATTTCTCTGTGGATTTAAGTTTCCTATTTAAGTAAGTTCTTTCTTTTATTACTTACGGGATCATCGCTCTATTTAGTTAGAGTATCTTAGTCTTCTATAAGCGTGGTACCGAGACTAGGGTAGTAATTAATAGCATAGACGTGGTGTCTAGGCTAGAGGTTATCTTTGTTTGCCGCGTGCCCCATGGTTTGTAGAGGTAGTCGGTAGGTGGTAACAGCCCTATCCGGCCTTTGTAATCCTCCACGTTCGATTACGTCGTAGAGCTGTTGGCCGGAGTCGCCTGTGGATGCAGGGGTAAGCCGGTGCCCAAAGTAAGTAGTAAAAGACCGAACCTATCTTATTATAGGATCCTTGACCATAGGAATCCTCTCGACCCTCTGCCTACCATATTCCTGTTGTCCTTGGACAGATTCGTTTAGAAGAATAGTACACACACGTTCCTTGTTATTCAATAACCTGGAATACTCCTAGGTGAAGTGCTACATTGGTATCCATGCGCTTGCGAATTTATCTGTGAACATAGGAAATACCAACAAGCATTTCTGGCGCCATTGTCGGGGATAGTAATATTTGTGGTGCGATGCTAAGAAGTGTCAACAAGCATTTCTGGCGCCGTTGCCGGGGATAGTAATATTTCTGGTGCGACGCCAAGAAGTGTGAACAAGCATTTCTGGCACCGTTGTCGGGGAACGGTTGTTGTATCATCTTTGAACCTTGTTTGTCCTCGTATCTTTTCCTTTTTTTTATTTTTCTTTTATTTCTTTCCTTTTTCCACAATGGAGCAACCCGCCATCCTATCTTTTTCTGCTCCGAAGGGCGAGTACTTTGAGCCACCGCCGTCTATGGACCCAATTCGCACATCCGGCTATGAACTCCACCCTAGATTTATAGCTATGGTTCGGGAGCAATCCTTCTCTGGTCTAGATTTTGAAAATCCTTACCATCATTTGCGAGAATTTGAGTATTTGTGTTCATGTCTGTTCATTGATGGTATGACACATAAAACATTAAAGTAGAAATTGTTTCCCTTCTCCCTCAAGAAGAGGGCGAAACAATGGTACACTCGTACCGTCGGGAGTGTAAATGGTGATTGGGAAGGACATCGAGATAAATTTTGTCTTGCTTTCTTTCCTCCGTCCCGTATTGTCTCCCTTCGTATGGAAATCCTCGGTTTTTGCCAGAATGAGAAGGAATCCATTGGAGTAGCTTGGGCTAGGGTCTGTTTGCTACTGCAATCTGGCCTAGACTTGTCGGTACCTGATGAAATGTTGCTTCAACACTTTTACTCGGGTCTAAACAAAGAGTCTGCCCAATTCCTCGACATTGCCTCTGGAGGATCATTTGAGCATAGGACTGCGATGGAAGGAAGGGAACTCCTTGAGCAAATATTAGAAAACACATCCTTCTTAGCCGACCTTAGTGAGCCCCTACAGGAGGAAGCTATGTCAAGCCGCATGGACACCTCAATAGCCAAATCCAAGCCCATACCTTGCCGATCCCCAGATTTGACTTTTGAGCCGTCCCTCGAACCTCGAACCTCAAACACTAGAGGAAGAAGAAATTCAACCTCCAGAGTTCTTATTTGAATTTGAGGAAGGTCTTTTTAAAGACTTTGGGAATTCCTTGAATTATTGTTCCAAAAAGAACCCACCAGTTCCTGTCTGTCCTCATCATTCTCGAGAGGATGGAAATCCAACCCACGAGGGTCCTCAATAGCTAAATTCGAACACACAACTCTCTCATCTCTAAATTTGCTATTAATACCTCTCGGAAGGAAGAAGAAATTCCACCACCAGGGTTGCTAGTCGAATTTGAAGAAAACTTAGTTGATGATCATAGAAAAACCTCGAGTTATATCTGGCATAACAAGCCTACGGTATCTGCTTTGCCTCCTAGTCCTTTCCAACAAGCAATTCCAAAGGAGGCCACGAAGAAGCAGCGGTTGAAGGAAGAAAAGCGCTATTTCAAAGCTATCCAAATCCATTTGCCTTCCACAACCATTCCTTGTCTTATACGAGGAAATGCCATAGAGGCCCTTTATGATCCCACCATAGGAGTTAATATCATCCCCGAATACATAGCTTTACAACTTGTGGATGATATACACCTAGAGCCGATTGAGTTAATCTATAAGGACGCATCAGGAGTAACCTTTCCATGTCAGGGGATTGCAAGGGCTATACTTATCGAGATAGGCAAAGTTGAGCTTCACCTAGACTTTCATGTCTTTCCTATTATCGATTTTGAACTCCTCCTTGGTTACCCACTAGAAAAACTCCACCTACTAGGAGCATCACAAGGGAGCCTTACTAAAAAGCTTAGAGAAATTTCTTTCACCACCAAGACCTCTTGCTTAGAAAATACGTTGGTGAGGCCTCAACTTGAGCATCCCCCGCTTGAGAAAGTAATGCTTGTTTCTCAACTTGCATCATTGAAGCCTGTTCTTTGTGAGAGCGCGAAGCTTTCCACCCAAGAAGATGACGATAAGGGAAAAACTCCAAATCCTTTTGAAACCGAACCGTCACCTGACTTGCCTAAGCCATTTTCCTCTTGCCCTCATTACTATGTTCTCAATGGTGATCAAGAATCGGCTATGACCCTTATCGATGGATTCTGTGAGAAGGAGAAACTTTGGGCCATTGGATTTGTGGAGCCATTGACTCTAGAAATAGAAGGTGAAGATTCAATAGATGAGCATGAGAGCTTCTTTCTTGAAAACACACATGATACATGCTCATTTAATGAATCTCTAGAGTCAATCAACTTTTGTGCCAAGCACACCTACGAGAACTACAATCGCCTCAAGAGCCTCATTAGCAAAATATTTGTTAGGATGGTTGTAGATGCTTTTGTTTACCATAAATTTTGCAAATCTCATAGATTGCACTTTGGCACTAACCTTGCAGCTAGAGATTCAATGCCACATCAAGAATTGGTGGTGGGCTGGGAACTACATCTCCAATGATAGCTGCAATATGAAGTCCCCGTGGTCAAGCTTCTGACCGTAAACAAAGCACTACCGGGAGATGGCCTGGATTATCATTTCTCTTTTTCCTAAATAAAAGCAAGAATATGTTTTAGGGTTATGTTTGCCTTCGTGTATTTTTGGTTGCTAACCATTTCAGGTTGAGACAAAAAAGAACGATGGTTATTCTGGACCTATCAACATAGGAGTTGCATCAACTTTAACACCATAAAATAAAGCAGCCAGGTACAAGATCAAGTGTGGGGGAGGCCTTCAAGATTTTCAACGCACAAACAATGCAAGGCCTCCCACCGACACATTGCACATTGTCGCTTAAGCCAACACGTCAAAAGTTGAGGTGACCGGTCTCCAAGCAACATCGACCAACCTACAAGGACAATCAACACAAGGCTAGTGTTCCTAAGTTTCCACACCTTACATAGCGATGGTTTGCACACTTTATCCCTTTCCTCCTAGTTTCCAAGTTAAATCAATCTTATCTTGGATCAATCATAAAAATTTAACTAGAAAACTAAAATGAACCTTGTGGAAGCCTCATGTTATTTCATGCTTCTATTTGGTTGGCTTGCATGCTCCTTATTCCTAGTTCATAGACTTGTTGCTTATGAACTACATCTTTAGGAAAGCATGTCACCTAGGTAGTTGATGCATGAGATATGGTTTGACAAAATGAATCTTTCTCTTTTGCTTGATGTGCTTGGGAATTTTTCTTACAAAAAAAAATAAAATAAAATCAATTGCTTGACTCCTCAATGATTATATCTTCCTACACCATATGATGAACTCATTGAAAATCTTATGCATATGCTACTTGCTGTTCCATTGAACTTTGTCAAATTGTTGTGACCCTTGTGAGTTACTATTTACGACTTTTTGATCAAGACTTTGTGCACACCACTTTGCTAATACTTCTTCATTGGAAGTTAGCACCACCATATCCATCATCCATGTGCTATTTCTTCTACACTGGAAGATAGCATTTCCATGTCATCATCCATCCATTAAATAATGTACTTGTAAAAGTGACATGGGCTATTCATGATTCAAATAAAAAAATGTGAAAAAAATAGAGAAAGAATTAGCCCATGTTCTAAAATGCCTATCCAATAGAAGGGAGGGAGCATCTTAAAAGAAAAGTGAGTATTCAAATTCAGTCATTTTCCATCCACATATCCAATATGCACATGCTTGATCAAAAGTTCATGAATTGTTCTCCATGGATCTAGTTTTTGACTTAGTAATATATGAGACACAAGTATGCCACCCTTTTGTCCCGACCTTGAACTTCGCATAACGCCATATTCAGAAGTAGGATGAAAAGAGGCAATGTCCTAGTGAGGAACCATACACATTGAGCGATTTGAGAGAATCATTTGAGGGGTACAGCTATGATTTGTTTTGAAAATATTTTCAAAAACCCAAGCTACATAGCAGAATGAGTGAAGATGATTAGAGTCAGGACCATTCCATCCTTCAACCACCCAAGGTAATATGATAGACACTTTAAAAGTTCATAGGTATAAGTATGACTGGGAATAATTTGCTTGCTACCATCATACCAATTGAAGTTATGATTGACCTTAGTCTCTATTCCTTTACTCGAGGACGAGCAAAGACTAAATGTGGGGGTGTTGTTGACAGTCCTTAAATGCTAAATTCGACCATGATATCCTTGCATAAACAATATAAAAGGAATAAACAAAATAGTGATAGCAGTTTATTATTAACCATTTCCACGAGTTTTGGTGAGACATGTGTTTGCAGGTATAAAAGAGCCAAAATATACAAAAACATGAAGAAACGCCCCGTCGGCCGATACTGTTGTAAGACAACCGGCCGACAGGGTCGTATGAGGCTAAAATAAGGGCCTAGTAGGGTCGTGATGGCTGAAATCAGAACTCAGCCGACAGGGTCATATCAGGCTAAAATCAGCAACCCGGTGGGTTAAAACAGAGTCTCATCAGGCTGAACCATCCAACCTAGCTGGCCCTGCAAATCACTCCACCATGAGGCTGTTTTCCATCCCTAGACTAAGAAGGGTGAAAAGGGAAGAAGTAAAGGAGGCATTCACGTGGCACGACTTGGACAAGTGAAAACATGACCCGGAGGGGGTCGGCACCAAAAATGGGCCACCGCCCGGCATAGGTCTCCGCCCGGCCTACCCCGCCGCCCGGCCTGGAAATTTCCTCCCGGAGTGTCCAGCCCACTCGGCCCATCATGCCAACTAACACCAAGTGGATAAGGCGGTTGAAAACCGACACAACAACCATCATCCAGACCAAATCTAAGACGTCCAAAGAAAGTCGGTCGGAAACCGACCTCATCCAACGGCCACTCGGCGCTGCATCCCGCCCGGCAGGGCAACTTTTGCCCACTGACCCTCCTTCACCTACAAATACCCGCTAGCACTTCGCCACATATAAATAGAGGGGAAATTCGGTAGAAAAGGGACAACACATAAGAAGAGAGTTTAGACCTCCGTTTCAAAGGCTTTAGCACTGCCAAAGTGCTTAGAAAATACGGAGAGAGTGAGGGAGAGTTTGGGGAAGCGCCGGGCTTGTCGGCGATCTTCCCCACACTTGTACCTCAGCGGATGCTTTCCTTTTCAAGTAAGTGTTCGTGATTTCTGTGGTATTTAAGTTTCCTATTTAAGTAAGTTCTTTCTTTTATTACTTACGGGATCATCGCTCTATGTAGTTAGAGTATCTTAGTCTTCTATAAGCGTGGTACCGAGACTAGGGTAGTAATTAATAGCATAGACGTGGTGTCTAGGCTAGAGGTTATCTTTGTTTGCCGCGTGCCCCACGGTTTGTAGAGGTAGTCGGTAGGTGGTAACAGCCCTATCCGGCCTTTGTAATCCTCCACTTTCGAGTACGTCGTAGAGCTGTTGGCCGGAGTCGCCTGTGGATGCAGGGGTAAGCCGGTGCCCAAAGTAAGTAGTAAAAGACTGAACCTATCTTATTATAGGATCCTTGACCATAGGAATCCTCTCTACCCTCTGCCTACCATATTCCTGTTGTCCTTGGACGGATTAGTTTAGAAGAATAGTACACACACGTTCCTTGTGATTCAATAACCTGGAATACTCCTAGGTGAAGTGCTACATTGGTATCCATGCGCTTGCGAATTTATCTGTGAACATAGGAAATACCAACAAGCATTTCTGGCGCCATTGTCGGGGATAGTAATATTTGTGGTGCGACGCTAAGAAGTGTCAACAAGCATTTCTGGCGCCGACGTCGGGGATAGTAATATTTCTAGTACGACGCTAAGAAGTGTTAACAATGATCTATGCTTATAAATTAATACTTGTTTGATGTTCACGTGGCCATTACATGAATAAAGGTATACTTACTTGCCTTTTGGGTCATGTCTTGAGAGACTTACAAAAAAGCCACTTTTGTAATATGTAACATCCCACCCATTGAGATTAGGCCCGTAGTGGCCCATGAGCACTTGTGTGCATGAGGAGGTGGGAATTTAGTACCACCTCGCTAGTCTAATGGGAGGAGGACCAACATATGAGGCTAGGTTGTCCACTACCACCAACCTTGGGTTAGCCCTTTTATGCGAAGCGAGGACGAAAGCATAAATAGGTTGATGGGTGTGTGGGGTCCACTCAAAATGTGAGTCGGGCCCAGCCGGGTGTGGACTCCGGGTCGTTACAAGTGGTATCAGAGCCGACCCTCGCGGGCACGATGCACGTGGTGGCCAGGAGGTTCGGACATATGGTGCATGACACGTATTGGCCTATGCGTGGGACACGACATGATATATGATCCGGCACTGGACACGGACGTGCCCAAGGGGGGACCGTTCCTGGTAGCTTTCCCAATGGTGAGGATGTCGTTCCTTTGAGTGGGGTGTTTGTAACATCCCACCCATTGAGATTAGGCCCATAGTGGCCCATGAGCACTTGTGTGCATGAGGAGGTGGGAATTTAGTACCACCTTGCTAGTCTAATGGGAGGAGGACCAACATATAAGGCCAGGTTATCCACCACCACCAACCTTGGGTTAGCCCTTTTATGCGAAGCGAGGACGAAAGCATAAATAGGTTGGTGGGTGTGTGGGGTCCACTCAAAATGTGAGTCGGGCCCAGTCGGGTGTGGACTCCAGGTCGTTACATAATGTATATCCCAAAATCTTTCCAGCAAAAAACATGTCAAAATTGACACAATGCCATGTCATCCCTATCTCTTTATCTAGTTTGTTAAGCAAAGTGACAAATCATTACTTGAGCTACTTTATCCTTTGTGTGTACAAAGAGGAGCGTAGTCAGTCATTTGTCCATCAATCCTATCATCTAAACCAAGTAGCAAATATAACAAACTGAGACACATTAGCAAGATATCAATAACAATGGCAACCAAGATACTTGCCATGTTTGCTCTTCTTGCTCTATCGTTGAGCATTGCTACCACGGTCAGTTTTCCGCAAATACATCCCAATATCGATACCTTTAAGTGTCAACAATCCTTGTGCCCAATACTCGTACAATGACAAGCATGTGCGACAAGCGTGTCGCCAGCTTTGGCCACGACCATTCAACAACAGTTCTGGCCACACCAAATATATCAACATGAAATTCTACAGTAGGTGATAGAGCAACAGATACTGGAGCAAGTGCAACAACAACAAATACTATAACAAGTGCTATGTCAACAACAGTTGCAACAGGTTCAACAGCAGCATCAACTAGAACAAGTGCAGCAGCACCAGTTGGCACAACATGTGCAACAACAACAAATCGGGCCATGGTTTGCAATATATGTGATGAGTAATTGACTTGAGCGGATTTGGTGTTTGAGTTGAAATGCGGGAATTCGGGGATTGCATGTGTGTGTGTGCATGATTATGGTTCGACTAACTGAAGTTGGTGGAGGTATTTGTGATGTTGCAGGAGATGAGAAATGTGTTTGCTTGTCTCACGATGTGTAGGTCACTAGAGTCGACTTGGCGGTCAATGGCGAGAGGATAGGGCACAAGTAGGGGACTTGGGGCTAGACGATCGGGAGCCGGGTGAAGTCAAGGGTGATCCACACCATACACGTGGAGAGGCAACAAGCACGAATGGTTTCACGGTTGAGCCTCAAAACCGTGGTGGTGAAGACGGCATGTTGACCAAGTCAAGGCGAGCGGGATGCTGGTGCAAGTGACAAGGGGGCCCGATAGACAGGGACCGGGAGAGACTTGCCAGTGGTCAGGATCGTGGGACGAGGTGACACGCATCAACATCAAGAAGTTGCACTTTGAGAAGCGTGCAAGGCGGTTTCCCGGTTTGGGCCTCAAAATCGGTGGTGGCGATTGGAGGTGCACGTGGCACCATCGCGGAGCTTGCATCGAGGGCAAGCAAAGTTGTGAAGGGCTCGATGGCATTCGGGCGACAAGGAAAAAGATGGATGGTTATGCCCCCGATGGTACGTGGGTGTGTTATGTAGGTCAAGGGTAGAATGGTCATGTGGACAGTAGACCCTTGGCCTATATAAGAAGATATAGAGCTGGTGGAAGAGGTGCCTCTCTTTCCATTAGCCTTGTGTTAGGGTTCTGTTCAAAGTGCTAGAAGAGGTCTTCATGTTTTAGTGGAGAGTGGTGGGTGTGTGAGAGACATCTCTTGCTCTTCCAAATAGTGGAAGGAAGAGGGTGGCTTCCTAGCCTTGTATCCTAGGATCTTGTAAGCACCTTTCTATGATATGAGAAGTATTTTCTTGCTCAAGATTTTCATCTTTCCTTGAATCCTGAAATTCTCTTTTTCTTTATTTTCGGAGCTATTTTTGTGGTGATTTTTTATCTCATTTTTGAATGAGTTTTTGGCTCGGGTTTCATGAGAACCTTGTTTCTAGGATGAGCTAGAACAATCCACTATGGATCCTTGACCGAATCAATAGCTCTAGCACCTTCGATTTGAAGGATTTTTCAAGTTTCCCCTTTTTGGTGTTCTTGGCACAAGATCTGAAATTCGTGATGATTCCTTGAGCTAATTGAGTTGATCTTTTAGGATTAGGGTCATGATGTGATGAGGATTCTCTGATCCAAAAATTGTATCATTTGGAGTTAGTTTGATTAGGTTTTGACCAAGTTCTTGCCTAATACCGGAAGTTTCTGCTATTTTGTCATGGTCGATCGACACTGCCGACAATCAGGACCGGCACTACCGTTGGGTATTACCGGCACTTCCGATGGACCCTATCTGTAGCTTCTGAGAACCCCGTATCGGCACTGCCGATAGTGCCAACCGGCACTGCCGATGGCTGTGGTCGGCACTACCGATGGGAATCCAGTTCTAACCTATTTTGAGCACTTTTTGTTCCCTTTTATTTCCACTTTGTTTCTTTGCTATGGTTGATCACTCCTAGGGCTAGTACACCATGAGTTGGTGTGTGTAGTCTTGGTGATCGATTCAGAGGTTGCCTTGGGTTGTTTCTAGGATATGGGCCAAGTTCTCTTAGAGAATTTTAATTGGCTCCCATTCACACCCCCCCTCCTCTGGTCGCCTTCTCGGTCCTTTAATAGGTATTAGAGCCGGTTTGATCATTAGTTGACCTTCATCGGCTTTGTGATCCGATGACGACATGGAGAAGCATGCAGTAAAGCTTGTGATGTTCGATGGGGAAGATTTTCCCTACTGGAAATCATAGACCAAGGCTTATCTCTTAAGCCAAGATCGTGCGATTTGTGAGATCGTCGCACAAGACCATGCACATACCATGAGGGTACCGATCAAGTTAAGTCTATTCATAAGGACTCTTACAATAGACAGTACCAAACCTTTACCCAAAAACCTAGCGAGTCATTAGATGACACTTTTCGTAGGTTTGAGGCTATTTGTGCAACTAGAGGGCTTGTGGTGAACTTGTGTAGACCGACAATGATAGAGCTAAACAACTGTTGTATTCTCTTGATGAAAATGCTTGGGGGGTTAAGATTGCTGCTTTAGAAGAAACTGCAGATTTCAATACCCTGAACTGTGGGCAACTGTATAGCAAGCTGAAATCTCATGAACTGTCTAGGAAATCTTGTCCTAATCTTGCTATTCCTACTTCTAGCATGGCTTTGCTTTCCAGCTCTCAAAAGGGTACTTCTTATGAAACTAACCCCTCACATGACAAGTCTTCTTTGGAGTTTGCTTTGTCTTCCCTTGTTGCAGCTTCTGATGAACAGATGGAATGCATTCCTGATGAGGAGCTGTCCTTGCTCATAAGGAAGTTCAGGAAGTTCTACAACAACAGGAAGGAAAGACGAGGTGGTGGTTCAAGAACTTGCTTCGAGTGTGGTGACCCTGGACACTTCATCGCTGACTGTCCCAAGAAGAAGAAGAAGGTCGGGTACCACAACAACAACACTGAAGACTTCAAGAAGAAGAACAACCACTTCTACAAGCGAAACAAGAACTCCAAGAAGTTCGCGAAGGCGGTCGCACGTGCCTGCGTTGCTGCTCTAAGCGACGTCGACCTCACATCATGCGATGACCTTACAACCTTGGATGAGGAGATTGAGAACCCACGAGTCAAGAGGAAGGATGACTTCACCGGGATTTGCTTCATGGCAAAGAACGACCACGACGCCAACTCTGGATCTGACTCCGACACAAGCGAGGTACCTCCCACTCTTGATGAGCTCTCTTCTGAACATGATCATTTGCACGATGTTCTGCTCATGCAAGATGATTAGTTTCGTAGTGCTGTTTGTGAGAGTAGAGAGCTTAGGTCAAAGTTGGAGAGTGCTGAGTATGAGATCACTTCGCTTAGGTCTAAGCTTGCTAAAGATGACATGGTTGTAGAGTGTTAGTCTTGTCAAGTTGTGATGAATGATCGGAGTCAGAGGGAGAGTGTGCATGCTCAAGTTGCCAGTCAGCTTGAGAGTGCCCTCAAGGAGATTGATGAATTCAAAGCTAGGCCAACTCTTTTGGGTGCATGTCAGAAGTGCCCCAAGCTCACAGATGAGTTGGAAGCTCAGTCCCCCAAAGTCAAAGAGATTGAGTCCAAGCTGCTTCATGAGACTCGCTCGAAAGTTCTCCCACCTCCGTGTGAAGTGTGTGTCACCCTCAAGGACAAGCTAGTAATCACTAGGGAGGAAAACAAAGTCCTAGTTCAGGAAAATGACTATCTTGTTTCTAGGCTCCAGAGGACCCTAGTGAGTGAGGAAAAGATTAAGAGTGATTTGGCAAGAGTGAAGGAGACTGCTTCTAGGTCAACCTATAACTTAGGCTTGGGATTTAAGAGGTGTGACAAAGAGAGTGAAAATGTGGGTAAGTCTATACCTAGCTCTAGTTACAAGGATGAGGAACAATCCATCAAACCCACTGACATATACTATCCACCAAACCCCAAATCTTCCTTCAACCCAAAGCAAACAGAGAAGCCAAAACCCAAGCCTGCCGTGCAAGCCAAGCCTAATACTAAGGGTGTCTAGATTTGCATGTTTTGTGGTCACAAGGGCCACTTGGATGAATTCTGTTATAGGCGTAAGAGGATTGAGAGGAAGCAAGTTGAGTTGACTAGAGATGCTTTTTATGATGATTTTGTTGACTTTCAACCTCGCTCTTTTTCTCATGCCTATCATGGACAGGGTCATCCCTCAAATGGCTTTGATTCACGAAACAGAGGTTTTGTGCAGCAGTGCTTCGGCGCCCCATGTTTTCCCTATCGTGGTGAGCGTCACTCGCGTGGATTTGGCTTTCACATAGATGATTTCTATTCTCACAATCCAATGTCTGAGTCGAGATGCTTTGACAGGCCACATTTTCCCCATCGTGGTTCTCGTCCCATGCATTCGAATGATAATGTGGAAAGAACTATGATGACTACTACCGGAAGTATGGTTAAGTACTGGATTCCCAAATGCTTTTTGACTAAACCCTTCTCGTTCTTTGTAGGCAGTAGATGGAGGCCTGGAGAACAAATGGTTGATGGACTCCGGGTGTTCGCGCCACATGACCAGAGATGCAAAGTGGTTGTCCAGCCTCACTTCCTTGAAGCGCCGGGAGTATGTGATGATGTGAACAAGGGTTCCCGATCTTCCGAAAGGTTCTGGATACGTTGATTTGGTCGGTGGTGACACACAAATTGACCCGGCTTCAGAACAGCATGTTCTAAACCCCGCAATCGCAGCACGACGTCTCCTTTGGTTATCAACCATCCTAAAACGATTGACCTCACCGAGAAGGCTAATCCCTGCCTACGTATCAAGACCACAAGCAAGAACAAAGAACAATGCAACACAATTGCAGATGTATTATGAATATCACGAAGTTGGGGTCTCACAAACCGTGATGACGGCGAAACTGTTATGAACAGAAGTATCTAAGCAAAACCAGAACTCTAATAGTGCGGCGGTGGCTGTATATGAAGACCCTAGGGTTGTGCAAGACCCTCTGGATGCGCCCCTAATTGGGCTCAACTAGATACAAAGCCCAAAGGCCAAAAACAGGCGATGCAACACCGAAACAGATTCTGGACCCTCTCTTGTTTTGACCTGATGACTCTGGATGAATTTTGACATGATACGGGCGGCATTGGAAAGTTATGCTTCTTATCTTTCCGTGTGTATGTAGAACGTCCAAATCCGAGTCCGTATGCGTCTTGGGCATCCGTTTTAGTGCAGACTGGTCCTGGGCCTCAAAACAGACTTGAAGTCGGTTTTGGTTAGGCCTCCATCTTGGCTTCCACGTCCTTGCTGGTCCTCCACGTCTCCAAGTCCTTCTCCTATCATCTCCTGGTCCTCTCCATGGTTCCTAATTACAATATAATCATTAAGTAGCAAACCATTCTTAAAAGTGACATATGATGAAGAACGTAGAAACGAGCTCACCTCTAAATTTAGTCATCGTGCACAAGCTCTAGTCATTGGACCTTGCAAGTCCAGAATTGGAAGAGTGTTGCATGTATCCTTAGGAGTGATGTCCTCATCATCCTCCCCCTCTTGAAGTGGAGTCGTCCTCGACTCAAGCTCATCCTCTTCTCCCACGTATGGTTTCAAATCTAAAATGTTAAAAGTAGGACTAACCCCGAACTCGGGAGGCAAATCAAGTTTGCATGCATTATCATTAATCTTCTCAATTATTTTGAAAGGACTATCAGCCCTAAGCATTAATTTAGACTTTCTCAAATCTGGAAATTTATTCTTTCTCAAGTGTAACCATACTAAATCTCCTACATCAAGTTTTACTTCTTTTCTACCTTTTTCTACCAGCAATTTTATACTTGTCATTCATCTTTTCAATGCTAAGTCTAGTGGTCTCATGCATTTGCAAAATAAATTCAGCATGCTCCTTAGCATCAATATGAACTCTCACATGAATAGGTAGAGGAAGTATATCAAGTGGAGTATGGGGATCAAAACCATACACTACCTTGAAGGGACTTACCTTGGTAGTAGAATGTGTTGCCCGATTATATGCAAACTCAACATGAGGCAAACATTCTTCCCATTGCTTCAAATTTTTCTTCAAAATAGCTCTGAACATAGTATCCAAAGTGTGGTTCACCACCTCAGTTTGTCCATTAGTTTGTGGGTGACAAGTTGTAGAAAATAGCAACTTTGTACCCAACTTATTCCAAAGTGTGCGCCAAAAGTGACTCAAGAATTTTGCATCACGACCTGAAACAATAGTAGAAGGCATACCATGCAACCGTACAATTTCTTTGAAAAAGAGATCAGCAATATAACTAGCATCATCAGTCTTATGACATGGTATAAAGTGTGCCATCTTAGAAAATCTATCCACAACAACAAAAATACTATCACTCCCCTCTTAGTCCTAGGCAGTCCTAAAACAAAGTCCATAGAAATATCTGCCCAAGGAATAGAAGGAACAGGAAGTGGCATGTATAAACCATGTGGATTCAAGCGAGACTTAGCTTTTTGACATGTAGTGCAGCGAGCAACAAAGCGCTCAACATCTTTCCTCATCCTTGGCCAAAAGAAGTGTGTGGCCAAAATATCCTCCGTCTTCTTGGCACCAAAATGACCCATCAATCCACCTCCATGCGCCTCTTTACCCCAATGGAAATCAGCGCCCTTCTTTGTCAACTCATGCAAAGGTGCAGCAATGGTGCTGAAATCTTTGACAAAGCAGCGGTAGAAACCTGCAAGACCGAGAAAACTCCTCACATGTGTGATAGTTTTTGGTATAGCCCAGCTCTTTATGGATTCAATCTTCGCCTCATCCACCTCAATTCCCTGTGGAGTCACAACATAGCCAAGAAAAGAGACTTGATCCATGCAAAAGGTGCACTTCTCAAGGTTACCAAATAAATGCGCATCTCGTAAAGCATAAAAAACAGTACACAAATAATTCATATGTTCGTCTATGGATTTGCTATAAATCAAGATATCGTCATAGTAAACTACCACAAATTTGCTAATGAAAGCTCTTAAAACCTCATTCATCAAGCGCATAAAAGTACTAGGTGCATTAGTTAAACTGAAAGGCATTACTAACCACTCAGATAACCCAAATTTGGTTTTGAAAGCTGTTTTCCATTCATCTCCAGGTTTCATTCTAATTTGATGGTAGCCACTACGCAAATCAATTTTAGTGAAAATTATAGCACCACATAACTCATCAAGCATGCCATCTAGCCTAGAAATAGGATGACGATACCTAATAGTAATATTATTAATGGCTCTACAATCTACACACATACGCCAAGTACCATCTTTCTTAGGAACCAAAAGTACAGGAACAGCACAAGGACTAAGTGATTGACGAACATACGCACGATCCAAAAGGTCTTGAACTTGTCGTTGTATCTCCTTAGTCTCCTCAGGGTTGGTCCAATAAGCAGCACGGTTTAGCAAAGTAGCACCCGGAATCAAACTAATTTGATGCTCAATCCCTCTCAAAGGTGGCAATCCCGGGGGTATCTCAGCTAGAAAAACATCCTTATACTCCTGCAAAAGGTTAGTGACAGCAGGAGGCAAAGCACTAGAAGTAATATCATCAAGCGAATACAAAGCTTGTTTGCATATCAAAGCATAGTAAATATCATCATTATTAGAAATTTCAGCAAGCTTAGATTTTGTTGCAAGACATGAACGACCTTGTAATTTAATTCCAGCACCCTTAGAACTTGAAGAATCATTAACATTACTAGGTGTAGAATCAGAATTAACAGGTTGTTGAATTTCAGGACCTTGATTTCAATAGGGGTCATTGGTAACAAAGTAATTTTAGTTCCTTTATGCTTAAAAGTGTACTTATTACTTCTACCATGGTGTACAACATCATTTTCAAATTCCCAAGGTCTACCCAATCAAAGTGAACATGCTTGCATGGGTATGACATCACAATCAACAGAATCCACAAAAGAACCAATAGAAAAAGGAACTCTGCAAGTTTGTATTACCTTAGCTTTTCCAGAGTCGTTTAACCACTGAATGTAGTACAAATGTGGATATGGGTGTGTGGTCAAAGCAAGCTTGTTGACCATGTCAGAACTCACCAAGTTATTGCAGCTCCCTCTATCAATGATGACACGTGCTCGACGGTTCTTGATGACGAAGAAAATCTGGAACAAGTTGTGGCACTGCATCATCTCGGGATGATGAACTTGTGTGCTAAGAACACGCTGAACAATAATGTTCATGTATCCCATGGTGTCTCCGCCTCCAAAGACGCGGTCACTGCTGGTGCCAGCGATGTCCTCATCCTCATCCTCCACATCGGAGATGCTCATGTAACCGCCATCGTCTGTCGCCACATATGCCCACCTACTTGGACAATCTTTCTGCACATGACCAAGTCCATGGCAGCGTTGGCACTGAATCCCTATAGTGCGCCCCGTCGAAGCAACAAAGAAGGCACTACTAGCTGGTACCTGCACAGAAATTTTACCTGAGCGTGAAGAAGGTGCAGGGGCTGATCTTGGTGCTGCAGAAACAACACGGGTTCACTTGACTGCTGCTGGTGGGGGCGGACGAAAAGATGGCTTGGGCAGCCCCGAAGTCCCCGTCGGCCGTGGAGAGTAGAAGTTCTTGGACTTGTTGTACTCCTCAAAAGCCTGGAAAAGTCCCTGTGATTCTTTCTCTGCAAGCATAGCATACTGGAAGCACTGGTTGAGGGTATAATATTCGTTAAAATCAAGGATGTCCTGAATTTCTTTATTTGAACAAGAATAAAAGCAGCAAATCTGATCCTCTACTTTTGCAACTACAGCACAACAAATCAAACCCTTCTGAAGCTCACAAAAGTACTCCTGAACAGTTTTATCTCCTTGTTCTAAACGCTGCAGTTTATTATGAATCTCTCTATAAAAAGGAGGAACAAAATGATCATGCATTGCTACCTTAAGTTCTTCCCAAGTAGTAGGCAAATCAGTTTCAGCAGCTAGACCACTCCACCAAACAATAGCAAAGTCCTTAAACTCACTAGTGGTTTGTCTAACCCTATGTTGTTCAGGAACAAGGTGGGCATTAAAATTTTCTTCTACAGTCATCTCCCAATCAAGATAAACATCACCATCATACTGACCCAAAAATGAAGGAATTGAAAACTTAATTCAGCATACGGGTCATCTGGAGCATAGTTATCATCTGGACGACGATTGTAGTTATGGAAACCACCCATACCATGAGTATAACATTGCAAACGACATTGTAATCTTGCGGTCCTTGTAGCTGACCTATCCACGGTGCCATTAGCCTTATACACCGAGTCTTCATCATGGTCGTCTTCAACGTCGTCGTTGTTATTATTGGTGTTCGTATCGTTGGTGTTGGGAGTGGTCTCCAACGCGACAACCTGATCGGTTAACTTAGAGACCCGCTTCTCCAACTGCTCGATGCTTTCTCCAATGTGAAGCATGCTGACCGCATCAGTAACGGCTCTGGTGATTGTCTCTGCCAAATCACTCTGAGCAGCCTGCAAAGCCTTCTAAAGCTGCTTTTGGCTCACGCAGTCGGCAAATTGTGACGGTGAAGCCATCTCTCCATCGTCACTTCCTGCCATCACAAACACCAAAATAGGAAACAAAGAGTAAAGGTTATCCCTACAAAACAACTAAGCAGTGGTGCCTCTCAACACAACAAAAGGAAACTCCTTACAAAGCTGTTACAAAGTTCTGAAAAGCAAAGCAAAGGATACCAGGGAGGTGTGTTCCATGATTGCAAGGGTCACAAAATAACCTATGTGCTATCCAGAAGAAATATGTAGAGCTAGGAAGGCCAAATATATATATGTGAGTGGCACACAAATCGAAAACAGATAGTAAAGCTAAATAAGTGCCCAAGTAACTTGCTATAGATGTTGGTCTAAGTAGGTCCTAGAACAGTAGTGATAGCAAAGTAGAAACAAGGAGACAAAGGCACACAGGCGATAATAGGGGGCTAAGTGCAAAACAGCGAAATCCAGAAATTTCAAGGGGCTAGATATAGCACTAGTAGAAGTCCTAAATTTCTTTTTATTGATTTTATTTTTTTGATATTTTTCTACCACTCACCAACAATGAGGGAGAATCCACAGAAAATTTCAGCTCAAACAGAGCTAGGATGTGGGCTACAAAAAATCTTGAAGTTGCAAAAAACGTCGGGTTTAAACTTGAATGAATTTTTTCTTTATCTTCCCGATTTTTTTTGAACTTTTTGACAAGGACACACAAAGCATAGTGGAGTATGGGTATGCTCAACTTTGAGTCAAGAATTTCCTGTAAAAATTTCAGCCAAAACGGACAACCGAGCAAAAAGTTATGCCCGTTTTACCGAAGGAGGGTCGGACTCGGTTTTCAAGAAACCCGAGGCGAAACCCGAGTCGGGTTGGGGGTCAGGTTTGGAATCGGGTAGGATTTTTTTTGGGCGACATGGATGCAGCGGAAAGTGAAATTTGTGGGGATTGGTCTGACGTGCTGACGGTGGGTTTAGGGGTTGGATTAGGGTGGGATTAGGGTGGGTGTGTCGATCAATCAACCCTAGCACATAAAGCCGACAAAATAGAGGGTGGTGAAGCGGATGGCGGCTAGGGTTGCAAGGAAAACACTACTGATGACTAAAAAACAAACTAAACCAGCGACTAAATAAGACTAGGGCACAAACTCAATACTACAGACTCTGAAATTGAAATATGCAAAGGCTAAACACGTGGATATGGGCGGGAGGGGGGGGGGGGGGGATTTTGGCTTTTTTGTGGACAATAGGATGAACACAAAACAAAATTAACTAAGGGTAATGTGAACATGACGGTGCACCTAAAGCTCTGATTACCACTTGATGTGAACAAGGGTTCCCGATCTTCCGAAAGGTTCTGGATTCATTGATTTGGTCGGAGGCGATACACAAATCGACCCTGCTTCAGAACAGCATGTTCTAAACCCCGCAATCACAGCACGATGTCTCCTCTGGTTATCAACCGTCCTAAAATGATTGACCTTGCCAAGAAGGCTAATCCCTTCCTGTGAATTGAGAACACAAGCAAGAACAAAGAAGAAAGCATCACAATTGCAGATGTATTATGAATCTCACAAAGTTGGGGTCTCACAAACTGTGATGACGGCGAAACTATTATGAACACAATAATCTAAGCAAAACCCGAACCCTAATGATGTGGCAGCGGCTGTATATGAAGACCCTAGGGTTGTGCAAGCCCTCTGGACACGCCCCTAATTGGGCTCAACTAGATACAAAGCCCAAAGGCCAAAAACAGGCGACGCAGCACTGAAACAGATTCTCGACCCTCTCTTGTTTCGACGATTCCTGATGACTCTGGATGAATTTTGACATGAGACCAGCGGCATTGGAAAGGTCTTCTTCTTATATTTCCGTGCAAATGTAGAACAACCAAATCCGAGTCCGTATGCGTCCTGGGCATCTGTTTTAGTGCAGACTGGTCCTGGGCCCTGAAATAGACTCAAAGTCGGTTTTGGTTGGGCCTCCACCTTGGCTTCCACATCCTTGCTGGTCCTCCACGTCTCCAAGTCCTTCTCCCATCATCTCCTGGTCCTCTCCATGGCTCCTAATTACAATATAATCATTAGATAGCAAACCGTTCTCAAAAGTGACATATGATGAAGAACGTAGGAACGAGCTCACCTCTAAATTTAGTCGTTGTTCACGAGCTCTAGTCATTGGACCTTGCAAGTCCAGAATTGGAGGAGTGTTGCATGTATCCTTAGAAGTGATGTCCTCATCATGTGACTTTTGGAGATGACAAGAGAGGGAGAGTGAAGGCAAGAGGCGCGGTTAAGGTAAATGAAATACTCACTCTCAAGGATGTTGGTTTGGTTGAGTATCTCAAGGACAATCTCCTCTCTGTCTCTCAGCTTCTTGATGTTAGTTTTGAAGTGGGCTTTAAGTCAAATGCTTCTTGTGTTCTTGATTCGAGTGGTTCCTTGGTTTGTGGGATTTCTCGCATTGGTAGAGTTTTTCAGGCTGATTTTGCTAGTTCTCCTGGTTCTCACAAGTGCTTGTTTGCCGAATCTTCTTTTGAGCTCTGGAAATGGCATAGGAGACTAGGTCACATGAGCTTTGACTTGTTATGTCACTTGAGTGGCCTAGGTTTGATCCGAGGATTACCTAAGCTCAAATTTGATAAGGATTTGGTTTGTGCTCCTTGTCGTCATGAGAAAATGATTGCCTCTTCTCATCCACCAATTAATTTGGTGATGACTGAACACCGTAGAGAGTTGCTTCACATGGACACTGTTGGTCCTTCTCGGGTTCGTTCGGCGGGTGGGAAGTGGTATGTTCTTGTGATTGTTGATGACTATTCTCGCTACTCTTGGGTTTACTTTCTTGAGAGCAAGGATGAAGTGTTTCATCACTTTTGGAGCTTAGCCTTGAGGTTGTTCAATGAACTCCCTGGTGCATTACGAGCAATCCGCAGTGATAATGGCACCGAGTTCAAGAACTCCTCCTTTGATGCTTTCTATCTTGAGCATGGTATTGAGCATCAGTTTTCAGCAGCTCGTGTTCCATAGTAGAACGGTGTGGTCGAAAGAAAGAACAAAACCTTGGTGGAGATGGCCTGGACGATGCTCGATGAGCATAGGACTCATAAGCGATTCTGGGCTGAGGCCATTAGCACTGCTTGCTATGTTTCCAATCGGATTTTCTTGCGCTCAATTCTTAATGTGACTTCTTATGAGCTGCGTTTTTGGGAGAAAGCCCTCGGTTTCTCATTTGCGTGCCTTTGGTTGCAAGTGCTTTATTCTCAAGCGTGGAAATCTTGATAAGTTTGAGTCGAGATCTTCCGATGGCATCTTTCTTGGTTACTCTCTTCATGGTCGTTCCTACAGAGTTTTGAATTTGGAAACCAACACCATCGTAGAATCCTACGATATAACCTTTGATGAATCAAACTCTTGTACAAGGAATGTGATTGAGTCTACAGGTGAGAAGGAGCTGAAGGAAAGCATCTTTGTAGAAGAGGACCTACAAGGCTTTGATGATGATGACGATGATTCACTTCACCTCTCATCTAAGCTTGTTCCTGCTGCTACCACTACTCCAGCAGAGGGTCTAGAAGCTTCTACATCGACTTTAGCTGCTATCGAGCGAACTCCAGCCGTGGTTGAGGGGGAGGTACACTCTAAGAGAGAGGCCCCCAGCCACATTCAGCAACAACATCCACCTCAACAAATGACTGGTAATCCCTATGAGAGGACAACAAGGTCAAGGTCTGCACATCTTGCTTGCTTTACCAATTCTCTCTTTCTTGCAATCTTTGAACCCTGAGATGTTGGACACGCACTATCTGATGAACATTGGGTTAATGCCATGCATGAGGAGTTGGAAAACTTTGAGAGAAACAAAGTCTGGACTCTTGTAGAGCCTCCCAAAGATGTCAATGTCATAGGAACCAAGTGGGTATTCAAAAACAAACATGGGGAGGACGGTGAGGTTGTGAGAAACAAGGCTAGGCTTGTTGCTCAGGTTTAAGCCAAGTGAAGGGCTTAGATTATGGTGAAACCTTTGCTCCTGTTGCTCGCATAGAAGCCATTAGGATCTTGCTTGCATTTGCTGCCTCCAAGGGCATTAGACTCTATCAAATGGATGTCATGAGTGCTTTCCTAAATGGTTTCATAGAGGAAGAAGTGTATGTGAGGCAACCCCCTGGCTTTGAGCATCACAAATACCTAAACCGTGTGTATAAGCTTCAGAAGGCTTTGTATAGGCTACAGCAAGCACCTACGGCATGGTATGCTAGGCTTAAGATCTTCTTGCTAGAGCGCAGGTATGTCATGGGGTGTGTTGACAAAACCTTGTTCACTCTTAAGCATGGCAATGACTTTCTAATGGTTCAGATTTACGTGGATGATATCATCTTTGGTGGTTCCTCTCATGCTCTTGTATCCAGATTTTAGGAATCTATGGAAAGTGAATTTCAGATGTCGATGATGGGCGAGCTCACCTTCTTTCGTGGGCTTCAAATCAAGAAGTGCAAGGAAGACACTTTCATACATCAAGCCAAGTACACGAAGGATCTCCTGAAGAAGTTCGACATCGTCAATGTGAAGCCGTTGTCAACACCGATGTCCACTACAATGACACTTGACCTCGATGAAGACTGTGAAGCGGTGGAACAATGGGAGTACAAGAGCATGATTGGCTCCCTCTAGTACTTGACGGCGACAAGACCCGACATACACTTTGCGGTGTGTCTTTGTGCTCACTTTCAAGCATCCCCAAGGGTGACTCATTGCAAGGCTGTCAAGCGCATCTTCAGGTATCTCAAATACACCCTTGAGTTTGGCCTTTGGTACTCTGCATCTTCTTTTCTTGATCTCATTGGGTATTCGGATGCGGACTTTGCTAGGTGTAGAATTGATAGGAAGAGCACTTCTGGTACTTGCCATTTCTTGGGTACTTCTTTGATCTATTGGTCTTCTCGTAAGCAGTCGAGTGTAGCCCAATCCACCATAGAGGTTGAGTATGTTGCTGCTACTAGCTGCTGCTCACAAATCCAATGGATTGTGTCCACCATGAGAGACTATGGGTTAACCTTTAAGAGTGTTCCACTCATGTGTGATAACTCCAATGCCATATGCTTAGCCAAAACCCAATCCAACATGGTAAGGTCAAACACATCAAATGTGCGATTCCACTTCTTGAGAGACAATGTTGAGAAAGGGGATGTTGAGCTTAAATACATCGATACCAGAAACCAACTAGCTGATATCCTCACCAAGCCCGTAGATGCTTCGAGACATGCTTTTCTTCGGGGGGGGGGGGGGGGGGGGGGACTTGGTGCTTGTCATCCTTATGGCATCATTTGAGGGGGAGTTGGTGTTCTCTTGTATATATGAATCTTACCTTTTTCGCATTGCATCTCATATGTAATTTATGCATTGGTAGATGAGCTTTGATTGTTATGCTTGCCTGTATTTCTCATTGCTATGTTTGAGCTTGAGCTAAGTAGTGTGGATGTGATGGTAATTTCTCATGCTTAGATGTTCTGGATGGCCTGTTATAGACTCATGTGAGCAACTTGCTACTCTGAAAGGTAAACTAAGCTTCTTATGAACCTTATGAACTAATCTTGCTAAAACTTGCTCACCATGTATATAATTGCTTTTATCCTTGTTGAAACTTGCATTGAGGCTAGTTTAGAGGATATCTTGGCTTTGGCACCTTGTGTTTGCGAAATGGAAGGCTTTGCAAATGTTTAGCTCATGATGAAACATTGTAGGAATGTGTGTTCCTTTTGCCGTAAGGGCATGCTCTTTTGTCTTGTGCATAAACTTGAATAATCTGCTAAGTGCTTTGATCAAGAATAATTCTAAAATAATAAATCCAAACATTATGACTTGAAGCCTCGAGGTGTTTGCCGTACCCAGTTGTGTGACCCTCCGCATGGATAAGAGGACACATGAGGATAAACAATAATCACTTGATCAATTGAGTCTCTATTACATATGTGAGCATTTGTAGAGCTCATTTTCTGCGAATGCTTGTTTCCCTTGTTGAGATTGAAACTGGCTGGATTCTCATGATTCACTTGGTGCTTGTTTTGCCTTGGATGGGAGTAGTTACATATGTGGTGACAGATTTTGCCGTGATAAGCAAAATTTGATTCTATCTAAGTTAGTCAATCTTTCTGCTTAGCTTGTATAGCTCTTGGTGTTTATGCCTTGCTATCTATTTTTAATCTTGGTATGGTTGTGCGCCATTGCTTTTACACTTTATAGCTCTATGCTTATGGTTAGCAAGGTTAAGTGCTTGTTTGCATAATTGTTGAAGCTCCTTAGGTTTGTATTTTCATGCATTGCATGTTTGCTTGTTCTTTTGCCTCTTTGATGAGTTCATTACCAAAGGTGGAGAAAATATTGGGTCATGCACAAATAATGCTAAGAAACTTAAAATGATCCATTTTGCATTACATGAGACCTACCACAAGTTGAGGGGGAGCATATCATGATCTCGAGTGTTTTCTTCTGCTCTTCACATTCTTTGCGTCTTGAGTCGCTTTCTTTGCCAACTCTTGGTTTTGTGATTCCTACTTTTCTAGATGGCTTGTTTTCACCTTTTCTTTAGGTTTGGCTATTTGGATGAGCTTATTCAGTTTTGAATTTCAAACTCTAATCTTTGTGCATTTGGTGTTGTCAATGTACTCATCAAGGGGGAGATTGAGAAACCATGTGGAGATGTGCCATGGTTTGCAATATATGTGATGAGTAATTGACTTGAGCGGATTTGGTGTTTGAGTTGAAATGTGGGAATCCAGGGATTGCATGTGTGTGCAAGCTTGGCGGTCAGGCGAGAGGATCGGGCACAAGTAGGGGACTTGGGGCCAGACGATCGGGATGTCAGGTGAAGTCAAGGGTGATCCACACCGTACACATAGAGATGCAAGAAGCACAGACGGTTTCATGGTTGAGCCTCAAAACCGTGGCGGTGATGAAGACGGCATGTTGACCAAGTCAAGGCAAGCGGGATGCCAGTGCAAGTGACAAGGGGGCCCGATGGACATGGATCGGGAGAGACTTGCCGGTGGTCAAGATCGCGGGACGAGGTGACACACGTCGACATCGAGAAGTTGTGCTTTGAGAAGCATGCAAGGCGGTTTCCTGGTTTGGGCCTCAAAACCGGTGGCGGCAATTGGAGGTGCACGTGGTACCATTGCGGAGCTTGCGTTGAGGGCAAGCAAAGTTGTGAAGGTCTCAATGGCATTCGGGCGACGAGGAAAGATATGGATGGTTATGCCCCCGATGGTAGGTGGGTGTGTTATGTAGGTCAAGGGTAGAGTGGTCATGTGAACAATAGACCCAAGGCCTATATAAGGAGAGGTAGGGCTGGTGAAAGAGGTGCCTCTCTTTCCAATAGCCTTGTGTTAGGGTTCTATTCAAGGTGCTAGAAGAGGTCTTCATGTTTTAGTGGAGAGTGGTGGGTGTGTGAGAGACATCTCTTGCTCTTCCAAATAGTGGGAGGAAGAGGGTGGCTTCCTAGCCTTCTATCCTTGGATCTTGTAAGCACCTTTCTATGATATGAGAAGTATTTTCGTGCTCAAGATTTCCCTCTTTCCTTGAATCCCGAAATTCTCTTTTTCTCTATTTTTGGAGCTATTTTCGTGGTGATTTTCGATCTAATTTTTGGACAAGTTTTTGGCTTGGATTTCTTGAGAAACTTGTTGCTAGGATGAGATAGAACAATCCTCTATAGATCCTTGACCAAATCAATAGCTCTAGCACCTTCGATTTGAAGGTTTTTTCAAGTTTCCCCTATTTGGTGTTCTTGGAACAAGTGATGAGAACATCACACCTATGGATACACGTAACACTCCTCCAACTAAGATGAAAGTTCATGTGCATCACCTGAATTTACAGGTGACTTCGTTTCTAATGTTTTGTTTATGTGATTTTGAGAATAGATTGCTACCTAATGATTTAATTATTATTAGGAACCATGGAGATGATGATGATATAACTGAGGAGGTGATTGGAGGCGTGATGGGCCAGCAAGGACGTCCAAGTCAAGGTGGAAGCCCAATCCAAAACCGACTTCGAGTCTGTTTCGGAGCCCAGGACCAGTCTGCACTAAAACGGACGCTCAGGACGCATACGGACTCGGATTTTGACGTTCTACATATGCCTGGAAACATAACGAAAAGATCTTTCCAACCCAGCTGGTCCCATATCAAAATTCCTCGCGAGCTGTCGGCAATCGTCGAAACAATTCGATGTATAGAATCTGTCCTGGTGCTGCGACACCGTAATCGGTCTTTGGGCCATGTATCGAGTTGAGCCCACTTAGGGCTGCGTCCAGGGGGTCTTGCACGACCCTAGGGTCCTCATATACAGCTGCCGCCACTTCATTAGGGTTTGGGTTTTGCTTAGATTATTCTGTTGATAATAGTTTTGCCGTTTGATCGGTTTGTGAGACCCCAACTTGTGAGATTCATCGTATATTTGCAAATTTGGTTGCATTCTTCTTTGTTCTTGCTTGTATTCTTGATTTGCAGGCAAGGATAAGCCTTCTCGGTGAGGTCAATCGTTTTAGGACGGTTGATAACCAGAGGAGACGTCGTGCTGCGATTACGGGGTTTAGAACATGCTGTTCTGAAGCCGGATCGATTTGTGTGTCGCCTCCGACCAAATCAACGTATCCAGAACCTTTCGGAAGATCGGGAACCGTTGTCCACATCAACAAGATCTGAAATTTATGATGATTCCTTGAGCCAATTGAGTTGATCTTCTAGGATTAGGGTCGTGATGTGATGAGGATTCTCTGGTCCAAAAATCGCATCATTTGGAGTTATTTGATTAGGTTTTGACCAAGTTCTTTCCTAATCCCAAAAGTTTCTGTTGTTTCGTCAAGGTCGATCGGCACTGCCGACGACCAGGACCGACACTGCCGGTGGGTTAAAGAACCCCGCACCGGCACTGCCGATGAGCATTACCAGCCCTATTGATGGACCCTGCGTGTAGCTTCTGACCCGCATCGGCACTGCCGATGGCTGTGGTCGGCACTACCGATGGGAATCCAATTCTGACCTGTTTTGAGTGCTTCTTGTTCCTTTTTGTTTCCGCTGTGTTTCTTTGCTGTGGTTGATCACTCCTAGGGCTAGTACACCACGAGTTGGTGTGTGTAGTCCTGGTGATCGATTCAGAGGTTAGCTTGGGTGGTTTCTGGGATACAGGCCAAGTTCTCTTGGAGAATTTTAATTGGCTCCCATTCGCCGCCTCCCCCACCTTTGGTCACCTTCTCGGTCCTTCAGTATGTTTTCTTTGTCCTCCTTCCATACCGTGACAACTTTACGATTCAATGTTGATGACACATGAGCAATCACATGTTTGGCTAGTTGTTTTTGTTTCCATAGATGTCGACTAGTTTTTCTTGCTATAGCACAATACCATGGTATTGTTGGTGCAATGAAATCTTAAGCCGCTATCTCTCAGAATTTCCTTCTCCATAACTGCACTTCATCATGGCCACAATAGTTGCACCTCAGGTCATGGCGATAAGTCGTCACTTAAGTTGTGTGACACATGACAAGGGCACTCCCACATATAACCTTTAACTTGGATCTTGGAGATATGAATATCACCATGAACATTAATGCATTATTGCAGCATGAGGAATGAAAAGACTCTAAAAGTAGACCTAGCAAGTACATACCATGTTTTGAAGGCCATAGGCCCATTCAGCTGATTTGGCAGCACCGTGTGAAGGACAGACAAAAATTTCATACTCATAACGACATAGAGGGACCCATGGTGGTGTAATCGAATACATTAAATTAGCGGTGCGGTAATAAAGTTTAAGAAAGTCCTACAAAATTAACTAGATGCCATGTCACCGTTTACATCTTTGTGCTGCCTACGACTTGTTAGCAACATCTAAAAACTTAATAGACCAACATGATCTATGCTTCAAAATGACCACTTGTTTGATGTTCATGTGGCCTTTACATGAATAAAGGTACACTTATTTGCCTTTTTGTTCATGTCTTGAGAGACTTACAAAAAAGCCACTTTTGTAATATATATCCCAAAATCTTTCCAGCGAAAAACAAGTCAAAATTGACTCAGTGCCATCTCATCCTTATCTCTCTGTCTAGTTTGTTAAGAAAAGTGACAAATCCTTACTTGAGCTACTTTATCTCTTGTATGTATAAAGGGGAGCGTAGTCAGTCATTTGTCCATCAATCCTATCGTCTAAACCAAGTAGCAAATATAACAAACTGAGACACATTAGAAAGATATCAGTAACAATGGCAGCCAAGATACTTGCCATGTTTGCCCTTCTTGCACTATCGGTGAGCGCTACTACCGCGGTTAGTTTTCCCAATACTTCCCAACATCGATACATTTAAGTGTCAACAACCCTTATGCCCAATACTACCTACAACGATAAGCATGTGCGACAAGCGTGTCACCAGCTTTGGCCATGACCATTCAACAACAGTTCTGGCCACACCAAATATTACAACATTAAATTCTACGTCATGTGATGGAGCAACAGATACTGGAGCATGTGCACCAACAACAAATACTACAACAAGTGCAATGTCAACAACAGTTGCAACAGCTTCAACAACAGCAACAACTACAACAAGTGCAGCAGCACCAGTTGGTGCAACATGTGCAACAACAACAGATCGTGCAGCAGGTCCAGCAGCAGCAACAACTCCAGCAAGTGCAACAATAATAACAACTCCAGCAGGTTCAACAACAGCAAATACTCCAACAAGCACAACAACAACAAATCTTGTAGCAAGTTCAACAACAACAACTACTACCATCTGTCTTCAATGCATTCACTCCAGTGAACCCTGCTTTCTATGCGCAACCGCTTTTAGCTAGCGGTGCCTGCTTTTAGAGGACTTGAGAGTTGTACTTCTAATAATAGTCACAAATACAAGTGAGCTTATGAGAAATAATATATCGACTTCCTAAATTCTCCCTACATGTCCAATGTTTGTTCCATTCTAACTCTCAGTTGCATGTCATGGACCAGAGTGACAGTTTGCATGCAAACGTCCCTCACATGTAGTCCTAACTAATGCTTCACTCTTAATCACTCATTAACTAACATTGATTTCAGAATCATATTGACAACACAACTTTGAAAGAAAAAAGACGTCCATTGTACTCAATAGTGATACATTTACCCATAGTAGTATGTTTTCGTTCTCCTCCTTCCGTACCACGATAACTTTACGATTCAATCTTGATGACATGTGAGCAATCACATGTTTGGCTTGTTGTTTTAGTTTCCATAGATGTCATCTAGTTTTTCTTGCTATAGCCCAATACCATGGTATTGTTGGTGCAATGAAATCGTAGGCTGCTCTCTCTCTCACCATTTCCATCTCCATAACTGCACTTCATCATGGCCACAATAGTTACACCTCAGGTCATGGCGTTAAGTCGTCACTTAAGTTGTGTGACACATGAGAAGGGCATTCCCACATACAACCTTTAAATTGGATCTAGGAGATATTAATATCACCACGAACATTTGAAAGGATTGTAGTGACTGAGAGGAGGGGGTGAATCGGGAACTACCATCTATGTACCAATTTTTCCAATCAGTAAAAACACCGATAGCACTCAAAGGAACTCCTACACAAATCTAGTGGTGATCACACTAACAATATAATTCTATGAAAGGAAAGGCATCCTATGCATACTAGTGGATCACACAAGTCAATACAACTCCTATGCATTCTAGTAATGAAGCACACCAATGCAACTCCTACTCATGCTTGTCATCAAATGCGGAAGCTTAAGCACTACTAGCAAGCTAGGAGCCTAAACATGCAAGTCTATAAGATAGTCAACTAGAACTAAGAGAACACACGAGCATGATTAGCACGGTATGTAAATGCGGAAAGTAGTGCATCAAAGTAAGGAGAGGAGTAAGAGATGACTCATGATTTTTTCCCGAGGTCTCGGAAGGATGGCGCCTTCCCCTACTCCTTGTTGGACCACTCCCACCGGAGTCCTGGTCCCTCCCGCCTCCAAGTGGAGTTCTTGCCCACGAGCCAGCAATCACTCCTCGAGTGAAGAGACGGTTTGCATCACCGCTGCACAAAGCACAAGCTCACCTCCCTCAAGAACTTTCTGGACTCCCCGAGTTGATACGGGTGCTCACTAGTGATGCCCCTTTCACCGACGGGCTCAAACTGTGTACAAATGGGTGATGGCCTTCACGGCCGATCACGATAGGCTCAATCACCGACACCTAACCGGTCTAGGTCTCACCATAGACCAAGAGTAACAATCTAGATCACACCCTCAAGGACACCCTAGCCTTAGATGTGCAAGATGCTCAAGTTACTCTCCACTAGCACTCACAAGATATGCAATATATCCTCCTTGTGCTCTCCTCTTTTCCTCTTGGACCTTACCAAATGCTGTCAGGTATTCCACTGGCCGAGAGAGGTCTCCATGACCCCAGCAATGAAGTTATATAGGCTCCCAACCTCAAACTAGCCGTTGCTCCACGAAATCAGCTTCCTGGGCCTTCTGACCGGACAGTCCGGTCACCGCAACCTTGCTGAAAACCAGTACTGACCGGACCATCCGGTCAATAGACCGGACCGTCCAGTCGTTTCTCTCTCTAGTCGATAAACATTTTGGCGCTGAAGCTCATCACTGCTCTGAGTCCTCTATAGTGACCGGACCGTCCAGACACTAGACCAGACCGTCTGGTCTCTATGACCTCAGACTCTTGCAACTTCCTCGCTTCCTCGCTATAGCCTCCGGACAAAACCTTGGAGTGACCGTACAGTTCGGTCACTGTTTTCCCCTTTGTCTGGTCACTTCAATCTAAAGCTGAAACTTCTTGTCCTTGCTTGATGTCGTTTCTCGGCTTCTCCTAATAGCTCCTTGGCTTCTCCACTGTCACCTAGTGCCTGTGATTTCACCAAGCAATCTTGCACATCACCGACTAGACATGACCCAAGAGAATGACCTAGACCCCCTTGATAGTCCGGTTTTTTCCTATGGACTCAAAGCTCTAACAACTAGGCAAGTGTACCAAACACTTGCACCGTAGCTTGTCCTCCGCTTTGATCCATCTCCATCAACCCTTGGACTTTAGCAAGCTCATCAAGCCTCCTTGATTATAGAGAATATTATACCCTCACCCAGTGTTTCTAGTATGCTTTGCTTGCAGAGAAAGAATCGCAGGGACTTTTCTAGGCTTTTGAGGAGTACAACAAGTCAAGGAACTCCTACCCCCCACACTCAACGGGGCCTTTGGGGCTGCCCAGGCCATCTTTCCGGCTGCCCCCACCAGCAGCTACCAAGGGAACCAGTGTTGTTTCTGCAGCCCCAAGATCAGCCCCTGCACCTTCTACGCGCTCAGGTAAAACTTCTATGCAGGTACCAGCTTGAAGTGCCTCCTTTGTTGCGTCGACGGGGCGCACTACAGGGATTCAGTGCCACCGCTGCCATGGACTTGGTCATGTGCAGAAAGATTGTCCAAGTAGGCGGGCATATGTGGTGACAGACGATGGCGGTTACATGAGCACCTCCGATGTGGAGGATGAGGAGGAGGACGTCGCTGCCGCCAGCAGTGACCTCGTCCTTGGAGGCGGAGACACCACGGGATACATGAACATTATTGTTCAATGTGTCCTTAGCACACAAGTTCATAAGCCCGAGATGATGCAGCGCTACAACTTGTTCCAGATATTCTTCGTCATCAAGAATCACCGAGCACGTGTCATCATTGATGGAGGGAGCTGCAATAACTTGGTGAGTTCTGATGTGGTCAACAAGCTTGCTTTGACCACATGTCCACATCCACATCCGTACTACATTCAGTGATTAAACGACTCTGGCAAAGCTAAGGTATTACAAACTTGCAGAGTTCCTTTTTCCATTGGTTCTTATGTGGATTCTGTTGATTGTGATGTCGTACCCATGCAAGCATGTTCACTTTTATTGGATAGACCTTGGGAATTTGATAATGATATTATACACCATGGTAGAAGCAATAAGTACACTTTTATGCATAAAGGAACTAAAGTTACTTTGTTACCAATGACCCCTGCTGAAATTGTACAAGCTGATTTAGAAAGAGCTGCTAGTTTGAAAAATTCAACAACCTGTTAATTCTAATTCTACAACTAGTAATGTTATTGATTCTTCAAGTTCTAAGGGTGCTGGAATTAAATTACAAGGTCATTCATATCTTGCAACAAAATCTGAGCTTGCTGAAATTTTTGATAATGTTGATATTTGCTACGCTTTGATATGCAAGGAAGCTTTGTTTTCGCTTGATGATATTGCTTCTAGTGCTTTGTCTCCTGCTGTCACTAACCTTTTGCAGGAGTATGAGGATGTTTTTCCAGCTGAGATACCCCCAGGATTGCCACCTTTGAGAGGGATTGAGCATCAAATTGATTTGATTCCGGGTGCTAGTTTGCCAAACCGTGCTGCTTATAGGACCAACCCTGAGGATACTAAGGAGATACAATGACAAGTTCAAGACCTTTTGGATCGTGGGTATGTTCGTCAATCACTTAGTCCTTGTGCTATTCCTATACTTTTAGTTCCTAAGAAAGATGGTACTTGGCGTATGTGTGTAGATTGTAGAGCCATTAATAATATTACTATTAGGTATCATCATCCTATTCCTATGCTAGACGACATACTTAGTGCTATAATTTTCACTAAAATTGATTTGCGTAAAGGCTACCATCAAATTAGGATGAAACTTAGAAACGAATGGAAAACAGCTTTCAAAACCAAATTTGGATTATGTGAGTGGTTAGTAATGCCTTTTGGTTTAACTAATGCACCTAGTACTTTCATGCGCTTGATGACTGAGGTTTTAAGAGCTTTCATTGGCAAATTTGTGGTAGTTTACTTTGATGATATATTGATTTATAGCAAATCCATAGATGAACATATGAATCATTTGTATGGTATGCCTTCTACTATTGTTTCGGATCGTGATGCAAAATTCTTGAGTCACTTTTGACGCACGCTTTGGAATAAGTTGGGTACAAAGTTGTTGTTTTCTACAACTTGCCACCCACAAACTGATGGACAAACTGAGGTGGTGAACCGCACTTTGGGTACTATGTTTAGAGCTATTTTGAAGAAAAATTTGAAGCAATGGGAAGAATGTTTGCCTCATGTTGAGTTTGCATATAATTGGGTAATACATTCTACTACCAAGGTAAGTCCTTTCAAGGTAGTGTATGGTTTTGATCCCCGTACTCCACTTGATATACTTCCTCTACCTATTCATGAGAGAGTTCATGTTGATGCTAAGGAGCATGCTGAATTTATTTTGAAAATGCATGAGACCACTAGAGTTAGCATTAAAAAGATGAATGAAAAGTATAAAATTGCTGGTAGTAAAGGTAGAAAAGAAGTAAAACTTGATGTAGGAGATTTAGTATGGTTACACTTGAGAAAGGATAGATTTTCAGATTTGAGAAAGTCTAAATTAATGCCTAGAGCTGATGGTTCTTTCAAAATAATTGAGAAGATTAATGATAATGCATACAAACTTGAGTTGCCTCCCAAGTTCGGGGTTAGTCCTACTTTTAACATTTCAGATTTGAAACCATACTTGGGAGAAGAGAATGAGCTTGAGTCGAGGACGACTCCACTTCAAGAGGGGGAGGATGATGAGGACATCACTCCTAAGGATACATGCAACACTCCTCCAATTCTGGACTTGCAAGGTCCAATGACTAGAGCTCGTGCATGATGACTAAATTTAGAGGTGACCTCGTTCCTACGTTCTTCATTATGCGTCACTTTTGAGAATGGTTTGCTACCTAATGATTATATTGTACTTAGGAACCATGGAGAGGACCAGGAGATGATGGGAGAAGGACTTGGAGATGTGGAGGACCAGCAAGGACGTGGAAGCCAAGGTGGAGGCCCAACCAAAACCGACTCCAAATTGAGGCAACTGAAGAACCTTCCAAGCTTCCAAAAATATTGATTGTCGAGAAGATCCTCACCTTGCCCCCTAGCAGCAAGCTTCTCTATATCACCCTTGATCTCATCATGGACAAGAATCTTTCTGTTGATGATGTGATCAGGCTATTCTTCAAGGATGAGGAGATCACCACAAGCTTGATGGGGAAGAAATCATTCAAGGAAAACAATGAAGCATCTTCAAGCAAAGGAAAAGAAGTAGCTTCGAGCTCAAACTTCTGTGATACCTGCACAAGATTGCCTTGCAACAGCTACTACAACCTCTTCGGAGCAAGACCTTCCCCAAGTTCATCATCAAGTGCATCATCAAGCTCTACGTCAAGTGCCATTCCAAGTTCTACTCCAAGCACTTCGGGTGAACCATGCATTGGTGTAGGGGGAGCACCGACCACAATTCTTGCACGATCATTTGAGATGATCGATCTCACCACTACGGCTCCGGCGCCTCCACCTCCTCCACCACAAGATCGACATTGCCATCTTCATCGAGCTCACCAACAGGATTACTTCTTCCAATTTGATGAATTCGTGAGAAATCTGAATGATGACCTTTGTGAGACTCTCTTATGCATTTATGATCTTGTGTGTAGGATAAACTCCTACGGAGGATTGTACCACATGAAGTGATTGACAAGTGTCTCATGCAAATCAGAATTCATGAGGGGGGTGTTGGTGGCCCTTAAAACCCAATATTGGCCACCAATCGGTCGGGAAATGCAAGGTAAAGACCAAAGTTTCATGAATATTTGTTTAAACTAATAATATTCCATGAGTTTTGGTGAAATATGTGTTTGCAGAGTAAAAAGAGCCAAAATCATGTAAAAACATGAACAAACACCCCGTCGGCCAATCCTGCCGTAAAACAGCCGACCGACAGGGTCATATGAGGCTGAAATCAGGGCCCAGGAGCGTCATCAAGGCTGAAATCAGAACTCAGTCCGGTAGGGTCATGGAGGCTGAAATCAGCCACCCGGAGGGTTAAAACAAAGTCTCATCAGGCTGAACCATCCGACCCTGAAAAACACAACACCAAGAGGCCGTTTTCCATTCCCGGACTAAGGAGGGTAAAAAGTGGAGAAATAAAGGAGGAATTCACGTGGCACAACATAGACATGTCAAGACGTGACCCCGGGGGCGGGGGGGGGGGGGGGGGGGGGGGGGGTTGACACCAAAGATGGGCCGCCGCCTGACACAGGCTTGCTGCCCGGCAGGGTTTGCCGCCCGGCCCGGGTTGGCCACCTTGGGTTGCCAGCCCATGAGGCCCAAGACTCTATCGACCCCAAAACAGAGATTTCGGTGAAAACCGACCAAGGAACCGCCATCCGGACCAAATCTGAGCCATCCAAAGCAAAGGCAGTTGGAAACCGACTCCATCCAAAGGCCGCCCGGCCTAGCCTGCCGCCCGGCATGCCCGGCCGCCCGACACACGTGGCCGCTCGGCGTGTCCCGCCGCCCGACGGGGGATTTTGTGTCCACCGACTCTCCTCCACTTTGAAGTGCCTGCCAAGTATCCGCCACCTATAAATAGAGGGGGAATTCGGTAGAAACAAAGCATCAAGCAAGTGAAACACATTGGAGTCCATTTTCCCACTACTTTCATAACTAGTAGAGTAGGTTAGTTAGTCGGGAGTTAGAGTCTAGTCGAGAGCATCGCTCGGGATTCCGAAAATTGTCTCGGAGTCTTGGTATGAGCTCTCTTGTATCTTTTCTCCTTTTGTGAGACTTATCCTTTATTAAATATAATTATCTTTTTCTTATTTATCTTGTCAAGTATTTATCTTTACTTAGTCAATTTCCTTAAGTTACAATTATCAGGAAAGAACTTTGAAGCATAGTTTACAGGATTCCTGGCTAGGATTTGATTATGTTTAGTTCTTGAATAGAACTTAGACTTGGTTATTTCCTAGCTATTCTTCCGCTAGGCCAACGGAAGAATATCTAGTGAAAGCATAGGCGCGGTGCCTAGGTTAACACTAGCTGGATTTGCATTCGTCCCCATGGGCTGTGTGGTAGGCGGTAGGTGATGACAGCGCTGTCCGTCCATTTAGTATTCCACCACGTTCGGGAAGTCTCAAGCAGGGTTGTCTAGCGGGAAGGTGCCACTAGTGTACGAGGTTAGTTACTGACCCTGTTAGTGGATCTTTGTCGTGCCCCGAAGTAAACTTATTGGTGAAAGACTCGAGGCTGTACCATGGATTTGGTGTAAGCACTCAACCAGAGTAACTAGGAATTTTGACGCTTGACTAGATTTAGGAAAGTTTATCTTAGGAATTCTAGACTTAGACTCACTGTCCTCTCGGCTAGCTTAACCGATCTCTTTATCTATCTTAGTGTGGATTTCTCCTGTTTCACTACCCCAACTATTATTATTGAATATCCTTACCCCCGTCTTTGGATAGTTGGTATAACTCTTATAGTCATATCTTTGTTAAAATAAGACACTCTTATGCCTAGCTTCCCTGAGGAAAATAAATACGATACCTAGGAATACTCCCGGGTGAAATGCTACAATAGATGTTCCGTGCGCTTGCGGATTGGTTCACTCTTCTCTTAAAGCATAACAAACATCAACACTTTAAGCGTTGTTACCAGATAATATTTTGGTGTGATGTTAAGAAGTGCCAACATGCATTTCTGGCACCGTTGCCGGGGAAGCAATAGGCTAAGATATCGGAATTTTAACATTGATATTTCTATTAGGGAGTTACCGCTTTCCTTAGCGGGCTTACCCTTGTTGTGTTTATTTGTGGTGTAAACAGGACACTCTATGACTGGTTTCGACCTACCAGACAACTACCATAGCGATCCGAAGGCTTTGTTAAGGAGAGTGCATCAACGACTCACCCCTCCTCAACCTAGACTTGCTCTTGTAGCACCTTCGATTCCACCAGCTCAACCACAAGACCCTTCCACGTCCGCTCAACCAACCATGGCTGAGAAGACAATCCGTGACTACTCCGCCCCGTCTGCAGACAACATCCGCACTGGTCCAAACCCGAACATGGGGAACGGAGGCTATGTGCTGAAACCGGCCTTAATCAACATGGTTTTGGCCAGTCCTTTCTGTGGCAAGACATCGGAAGACGCAAACGCCCACCTCCAACAATTTTTGGCGGTGTGCAGCACCTTCACCATGAGGGAAGCAACTCCTGAAGCTATCCGCCTTTGCCTTTTTCCATTTTCACTGAGGGGAAAGGCGAAGCAGTGGTTCTATAGCAATCAAGAAGAGCTCACCACATGGGACAAGTGCTCCAACGCCTTCCTTGCCAAGTTCTTCCCTCTAGGCAAAACCAATGCCCTGCGGAATAAGATTTCAAGTTTCCAATAGCTAATCGATGAAAGCATCCCTGAGGCATGGGAGCGTTTCCAAGAGTATACTCTGGCATGCTCACATCATGGAATGCAAGATTGGTTGCTAATCCAAAGCTTCTACCATGGGCTCAACCGTCCCGCTCGTGAGCACCTAGATGCAGCCGCTGGAGGTTCCTTCTTCTCTCTGAAGGTCAAAGAAGCTGAAACTCTCATAGAAAAGATGGTCGCCAACTATAGTGGCTATGATGAGAGGCAGAACCAGCCGCAACCCAAGATGAGGGGAGTCCACCAAGTTGACGGTATTGACATGCTAGAAATCAAGATGGATCAACTTTTGAAGAAAATGGATTCGCCACAAACTCCCCAATCCTTAGACTCTCGCATGACTTGCGAAGTTTGTGGGAACCTTGGGCATATGGGAAGCCACTGCCCTAAGACTCAAGAAGAAGAAGTGAACTACCTCAACAACAACAACAACAGCAAAAACAACGGGTTTAGGCCCCGTACGAACAACTTTGGATGGGAGTCCAAGCCAAACCTCTCCTTCGACAAGAACATGGGTAACTCTGGCAACTTTACTCGTAATGAACCTTCCTTCCGTGATCTTGTTCTAGGACAATCTAAAATAAATGAAAGTATTAGTAGGAAATTTATTGCTACTGATAAAGTCCTAGAAAGCATTGATTCCCGTATGGAAGCATTTAATACCTCTCTACAAAACTAGCTTAGCCATAACAAAATACTAGAGACACAAATTGCTCAGCTGGCCGCTTCTGTTGTTAAGCCTCACTCAGGCAAGCTCCCCGGTTAGCCGGAAGCTAGCCCCAAAGAAAATGTTAATGCGGTCACAACTAGAGGCGAAAAATCTACACTGGATCCGGCAAATCCTAACAATGCAGGGAAGACCAGGGAAACCGATGAAGAGTCAGAAGGGGAGGAAGAAATTGAAGTTGAGGAGGCAAAAGCACCCCTCAAGAAAGCACCGCACAAGTTCTATGATATCCCGGTGTTGCCATTTCCCTCTCGACAGAGGAAGCCGATGGTGGATGAACAATTCGGGAAGTTTGTCGTGGTAATAAAGAAATTATATGTCAACATACCACTACTTGATGCTAGTGGATGAACAATTCGGGAAGTTTGTCGTGGTAATAAAGAAATTATATGTCAACATACCACTACTTGATGCTATGCAGGTTTCTACATACTCCAAGTACCTAAAGGACATCCTCAACAATAAATGCCCAATGCCATCCACGGAGGTCGTAAAATTGACGGAGGAACGCAGCACCGCTATCTTGAACTCTCTTACAGAAAAGAAGCGAGATCCGGGATGTCCAACCATCCCTTGTTCCATCGGTATGCAGAAATTAACCAACGTCCTCTGTGACTTGGGGGCGAGCGTGAGCGTCATGCAAAAGGTAGTGTATGACAAACTCGATGTCAATTCATTGTCCCTTATGGCAATGTGCTTGCAGCTCGCCGACCAATCAGTCCGCTACCCGACGGGCATCACGGAGGACGTACCCGTAAGGATAAGGAACTCTCTTGTTCCCGTCAACTTTGTGGTGCTAGACATGGAGGCCGAAGCAAAGACACCTCTTATACTAGGAAGGCCGTTCCTTAGCACCGCAAATGCCAACATTGATGTTGGGGCTGGAGAAATCCACCTTAACATTAATGGATACGATGAAAAGTTCGCCTTCAAACCCCGAACGGAACAATGCAATCAGGTACGCATCTTTTATGGCAAAAATCCTAACATGGTGCAGAAAATTGAGGTGTGTCTAATTCCATCAAAATTGGGTACACGGGTGGTAAAAGTCAAGAACACAACGCCACCGCCCAAGAAGAAGAAAGAGCCACAGGAAATGAAGAGAAAGGTCGCCGCCAAGCCAAAGAAAATCAAACAAGTATGGCGGAAGAAAGAAGTTGCACCGATTATGGAAAATTCTCCATCCACGACGGGCATCACAAGGAATTAAACGAGGAGAACGTCTTGTTCGAGACGTAAAATCCGAACCCTTGTCGGGAGGTAAACTGATATTTATCCCCCTTCTTTTTCTTTACCTACCACTAAATTAGGTTGTTTTTAGTTTCATCTTAACCATTAAATTCGGCTATAAAAGAAAAAAAAAACTTAAAAAATAAAATTTTGAAAAATAATAAAAAATTTATGGTGATGACTTGGCCAAGTTTCCTAGCCGGGAGGTCGTTTTCATATCAAAACGACCATCTGGTTGCTTATCTAGGGCTTTAGCCCAGCCTGAAATAACCCAGTCAAATGTCAGCATCCTAGAGGTCGTATTTCATGAAAAACGACCCCCGGCTGGGTCATTTCTGCTGCCCGGCAAGCCATGCCGCCCGGCACATTTTTTCTTCAGATTCTTGGCACTTTTAGTGTATAAATGATGGCCATGAGTGGTGAAGGTGTGGCCAGCCTTAACTTGAAGAAAAATGCTCATCAAAAGCCCACCATGAGTGAAAGTGAATGAATGAGAGCCACCCATGTCACCTCACTCTTTCACCACTCACACTCACCTACCACCCTACTCACCTAGGCCTCATGGGTGGCAGCACACTCATTGCAAACATACAACTTTGGTCATCCCATCACTCTATCCTTGCTCCCTACACTCTTAGCAAATTTCTGGACAAATTGAGCAAGTGGATCACATTGCACTTGGGCCTAGCCACCTCCCATCACCACTAGAGCAATAATAGAGCAAAAGAGAGAAAAAGGGAGTGCCGGCCGGCATAGGGCGCCGCCCGGCCTGGCTTGCCGGCCAGTTTGGTGCACCGCCCAGCCTAGCTTGCCGGCCGGCTTGGGACGCCGCCCAGCCTGGCTCGCCGGTCGGCATGGCGCGCCACCCGGCCTGGCCTCTCTGCCCCCAAGGCTCCTCTTGAGCCTATAAATAGAGGGCTCTCTCTCCTTTGTTTCTCCACCCTTTGCTGAAAACATTTGCTCTCCCTCACAAACTCTCTCCCTCTTTATCCTCTTCCCACTTCACTAGCTCTCTCTAGTAAGTGCACTTTGCACTTAGCAATAAAAGTGTGCTGCAATAAAACCAACTAGAGAGAATTTGTTGTCACCCTTCCACGTTTGAACGACTAACACTTGGACTACTAACCGTACGACTAACCGCTAACCATTATCATCATTTTGTCCTTCGAGTATTGTGTCCAAGTAACCCTTTTGCAGGAATGGCAAATATTTGGAGAGGCCTCTACACCAAGTTCAGCAGCAGCGGCTCGAGCCGTGAAGGCGCACGCCAAGTGAGCGCTCAGAAGTCGAGCACTCGGGAGCTTCACATGGGTATGCCCCGAGCTACCTCTCAGACTCAATGTCCATATCCGAAGCCCCAACAGTGCAAAGCATGCAAGACGAAGAGTTTGACAAGTTCATGGAGAGTGAAGAGAATATGGTGTTCAATGACTACGACGAGCGAAGCAAACTCACCGCCATTCGGGACCGGGAGTTCACATTCGTGTGCAAGTTCGACCACAACTTCCTCGAGCAAATCGGCGTCCTCGCTGATTTTGAGTACGCGCTCAACACGGCCGGATGGTATGATTTCTACCACCTCGATGATTATGGTTCTAAATGGCTTACTATTGAATTGCTCTACACCTTAAAAGCCCACACCACTCCGTCCAACAAAGTAGGCACCCTCTATCAATTTCGTCTTTTTGGTGAAACCTATGAACGGTCTTTAAAACAAATTAGCACTTACCTTGGTTTTGATCGTAAAGCCACCATAGACATTGATAAACTTAAAGGTTTCACCCCGCAAGGACTTTGGGTTAAGATAGGAAATCCCGTCACAGGGTAGGAGCGCACTAGCGACATTCATAACCCCTCGCTCCATATAATTCACTGTTTTATCACTCACTACCTCACTCCTTAGGGTGATGTACGCTTAGTGAATAGTTTGGATAAAGCCTATCTCTACGCTGTGATAAAGAAAGTTAAAACGAATCCCACTTTCTTCCTCATCAACCATTGGCTCACCCTAGCATTCAAGCAGCATGGACCTATCACTTTACACCTTTTGTCACTAGAATTGCTAGAAAGGTTGGTGCACTCCATAGAGCTAGAACGGATCGCCTCCCTAGTGCTTCTTTGCTAGGGAAAGATCACTTTTGGCAAGCCCACCTTTTGAAGGAGCAGAACAATAGGTTCTACATTCTTTATCCTAAATACAACGCAGAGATAGAATTGCCTAACATCGGTAAAAAGAACTTTTTGTACAATTGGGAAGCTCCCGTGCAGCGTTGCATGGCATAGTGTTTCAGGGGATAGGCCAGGAACAAGACCACCTCGAGCAGGTGCTTCGAGACGCTCACAATACCATTGGGAGCAACCACAAGTCCCGAGATTTACTAGCTCATCACACTACACTAGTTCATCCCATGAAGAATATGAATCGTACAATCCTTATGGAATGGGGAGCTACCACCAACCACATGGAGGCGTAGGCACTTCACACTCCACCCGATTCACATCGTACAACTTTTCGGAGTTGGAAGAAGACATGCAATACTTGGCTGCCAATGCTTATGAAACCAATGAACGAAATCAAGAAATACAAGCAGCCATAAGGGATGTCAAGAATGGCAGCAACAAACGTCGGAACAACTTCAAACGAACCTCTCCATGATAGACCAGCTGTTCGGCCACTTCAACATCGAGTATCAACCGCCACAATGAAAGGCATCTAAGATTAAGTCTTGCAAAGACCTAAGCTTGGGGAGGTACCCAAACCTAGGTGCGTCGCTTGTTCTATCCTCTCTCCACCTTTCTCTAGTTGAGTTTTTTTCATTTTTTAAAAATTTAAGAAAACTCAAAAATATTTTTTGCTTCCAAAGAAAAACCATAAAAATTTGCATAACCAAAAAGAACAAATATTTCCCTTTTCAAATAAAATTTGAGAACTTAGTCTGTACCTTGCCTATGGAAATGATGAATAGTTGCTCTATTAGCTCCCTGTGAGTCTCAAGTATACAACCTCTACTCTTCATTTTGGTGGGTAATGGTAGACTGGCATGATGAAAAACTAGTCTCTCTATGTTTTAGTGGGTGCAAAATGGCTAATAAACACCAAGTCTAGTTGTTGGAATTCAGGATATAGCATGTTTGGATGAGTCTATGATCTCCTCATGATTAGAGTCCAATGACTTCTTTCAAAACCATGCTGCAATAAAACCCCCCCTACTTGGTGTATGTCTTTCCTATGATAGAAGAATTCCTACCAAGGCCAGGTATTAATTGTGAACCCACTTTTATGCCATCTATCTATGCATTGAGTTTGGTTAGGATTTGATCCTTATGAGGGACTTGCACTTCCAAAGCCAATCATTTTCCTTCGTGTTATCTTTGAGTTCTCAAATGATCATGCTTGGTTATGCGGTTTCCACATTGGATTCAAGCATCCACTTCACCAAGCCTGTTAGCCAAAAATCTCTCCTTTGCAAAAACCTTGATCCTACAAGAAAGATTTTGGTCTTCCCAAAAATAAATGCTCAGAAAAAGTTTGCAAAAATATTTGAACCATTGAACTAGCTTCCCTACACTATGAGAGCTGAAAAAGAAGAAAGAAAAGAAGAAAGAAAGAACAAGAAAAATAAGAAAAATTATCAGCTCTCATAGATGTACAAATGTCAAGCTTCAAGGTTCATTAAATTCATTGAGCAAAAATAAAGGACCATCCTTTCACTCTAGCACAAAAATCCAATCTTTGATAAAGATTTTTGCTATTGTGCTAGTCCATTCCTTCGCGTGAGTATATTCTCTCCCTCTCCCCTGGACATTATTTCCAAATGGTTGGAATGAGAAAGTGCAAAGTCTTTTCGCTAGGACCATCTCTTAACTTAACAAAATATGCATACTAGATGTGCCATCCTACCAAGCTCCACATATAAAGCCAAGCTTTTAGAATGTAGGATAAGCACTTGGTGAGGAAATACACTTCCTGAGAGATGAGCGTCATAGTAAAGGATTGCACCAAGAGGGAGAATTTTCAATCTTATGCAGCATTACAAAAACTTTGGACACATGATCATAAAGGAGGGTAAGTGACAAAATCTAAACTAGTTGTTCTGAGTTCCAACCGCTCATGACAAGGTCATAAAATGCCTAAGAGCCCCACTCACAATGAGAAAGACTTAGTGATCAACTTGTGCGGGTTTACTATTACCCCTATGTTGTAGGAGTATGTGTTTGTACACTTGATCCCTGCAGGGCTCTAATATCGAAGCAACTTCTGATCCATCACTTCCAAGTTTTAATTTGCTCGGGACGAGCAAAGGTTTAAGCTTGGGGAGGTGTTGGTGGCCCTTCAAACCCAATATTGGCCACCAACCGGTCGGAAAATACAAGGTAAAGACCAAAGTTTTATGAATATTTGTTTAAACTAATAAAGTTCCACGAGTTTTGGTGAAATATGTGTTTGCAGGGTCAAAAGAGCCAAAATCATGTAAAAATATGAAGAAACACCCCGTCGGCCGATCCTGCCGTAAAACAGCCAGCCGATAGGGTCGTATGAGGCTGAAATCAGGGCCCGGGAGGGTCGTGATGGCTGAAATCAGAACTCAGCCCGGCAGGGCCATGAAGGCTGAAATCAGCCACCTGGAGGGTTAAAACAAAGTCTCATCAGACTGAACCATCCGACCCAGCTGACCCTGAAAAACACTCCACCATGAGGCCTTTTTCCATTCTTGGACTAAGGAGGGTAAAACGTGGAGAAATAAAGGAGGAGTTCACGTGGCACAACATGGACAAGTCAAGACGTGACCTGGGGGGGGGGGGGTCGACACCAAAGATGGGCCACCGCCAGGCACAGGCTTGCCGCCCGGCAGGGTTTGCCGCCCGGCCCAGGTTGGCCACCCAGGGTTGCCAGCCCATGAGGCCCATGACTTCTACCGACCCCAAAACGGAGATTTCAGTGAAAACCGACCAAGGAACCGCCATCCGGACCAAATCTGAGCCATCCGAAGCAAAGGCGGTTGGAAACCGACTCCATCCAACATTAGCCTGGCCTGGCCTGCCGCCCGGCGGTGCATGCCGCCCAGCATGCCTGGACGCCCGGCACACGTGGCCGCCCGGCGTGTCCCGTCGCCCGGTGGGGTATTTTTTGCCTACCGACTCTCCTCCACTTTGAAGTACCCGCCAAGTATCCGCCACATATAAAAAGAGGGGAATTCGACAGAAACAAAGCATCAAGCAAGTGAAACACATTGGAGTCCATTTTCCCACTACTTTTCTTACTAGTAGGGTAGGTTAGTTAGTCGGGAGTTAGAGTCTAGTTGAGAGCATCGCTCGGGATTCCAGAAATCGTCTCGGAGTCTTGGTATGAGCTCTCTTGTATCTTTTCCCATTTTGTGAGACTTATCCTTTATTAAATATAATTATCTTTTTCTTATTTATCTTGTCAAGTATTTATCTTTACTTAGTCAATTTCCTCAAGTTACAATTATCAGGAAAGAACTTTGAAGCATAGTTTACGGGATTCCCGGCTAGGATTTGATTAAGTTTAGTTCTTGAATAGAACTTAGACTTGGTTATTTCCCGGCTATTCTTCTGCTAGGCCAATGGAAGAATATATAGTAAAAGCGTAGGCGCGGTGCCTAGGTTAACACTAGCTGGATTTGCATTCGTCCCCACGGGCTGTGTGGTAGGCGGCAGGTGGTGACAGCCCTATCCGTCCATTTAGTATTCCACCACATTTGGGAAGTCTCAAGTAGGGTTGTCTAGCGGGAAGGTGCCCACTAGTGTACGAGGTTAGTTACCGACCCTATTAGTTGATCTTTGTCGTGCCCTGAAGTAAACTTATTGGTGAAAGACTCGAGGCTGTACCATGGATTTGGTGTAAGCACTCAACCCGAGTAACTAGGAATTTTGACGCTTGACTAGATTTAGGAAAGTTTATCTTAGGAATTCTAGACTTAGACTCGCTGTCCTCCCGGCTAGCTTAACCGATCTCTTTATCTATCTTAGTGTGGATTTCTCCTGTTTCACTACCCCAACTATTATTATTGAATATCCTTAACCCCGTCTTTGGATAGTTGGTATAACTCTTATAGTCATATCTTTGTTAAAATAAGATACTCTTATGCCTAGCTTCCCTGAGGAAAATAAATACGATACCTTGGAATACGATACCTTGGAATAAACTAGATGTTCCGTGTGCTTGCGGATTGGTTCACTCTTCTCTTAAAGCATAACAAACATCAACACTTCGAGCCTTGTTACCAGACAATATTTTGGTGCGACGTTAAGAAGTGCCAATAGGGGGTTTCTTGGTTGAGTAGGTAATCAATAGAAGGCATGAGCTCGCAATTGAGAGAGCAATGGAGATGATACTTGTGCTCCACTCACAAGTGGGACACGTGCTTGATCATGTCACCGACCTCTATGATCCTCCCCATTTCTTCATGGACCTCAACAATGTGCACATGGGGGATGGTCATAGACAGTGGAGGTATCGTGCTCCCCACCATCCTATAAGGAGAAGACTTCAGAAAGGGATTGCAAAGATCCCTAATTATGAGGATGGTTTCATGGTTCATAATGATGAGGTTAGTGCAAGTCAATTGAGCAATGCTTTGGATACTAACCCGTCTTCCTCTAGTGCTTGTCTTATGGCTACCAGCAAGGTCAACTACAAGAGTGGAGGTACCTATTGGACTCTTGACAGTGGGTGCACCCAACATATGACTAGGAAGCCAACCATGTTCACCAATGGTCAACTTTGTAACATGGGATTCAAGTGCATATTTGATAAGGATGGTGCAATGATTGAGAATGTGAAGAAAGGGCTAGTATTTCATGAAGTGAACATTGCAGATGAACCAACGAGCAAGTCTTTGAGGAACATGCCCATGGCGAGGTCTTACTCCATGATGGTGATATTGATGAGCCCTCTACTCCACCACCTCAATCAACCCCATCCTTCGAGGTACAAGAACCAACCCAAGATGCTAATGATACACCTTCAACATCCTTCCAAGATTCTATGAGAGTGCATCCACCTAGCCATGAGGAAAATGAAGAGAGAAGTGATCCACAAACCTCTCCACATACTTCACCTCAAGCTACTTCCCAAGACTCTTCACATAACATCCCCACATCCACTCCAAGCTCTAGTTCCAAGACTAGAAAGCACATGAGTGATTCCCCCACCTCATTCCAAATTCAAGACACTCATATCTCAAGAGAGCAAGCAATCCATGATGCACAAGATGCCTCACCTAGACCACCCACTGAAGAAGAATACCATCCTAGACCCAAAGCCAAGTACAAGAAAAAGAGGTACTTCAACAAAGAAAAGGGAAAGGACAATACCTCAAGAATAAGTTCTCACACAAGGCTCTTGTTGGGGAGTGGACAAGCAACAACTCAAGTGAAACATCCTCCTCTTCAAGTGATGATGATGAAATGACCGGCCTAGCCATGATGAAGACCACACTTCCATGAGCTCTTCCTCCACCTCCCATGTGCCTCATGGCCACGAGCCAACTTGGGGAGAGTGAGGATGAGAGCAGCTATGATAGCGATGAAGAGGAGCTCGCCTGTGCCGAGCTTTGTAGTATGCTTGAGCAAGCCCGTGATATCGCCGTCAAGAAATCCAAAATGTTGGATGTGGTAAGAGAAAAGTGTAAGTTGGCTAAGGACCGTGTTGGTGAGCTTAAGAGTGACCTCAATGTGACACCCCAGGTGTCTCACTTTAATTTAACAAACATGAAGAGCACAAATCATGAAAATATAGCATCAAATGATAGAGCCTAGCTATTGAATTATTTCCAAGTAATTAAAAACCTTGCAGAACAAATTGTGAGCCAAATACAAATTTTATTATAAAACATATGCCAAATAAATTCATAATCATGTTAGTAATTATAAAATATAATTTTATGAATTTAATGAGCATTTTACCACATTTAGAAATACCCCAAATAATTAATTGAAACCTAGGAACCTTTCAAATTTGGAATTAAATTCAAAAATCTCAAGAACCATTCGGACCAATTGGGTCCCACCAGAGCACCACAAATATCTACAAGGACCTATGTGCAAAATCCCAAATCAATTGGAGGTCCCTAGCTATTTTAATTGGAAATACCATTGACCAGGAACCTTTTTGCAAGAGATCAGAAAGTTTAGGGGGTGCAGTGCAAAATCTTTTTCACTCTCCCTCCACTGGCGCAGAGCTCCCCGGTGCAGCGGCTCTCCTTCGGCGCGCACGCCATCGCCTGCACCCTCCCCGCCTCGGGACTCCGTGCGCGCACAGTGCCACTGACCCCCTCAGCTGTCCCATCCTCTCTGCCTCAGCCGCGAGCTCGCCCAACCGCCTCTTCTCACCTCTCTGCACGCCATCACCGTGACCGGCCGGACTTCAATTCCCGCCGCTCTTCCTGCCTCGCACCCCACTTGCTACTTCTTCACTCTGCACAACTTGGAGATGCACCCGCCATCCCAAACACTCCCCATTTCCTCCTTGCTGCTCCCTGCTCTTCCCCTCTCTCGCCCATTCTTTCTGCTCCACCCCTTCGCCATTACCGAGCACAAGCTCAACGCACTGCCCCGCTCTTCCAGTGCTCCCCGAACCGAGCCAGTGACACAAATCCCTACGCATAGACCCCTCCTTCCTCCCCACGTCCCCGCTTCGGAACCTCCACACATTTGCAGCTTGAATTGCAGAGAAGACCGAGCCCTGCTTCCCGGCAACCACCCTGACGTCACCGCAAAAAATTCCCCATGTCTGGTGAGCCTCGCTTTCCCATTTCTCTTCTCGATCGTACGCAACTTCCTGCAGAACGCTCCTAACTCCTTTCCCCTTGATTCCTTCCGCGAGATCCCCGGCATTTCAAATTTTCCCCGGCCGCCGCCTCTGCTCCGCCAAAAATCTTGAGCCGCTCCACGACGATCTCCCACCACCGGCCATCCTCGTCCAACATGTCTATACTTATTGTTGCATTAGGTCATAGGAGTTGATTGAAACCCACCATGCATGATACCCAAATGACCTATGCTATTGTCTTAGAACTTGGTAGAATCGGTACTGTTATGATGTGCTTAGTAATTGCTAGTCTAGTTAATAAGGTACTATTATTACTAAGGAATGAACTTGACCACTGGAACGGGAACTAATAAAAAGAAGTTTATTTGATGTTATGACCGGGCAGGGATAATGCATGTGTAGGTTTGCAGCAACACGTGGGTGTTGACTGTGGTAGTCCTGCCTTGTTGAACCTAGGACCCGTCCGTGGTCGACCCCTTGATCAAGTCTTGAACTGTACCGAATGCATGCTAGCTTATGGGCACTAGTAAACTGATGTAGCATTAAAGGTCACTTGCATTGAGGATGGTTAAGGTGCGTTGGTCATTGACCCTCCTGCTGCTGGAGTGGGCGGTTCAGACTGTTGGCAGAACGGCATGCCCACTCGATATCACCACACCTGGGCTGAGGTGTAGGTACTTTTCTTGCGAAAGGTTGCCATATACGATCTTAATTAGTGCGTATGTGTCGTGCATCTCAGGTTTTCCCAGCTGGTGTAAATCGATTGCAATTGTTGTCCCTTGTAGTAATGAGTACCGCTTGGTCACCGCGCCAATCACGTAGTTGCACTTGATACTTGGAAATTGATTCTGATGTTTATTGTTGATTATGATTATTTCTACTCTTCTGTTGTACTTACATTATGTATTGTTCTATTATCTTATTATTCCCACTAAAGTTACATTTCAATTCAACCTAGTAAATTGGCAAATAAAACTTGATAGAACTAATAGGTTGCTTAGTGCGAGTCCTTTCAAACAAGCCACCTATTAGAGCCTGTGCATGTCTAGGTGTCCGACGGGTAAGTCTTGCTGAGTAATTAGTACTCAGGCTTTGCGCCATTGTATTTTTTAGGTAATGAAGAAATAGAGTTGTCTATAGATGTGCTGCCTTGGGACATGCAGGTCCCTGAGGGTTGGACTGCCCACTGGGAGTCCGACTTGCCGCCACAGTGATGTTGTGTGTTGCTAGAGTGATGGTTCTTCGGGCATGAACCATTACTACGCTGTATCGTCGAGCTCATAGTTCTTAACGTTATTGCTTCTGCTGTTTTCAAAACATTCATGAACTTGTATTACTCCACTGCACTCTGAACCATCATATCCATGTAATATTCAACTTAAATTTGGACCAATGTTGTATTATCAAGTGTCTGTGCTATCAGCACCATCGGGACCTCGATCCTCCGGGAAGGGATGCCATAACTGGTATCAGAGCCATGGTCCATGATAATACAATAAATAAATCGTATTTTCAAAAACTACGACGTTTGCGAGTGAGGATACGTTAGTATTGCCCATGTAGATAATTGGGTGGTGATAAAGCTAACCTGGGTTATGATTGTTTATATTACTTGCATCTAAGGCTTCTTCAACAATGCTACGTGCGTGCTTAACCGACACACGTGATATCGGTGTTTGTGCTCGCAGGCGGATACGAGACACTGTTGGCTCGTGACTTATCACGGGGCGATCCTTTTTCTATGGATTGTTACTAGTAGAAATGTACTTCTTTTCATAGTTTCTTTTTAATTTGATGTATTATTTCTGGAATGGATTTTCTGCAGGTACACTAACGCCATTAGTATAACATTTAGATTGACTTACGTGTTGAGTGCAGGTCGTCACCAAATAATCATGCCACTAAGTATTGGCAAAAATATGTGTTGTGTTGAGACGAACTCTAGGATTATAAAATGAAAATTTTGCATCATGCATCCCAATATTACTAAACTAAAATTTGGTTCTCTCCTTGCTCACCAACCTCCAAATAAAAATTTTCTAAGCATGATAAGTATAAAGTTCTGAATTACAAGGTTAACAAGAACCTGTCCTGTTTTTAGCTACCAAGTTCAAAAATTCATAACTATTAATTTACTCAACCAAATAAGGCATACAAATATTTTTCAGAAAGGTCTCAACATCCCCTGTCACCTAGAATTTAAATTAAAATTCGATCATAACAGTAACAACCTCAGAAACAGAGAACAAGCACAATCTGTCAACTCACTGTTTTCAGCATGACCCTGAACTTAAAAATATCATAACTAAAGTTGTACTTCGAATTTGCAAGAGTTTGAACCCAATCTAGAAAGACCTTGAAGTCTATTTTCATCTCCAATAGGTTTCATAATTTTGTTGTGTTCTCTCTGTCCAGTAGATCCAAAACACTCAGCCTCTGTCATCCTGAAACAGAATCTGCCAACCTGAACTTGCAAAATTCATAAGTCCAGGTTTACTTGGGATTTTTGAGAATATAAAAACAATCTGGAAAGCTATGAAAGTGTAGTATAACTTGGTTCTAGCCCCCAATTTTTAAGACCTTGTTTTCTGTTCAAAATACCCACTTTTCTGACTGTGGTACAGTCAAGACAGAATCCGTTTTAAAACCATTGCCGTATTATTGCCCCTTGAGGCTAGAAAATGTGAACTAAAAACTTTGGTCTCTGTATTTCAAAGCACTTTATATGAAATACATCTTTACTGTAGGGAAAGTTTGACTCAATCAAATTGTTCTGATGTAGTTTTGCTATCATTACCAGCACCATGACAGTTGTTAGTGATATGCAATTTGCCCATGGAATACTGTACTCGCCATTGGGTTTTTGTTTCAGATGGGTGATCACAGTTTTGAGGAGCTTTCACATGACGGGTGGCGCTACACCACCGTTCTCCACCACCATGGCTTTCCTACACTTTTGTGGGATCTGCTACACTTGTTGGACTATGACGAGCCGCCCTCCTACAAGGGCCGCGAGATCCGCCGCCACAGGGTGACTCTTGCTGAGGTACACATCAGCGTGCCCACCCACCCGCGCAACCTTGACATGGTGGGGATGGAGAGCACGATGATTTGTGGGAGCCTCCATGAGGGCTTGGAGAGAGTCACCCACAGGGCTCTCACTCACTTCTGCGGGCACCACACAGCAGCGCTCTCTGGGACTCCGTTTGAGATGATTCCCATCTGGCACCAGGCCAATCCGGTCTGGCAGAGGCGCATGAGGCGCATCGCCCACGATGACTACTCGGCGTATCACGCAGGGTACCACCGTGTGTCCCACTACTCCGAGTACCTCCTCAACTTGGATGAGGAGGCTAGCAGCCACAACAGGATTTTACTGGCTGACGCTAAGCAGGCCTAGGTGCAGAGGAATGATCTGCAGACACAGGTTGATGCACAGCAGAGGGAGATTCAGCAGCTGACCGCTGCTCTTGAGGTGAGCAAGACTCGCGTTACTGAGGTCACTGGACAGGGCGACACCCTCGCGCAAGAGGTTGACAGGCGCGGCATGATTATGCAGTAGCACCTGCAGCATCAGTTGATGGCTGCACAGCACGAGATGGAGCTCATAGGAGAGGATCTAGAGACCCTGGCTCACAAGAATCAGGGCCTGCAGCAGCAGCTAGAGGCGGTCCTGGTGCCACCGGCAGCACCCGAGGAGGATCCGGACGAGGACTTGGACGAGGAGTCTAACATGGATTATGAGGCACCAGCCAGATACAGGACTTAGGGGATCGTGATAGACCGGGTTAGATCATGTAGGCTGGACAAGTTGGGTAGGTAGCTTTTGTCGACCACGCGAGGTTGTGGTATTTTGGGGGATCACTGTGTGAGATGTTTTTGCAACTCGATGGTCACATATTCCAAGTTCATGTACTTAAGACTATGTTGGCTTATGTTATGTATTGGTTGCACCAAAGTTTCATAAGAATTCCAGCTTGATCGTACTCTTTGACTCAATCGAAGTATTTTCCTTGTAGATGGCTGAAAACACCAATCAACCGCCACCAGGTTGGGAGATTACTGACGGCCTGGAGTTCACAGGGATGATTCACCTGTTTTGGAGAGTTCTCCAGATCTTCGGATATTCCATTCCTCCGACCTATGTTGGCAAGGAATTTCAGGAGCATGGAGTCCCCTCATGTGTCATCCATGTGGCGGTTCCCGCCAATTACTCGGTCATTCCCGCATGGGAATCTTGGACCATTAGCATCATCGGGACAAATTTGCCTTCCACCTGGAATGTAGCTGCATTCAAGGCACTTACTCGGTTCTATGAAGACCACAAGCATGATGTTGCTGGAACACCCGTCGCCTTGCTGCCCATTAATGATGTAACGGACTTTGAGTGGATTAGGCGTGTGGATTTCATCTTTGATCCAAACCATCGCCACCATGATCCTATGCTGCCCGTAATAGAGTATTATGGCTTATCCACTTTTGCCTTATGCACAAACTTGTGCTGGCATCTGGATGTTTTTCATGCTGCACTTTGACTTTCTGAAGTCGAAAAACAAGCTAAGGATGAGGAAATTGGAGAATTGAACCAACAAATTCAAGCAAAGAATAAAGAGATGGATGCAATTATAGAAGAACGTGACCAAGCCTTGCTGGATGCAGCAGATCTTGAGCATGATATGATTGAGGCTCAAGATGACTTGGATGCATTCAAGGCTGCCCACCTTCCTATTGAAGGAAATTGGGACGAGATCATCATGGAGTATGGAGAACAAGAGGTGTAGAGATGACGCCGGTCGGTATTAATGATGTGGAAATGATGGATCTGGAGGAACGAAAAGAGCCTATGGAACCAGAAGAACTAGAAGAGCCAGAAGACATAGGCCAGGAGTAGTTGGATCACTACACCCCGGTGTATGGTCGTGTAATATAAGTATTCCTAGTTCGATGTAGGAGTGCGAATCTTGCACTATGTGTCCGCAATACCGTAGCTAGGTGTTGGCACGTATGTGTAAGAAATCTTGCGATGATGTCATTTTAACAACCATGTGGCCTGAATTGAATTAATGGAGATGGTTGTCATTTCCGAAATTTTATTCGTGCCTCTTGCAAATTTATATTCTTGCACATGTGTTTTTATGGATTATTTTGAGGAATAACTAATGTGCAACCTTATAAATTGTAGCATGGTGCGTACTCAGAATCAGGATGACCCTAAAAGCTCTCAGCAAGGAGCTCATGCTGAGCCCTCGCTAGCTGAGGTGTTCGCTGCTGCACTCAACCGGCAGCAAAATGACTCTGAGATTCTTCGTCGGCTAGTGGATATCACGTCCCATCTAGCTGGACAGGGAGGCCACCATAACAACAACAATCAGCTTCGACAGAGCACCTACTCAGATTTTCTAGGTACTCATCCACCAACCTTCGAGCACGCCAGAGAACCTCTGGATGCTGATCACTGGCTACGCCAGACCGAGATAAAGTTCAGTCTGCTGGAATGCACCGAGCACCAGAAGGTGCTATTCGCCGCCCAACAACTCCAGGGCTCTGCTAGCGCCTGGTGGGCAAACTATGAAGCTTCTCTGATGGATTTGGTGCTCTGAGCCATTCCCGCAACATCACAGAACCTTCCTCTTCTGCCGCCTCTCGTTGACAACCATCTTCCGGTGAGCCACTTCCCCCGCGACCCCCTCCGGTCGTTCCGCCTCATCACCCTCGCCACATGGACACGCCCACGACAAGCTTTCCTCGCGTATTTAGCCCGACGGTGAGCCCTCCAGCAAGCCCTCCGGCGAGCCCACTGGCGCCTACTGGCAGCCGACGTGGCTCCGATGTGGTGCCCACGTGTAGCCCATGTGGCGCCTACGTGGTGCTCTTTTAAACCAGAAATATCAGGAAATTGCCAGAAATTATTAAAAACTTCCAAAATTCATAGTAAATCAAATTCAAAACCTTTTTGGCCCAAACAAATTTTGTTAGGTTCATCTTAAGGATCTCTATTTTAGTAGAAAGACAAATCAATGTCTCTGTACATGTATTTTTAATAAGACATTAAATTGTTAAAACACCAATTAATTCACCAGAAATTCTAGGAATGGAATTAAATCTTGATTTTTTGGCATGCTAAGTAAACACATGAACATCTAACACCCTAAATTTTGGTTTGGCAGAATATGAATTATATTATGCTCTGGAATTTATTTAGGGTTTTTGCTTAGATTAATCCTAGTAATTATTCTGTAAATAATCTGCCCTTGCCACATGACACAAAAATCACTATGGTCCTATGTACACAATAAATCACACATATCCAGAAACATAAATTTGTTTTGCTAATTAATTAATTGTCGATGTCAATTTTACCTTGTTTAATTGCATAAAGAATATATATACCTAAAATCTTAATTAACAACCCACCTTCTCTGAAGTATATGGCTTCGAGAAAATAATATTTAATTGACATTAAAATACGATGTGCTTGCATGCATCATGTCATTGCATTCAACGGTATTTCGCTAATGCCGTTAAATACCATTCCATCATATAGGCAACGACAACCAGGAGCCAGAAGAGGATTTTCAGAAGGACGTTGACCCTCAAGAGCAAGAAGTAGAAGTTGCTAACATTAGTGTTGATCCAGGCAAGCCCCAGCTTACATTCGCCTGTTTACAAATTTTGGTAGTTTACAATAATACTAGTGTCTATACTTATTGTTGCATTAGGTCATAGAAGTTGATTGAAACCCACCTTGCATGATACCCAAATGACCTATGCTATTGTCTTAGAACTTGGTAGAATCGGTACTGTTATGCTATGCTTAGTAATTGCTAGTCTCGTTAATAAGGTACTATTATTACTAAGGAATGAACTTGACCACTGGAACAGAAACTAATAAAAGAAGTTTATTTGATGTTATGACCGGGCAGGGATAATGCATGTGTAGGTTTGCAGCAACACATGGGTGTTGACTGTGGTAGTCCTGCCTTATCGAACCTAGGACCCGTCCGTGGTTGGCCCCTTGATCAAGTGTTGAACAGTACCGAATGCATGCTAGCTTATGGGCACTAGTAAACCGATGTAGCATTAAAGGTCACTTGCATTGAGAACGGTTAAGGTGCGTTGGTCATTGACCCTCCTGCTGCTGGAGTGGGCGGTTCAGACCACGAAGTACTGTTGGCAGAACAACATGCCCACTCGACGTCACTAGACCCAGGCTGAGGTGTAGGTACTTTTCTTGCGAAAGGTTGCCATATACAACCTTAATTGGTGCGTATGTGTCGTGCATCTTGGGTTTTCCCAGCTGGTGCAAATCGATTGCAATTGCTATCCATCGCAGTAATGAGTACCGCTTGGTCACCGCGCCAATCACGTAGTTGCACTTGATACTTGGAAATTGATTATGATGTTTATTGTTGATTATGATTATTGCTACTCTTCTATTGTACTTACTTTATGTATTGTTCTATTATCTTATTGTTGCCACTAAAGTTACATTTCAGTTCAACATAGTAAATTGGCAAATAAAACTTGATAGAACTAATAGGTTGCTTAGTGTGAGTCCTTTCAAACAAGCCACCTATTAAAGCCTGTGCATGTCTAGGTGTCCGACGGGTAAGTCTTGCTGAGTAATTAGTACTCAGGCTTTGTGCCATTGTGTTTTTCAGGTAATGAAGAAATAGAGTTGCCTGTAGATGTGCTGCCTTGGGACATGCAGGTCCCTGAGGGTTGGACTGCCCACTGGGAGTCCGACTTGCCGCCACAGTGATGTTGTGTGTTGCTAGAGTGATGGTTCTTCGGGCATGAACCATTACTACGCTGTATCGTCGAGCTCATAGTTCTTAACGTTATTGCTTCCGCTGTTTTCAAAACATTCATGAACTTGTATTATTCCGCTACACTCTGTACCATCATATCCATGTAATATTCAACTTAAATTTGGACCAATGTTGTATTATCAAGTGTCTGCGCTATCAGCACCATCGGGACCTCGATCCTCCGGGAAGGGGCGCCACACTCAAGGACCTTGTCACATCTCATGAGGCCCTAAACAAGAGTTCTGACAAACTCAAGGGTGATCATGTAGAGTTTCATGAGAAGTACAAGGCCCTTGAGATTACTTTTGAGACCATCAATATGGATGATCTTGCCTCTCCCTCCTCTAGTTCATCAATGAGCGATGCTTTTACTATGTGTGATGAACTAACCACCTCGGTTGAGGTTTCTTCTTTTGAGCCATTTGTTTTGAAGGAATATCACAAGCTCAAGGAAGAGAGGAAAATGGTAAAGGATGGCTTTGAGAGACTCACATGTGGTAGAGCCATCCACAAGGAGACTCTTGGGAGAAACCTTGTGAACAATGTCTCCCACTGGGGACTTGGCTCATATCCCGCCGCCATCGACATCATAGGGACGAGTGATTCCATCCCCACATGGATCAAACCCCATCTCGCCGACGACTACTATTGTGAGAGGTGTTGCAAGGATGGCCACGCCACCAAGGATTGTCCTATGGTGAGGAGTTCCTTTGTTTTGCCTAACCCTAACTTGTTCCATGAGAACACTCATTTCATGCTTTTTTAGGAACAAGGATGGCAAGGTGAAAGCTAAGGCTTTGGGACCACCAAACAAGAAGACGAAGGTCAAGAGCATATGGGTGCCTAAGTGCAATGTTGATCTTGAGAGATCAGCTACGTACAAGTGGGTGCCCAAGAACAAGACCTAGAGGGTGGTGGTGGTGGACCAAGCGCTTTCATGAAGATCATGTGAAGTCGACCACAAGTGACATGGAGCCCAACACCCTATCTACTCATGAGGGAGGTAACCGTGTTTGTTCTTGGTAGTTGTAGTGTGTTTTTCCTCTTTTGCATTGCATGGTATTTAAGACTCCTTTGTGACTAGTATGCTTTGCATCCATGCATGTGTAAATAACTATCGGAAAAACACGTAAAATTTAGTCAATGTCTAACCCACTCAAGATAGCTATAAACAAGGGGGACTGCTTGAGATGGTGGTTTGGCTTCTCTCAAGGCATGGGTATGGCTTATAGTGAGTAAACTTGGGAGGGGTTCAAACTTGACATTGTTAGGTTTCCTTTGGGTCTTGTTTAACTTTGCTTGCATTCACATGGCATATTTACCTTCTTTGCATATGTAAAATGCTTGTTGCATGCATCATATAGGAAACACAAAGGAGGCTTGTCCCACTTGGAGATATTTGTGCCTCATGATCTATATGAAATTACATCTCCACGAGTGTGACCAAAAGAAAGGATTGTACTTCATGCCCATTGAGTCATGTTCAAATGAGCTCCGAGGTTAAATCTCCTCGCGAGGCTCAAAGAGAGTGACTCATACATTCCCAACACAGTAATGACTAACCATTGCTTTCTTGAAGAAATATTTTGTTGAGTCATGTGTGTAGGGGGAGCTATAGTGGAACACCATCGTGATCAAGGAGGAGCACCATGAAAGGGGGAGTTTCCTAACTGTTGCCATTTATTATTTTCTCCTTGGTTCTCTTCTCTGGCTTGTGGTTTTTGTTGATAGGTGATAAAGGGGGAGAAGGAACATGAAGATCCAAAAGCCAAGTCATGATTGAGGATAGCAAAAAGGGGAGAAGAACATGAACATACAAGGAAAGAAATGAGGTGACAAAGAAGAACATCAAGGTCAAGAGAAGATGAATATGGAGAACATGAAGATGATCAAGACAATGATCCATGTTCACTTGGAGTACATATGAAGATCATGATGAGATGAACATCTACACCAACATGGAGAAGAACAACAATGGTGCATGTCTACAACAACAATGAACATCTACACCGACATGAACATCTACGTCCATGATGCGTGTCTACATCAACAAGATCAACTACCACAACACCATGACGGGTGCAAAATTCAACTCAAGCTCAATATCTAGTGCACTACATATTTGGGTAGTTCTCCCCCCACACCTAGCACATTCCAAGGGGGAGACTACTTCTAAGGAAAGGACCAAGGTAATCCATTCAAACCTATCTTTTCTCTTGGTTCCTTGTTTTCGTTTGAGTCTTTTGTGCTTTCCTTCTTATTCTTGCGGGACTCGTTCATTTTGGATCATCATAAGTAGTGGTTGTCATCCATCACCAAAAAGGGGGAGATTGTAAGGTTCATGACCATTGAGGTCACCCCAAGGTATGATTGTTTTGGTGATGAATGACAAACATGAAATGTGACTAATGTCTAAACGAGTGTTATGCGTGTAGGAAACCTTATCTATCTTATGATGATCATTGATGGTTGCCTAGGTAATTGATGACAATGACCACAAGCATGGAGGCTTGTGAGCTTGATGGAGTCCAAGGGTTGATGGAGATGGATCAAGGCTGAGGACAAGCTATGGAGCAAGTATTGGGAACACTTGTCTAGTTGTTAGGGCTTTGAGTCCATAGGAAAAACTGAACTATCAAGGGGGTCTAGGTCATTCTCTTAGGTCATGTCTAGTCGGTTATGTGCAAGATTGCTCGGTGAAATCACATGCATTAGGTGATAGTGGAGAAGCCAAGGAGTTGTTCGAAGAAGCCAGGAAACAAAGTCAAGCAAGGATGAAGAGTTTCAGCTTCTGGACGAAGTGACCGGATAAAGGGGTCAGTGGTGACCGGACTGTATGGTCACTAAGTGGTTTTGTCCAGAGCCTACAGCCAGCAGCGAGGAAACTGCCAAGTCTAGAAAGTTCTAGTGATCGGACGGTCCGATCAGTAGAAGTGGGACTTGGGCAGCGAGGAAGCAACACGCGAAATGTTTCTGGACTGGAGAGAGAAATGGATCGGACAAAGATGTGCTAGATACCAGACGGTCCGATCATCAGGAGGAAATCCAGAGCAGAGGGGAAGTTGGTCGCGAGGAAATCTGTTGGTGCAGAGTTGTAGAGACCGGACTGTACGGTCAGTAGAGACAACTTTGGAACAGATGAGCAAGTGGTTGCAACGGCTCTGTTTGGAGTTTCAGCGATGAAGACCGGACTGTATGGTCTATAGACTGGACTGTACGGTTAGTATGGAGGCAGCTGTGGGCAGAGAGCAATGGCTCTGGAGGAGCTGTCCTGTGAAGACCGGACTGTCCGGTCTGGATAGTGATCGGACCGTCTGGTCAGTATGTCCAAAGAGCTGTTTCATGGAGCAACAGCTAGTTTGAGGTTGGAGGTCTATATAAACTCGTTGCTGGGGCTCTTGGAGACTGACTTTGGCCATTGGGATTGCTAGGAGCATCTATTGGGAGTCAAAGGGCCAAGAGATGAGCACTAAGAGAGGTTATTGGATATCTTGGGAGTGCTAGAGGAGAGTAACCTGAGCATCTTGCACATCTAAGGCTAGGGTGTCCTTGAGGGTGTGATCTAGATTGTTACTCTTGGTCTATGGTGAGACCTAGACCGGTTAGGTGTCGGTGATCAAGCCTATCGTGATTGGTTGTGAATGCCATCACACGTTTGTACACGGTTTGAGCCCACCGTTGAAAGGGGCATCGCTAGTGAGCGCCCGTGTTGGCTCAGGGAGTCCATTAAATTCTCAAGGGAGGTGAGCTTGTGCTTTGTGCAGCGGTGACGCACACCATGTCTTCACTCGAGGAGTGATTGCGGGCTCGTGGGTGACAACTCCACTTGGTGGTAGTAGGGACCGAGACTATGGCGGGAGTGGTCCAATGAGGAGTAGGGGAAGGCGCCATCCTTCCGAGACCGCGGGAAAAAAATCATGAGCCATCTCTTACACTAGTCCTTACTTTGATGCTTTACTTTCTGCATTTACATACCATGCTATTCATGCTTGTGTGCTTACCTTGCTCTAGTTGACTACCTTGTAGACCTGCATGAATAGGCTTCTTTACTTGCTAGTAGTGCTTAGCCTTTATACTTGATCACTAGCATGTATAGGAGTTGCTTTGGCTTGATTGATCACCCTAGTATGTATTGTGCTACTCTTGCATATGTGCTTTCTATGTGCTTGTCAATCTAGTAGCTTTGCTTGAGTAGGACTCCTTGCTAGCTAGTTGTTTGCTTCCGCATATCTTTGGTAACTAGATTGCATAGGAGTTGTATTGCCTTTGTGTGATCCACTAGTATGCTTAGCTTGTTGTTCCTTCCATAGGACTATTATCTAGCTAGTGTGATGACCACTAGGATTGCATAGGAGTTGTATTGCCTTTGTGTGATCCACTAGTATGCTTAGCTTGTTGTTCCTTCCATAGGACTATTATCTAGCTAGTGTGATCACCACTAGGATTGCATAGGAGTTGTATTGCCTTTGTGTGATTCACTAGTATGCTGAGCTTGTTGTTCCTTCCATAGGACTATTATCTTGCTAGTGTGATCACCACTAGGATTGTGTAGGAGTTGTCTTGAGTGGTTGATTTTAGGAATTGGCAAATTTGGTACATGGTGCAATTTCCCAATTCACCCTCCCCCCCCCCCCCCCCCCCCCCCCCCCGCTCGATTACTCAATCCTTTCAAGTAGTACTGCCGCCGTGGCTGTAGCGTACTCCAACTTCTCGTCAGGAGAGATTGCCGAGGACTGCGGAGCAGGGATCCTCCAGGCAGCAGTAGGAGGAGTCAGAGGAGGAGACCTCATAGTCTGAGTCTGAGGAGCTTGATGAGGAGGAGACTAAGGAGACCGAGCAGGAGGCTAGGCAGACTGTTCCCCAGAGGACAGCTCACCGAGCAGGATATCCGAGGTGCACCTGTGCAGTGTGCACTAGGAGGCTGCAGAGACTAGTTCAGTCAGCTGGAGAGCCAGATATACTTAAGCTTCCTACAAAGGAACTTAAGGTACTTTGCTTGGTGCCTTTCGAGCAGTGGGTTCCAGTCCCCAAAGACCCCGCTGCTAGAGAGAGGTATTGGACAGCTCTCTAGAGGAGGATTGGAGAGGGTCTGAGATGCTATCTGGCCATAAGGACTAGGTACAAGATGTTCATGCCATAGCTGATGTGGACAAGGGTGCCCGATCTTTTGAAAGGTTCTGGATACGTTGATTTGGTCGGAGGCGACACACAAATCGATCCGGCTTCAGAACAACACGTTCTAAACCCCGCAATCGCAGCACGATGTCTCCTCTGGTTATCAACCGTCCTAAAACGATTGACCTCGCTGAGAAGGCTAATCCCTGCCTGCGAATCAAGAACACAAGCAAGAACAAAGAAGAAAGCAACATAATTGCAGATGTATTATGAATCTCACGAAGTTGGGGTCTCACAAACCGTGATGACGGCGAAAATGTTATGAACAGAATAATCTAAGCAAAACCCGAACCCTAATGGTGCGACAGCGGCTGTATATGAAGACTCTAGGGTCGTGCAAGACCCTCTGGACGCACCCCTACTTGGGCTCAACTAGATACAAAGCCCAAAGGCCAAAAACAGGCGACACAGCACCGAAACAGATTCTGGACTCTCTATTGTTTCGATGATTCCCGATGACTCCGGATGAATTTTGATATGAGACCGGCGGCATTGGAAAGGTCTTCTTCTTATCTTTCCGTGCATATGTAGAACGTCCAAATCCGAGGCCGTATGCGTCTTGGACATCCGTTTTAGTGCAGACTGGTCCTGAGCCCCGAAATAGACTTGAAGTCGGTTTTGGTTGGGCCTCCACCTTGGCTTCCATGTCCTTGCTGGTCCTCCATGTCTCCAAGTCCTTCTCCCATCATCTCCTGGCCCTCTCCATGGTTCGTAATTACAATATAATCATTAGGTAGCAAACCATTCTCAAAAGTGACATATAATAAAGAATGTAGGAACGAGCTCACCTCTAAATTTAGTCGTCTTGCACAATCTCTAGTCATTGGACCTTGCAAGTCCAAAATTGGAGGAGTGTTGCATGTATCCTTAGGAGTGATGTCCTCATCATCCTCCCCCTCTTGAAGTGGAGTCGTCCTCGACTCAAGCTCATTCTCTTCGCCCAAGTATGGTTTCAAATCTGAAATGTTAAAAGTAGGACTAACCCTGAACTCGGGAGGCAACTCAAGTTTGTATGCATTATCATTAATCTTCTCAATTATTTTGAAAGGACCATCAGCTCTAGGCATTAATTTAGACTTTCTCAAATCTAGAAATCTATCTTTTCTCAAGTGTAACCATACTAAATCTCCTACATCAAGTTTTACTTCTTTTCTACCTTTACTACCAGCAATTTTATACTTGTGATTCATCTTTTCAATGCTAAATCTAGTGGTCTCATGCATTTTTAAAATAAATTCAGCATATTCCTTAGCATCAACATGAACTCTCTCATGTATAGGTAGAGGAAGTATATCAAGTGGAGTACGGGGATCAAAACCATACACTACTTTGAAAGGACTTACCTTGGTAGTAGAATGTGTTGCCCGATTATATGCAAACTCAACATGAGGCAAACATTCTTCCCATTGCTTCAAATTTTTCTTCAAAATAGCTCTCAACATAGTACCCAAAGTGCGGTTCACCATCTCAGTTTGTCCATCAGTTTGTGGGTGACAAGTTGTAGAAAACAACAACTTTGTACCCAACTTATTCCAAAGCGTGCGCCAAAAGTGACTCAAGAATTTTGCATCACGATCTGAAACAATAGTAGAAGGCATACCATGCAAACGAACAATTTCTTTGAAAAAGAGATCAGCAATATAACTAGCATCATCAGTCTTATGACATGGTATAAAGTGTGCCATCTTAGAAAATCTATCCACAACAACAAAAATACTATCACTCCCCCTCTTAGTCCTAGGTAGTCCTAAAACAAAGTCCATAGAAATATCAAGCCCAAGGAATAGAAGGAACAGGAAGTGGCATGTATAAACCATGTGGATTCAAGTGAGACTTAGCTTTTTGACATGTAGTGCAGCGAGCAACAAAGCGCTCAACATCTTTCCTCATCCTTGGCCAAAAGAAGTGTGTGGCCAAAATATCCTCCGTCTTCTTGGCACCAAAATAACCCATCAATCCACCTCCATGCGCCTCCTGTAACAACAAAAGACGAATGGAACCAACTGGAATGCACAGGCGGTTAGCTCTAAACAAGAATCCATCATTCAACACAAATTTATTCCATGCATGACCTTCTTTACAATGCAGCAATACATTCTTAAAATCAACATCAGCAGCATATTGTTCTTTAATTGCCTCAAGTCCAAAAATTCTACAATCAAGTTGAGACAATAAAGTATAGCGCCTAGATAAAGCATCAGCGATCACATTATCCTTCCCTTTCTTATGTTTAATAATGTAAGGAAAAGACTCAATAAATTCAATCTATTTAGCATGTCTACGGTTCAAATTACATTGAGAACGAATATACTTAAGTGATTCATGATCAGAATGAATAACAAATTGTTTGGGCAACAAATAATGACGCTACGTCTCTAAACAACATACAAGTGCATATAATTCCTTATCATACATGGAGTAATTCAAAATAGGCCCAGTAATTTTCTCACTAAAGTATGCAATAGGTTTACTATCTTGCATCAAAACACCACCAATGCCTATACCACTAGCATGATATTCAAGCTCAAAAATCTTATCAAAATTAGATAATTGCAGCAATAGTGCATGTGTAAATTTATCCTTCAAAGCATCAAAAGACTCATGATGTACCTTACCCCAATGGAAATCAATGCCCTTCTTTGTCAACTCATGCAAAGGTGCAGCAATGGTGCTGAAATCTTTGACAAAGCGGCGGTAAAAACCTGCAAGACCAAGAAAACTCCTCACCTATGTGATAGTTTTTGGTACAGGCCAGCTCTTTATGGCTTCAATCTTTGCCTCATCCACCTCAATTCCCTGTGGAATCACAACATAGCCAAGAAAAGAGACTCGATCCGTGCAAAAGATGCACTTCTCAAGGTTACCAAATAAACGTGCATCTCGTAAAGCATCAAAAACAGCACGCAAATGATTCATATGTTCATCTATAGATTTGCTATAAATCAAGATATCATCAAAGTAAACTACCACAAATTTGCTAATGAAAGCTCTTAAAACCTCATTCATCAAGCGCGTGAAAGTACTAGGTGCATTAGTTAACCCAAAAGGCATTACTAACCACTCATATAATCCAAATTTGGTTTTGAAAGCTGTTTTCCATTCGTCTCCAAGTTTCATTCTAATTTGATGGTAGCCACTACGCAAATCAATTTTAGTGAAAATTATAGCACCACATAACTCATCAAGCATGTCGTCTAGCCTTGGAATAGGACGACGATACCTAATAGTAATATTATTAATGGCTCTACAATCTACACACATACGCCAAGTACCATCTTTCTTAGGAACCAAAAGTACAGGAACAGCACAAGGACTAAGTGATTGACGAACATACCCATGATCCAAAAGGTCTTGAACTTGTCGTTGTATCTCCTTAGTCTCCTTAGGGTTGGTCCTATAAGCAGCACGGTTTGGCAAAGTAGCACCCGGAATCAAATCAATTTGATGCTCAATCCCTCTCAAAGGTGGCAATCCCGGGGGTATCTCAGCTGGAAAAACATCATCATACTCCTACAAAAGGTTAGTGACAGCAGGAGACACATCACTAGAAGCAATATCATCAAGTGAAAACAAAGCTTCTTTGCATATCAAAGCATAGCAAATATCATCATTATTAGAAATTTCAGCAAGGTCAGATTTTGTTGCCAGACATGAACGATCTTGTAATTTAATTCCAGCACCCTTATAACTTGAAGAATCATTAACATTACTAGGTGTAGAATTAGAATTAACAGGTTGTTGAATTTCAGGACCTTTATTTTTCAAACTAGCAGCTCTTTCTAAATCAGCTTGTACAATTTCAGCAGCGGTCATTGGTAACAAAGTAATTTTAGTTCCTTTATGCATAAAAGTGTACTTATTACTTCTACCATGGTGTACAGCATCATTATCAAATTCCCAAGGTCTACCCAATAAAAGTGAACATGCTTGCATGGGTACGACATCACAATCAACAGAATCCACATAAGAACCAATGGAAAAAGGAACTCTACAAGTTTGTATTACCTTAGCTTTGCCAGAGTCGTTTAACCACTGAATGTAGTACGGATGTGGATGTGGACATGTGGTCAAAGCAAGCTTGTTGACCACATCAGAACTCACCAAGTTATTGCAGCTCCCTCCATCAATGATGACACGTGCTCGGCGGTTCTTGATGACGAAGAAAATCTGGAACAAGTTATGGCGCTGCATCATCTCGGGCTGATAAACTTGTGTGCTAAGGACACGTTGAACAATAATGTTCATGTATCCTGTGGTATCTCCGCCTCCAAGGACGAGGTCACTGCCTGTGGCAGTGATGTCCTCCTCCTCATCCTCCACATTGGAGGTGCTTATGTAACCGCCATTGTCTGTCGCCACATATGCCCGCCTACTTGGACAATTTTTCTGCACATGACCAAGTCCATGGCAGCGGTGGCACTGAATCCCTGTAGTGCGCCCTGCCGAAGCAACAGAGGAGGCACTACTAGCTAGTACCTGCACAGAAAGTTTACCTGAGCGTGTAGAAGGTGCAGGGGCTGATCTTGGGGCTGCAGAAACAACACTGGTTCCCTTGGTAGCTGCTGGTGGGGGCGGCCGGAAAGATGGCCTGGGCAGCTCCGAAGTCCCCGTCGAGCATGGGGGGTAGGACTTCCTTGACTTGCTGTACTTCTCAAAAGCCTGGAAAACTCCCTGTGATTCTTTCTCTGCAAGCATAGCATACTGGAAACACTGGGTGAGGGTATAATATTCTTTATAATCAAGGATGTCCTGAATTTCTTTTCTTAAACCAGAATAAAAGCGACAAATCTGATCCTCTACTTTTTCAACTACAGCACAACGAATCAAACCCTTCTGAAGCTCACTAAAATACTCCTGAACAGTTTTATCTCCTTGGTCTAAACGTTGCAGTTTATTACGAATCTCTCTATAAAAAGAAGGGGGAACAAAATGATCACGCATTGCTACCTTAAGTTCTTCCCAAGTAGTAGGCAAATCAGTTTCAGCAGCTAGACCACTCCACCAAACAATAGCAAAGTCCTTAAACTCACTAGTAGCTTGTCTAACTCTATGTTGTTCAGGAACAAGGTGGGCATTAAATTTTTGTTCTACAGTCATCTCCCAATCAAGATAAACATCACCATCATACTGACCCGAAAACGAAGGAATTGAAAACTTAATTTTAGCATATGGGTCATCTGGAGCATAGTTACCGTGTGGACGACGGTTGTAGTTATGGAAACCACCCATACCTTGAGTATTATGTTGCAAACAACGTCGTAATTGTGCGGTCCTTGTAGCTGACCTATCCATGGTGCCATCAGCCTTATACACCATGTCTTCATCATGGACGTCTTCAACATCGTTGTTGTTGTTATTGGTGTTCATATTATTGGTTTTAGGAGCGGTCTCCAACGCAACAACCTGATCGGTTAACTTAGAGACCCGCTTCTCTAACCGCTCGATGCTTTCTCCAATGTGAAGCTTGCTGACCGCATCAGTAACGGCTCTGGTGATCGTCTCTGCCAAATCACTTTGAGCAGCCTGCAAAGCCTTCTGGAGCTGCTCCATGCTCACGCACTCAGCAAATTGTGAGGGTGAAGCCATCTCTCCGTCGTCACTTCCTGCCATCACAAACACCAAAACAGGAAACAAACAGTGAAGGTTATCCCTATAAAACAGCTAAGCAGTGGTGCCTCTCAACACAACAAAAGGAAACTCCTTACAAAGCTCTTACAAAGTTCTGAAAAGCAAAGCAAAGGATACTAGAGAGATGTGTTCCACGATTGCAAGGGTCACAAAATAACCTGTGTGCTGTCCAGAAGAAATATGTAGAGCTAGGAAGGCCAAATATATATATGTGAGTGGCACACAAATCAAAAACAGATAGTAAAGATGAATAAGTGCCCAAGTAACTTGTTCCTAGTTGCTGGTCTAAGTATGTCCTAGAACAGTAGTGATAGCAAAGTAGAAACAAGGAGACAAAGGCACAACAGGCGATAACAGGGGGCTAAGTGCAAAACAGCCAAATCCAGAAATTTCAGGGGGCTAGATGTAGCACTAGTAGAAATCCTAAATTTCTTTTTTTTATTTTATTTTTTTGATATTTTTCTCCAACTCACTAACAATGGGGGAGAATCCACAATAAATTTCAGCTCAAACAGAGGTAGGATGTGGCCTACAGAAAATCTTGAAGTTGCAGAGAACGTCGGGTTTAAACTTAAATCAATTTTTTCTTTATCTTCCCGATTTTTTTTGAATTTTTTTGATGAGGGCACACAGGGCGTAGCCAAGTGTGGGTATGTCCAACTTTGAGTCAAGAATCTCCTGTAAAAATTTCAGCCAAAATGGACAACCGAGCGAAAAGTTATGCCTGTTTTACCGAAGGGGGGTCGGAGTCGATTTTCCAGAAACCCGAATCGGTTAGGGGTCGAGTTTAGAATCGGGTAAGATTTTTTTTTGTGGCGTGGATGCAGCGAAAAGTGGAAATTGTGGGGATTGGTTCAGGGTGTTGATGGTGTGTTCAGGGTGGGATTAGGGTGGAACTAGGCTAGGTGTGTCGATCAATCAACCCTAGCACAAAAAGCCAACAAAGCAGAGGATGGTGAAGGGAATGGCGGCTAGGGTTGCAAGAGAAACACTACTGACGACAAAAACACAAACTAAACCAGCGACTAAACAAGAACTAGGGCACAAACTCAACACTACGGACTCTGAAATTGAAATATGCAAAGGCTAAACACGTGGTTATGGGCGGAGGGAAAAAAATTTTGGGCTTTTCTGTGGACGATAGGATGAACATAAAAAAAAATTAACTAAGGGTAGTATGAACCTGACGGTGCACCTAAAGCTCTAATTACCACTTGATGTGGACAAGGGTTCCCGATCTTCCGAAAGGTTCTGGATACGTTGATTTGGTCGGAGGCGACACACAAATCGATCCGGCTTCAGAACAGCACGTTCTAAACCCCGCAATCGCAGCACGACATCTCCTCTGGTTATCAACCGTCCTAAAATGATTGACCTTGCCGAGAAGGCTAATCCCTGCCTGTGAATCAAGAACACAAGCAAGAACAAATAAGAAAGCAACACAATTGCAGATGTATTATGAATCTCACGAAGTTGGGGTCTCACAAACCGTGATGACGGCGAAACTGTTATGAACAGAATAATCTAAGCAAAACCCAAAACCCTAATGGTGTGATGGCGGCTGTATATAAAGACCCTAGGGTCATGTAAGACCCTCTGGACGCACCCTACTTGGGCTCAACTAGATACAAAGCCCAAAGGCCAAAAACAGGTGACACAGCACCGAAACAGATTCTGGACTCTCTCTTGTTTCGACGATTCCCGATGACTCCGGACGAATTTTGATATGACACCGGTGGCATTGGAAAGGTCTTCTTCTTATCTTTTCGTGCATATGTAGAACGTCCAAATCCGAGTCCGTATGCGTCTTGGGCATCTGTTTTAGTGCAGACTGGTTCTGAGCCCCGAAACAGACTCGAAGTCGGTTTTGGTTGGGCCTCCACCTTGGCTTCCACGTCCTTGCTCGTCCTCCACGTCTCCAAGTCCTTCTCCCATCATCTCCTGGTCCTATCCATGGTTCCTAATTTCAATATAATCATTAGGTAGCAAACCATTCTCAAAAGTGACATATAATAAAGAATGTTGGAACGAGCTCACCTCTAAATTTAGTCGTCGTGCACGAGCTCTAGTCATTGGACCTTGCAAGTCCAAAATTGGAGGAGTGTTGCATGTATCCTTAGGAGTGATGTCCTCATCAGGTCTCCACTGACCCCTCTGTTCGGTCTCTATGTCCAGAAGCTGAAACTTGTCGTCCTCGCTTGACTTTGTTTCCCGGCTTCTTCGAATGACTCCTTGGCTCCTCCACTGTCACCTGGTGCCTGTGATTTCACCGAGCAACCTTGCACATCACCGACTAGACATGATATAAGAGACTGACCTATGGACTCAAAGCCCTAACAACTATTCAAGTGTACCAAACACTTGCACCATAGCTTGTTCTCTGCTTTGATCCATCTTCATCAACCCTTGGACTCCATCAAGTTCACAAGCCTCCTTGCTTGCGGTCATTGTCATCAATCACCAAGGACACCATCATCCATATAATTTGCAATAGAGTTAAGAGATGATTCCTACATAGACAACACTCATGTAGATGTTAGCCCATAATTTCATAGTTGTCATCTATCACCAAAACATCCATACCACGGGGATCCAATCATCAATGGTCATGAAGCTTACACAGGGGTTGGCTGACCGGCGTCTGCAGATAGTTCTTCTTCATCATCATTCTGATCCCCGACATACTGCCTTCGACATATGGCAGGCTGTTTCACTAGTCGACTGGGGGAAGGCAGGGTGATGACTCGATCAATATTTTTAGGTTGAGCACCTGCAAATGAGCTTGAGCCTCTAGGACCGGTCTACTGCGGCTTCTCAACATAGTCCGGTCCCTCGGCATCTGTCGAAGGGAGCGGAGGATGGGATATGTAAGTATTCAGAACCTGCATAAATGTTAAGACATCAAGCAGAATATCAAAACAAGATAATCACATAATTACTCAAAGTGAGATCGAGGCTTACTCGGGCCCTCATAGTGCCCGCATTGTATGCCTTCTCAATTAAGGAGTGATCTTGTAGGATATCTCCTTCAAACATCTTCGACAAGTGCTTTCGATGAAGTTCGCCATTAGGAGGGTCAGGCACCTCTCTGGTCTCATCATTGTTGGCATAATTCCATGTCGGCTGACTTTGAAGCTTCAGGGGTTGCACTCTACGTACTATGAAGCTTTTGGCCACGGTAATTCCGTCAATGCCTTCAGTCTTCAGATCAGCGATTTTCTTCAGCAGAGCGACCACCTGGGGGTTGGTCGGATCTGGTTTCTCCATCCATTGCGCCAGGGGAATCGCCTTAGCACCAGAGAAGTCAGCAAGAACAGGGGGAGGGTTGTGATGAGGACATCACCATGCTGGATACGCGTATATCATGGCCTTCCCCAAGTTACAAGTCGTCACCAACTCGGTCGCCGCGTTCGTCTCGGATTCAGCCGACACCCCTTCACGGTTTTGATGATATCTCCCATATCCGACATCCAAACGAGGCGTTCTTTGATGCGTTGGAAAGAGGACGACGATGCCGTCGTTTTGGTTCTGGTCCTAGCTCCAGAAGGATCGTGAGTCATAATATGAGACCATGACAAGGTGCTGTGCCACCTATTTTGGGCCAACTTGGCCATGTATCATGTCGGGCCTTAAGCCCATGTTGTGGGCGCCCCCCCTGGTCGCCCCCAACCCTAGGACGTTTTTGTTTCCGACATAAACTCAGTAGCCGTCGTCTTTTAGTTTCGGGTTTTGTGTAGTTCAGTTTTCCAGAGAGAAACTTGATTGAATTATTGTAATTGTGGCGACAAGTCCTTTTACAGTAATCCAGGGCCCCTGTTCTTGTTCTACACCACTGTTGCGATTAGTCATTTTGTGTTCAGAGCTTGAACCTTTTCTTGTGATTCGCTTCATCCATATTCACAATTTCAGATTACGTGTTTATCCTCTCTTGCTTGTGTTCTCGATTTCGCTTGCAGGAACAATCAAGTTGTACTTGGTGTAACGGTTGCGGGGTTGAATCTTGTCTGATTCAAGCCGGGTTGTTGATGCCAAGTTCCCCAAATTCGAGTTTATCCCCTTACCTCTCGGAAGATCGGGCCATATCTACATCAAGTGGTATCAGATTTCCAGGTTCCCCGTGAGGTATTATCGTGTTCTTCCCTTTAGATTTGTTTGTGTTCATCACCTTTTGTCCACGAAAAAGCCTACAAAAAAAATTCCCCTCCATCCTAGACACTGTTTATCCTTTGCATAATTTAATTTCAGAGTCCGTAGTGTTGAGTTTGTGTCCTAGTCGAGTTCAGTTGCTGGTTTGAATTTGTGTTTCGATTCGGTTTGTGTTTTGATCTCCGCTACACACCACCATCACCATCGTGTTTTCTGTTGGATTCACCATTGTTTCACCCACCCACCACACCCACAATCTGTTGCCAACAAAAAAACCCTACCCGATTCAGTCCCCCCCCCCCCCCCCCCCCCGCACCCCTCACACCCTATCTTGACATACCTTCGGTAAAACAGGCATAACTTTTCGCTTGTTGCTCTGACTGGGCTGAAATTTTTACAGCAGATTCTTGAATCAAAGTTGAAGTGACCCACACTAGGCTCCTCCTTGTGTGCCCTCGTCAAAAAATTCAAAAAATATCGGGAAAAAAAGAAAAAAATTGTCAAGTCAAAAATAGCGCTTTTGGTGAAACTTTGAGATTTTGCCTACCCTTTGTTTTCCCTCTGTTTGACCGTGATGTAGATATGGCCCGATCTTCCGAGAGGTAAGGGGATAAACTTGAATTTAGGGAACTCGGCATCGACGACCCGGCTTGAATCAGACAAGATTCAACCCCGCAACCGTTACACCAAGTACAACTTGATTGTTCCTGCAAGCGAAATCAAGAACACAAGCAAGAGAGGATAAACACGCAATCTGAAATTGCGAATATGGATGAAGCGAATCACAAGAAAAGGTTCAAGCTCTGAACACAAAAGGACTAATCGCCACAGTGGTGTAGAACAAGAACAGGGGCCCTGGATTACTGTAAAAGGACTTGTCGCCACAGTTATAATAATTCGATCAAGTTTCTCTCTGGAAAACTGAACTAAACAAAACCCGAAACTAAAAGACGGCGGCTACTGAGTTTATGTAGGAAACAAAGACGTCCTAGGGTTGGGGGCGACCAGGGGGGCGCCCACAACATGGGCTTAAGGCCCGACACGATACATGGCCAAGTTGGCCCAAAATAGGTGGCACAGCATGTTGTCATGGTCACATATTATGACTCACGACCCTTCTGGATCTAGGACCAGAACCAAAATGACGGCATCGTCGTCCTCTTTCCAATGCATCAAAGAACGCCTCGTTTGGACGTCAGATGTGGGAGATATCATCAAAACCGTGAAGGGGTGTCGGCTGAATCCGAGACGAACGCGGCGACCGAGTTGGTGACGACTTGTAACTTGGGGAAGGCCATGATATACGCGTATCCAGCATGGTGATGTCCTCATCAGGTTGTCACAATAGAACCACTCGTCCTTCCAATTCTTGTTTCTGGTCTTCAATGGCACATTGATATAGGCCTCCTTCTTGCGCAACTGAACGCCGACGCCGCCTATGGCCACTTGGTTGTCCTTGGTCGGCAGCGGTCGGAGGACAAAGAGATGGCGAAACAAATTGAAATGGGGGAGAACATCCAAGAATGCTTCACACAGATGCACGAAGATAGTAATGTGAAGGATCGAGTTGGGATTGAGGTTGACAAGCTCAATCCTGTAAAAGAATAGGAGCCCGCGCAAGAAGCTACAGCAAGGGACTCTGAAACCATGCTCGAAGAACAAGCAAAACACAATGATCTGTCTATGAATGGGGATGGGGCAATATTCTTTGGGTACCTTCCAGTTGATCCGAGCCTGCTCAGGAAGGATGCCATCCACCACCATCTTTGTCAGATCGGCGTTGGAGAGGCTTCTCTTCGAGAACTCCCGAAGCTGCTCAGGGATCTCGACCTTCGATGAGGAAGACTCAGCGGCGGCGGCAGCAGGGATTGAGGTGGAAGTGATGTAGATATGGCCTGATCTTCCGAGAGATAAGGGGATAAAATCAAATTTGGGGAACTCGGCGTCGATGGCCCAGCTTAAATCAGACACAATCCAAGCCCACAACCGTTACACCAAGCACAACTTGATTGTTCCTGCAAGCAAAATTGAGAACACAAGCAAGAGAGGATAAACACACAATCTGAAATTGCAAATATGGATGAAGTGAATCACAAGAAAAGGTTCAAGCTCCAAACACAAAAGGACTAATCGCCATAGTGGTGTAGAACAAGAACAGGGGCCCTAGATTACTGTAAAAGGACTTGTCGCCACAGTTACAATAACTCGATCAAGTTTCTCTCTGAAAAACTGAACTAAACAAAACCCAAAACTAAAAAACGGTGGCTACTGAGTTTATGTAGGAACCAGGGGCGTCCTAGAGTTAGGGGCGACCAGGGGGGGCACCCACACCATGGGCTTAAGGCCCGACATGATACATGGCCAAGTTGGCCCAAAATAGGTGGCACAACACCTTGTCATGGTCACACAGCATGACTCACGGCCCTTCTGGAGCTAGGACCCGAAACAAAATGACGGCGTTGTCGTCCCCATTGCAACGCATCAAAGAACGCCTCGTTTGGATGTCGAATGTGGGAGATATCATCAAAACTGTGAAGGGGTGTCGGCTGAATCCGAGAGGAACGCGGTGACTGAGTTGGTGACGACTTGTAACTTGGGGAAGGCCATGATATGCGTGTATCCAGCATGGTGATGTCCTCATCAGGAAGCCTTCCTGCGACCCATGGCAATGGATATTTTGGCGCGGTGCTGAACCCTAGCAGAAGCTCGGGGGCTAAGGGCGACGAGATCTGTGGCGGCCGGAAGAAATGAGCTAACCCTAGCCGGAGAAGCAGAGGCGTCGCTAAGAGCAGAGAAGGCGCGAGGAAGACGAAGAGTTTGTGTGCAAAGTGACAACATGGACTAAGAGTCAACTTGACATCGCTTTTTATACCCCTGCTTTTGACCCAAGGGTCCCATAGGCCGGAATGGGCCGTACAGCGACGAATGCTTTTGATTTAATACAAATTGATTAAAGCCTTAAATGGATTTTGGGTTCTTAAGCCTTGAGAAATAGACTCGGGGTTTCTTTGATGAGAAGCAATGGCCAAACCACTTAAAAACACTTGCCGTATCTATGTGGTTTGATGATCATGTGTCAAAGGTCTTGATGGTCATATGTGTATAAGTTCAGAGGCTATTTTATTGATTGATGTCAATAATTAAATTGCCAAAGATGAACTTATGAATAAGTAGAGTGACAAATTACATAGAAAAGCTATGTTGTGATTGATGTCATTTAGCTTAGTACTATTATATGATTGATGTCATACTCCTTACAAACGGACTGAAAATGATTGATGTCATAGAATTCAGACTGTTAAGTCACTCAGAAAATAGTGTACATCACTTGACCTTTTAAATAATCAGTCGGCAAGGTGGAAATCTTGCAAGTTGACCTACTGGTTTGATGACCAGAGGTTTGTTAGACTCAAGATTGATGGTTTGAGTAGACTACATATAACAAAATAATAAGAGCTAATATAATTAGACTCATGTATTATTTGTTAGCCTCCAAATTATACAAGAGTCAGGGGCTACACCTGGTTAGGTGCACCTGACCGGTGTACCAGATCTATTAGGAACTTCAATAAAGAGGTCTTTCTAATTTATGATCAATATTGAAGGTCACTTAGAAAATAAAGCTCAAAATCAGGAAGCACTCGGGGGCTGTTGTGGGATACTTGTTCTACAGGAATCCTTAGATATGACTAAGTCAGTAGCCGACCAGGTACTTCATCAATAAGGAAGCCGACCGACTCGGCTTGGAGCGCAAGGCAATTAGAGATAGACTTTCTTTGTGAATCCTTGTAGACTTCGAGTAGTACTCTTCATGTACCCCCCCTGCCGACCGGATATATAAGGTGGTAGGGTACCCCCCTCGAGGGACAAGAGACAACACACGAAACATCAATACAATTCACAGAACACAGGACGTAGGGTTTTTACTCTCATCGAGAGGGCCCGAACCTGTATAACTCGGCGTCTTGTGTTACCATCATAGTTCTTAGTCTTGAAGTAGCCCTATATATTTACTGCCGATCTCAAGCTTCGACACATTCATCGAGTGGTATAGAGACCAATCATAGATCAGGAAATATCATCACTTGGGAATAATATCATCACCTAAGGCTACGCCTCGTGTCCAGCCCATGGGATCAAGTTTGAACGTACTGTTTGCATGCTGGAGTCATGGGCCCAGTAAACCGACGTAGCTACGACTACTGCTTGGTCGGAAGATACCCTACTCCTTAAGGTGGAACTGGGGATGAGAGGAGGGAAGAATCTACCCACAAATGGTGGTACGGGACGCATCGCGTGGGGGACCCTTCTCGAAGAAGCCAGGCTCGGAAGACCTTATGGTACCACATATGAAAGGTTGCTCCATGCGGCTTCCAAGAAGCACGTATGGATCATGCAAGCAGGTTCCTCCTACAGGATATAAATCGATTCGAGTCGTTGTCCCTCATAGTAACAAGTATCACTTGATAACTCCCCCGGAACAGTGTTGGAAGCCATTAATTTGATGAATGGGTTCAATATTGCTGTATGGAATTATTATTAATTGTATTGCAACCATAATTATTGCAGTTATAGTGCAAACTAAATTTATCATTTCTTATGACAACTCAACTTGATGCTAAAACTTGAAAAGTAAGGGTCCACTCTTAGGCTGGCTTTTTAGCAACATAAACCCCACCCATAACCTGTGCATGTCTAGGAGTCGGTTTTAGTTGGCCATTTTGACGGGTCAGTCTTGCTGAGTGAATTAGTTACTCAGGACGACATTCTATGTGGTTTTTAGATGATCAGGGGGGAGACTGCCACTATGGTGGGAGGTTATACTAGGAAAGCCAGCGTCCTGACTGCTGGAACAATGAGTGGGAGCCTTGCACCAATGAAGATGAGTAGTAGGCTTGTGTGCGCTAGCACAGTGTCAAGGGCATGACACCGACCAAGGCCGGCAACTACTATTGTGTATCGTTGTGAGAGGGTGAATGTATCTTACTTATTCTATCGGGCATGTCACTATTTTGCTTCCGCACTTTTAACTCTGGTTTGTAACTTAAATTTGGATTTATGTAAAACTCTGTACTCAATCTTGTTCTTGTTGCAAGCTATGTTGTTTTTGTCATGTGTTATACTATTGAGCGTCATAGCGCGTGTCGCCACCTGAGAAAGATCCTGGAACGGAATCATCTCCATGGTAAGGCGGTTTTGTTACAGCATGGTATCAGAGATATCTCGGTAATAGTACAACATTTAAAGACATATTTTTGAAAACCCCATTAGGAACATGTGAGGACGTGCCCATAAGAATATTATTAGTTATGATTCAGGTGGCAAAGCTAATTGTAGGAGGTTGTTAGTTTAAATACTTGCATCTACGGCATCATCAACGAAGGTATGTTTCCCGCCATGTGGACAATAGCATGGGAAGCTAGCACAAAGGTGTGAACGCGGGCTGATTGTGGTAAACATCAGTGTTCTTCCCTAGGACAATAATAAAGGATTATTTTCGGCTTGTTTCTTTTGATTTGATGTATTATTTCTCAAATAAATCTTCTGGAGGAACGCTAACCACAAATCGCGTAAGAAACATGTAGCATGCAACTAACTTGAGAGATCGACTGCCACCGACTATACATATGGTCCTATTCTGGCCAATTTTAATTTGGTGAGGACATATAGGCCGAAAGCATATGCATTCATGTAAAATATCAAAGCATCGTCATGCAAATATGAAATTTCAACAAACATGTTGCTCATATAAAAAAATCTAAATCTCCTCACTGAAAAGTCAACATCATGCAAATAAATACTTGTTGAAATCATGAACAAACCCTCTGTACATCTAGCAAGAAGTTTTCTTTGAAATTATCTGGATAATGCCTTTTTGGGTCTGCCCGAGTTAGCACATCAATTTGGTGTCAATCTGGAATTCAAATTATTACCTAAATTGTGAAATTCATAACTCCTTGCTCAGACCACTTATGGGGCTATTTGAGCACTTCTGGAAAGATGGTGAGAAGTTCAAAAACTTTTCTAGTCTAACCATTCCTTTTCGAAGCCTGTAAGGTAGGTTTATGAGCCTATTTTTGGAGCAACATGATTCTGTTTCCAGAATCAGTTCAGCAGACAAGTAGCAACTTGTAAATTTGATATCTTGAGTTCTAAATATTTGTTGGGAGTGTGCGATAATGCTTTGGAAAGATGCTAAAATTCTCCATGACACTGATACTTTACTTCTAAGGTTAACGAAAATAAACCTAAATTCCAGAACTTTTTCAGATCAAACACAGCACTGCCATAACGGATTTTTAAATTCTGACCTGTAACTTAAACTTCATAGCTCGTAAATCGTTTATCCTATGAGGGCGTGTAAAGATGCATTGGAAAGGTGAGGAAGTCCTCTATGACATTAGTGTGAACCCGAACGATTAGTTTTGCACACATAAGGAGCCGTTTACATGATGAGGACATCACTCCTATGGTTACATGCAACACTCCTCCAATTCTAGACTTGCAAGGTCCAATGACTAGAGCTCGTGCACGACGACTAAATTTAGAGGTGAGCTCGAACGTTCTTCATCATATGTCACTTTTAAGAATGGTTTGTTATCTAATGATTATATTATAATTAGGAACCATGGAGAGGACCAGGAGATGATGGGAGAAGAACTTGGAGACGTGGAGGACCAGCAAGGACGTGGAAGCCAAGGTGGAGGCCCAACCAAAACTGACTTTGAGTCTTTTTTAGGGCCCAGGACCAATCTGCACTAAAATGGATGCCCAGGACGCATATGAACTTGGATTTGGACGTTCTACATATGCGCGGAAAGATAAGAAGAAGAACTTTCCAATGCCGCCAGTCTCATGTCAAAATTCATCCGGAGTCATGGGGAATCATCAAAACAAGAGAGGGTCTAGAATCTGTTTTGGTGCTGCGTCACCTGTTTTTGGCCTTTGAGCTTTGTATCTAGTTGAGCCCAATTAGTGACGCGTCCAGAGGGTCTTGCACGACCCTAGCGTATTCATATTCACCCACTGCCACACCATTACGGTTCGGATTTTTCTTAGATTATTCTGTTCATAACAGTTTTGTTGTCATCATGGTTTGTGAGACCCCAACTTCGTGAGTTTCATAATACATCTGTAATTGTGTTGCATTCTTTGTTGTTCTTGCTTGTGTTCTTGATTCGCAGACAGGGATTAGCCTTCTCGGTGAGGTCAATCATTTTAGGACAGTTGGTAACTAGAGGAGACGTCGTGTTGCGATTGCGGGTTTTAGAATGTGTTGTTCTAAAGCCAGATCGATTTGTGTGTTGCCTCCGATGAAATCAACTTATCCAGAACCTTTCAGAAGATCAGGAACCCTTGTTCATATCAAGTGGTAATCAGAGCTTCAGGTGCACCGTCAGGTTCGCACTAACCTTAGTTAATTTTGTTTTGTGTTCATCCTATCATCCACAGAAAAGCCAAAAATTCTCCCCCCCCCCCGGCCCATAACCACGTGTTTAGCCTTTGCATATTTCAATTTCAGAGTCCATAGTGTTGACTTTGTGCCCTAGTCTTGTTTAGTCGCTGGTTTAGTTTATGTTTTAGTCATCAATAGTGCTTTCCTTGCAACCCTAGCCGCCATCCCCTTCACCACCCTCTGTTTTGTCAGCTTTGTGTGCTAGGGTTGATTGATCGACACACCCACCCTAATCCCACCCCTAAACCCACCGTCAGCACCTCGAACCAATCCCCGCAAATTTCACTTTCCGCTGCTTCCACGCCGCCCAAAAAAAATCCTACCCGATTCTAAACCCGACCCCAAACCCGACTCAGGTTTCGCCTCGGGTTTCTGGAAAACCGACTCCGACCCCCCTTCAGTAAAACGGGCATAACTTTTCGTTCGGTTGTCTATTTTGGCTGAAATATTTACAGGAGATTCTTGACTCAATGTTGAGCATACCCACACTCGGCTATGCCTTGTGTGCCCTCGTCAAAAAATTCAAAAAAAATCGGGAAGATAAAGAAAAAATTGATTCAAGTTGAAACCCGACGTTTTCTAAAACTTCAAGATGTTCTGTAGGCCACATCCTATCTCTGTTTGAGCTGAAATTTTTTGTGGATTCTCCACTATTGTTGGTGAGTTGGAGAAAAATATCAAAAAAAAGAAATTTGGTATTTCTGCTAGTGCTACATCTAGCCCCCTAAAATTTCTGGATTTGGCTATTTTGCACTTAGCCCCCTGTTATCGCCTGTATGCCTTTGTCTCCTTGTTTCTACTTTGTTATCACTACTGTTCTAGGACATACTTAGACCAGCAACTAGGGACAAGTTACTTGGGCACTTATTCAGCTTTACTATCTGTTCTTGATTTGTGTGCTACTCGCATATATATATTTGGCCTTCCTAGCTCTACATATTTCTTCTGGACAGCACATAGGTTATTTTGTGACCCTTGCAATCGTGGAACACACCTCCCTGGTATCCTTTGCTTTGCTTTTCAGAACTTTGTAAGAGCTTTGTAAGGAGTTTCCTTTTGCTGTGTTGAGAGGCACCACTGCTTAACTGTTTTGTAGGGATAACCTTCACTGTTTGTTTCCTGTTTTGGTGTTTGTGATGGCAGGAAGTGACAACGGAGGGATGGCTTCACCCTCACAATTTGCTGAGCCCGTGAGCCAAGAGCAGCTCCAAAAGGCTTTGCAGGCTGCTCAGAGTGATTTGGCAGAGACGATCACCAGAGCCATTACTGATACGGTCAGCAAGCTTCACATTGGAGAAAGCATCGAGCGGTTGGAGAAGCGGGTCTCTAAGTTAACCGATCAGGTTGTCGCATTGGAGACCGCTCCCAAGACCAATGATATGAACACCAATAACAACAACAATGACGTTGAAGACGACCATGATAAAGACACGGTGTATAAGGCTGATGGCACCATGGATAGGTCAGCTACAAAGACTGTATTGGATAGGTCACCAATAACAACAACAATGTCGTTTGCAACATAATACTCAAGGTATGGGTGGTTTCCATAACTACAATTGTCGTCCACACGGTAACTATGCTCCAGATGACCCATATGCTAAAATTAAGTTTTCAATTCCTTCGTTTTTGGGTCAGTATGATGGTGATGTTTATCTTGATTGGGATGACTGTAGAACAAAACTTTAATGCTCACCTTGTTCCTGAACAACATAGGGTTAGACAAGCCACTAGTGAGTTTAAGGACTTTGCTATTGTTTAGTGGAGTGGTCTAGCTGCTAAAACTGATTTGCCTACTACTTGGGGGGAACTTAAGGTAGCAATGCATGATCGTTTTGTTCCTCCTTCTTTTTATAGAGAGATTCATAATAAACTGTAGTGTTTAGAACAAGGAGACAAAACTGTTCAGGAGTACTTTAGTGAGCTTCATAAGGGTTTGATTTATTATGCTGTAGTTGAAAAAGTAGAGGATCAGATTTGCCGCTTTTATTCTGGTTTGAGAAAAGAAATTCAGAACATCCTTGATTTCAAAAAATATTATACCCTCAACCAGTGTTTCTAGTATGCTATGCTTGCAGAGGAAGAATCGCAGGGACTTTTCCAAGATTTTGAGGAGTACATCAAGTCCAAGAACTTCTACTCTCCATGGCTGACGGGAACTTCGGGACTATCCAAGCCATCTTTTCGGCCGCCCCCTCCAGCAGCTGCCAAGGGAACCAGTGTTGTTTCTACAGCACCAAGATCAGCCCCTGCACCTTCTTTGCGCTCAGGTAAAAATTCTGTGCAGGTATCAACTAGTAGTGCCTCCTCTATTGCTTCGACGGGGCGCACTACAGGGATTCAGTGCCACCGCTGCCATGGACTTGGTCATGTGTAGAAAGATTGTCCAAGTAGGCGGGCATATGTGGCGACAGACGATGGCGGTTACATGAGCACCTCCGATGTGGAGGATGAGGAGGAGGACATCGCTGTCACCAGCAGTGATCTCGTCCTTAGAGGCGGAGGCACCACGGGATACATGAACATTATTGTTCAGCGTGTCCTTAGCACACAAGTTCATCAGCCCGAGACGATGCAGCGCCACAACTTGTTCCATATTTTCTTTGTCATCAAGAACCATCGAGCATGTGTCATCATTGATGTTGGGAGCTGCAATAACTTGGTGAGTTCTGACGTGGTCAACAAGCTTGCTTTGACCACACGCCCAAATCCACATCCGTACTACATTCAGTGGTTAAATGACTCTGGAAAAGCTAAGGTAATACAAACTTCCAGAGTTGCTTTTTCAATTGGTTCTTACGTGGATTCTGTTGATTGTGATGTCGTACCCATGTAAGCATGTTCACTTTTATTAGGTAGACTTTGGGAATTTGATAACGATGTTGTACACCATGATAGAAGTAATAAGTACACTTTTATGCATAAAGAAACTAAAATTACTTTATTACCAATAACCCCTACTAAAATTGTACAAGCTAATTTAAAAAGAGTTGCTAGTTTGAAAAATAATGGTCCTGAAATTCAACAACCTGTTAATTCTGATTCTACACCTAGTAATATTAATGATTCTTCAAGTTCTAAGGGTGCTAGAATTAAATTACAAGGCCGTTCATGTCTTGCAACGAAATCTTCGCTTGATGATATTGCTTCTAGTGCTTTACCTCCTGCTGTCACTAACCTTTTGTAGGAGTATGAGGATATCTTTCCAGCTGAGATACCCCCGGGATTGCCACCTTTGAGAGGGATTGAGCATCAAATTGATTTGATTCCGACTGCTTATAGGACCAACCCTGAGGAGACTAAGGAGATATAATGACAAGTTCAAGACCTTTTGGATCGTGGGTATGTTCATCAATCACTTAGTCCTTGTATTGTTCCTGTACTATTGGTTCCTAAGAAAGATGGTACTTGGTGTATGTATGTAGATTGTAGAGCCATTAATAATATTACTATTAGGTATCATCATCCTATTCCTAGGCTAGACGACAAGCTTGATAGTTATGTGGTGCTATAATTTTCACTAAAATTGATTTGTGTAGTGGCTATCATCAAATTAGAATGAAACTTGGAGATGAATGGAAAATAGCTTTCAAAACCAAATTCGGGTTATATGAGTGGTTAATAATGCCTTTCGGTTTAACTAATGCACCTAGTACTTTCATAAGCTTGATGAATGAGGTTTTAAGAGCTTTCATTGGCAAATTTTTGGTAGTTTACTTTGATGATATCTTGATTTATAGCAAATCCATAGATGAACATATGAATTATTTGCATGCTATTTTTGATGCTTTATGAGATGCACGTTTATTTGGTAACCTTGAGAAGTGCACCATTTGCACGAATCGAGTCTCTTTTCTTGGCTATGTTGTGACTCCACAGGGAATTGAGTTGGATGAGGCGAAGATTGAAGCCATAAAGAGCTGGCCTGTACCAAAAACTATCACACGGGTGAGGAGTTTTCTTGGTCTTGCAGGTTTCTACCGCCGCTTTGTCAAAGATTTCATCACCATTGCTGCACCTTTGCATGAGTTGACAAAGAAGGGCATTGATTTCTATTGGGGTAAGGTACATCATGAGTCTTTTGATGCTTTGAAGGATAAACTTACACATGCACCATTGCTGCAATTACCTAATTTTGATAAGATTTTTGAGCTTGAACGTGATGCTAGTGGTATAGGTATTGGTGGTGTTTTGATGCAAGATAGTAAACCTGTTGCATACTTATGTATGATAAGGAATTGTAAACCTGTTGCAAGATAGTAAACGTGATGCAATATAGTAAACCTGTTGCAAGATAGTAAACGTGATGCAATATAGGTTTGTTTTGAATTACTCCACATATGATAAGGAATTGTATGCACTTGTACGTTGTTTAGAGACATGGCATCATTATTTGTTGTCCAAAGAATTTGTATTCATTTTGATCATGAATCACTTATGTATATTCGTTCTCAATGTAATTTGAACCGTAGACATGCTAAATGGATTGAGTTTATTGAGTCTTTTCCTTATATTATTAAACATAAGAAAGGGAAGGATAATGTGATCGCTGATGCTTTATCTTGGCGCTATACTTTATTGTCTCAACTTGATTGTAGAATTTTTGGACTTGAGGTAATTAAAGAACAATATGTTGTTGATGTTAATTTTAAGGATGTATTGCTGCATTCTAAAGAAGGTCGTGCATGGAACAAATTTGTGTTGACTGATGGATTCTTGTTTAGAGCTAACCGTCTATGCATTCCAGTTGGTTCTGTTCGTCTTTTGTTGTTACAGGAGGCGCATGGAGGTGGATTGATGGGTCATTTTGGTGCCAAGAAGACAGAGGATATTTTGGCCACACACTTCTTTTGGCCAAGGATGAGGAAAGATGTTGAGCGTTGTTGCTCGCTGCACTACATGTCAAAAAGCTAAGTCTCGCTTGAATCCACATGGTTTATACATGCCACTTCCTGTTCCTTCTATTCCTTGGGTGGATATTTCTATGGACTTTGTTTTAGGACTGCCTAGGACTAAGAGGGGGAGTGATAGTATTTTTGTTGTTGTGGATAGATTTTCTAAGATGGCACAATTTATACCATGTCATAAGACTGATGATGCTAGTTATATTGCTGATCTCTTTTTCAAAGAAATTGTACATTTGCATGGTATACCTTCTACTATTATTTCAGATCGTGATGCAAAATTCTTGAGTCACTTTTGGCGCACGCTTTGGAATAAGTTGGGTACAAAGTTGCTATTTTCTACAACTTGTCACCCACAAACTGATGGACAAACTGAGGTGGTGAACCGCACTTTGAGTACTATGTTGAGTGCTATTTTGAAAAAAAAATTGAAACAATGGGAAGAATGTTTGCCTCATGTTGAGTTTGCATATAATCGGGCAACACATTCTACTACCATGGTAAGTCCCTTCAAGGTAGTGTATGGTTTTGATCCCCGTACTCCACTTGATATACTTCCTCTACCTATTCATGAGAGAGTTCATGTTGATGCTAAGGAGCGTGCTGAATTTATTTTGCAAATGCATGAGACCACTAGACTTAGCATTGAAAAGATGAATGACAAGTATAAAATTGCTGGTAGTAAAGGTAGAAAAGAAGTAAAACTTGATGTAGGAGATTTAGTATGGTTACACTTGAGAAAGGATAGATTTCCAGATTTGAGAAAGTCTAAATTAATGCCTAGAGCTGATGGTCCTTTCAAAATAATTGAGAAGATTAACATTTCAGATTTGAAACTTGAGTTGCCTCCCGAGTTCTGGGTTAGTCCTACTTTTAACATTTCAGATTTGAAACCATACTTGGGAGAAGAGGATGAGCTTGAGTCGAGGACAACTCCACTTCAAGAGGGGGAGGATGATGAGGACATCACTCCTAAGGATACATGCAACACTCTTCCAATTCTGGACTTGCAAGGTCCAATGACTAGAGCTCGTGCATGATGACTAAATTTAGAGGTGAGCTCGTTCCTACGTTCTTCATCATATGTCACTTTTGAGAATGGTTTGCTACCTAATAATTATATTGTAATTAGGAACCATGGAGAGGACCAGGAGATGATGGGAGAAGGACTTGGAGACGTGGAGGACCAGCAAGGACGTGGAAGCCAAGGTGGAGGCCCAACCAAAATCGACTTCGAGTCTATTTCGGGGCCCAGGACCAGTCTGCACTACAACGGATGCCAGGACACATACGGACTCGGATTTGGACATTCTACATATGAACAGTAAGATAAGAAGAAGACATTTCCAATGCCGCCGGTCTCATGTCAAAATTCATGAGCAGTCATCAGGAATCATCAAAACAAGAGAGGGTCCAGAATTTGTTTCAGTGCTGTGTCGCCTGTTTTTGGTCTTTGGGCTTTGTATCTGGTTGAGCCCAATTAGGGGCGTGTCCAGAGGGTCTTGCACGACCCTAGGGTCTTCATATACAGCCGTCACCGTACCATTAGGGTTCGGGTTTTGCTTAGATTATTATGTTCATAACAGTTTTGTCGTCATCACGGTTTGTGAGACCCCAACTTCGTGAGTTTCATAATACATCTGCAATTGTGTTGTATTCTTTGTTGTTCATGCTTGTGTTCTTGATTCACAGGCAGCGGTTAGCCTTCTCGGTGAGGTCAATCATTTTAGGATGGTTGATAACCAGAGGAGACGTCGTGCTATGATTGCGGGTTTTAGAACGTGCTGTTCTAAAGCCGGATCGATTTGTGTGTCGCCTCCGACCAAATTAACTTATCTAGAACCCTTCGGAAGATTGGGAAACCTTGTTCACATCATTACATTTTTGTGTTACCTATCGGTGAAGACAACAGATTTTGCTGGGAGCAGAATTTCAGAAACTGACAGTCGACTTGGAAAAATCCCATCTCCTAAACCCCTTATTAGATGAAGTTTAGTAAATACTCGTCAGAAAGGTATTGAATTTGTCTACAAGATTGGTATTCATTTGTTCAACTGATTTTGCACTTAATACTGTTGTTTTTGCATTTTAGTAGCTGTTGTACTGATGGTGCAGAATTAAACGTATTCTGAAACTTTTGGACAAGTATACTTTTTGGTATTGTAACGGCTGGGATAGCTACCCATCACCATTATGGTTGTTTTGCCTTACCGAGCTGCACCTTTTCATGCGAAGAGCACGTTGAACCTCTTTGCAACTTCTTTTTTTGTTGTATGTTCATCCCAATATCATTATAACTTCTCTTGCCGTCAAAACCTTGATGATCCTCCACTTCTTGCCAAACATTCCAATAATGTCTTCCCTATACATTGTCATATTCTTGCTCCGATAAAAATCTGAGGTTTGAATTATAAGCATCTTTACAGCTCTGTAATGTGCATACGTATAAATGTGTGCATTGTAACATTACAAATTCGTTATGCACCATTTTCCATATGCATCACGAACATGCACGAGGCGTCATGTATGCATCATATCATGTGCACCATAATGCAACTATTCATATATGCACCATGTAATCATTTGCATCATGACATGAACATTTTGCATGTGCACCATGTATAACTCATCATGTTATATGCATCATGACATGTGCACCATTTCATATGCATACATCGATGCATCAGATGACATACGCATCATCAAGCATCATCTTCATGTGCAACATATGTCATTATGCAAGAGCATCATTCCCTATGCACTACAATCCATGTGCATCGCATCCCGCAACCATGCCATGCACACAAATTGCACTATAACACTCAAGAGATCATTGGGGTGCATTTGGATACTTATTAACGGTAAAAATACATTAGTAACTAATAATAATGAGCAAGAATATAACCTTTGACTATCCTTGTTGCTGAACCAAAATTTTGTTGTTTGCTCCAAAACAAACGTTGTCATTGAGGAGCAACCAAGAGGCCAATATTTTGATGATCTATTTTGTTTCAGTGCCCTCTTTGATTAGGGTCTCCTAGAATTATTGATTTCTTTTTTAGCTATAATAAATTGTCTACGAGGTTGATTCCCCTGTTTGTTTGGTCTAGTAGAGAACCAAGTCCTGATTCCCTCTTGATAAATTCTTGGCCACAAGCAATGTTTCAAATTTTTCCCGGACGCTCCTTGTCACCTTCAGACACCGACCTCTTGATGTCCTACGCCATTGACTAAAACAATTGTTTGACGCCCTACAACAAAACCTTGTTACCAAATTCCATGGGAAAGGGTATAGCATTTTAGGATTGTGACTTGATTACGCTAATATCAATAGTTTGTTACTGTACAGATATTGACAATTTGTCACTCGGTTTGATCTCAGACCAAATTTCTACTTCTATCATTTGTTGCTATGTTAAACTTTTTCTACCATGTCAAAATCCATTCCCCCCCACTACCTTCCAGACTTTAGGACATACCGGGCAGCAATGTTGAGACAAAAGAGTTACGTGAGGAAAAGGTATCGTCCGTTTGAGTTTAAGATTGGCGATCTCGTATACGTTCATGTCACCCACCAAAGGTATACAACGAATTAGAGTTAGAAGAGAGATAGCACCCCACTTCATGTGTCCATAGCCGATCACTATCAGTTGTGGACCTGTAGCGTACATGCTCCAACTATCAGCAGAAACTCGCTGGAATGCACGACACGTTCCATGTGTCGCTACTCAATCAATGACTAAAGCCACTCGTAGACATCCTCTTGGAGGATACGAGACAACTGCAACCCGATTTGACCTACACTAATCATCCAATGAAAGTGCTCGATGAAGAGGAGCGAGTCACTGCCAGAAGACAACCAGGTTCCACAATGTTCAATGGAGCAACCAGACCTAGGAGGAAGCCACATGGAAATCCAAAGAATTTCTATGAAGTCATTAGTCCGAGTTATAAACTAAACTAAACTTTTTCCCCTCCTTCAATATCGGGAAGAGATTTCTTTAAGGGGGAGGGTTGTAACACCTCTGGTGTCATGCAACTCTTTGGGGCAACATAGTAGAGTCATCGCCACAAGCATGAGCATTTAGAACAAAAATTTTAAACAGAAATTGATCTTATTGGAATGAAATTCGATCGAATTGAAAAACATTTTAAACTAAAAGTCCCAAATTTTATAACATAAGTCACGCCTACCAAACATATATGTTGACAACCATGGTGAATTAGGATATTGAGGATTTTATCAAAATTTTATTTCTTTATTTAATAGTCCAAATAAATGCCTAAATTCTTAAAAACAATCCCTTTTTTAAAATATTCATATTCAAATTCGAATGACAACTATTAAACATTATTATTTTTATAAAATAGAGCACACCATGACAAACATGTTCATATTTTTAGTTTTGCAAGTTGAACTCTAGAGATAAAGATATTAAAATAAATAGAGTCAGATTTTTAGAAAAACTAAAAAAAAACCTTGCTGGTCCGACCCCTCAGCCACTCAGGCGATCATCTTCATCGCTGGTTGGCCGCCGCGGGCGGCACGGTGCCGCGTGGTGGTCATCGAGCTGGGGTACCCCCACCTGGTCTGAACCCGTCTCCAAAACCGCGATGTCACGCCCCCGGTTTCATTTCTCCCTTGCGCTTCTCCCTCCCTCGCCTTCTCTTCTCTCTCGTGGCCGAGCAGAGCTCACCACTTTTGTCGCCGCTCTGCTTCACCGTCCTACGCCACTGTCACCTCCCATCTCGTGCACAGGCCCCCAAAGCAAGCATCAGGAACAATCATACCTTTCCCCAGAACCCAGTCTCGAGCTCCTGTGTGTGCACGCCGGATTTGGGGAAATGTCGACGAGCCCCTGCTCCGTGTGCATGTCGAGGGCGACCAAAAATCCATAGTCCCTGGTAAGCCTCCCGAGCCTCTTCTTGCTTACATGCAAGCTTGTCCTCATAGCCCATCTTCCTGACTCCTCCCTTTCTTTTTTTTGTCGAGGGATTTGCTTTCCATTCGGTTTTTTCTCGCCGTTCAACCTCCGACCTCCACCACCTTGTCGGCGAGGCCTCACCTCCGGGCACCACCGTCGTACTTGAGCAGCATGTCGTTGGACCCCATGTCTCCGTGATGCTTCACATCAGAGCTTGTTGGGTACTAGAGAATACACTTCAATCCATATGGATTAAGAGGAATTGAAAAGGAAATTGGTTTATTTTCCAACTCAATCTACTCTAATCCATATAGATTGATTGAGTGTACCCAAATAAGGCCTCAAGGATCCAGTCGATGCCGTTGCCCGCAGCCTTGCCGCAAGCCCATGGAACCCACCTAGCCCACCGCTCGCCGCCATCATCGCACGGTGAGCCACCCCGCTCTCTTTCCCCATTGCTACATCTGTCGTCCGGCGCACAGCTCCGCGGTGTGCTTCATGTCGCCGTTGGCCGAGCCGCGGCCAGCTCCGGCAGTCACGTAGCCACGCTCCGGCTCATGCATCGTGACCACGGGCTGGGCCACACGGGTCTGGATCCACGATGGCTGTGCAAAATCTGGCCCCCTCCTCGCATGTGGTCCTCGGTGTGACCTGGATCTGACTGGTCCCTACCATTTTCCAACATTTTTCGTTTAAATAAATTCCAGAGAACCAATGTTAATGTATAAAACACATAACTAATGGAATATTAGAAGTTTTGATACAAAGTAAATATCTAGGGGCTCCTCTGAACACGTATTATTGTAGAAAAATACTAAGCCACTTTGCATGTTAACATTATTATCAGAATTAAAATAAATATGTAAAACACTAATAAAATCATAAACAAATCTCTGAGACCATTAAATTCATAAAACTTGGTAAATAATTATGTGTTGATATATTGGACTTTCCTGTAAAAGCAAAAGTTCTGGTTTTTTGTATTTTAGTCATAATTAACTATTTAGCCTGTTGCATTGTTCTAATTATTTAAAATTAATGGCTCATTGCATGTAAGCGAAATTTGGCATATAATTCACTTCTGTCTTTCTCCATTTATAGTAAATCACCCATGCACAATTGACAAGAAGAACCATGTCGAAATAATTAACTGCCCTTGTCCATTGATTAATTATTAAAAATCAATCAAGTAATGCATGTAATTGAAACTTGACCTAAGAATCACTCCTGGTATGTTCTATTTACAATAGATAACACGTGAGCAAATAACTACTAAATCATGCTAAATCATTTAATTATCATGTAGAATTAATATTTTCTAATTACTCGATATTGCAATTTCAGGTTTATCTCATATATGCCTACTCTTGCTCGATAACATGCTCAACACACTCCTGATATTACTCGATTATAAGCACACATATAACCCTTTACTTCTACATACCATATTTCTACATTAATGTATTTATTGAGGAAGTGCCATGAACCTTCACTCATAACTATCATCGTTTACATCATATAGATCACGAAGCAAATCCCGTGGAAGTAGGACACGAGCAGAAGCCAGAAGGACAAGGAGTTTGACCCCGCTAACCAGGAGCTAGCCTCAAGCAGGCCCTGGTGCATCCCACAAATTTTACCTTTTTCTTTTATCACTAGTTAGGGATGTAGGCTTGTTTATGCATTAAGTTTATAGGAGTTTTTTGGAAATCTAGTATTGCATTAGGTTTCCTTTACCTGATAATAGCCTCAGAACGTTAGTCACTCTACCTATTTTAGGACGATCATTCATCGAGTGATATAGAGACCACTCGTAGATCAGAAAATATCATTACTTGGGAATAATATCAGATGAAAGATAACAAATGAAGACCGGATGGGCAACAAGATGGAAAGGGAAAAACAGCTTGTCTTCAAGGAGGTAGTCTCATTCGAGTCGCCTAAGACTACGCCTCGTGTCCGGCCTATGGGATCAAGTTTAAACGTACTATTTGCATGCTAGAGTTATGGGCCCAGTAAACCGACGTAGCTACGACTACTACTTGGTCGGAAGATACCTTACTCCTTAAGGTGAAACTGGAGATGAGAGGAGAGAGGAATCTACCCATGGATGACGGTACGGGACGCATCGTGTGGGGGATCCTTCTCGGAGGAGCCAGGCTCGGAAGATCTTGTGGTACCGTATGCGAAAGATTGCTCCATGCGGCTTTCATGAAGCGTGTATAGATCATGCAAGCAAGTTTCTCATGTAGGATGTACATCGATACGAGTCGCTGCCCCTCACAGTAACGAGTATCACTTAATAACTCTGCCAGAACAATGTTGGAAGTTATTAATGTGATAAATGGGTTCAATATTGCTATATGGAATAATAATTAATTATATTACAACTATGATTGTTGTAGTTATAGTACAAACTAAATTTATTATTTCTTATGACAACTTAACTTGATGCTAAAACTTGAAAAGTAAGTATCCACTTTTAGACTCGTATTTTGGCAACATAAACCCCGCCCATAGCCTTTACATGTCTAAAAGTCGGCTGTAGTTGGCCATTTGAACTGGTCAGTCTTGCTAAGTAAGTTAATTACTCAAAGCGATGTTCTATGTGATTTACAGATGATCAGGGGGAAGACTGCCACTGTGGTGAAAAATTGCACTAGAAAGACCAACGTCCAGATTACTGGAACATTGAGTAGAAGCCTTGCACCAATGATACTGAGAAATAGGCTTGTGTACGCTGACACGATGTAAGGACATAGCACCGATCAAGGCCGGCTACTACTATTATATATCATCATGAAAGGATAATTGTATCTTACTTATTATATCGGACATATCATTATTTCGCTTCCGTACTTTTAAAACTTGTAACTTAAATTTAGATTTATATAAAACTATCTTATTCTTATTACATGCTATATTATTTTTATCATATATTATATTATAAGCGTCACGCGTATTACCACCCAAGAAAGAAACAGAATCGTCTCCGTGATATTATCACGGTTCTGTGTTCATACTATCTCAGCACTTTCGACGCTCATTGGGACCAACCCGAAAGAAAGAACTTGCGCTGATTCAGGGTTCCATTGACAGGAAACAACTTTTGCTACACATTGCTTATCCACAAGCTGCCGTGTTTACTGAAGGTACCGTCTGCACTCTCGAACTCTGCAACAACAAACACGCACCAGTCTACACACAAACCTCATGCTCGAATAACATTTACATTTCTTTCTAAAACTATACAAAGATTACAGGTGGTACGACTTTTGCAGCATACCTCTTACTTCCAGACGCAACCCTCAGATATCTGCATTGATTCCAAATATACGCACCTTGTGCATGTTCGGCAGCTTTGCTACAACTAGCACCAGAACTGCCGCTGTGTTGAGGAAAAGCATCGGCTGCTTGTAGTCAGTCAAATGCGATGCCATCAGATACCTGCACAAAACATAACATACAATATATGCTTCTCAATATCATTAACCGCAAAGTAGAATTCATATATACTGAACTCAAATTTAGGATTGTAAAAGCTTGTCTAGTGTGTAACATATGCATTAATAAGAGAACAGGAGTGAAAGGGTTTGCAGGATCTCACGAAAGGAAAATAGCACCAGAACAGGACTGCCCAGGTTAAAAAAAAACAATATCTATCCTTTCACGAAATGCTTGATCATGGGCTCATGGCAACTAGTACAACTTAATTTAGAACCATTTAGAACTCACAGAGTGACAAGTAGCAACAGCAAAGGAAATGTTCAGATTTAACAATATTTATGGCTAACAGATATAGGCTAGGCATCAGTGGAACTCTGAATACTTCATGAAAAAACTAATTATTTCTTGTTTCAATATTTATATTACAAGGAATAAGCTAGTTCTTGAAGAAGGATGGCGCAACACCAAAGACAGGTTCATGGAGATACAGTTAAAAGAAGGTACTTTTGTAAATAGATGATAGTTCCACAAAAAATTATAGATTAGTTTGCTTAAGAACACAATATGTTTATGCAGAGACATGTGACAAGGCACTTACAGCACCACAGGTACAACAGTTAAAAATTTTCTGTTCCGAGTAAGCTGCTGGCCATTATCAATTTGCTCCCACCATGTCAATCTGTTGTAGATGCCTTGGTCATCAGCAGCAAATGGAGTTCCTTTCTTCCAATGGAAGAAGTGATATGTGATCTGAAAGTAGAATGTTTTGTAGTAGGTTAACTGAATCCCAATAGTCAAGGAAAATAAGAACCAAAGAACTCAAAATTCTTTTACTTAAGTCTGCATACAAAATCATGACACATAATCCATTATGACAACATACTAGACAAAGCATAACAACTGTATCCCACAAACAACGTTATAACAGTACAAAAATGTTGATTGTATGAAATTACTATGTTTAATGGAAAAGATATATTGGTTCATATTCAAACACGTTCTAGCCACACAGAACACAAGCTATGAAGCTATCATCATACCAAGGTGACGATGGCCAGTTTATAATCTAGCAAGTTGATATTTTAGGTCACCAAAGCATCAGCAAGTCTAAATTTTTACTTCAGTAAGAACTAGACAGTGCAAAAGTTCTTTCCAGGGCAACTATGTACGTTTTCATTCTACAAGCCTTACCAAGGTCCATCGAGAAGCTATTTTGTACTGCACAAATAACCTCACAAGAGTCGATTTCTCTGAAAACAACAGGTTCAGAATAAACTAAGAAACGATCATAGCCAAGGATTCTTGGCTCATTTTTGTTTTGATTTTCATGCAAGGCCATTTAACAAATGACAAGTGGGGAATACGTATCATAATAAACTAAGCGCAGAATCCAAGTCTGACAAGCACACTTTTATCCTAAAAAACATTCAGCTCGTAAAATCTAGTGGAAGGCATCCTTATGACTTTCCTTTCTGCGTAATAAGAATCAATGGACATAGACCAGGGGAATAACAAAATAACAGATGCCCCCTCAAAATCCTCTGAAGGATTCCACCGTCCAGGCACAGCATATTCAAAGATACCAAGAGCATTATCTTTCTTTTGCTAGCACGTACACGACGAGCAAAAAATCTGCTCACATAGTGACCCCACCCCCGGAATGAAGCAAAAAATCCTGCAGCCCGAGATGGTGCTAACCTCTTGTTTCAGCAGATCGATGACGCGAAGGTTAATTAACGAGTTGAAGAATGAACAGGCACAACCAAATCCGTACAAACGGCGGGTGAAGACAACTAAATTGAGAACGAAATGGAAGAGACGCCCAATTAATATGAGAACTGCCTGAATCGCGGAGCAGATAGCGCGGCCAATCGAAGATTCGACTGGGCGCGAGAGGCCGAAAAGGGGGAGGATGGAAAGGGGAGCTTACGGCAAAGTGCGCGAGGTTGACAACGGTCCAGGCGGCCCCCGGCGAGCAGCCGGAGACGGAGAGGACGAGGAGCCAGGCGAAGAAGAGGAGCAGGATGTATGTGGTCCAGACGCCCGGGTACATGAACCACTCGGTGTTCTTGTTCACGTCCACCGGCGGCGCAGCCTCCACGTAGTACGACGGTCCCCTCCGCCCCATCCTCCTCCTCTTCTTCCTTCTCCCTGGCGGCAGTGGCGCGGCTGGCTGGCTGGCTCGCCGGATCTTTGTTGCTTCCGCAGCGGGTGAGCGATCAGGTCAGGCAAGCTGGTGTGGGCTCGTGTGCCGGGCGGGCGGCGGTAGCGTCGGTCGGAGTTCAGTTTGGTGAGGTTGGGTTGGGTTGAGTTGGGTGCGGGCGCTCGTGATACGATACAGCTGCCTGATCCAATTGGGGAAATATCTCAACGCTTCCGGATGCTTCCATGAGCCGACATGGCGGCATTAGTTGACTTCTTAGTTAATTGTCATCATGGTGATGATGGCGATCGAAACCTGCGGCAGCTACGCTAACTACGTGTTCCACTAGGCACACGTCAGTGCTCCTCTAGCAACATCTTACTCCGTGGTGTTGCAGAGACAACAGCAAAAGTAAGCAGCACCTCGCCACATCAAGGTTTAGAACTCCAAGCATTCCCGATCATTTAGTATGTGAGTAGGTTGTTGACATTCCTCACTATTAATTCCAGCTTAATCATAGTTTAACTGAAGAAGCATGGGAAAAGCTGTGACGGAATTTTCGGAGCGGACAATTTATGTGATTCGGGATGACTTTGTGAGGACCAGGCTGGCCTCCACCTCCTCCTTCCCCTCGCCCCTGATTTCACAGTGCTCTCAGAGTCATGTGACATCGGAGATGATCTAGAATGGTGAGGGGTTTGCAGGTCTGTCACCCCACGCTAAGATCGGCGTCTCGGTCAGCAATCCATATGGAGACCGAGATCGAGCTAGATCAAGCCAGGGTTCTAGATGAGGAGCTTTTCCATCACGGTTTACAGTTGGTACCTCAAGCTTTTCAAAGGTAAGTCCTCATGTCCACGCAGTGGAGGACCAAATTGGGTATCGTTTCTAGGCTCGCCAGGATGAGTCAGAGTCAGATAAGGACGAGGTTGAAGATGATCAAAGCTTATCATCGATGGATTCAGACAGCGATGTAGGGGAGTCAATGGCTGACTCACCAAAATCAATGGATTCTCCATCGTTCGGGAGCTTAGCAAGGTAGGCAGGGTTCTCAACTCCTGACCTGATTTAGACTGAGAGTGAAGTGTTGATTTCACCGGTGAGCAAGAAAAGAATCGTGAAGCACGACTCATTAGTAGGCCGATGTTGGAGCTAGGGTTCATGGAACCTATTGTTTCTTCTTATGGGCTCAGTTACCTCATATTTGACCCATGTAGTCTTTTGGTCCAATTGTAAATCTAAGGGCATTTGTATACTTATACCCCCACCAAGGGTAAAATGATGATTTATAACACATCGAGGGTAGAAGAGGGATTCCCCTCTTCTCCCCTTTCTATAAATACAAGACCCTAGAGGTCATGAGGGGGGCTGATTGATTGAGACCGGCTTATTCTCTTCTTGGCTAGTGGTATCCCTCCTCTAGCTTTGTCATCCCTTTAGGTTGGCATAGCCCATTATATCTATGTTGGGTCTTGTAACTATAACAGCTGGCGCCGACCATGGGGAGGGATACAAAAAGTATAGTGAGCAGAAGTTGAATTTTTTGAGTAAAAGTTCAGGGTCCTTTGAATTAAGTGGTCCTTCGGGATCAGCCTTCGGGCACCTTTTTCGGAGGCCCTTCAGGCAATTTTTTCAGCGGTTCTTCGGGATCAGCCTTTGGGCACCTTTTTCGGATTGCTCCTCGGCAGTGCCGAGGCCTATGGAAGGTGTGCTGAAGGCACCTCGTCCGTTTCAGCCTATGGCACGCGAGCTATCACTCGTCCATGCTTGTGGTTACCGCCTAGCGTAGCTGCAATTGCCTTCGGCACTACATATGTTCATCGCTACAGCCTTCGGCACTGGTCTTGTTGCAAATACTTTTTGGACATCCCTCTCCGGCTGCCCAAACAGCTCGCCAGCCGCCGCGTAGCTTACCGAAAGCCGGTGCAAGGGAGGCAGGCCGAAGATGCGACGTCCCTTCCATAGGCCTACACTTGTCATTATAGTAGGGTATCAGCATACGTGCAGCCAAGTTTTATTGTGTAGGTATAGAAGCATGTGTGGATTACAGTATAACGCTATCCTGGTGCCTAAACGACTTGGTAATTACTTCTTGATCGCCGGTCTACTAAAGCACAGGTTAGATTGCTCAAACTAGGTGAGAGCCGAAGAGGACAAAGTGGAGCTATGGAACACCCAGATACGCCAATAACAAGTGTTCGGCAGTTGAGTCTGAAGGTCACTATTACTGATACTTGTACACTCGTGTATTCGTGTTTATGGCCGTAAACGTGCCCTCGGTGGACTGATCCCAAGGCCATGAGCCACTCCGAAGGATCAACCTGCACCGAGGCCCTTGAGGCACTCCGAAGGGTCAACCGACACCGAAGACCCCGAATCACTCGAGAGCAAGAGCAGGCCATGCCTGCGCAAGTATTTCACTTCACAGGACCACCGAGGGCACCAACACTTGTTTTGCTTATTTTAGCTATGCTACATATGCTTACGTTCGGGCCGAGGGATAAGCACCTTTAGAGTCCTTGAGTCCGGCTTTATAGCACGTTTGCGTATTCGGAGGCAGGACACATGCTCCGGGGAAGATGATCGCCGAGCCGTCTCGAGTGGCCGTTCATGAAGCTGTCGCTCATGTCCATAAGATCTCGGTTCCGCCCTCCTGTAAATGTGCTAGGTCTAACGAAGATGAACATGGACTAGAAGCTACACCACTGGGAATTTTAATGCACGGGTGCACAGTTGCCAAAAAAAAGGATGATTGCACTGCCGGAAGACCCGCCCCACCACGGTATGTGTAATGAGAAATTCTACAGTCCTGTGCATGTACGGTATGGCCTCAATTGAAGCTAGGCAACTGCTCATGGCCCCCTCCGAGATGCATGTTGTTCTTATAACCTTTGGACTCAAATTGTTTACTCGGCCACTATTTGTTAGCCTCATCACTGATATGAGCCCTTAGAGATTGACGTGTCCAGAAGCTACCAAAGCAATCGTGTCCGGACCTTATAGTGCCAAAACCACACAATATATATATTAAAAGAAAACATTTATGTTGCCCATGCCTCAGAGTCCCGGAAGCTACCAAGACACTAACATTTATGTTGTGTGTTGCAATTCTGCTACTATGTGCTTATTATTTGCTACCAACCTGGCCAAAGGATAAATCCATAGGGTATATAAGTTCTTACCACGTAGGGGTTTACACGCTTTCCTGAGTGTATACAGGTCTCCGCCAATAGTAAAAAAAAATTGCATTGTAGCTATTAGACATTTCTCATTACACTCATTTTCTTCGTCAAGTGATTATATATGCAAGAGAGGGTGTATCTTAAAAATAATTTTACCGGCAGGCAACCTTTTGACATAATGTACTAATATTTTATATTGAGAATACTCAAAATATGCAAAGGAAATGGATGCTCATACTATATCAATTGTCTTCGGATCTAACTATATCAATGTGTTTGTAGCTTGTGCTCTATTTGCAGCTGCAACCTAACAGGAGGCACTTGAGAATCTCATTCGAGCGCTCCACTCGGAACAGGCACTACAAAATGAACTATTACACCTTTGATGAAATTTTATGCCGTGTATCAATTCTTACATGTATGTAATTGACAACACATGTTATACAAGGATCCGAAGCTAAGAAATGTGACCGAGGGCCTCACATTATTCATCTTTTTCTCATTCTCACTTCATACATGTGCATCATAAGCATGTACAATCATTCATAACGCACAAGCATGCATTATGCATACAAATGCATGGTAAAGAAATATTGATCATCTTCTTTTTGTTTGAATGCCGGGCAACTACGGCCTGAGGGTCCAAAGGGACGCGTCCTTTACTTTTCTTGCAAAGGCAACTACGATCTGAGTCCAGATAACTACGGTCTGATGTCAGGCAACTATGGTCTGATGCTCCAGAAGAACATGCCCGGAATGCCGGGCGTGACACTACTTGATGCCGGGCAACTATGGCCTGATGCACTGGAAGGACATGCCCGGAAAGCCGGGGGCAACACCTCCTGATGCCGAACAACTACGGTTCGAAGCATGCCGAGGCCTGACGAGGCACTCGGCACGTATGTTTTATATGACTTGAATTATTTTGCCTTCATAATTATTAAAGAGCTCAAGGTCACATGATATGATACATGGTATCCGAAGCTATAACTTATATAGAAAGCCCGAGGGCACTAGAGTGAGTACATGTTATCCGAAGGCATAAGCTTCTACATGTAGCCCGAAGGCCACAACTTCTCAAAAATTTTGAGTTAGGGCAAGTGCATGAGTTCTTATGGCATTTCTTCTATTTGATGTTGTTGTTCGGCAAAATCCCGAAGGCTGGCACTTGAAGCTTGTAGACAACATGCGATGCTAGGGAGGGGTCTAAGCCCTCGGCCTTGACGCAACAATTCATCCATCCATGCTAGGGAGGGGTGTAAGCCCTCAGCCTTGATGCAACAATTCGTCCACCCGTGCTAGGGAGGGGTGTAAGCCCACGGCCTTGAGATGCAACAGTAAATCCATCTACACTAGGGAGGGGGCTAACCCCCGGTCTTGCGGTACAGCTTAAGTGATTTTTTCACTTCCCCCCAACACTAGTCAAAACGGAGGAGGAGTATATATAAGTATTTGCCTATTATATTTGATTGTTGTATGTGAGAAAGTGAAATACTACCTATCCTTCGGACTCATAGCAGCTAACAAAAGTATACGCGTGTTCCAGAAACCATTTCTGTCAAAAGTTCAATTTTCAGGTTGGGTCCGAAATAATAAAGACATCGGCCACATCTTCGGCCTAGCTATCATTACCAAGAAAGATTCTCGTCTTTAGCACGACTCTGGGTTCCAAAGCAAGGATGCCTTTGGCTTAACTTTAACTCCCGAAGAGAGGCTCTCACCTTCGGCCAGTTTCAAGTCTCAAGTGCTAGGCAGAAGAACCTCATGAATATTGCTATGTACTTCTTTCTTCATGTAATATTATAGTGGAATTTGTAACAAGACATGTAATTTGATAGTTCATAGATAGGATCTCTGAGCCACGAGGAGCTACGGGTATTATTTCATCAGTAGCCCCTCGTGCCTCCGAGAGTCTACAGATGAGGGAGGACTGTTGGAGCTAGGGTTCATGGAACCCATTGTTTCTCCTGATGGGCTCAATTACCTCATATTTGGCACATGTAGTCTTTTGGTCTAATTATAAATCTAAGGGCATTTGTGTACTTATACCCCCACCAAGGGTAAAATGGTGATTTGTAACACATCAGGGTAGAAGAGGGATTCCCCTCTTCTCCCCTTTCTATAAATACAAGACCCTAGAGGTCATGAGGGGGGCTGATTGATTGAGGCTGGCTCCTTCTCTTCTTGGCTACTGGTATCCCTCCTCTAGCTTTGCCATCCCTTTAGGTTGGCATAGCCTATTATATCTATGTTGGGTCTTGTAACTACAACAACTGCTACACTCTAAAGGGCTTTGCAACTGCCGCGCTGAAGGTGGCCACAGATCCGTCGAGACACAATGGCAAGGACAAGCCCAATGATGACAACGACAAGGATGAGGATGGAGAGTTCTAGGAGCCTCAAAAGGAAGTGAATTTCATCTTCGGAGGCCCAGATGCCTACACGTCCAAACGCAAGCAAAAGCTGGAGCTACGTGAGATCAGTTCCATAGAGCCCGCTGTGCCAGAGTACATGAGGTGGTCTGAAGTGCCAATTACCTTCGATCGGTCGGATCTCCCCAGGCATTTGCCCAAGCCCGGGCGCTACCCTCTAGTGCTCACTGCAACATCAAAGGGGTTCAAGTTCAACAAGGAGCTCATCGATGGAGGAAGCAGTCTGGACTTGATCTTCACCAAGACCCTCACGGAGTTAGGCTTGACGGTCAATGAATTACAACCAAGTTCCTCTCCCTTTCATGGGATCGTGCCCGGCAAGACCTCTGTTCCTATTGGATAGATCGCTCTGCCTATCACCTTTGGGACCCGTGAAAACTTTAGGACCGAGCGTATCATCTTCTAGGAGGCAGACTTTGAGTACGCTTACCATGCTATCCTTGGTAGACCGGCGATGGCGAAATTCATGGCGATCCCGCACTACCCGTATCTTACCCTCAAGATGTCAGGCCCTAAGGGAATCATCTCCCTCCGTTCTGATCTTCATAATTCCTTTGATTGCGATGTGCTATTGGCACTCCCCAAGTGCCCCTTTTATATGTGAATAATACCCCAATTAGAGCATAATTGATACTAATTTAGGCCATTTACCTATGATATAGCCTATATATTTGTATATGCGTTGTTTTGGAGCTTTATTGCAGAAATAAGTAAAATTGGTGATTAAAGTGATACTGGAGAGAACAGGAGTCCAGAACAGATGAAAAGCACTAAAGAAGCCTAGTGCGCCGATCGGCGCAGTCCATGAGCCGATCGGTGTTTTGGCCCATAGAAGCGACAGAGGCCCATTCCACATGCTTATGAAAGTTTGTCTGCGCAAGACACTTGAAGATATTTTCCTAGAAGATTTTATGGAACTTCAAGATCTCGACTTGTAGTACAAGACTTTATCTCGAAGGAAAAGGCCCACATGGCAGCTATGGAAGACAGAGGAACCGACTCAGAGCAGAACCAGAGAAGACACGGCTTGTGCCGATCAGCGCAACCACCTTATTTGCTAGAAACCGAGTCCTTTATGAGTAGAACCCTTATAAATACTTGTAAAACCCTGGTCGTGAAAGGAGATCAAAAGAAGGCGACAGAGGGACAACAGATCCGTGAGTTAGAGCCATCGGGGCTTGCCCCGTTAGAATAGATCTCTAGTTGAGTTTCAAGAACCATTGGTGTAAGAGTTAATCCATCAAGGTAGGCCATCTCGACGGGGATGAATCTTACTCTATGTATCTCTAGGATGATTGAATATGTTGATGATAGTTTTGGTGATTTGTCTATCTCGATTCTATAATCATGCATATGCTTATTCCAATTGCTTAGTTATAGGCTAAGTAAGTACATATTATCTTGATTGTGGTGATCAGGATAGTATTTGGACATTGTATTAATTATGGTTGCTTGATGATGCTAGTAGTGTGGTTTAGCGGTGACAGCACTAAGCCTGCGTAACACTATTGGATAGTTGAGTAGGGTAAGATACTCGCGCGATTAAGGGTTTCCTCTCGGTAGCGATAAATCGGGAGCCGCTCAAAAAGCAGGGTGGTCTTATTCATTGTAGGTTTTTATTGATCCATATAATTACCCCATCCTGATGCTATTTAATTAGACTTTTTGGTTATGATCTCACTAGTAGATATTTGGCGACTCACTTACCAGCTTAGGCTTACTAGGTATCTGGCGCACTTTGGCTTAGTTTCACCAGTGTGCCGATCGGCTTGACCCCTACGCCGATCGGCGCAACAACAGATTTACTGTCTGGCACACCTTTGCGCTGGCCAGTCTCCCCTCACGCAACCTAAACTTGACAGGAGCTTTGACTAGATCTTTTACAGTTAACTTTGTTTAATTAGCCCTAAGGTATCAGTGGATTCGATAAAACCTTGGAATACTCAATTCAAGAGAAAAAGTGTTACAATCATACACCGTCCTCTTGCGGTATACAAGTGGGTGCGTAGTTATGACCAACATGTGCAGATTTGTGAGATGGTCGACCGACAGTTGATGTTGTCTGACCGGTTGGAGATCCAGAGGGCAGATGATAGCGAGGTGCAGACCGATGCTGAGATTCCCAGGAAGAAGCCAACCAAGGACAAGATCCAGACGAAAGACATCCCCAATAAGGAGATCATGCTTGACCCAGCAGACCCCGCTAAGGTCACTTATGCAAGGGCTGATCTCGACGAGAAATAGGAACTCGCGCTCACTCTTTTCCTCCAGGAAAATAGGGACATCTTCGCATGGAAGCCCTCTGATATGCCAGGAGTTCCTAGGGAAAAGATTGAGCACGAGATGAGGGTGCCTCCTGGGGCCACCCCCGTCAAGCAAAGACTTAGAAGGTTTGCACAAGACCGCAAGAACGCCATGAAGATGGAGATAGCTAGGTTAGTAGATGCTAAATTTATAAAGGAAGTGTACCATCCAGATTGGCTGGAAAATCCAGTCCTTGTACCTAAGAAAAATAAAGAGTTACGGATGTGCATGGATTATACTGATATGAACAAGGTCAAGGATCCTTTCTCTCTACCGTGCATCAATCAGATCGTGGACTCAATAGTCGAGAGTGAGCTTTTAAGCTTTCTAGATGCCTATTCAGGCTATCACCAGATCTCACTGAAAGTCGAAGATCAAATCAATACATCCTTTATAACTCCTTTTGGCGTCTACTATTGTCTTACAATGCCATTCGGTCTGAAAAATGATGGCACGACTTACCAACGTGCTATTCAACACTGCCTTGAAACACAGATCGGTCGGAACGCAGAAGCGTATGTTGATGACATTGTTGTAAAGACCCGAAAAGTTGAAGAACTTCTGTCTGACCTGGCAGAGATGTTTGACAATTTGAGAGATACTCGATGAAGTTGAATCCCAAAAAGTGTGTTTTTGGGGTGCCCTCTAGAAAGTTACTTGGTTACATCATTTCAAAATGAGGTATAGAGGCTAACCCAGATAAAATCAAGGTGATAATTGATATGGGACCACCTAATTCTTAGAGGGACATGCGGAAGATGACCGGGTGCATGGCATCTGTGAGTCGCTTTATTTCCCGACTCGGAGTCAGGGGTCTGCCTTTCTTCAAATTGCTCAAGAAGCAGGACGACTTCGTTTGGACGATTGAGGCGCAGTCGATATTGGATGAGTTGAAAGCTCACCTCAGTAGGATTCCTGTTTTGGTGCCTCCAGAGCCACAGGAGACGCTTCAACTTTACATATTGGCCACAACTCAAGTTGTGACTACCGTCTTAATAGTCGACCGAGAGGAGGAGGGTCATGTACAAAAAGTACAACACACGGTGTATTTTGTTAGCGAGGTCCTTAGTGCCTCTAAAACATGTTATCACCAGATCTTGAAGCTGCTATACGTGCTCCTGATCACCTCGAGGAAGTTGAATCACTTTTTCCAAGCTCACCCTATCGAAGTACAGACCACCTTTGCGCTCGGTCAAGTCCTTCATAACCATAAAGCAGAAGAAAAAATTGCCAAGTGGGCAGTCGAACTTGGTCAGTACACCATTATGTTCGTGCCTCGTTCAGCAATCAAAGGACAAGCACTGGCTGATTTTGTTTTCGAGTGGACAGAGATACATATGCCACTTGCACCACAAGACATAGAGTACTGGAAAATGTACATCGATGGGTCCCTTCAGTTATTGGGAGCTGGTGCCGGGATTATGCTCATCTCACCACATGGGGAAAAGCTATGATATGTTCTTCAGATCATGTTCTGCGTGTCAAATAATGTTGCTGAATATGAGGCTCTTCTACATGGTCTACGAATTGCCGCTTTGCTCGGCATTCGGCATCTGGACATCTTCGGTGACTCGGCTCTGGTCATTAACCAGGTCACCAAGGATTGGAATTGTGTGGATGACAACATGGAGACTTACTACCAAGAAGTAAGGAAGCTCGAAGACAAATTCGATGGACCAAAGTTAACACATTTTCTACGAGATAATAATCAAGCGGCTGATGAATAAGCCAAGATGGGGTCGTCTCGGTCGATTATCCCACCCGGTGTTTTCTTACACACCCTAGATTCTTCCACTGTCACTCCTCGACCTGATGTCTTGACGAACGATGTTGCAAAACTAGTTGATGATATCATCACACAGACTGACTGGCGCGACCCGATTGTCAAATTTCTAACCGACTGTACGCTGCCTACGGATACTAATAAGCAACAAAGGTTGAAGGCTAGATGTCGCGGGTATTTGATGGTAGACAACCAACTCTATCGAAAAGTAGGATCAAACATCTTGATGCGATGCATCTCGATTGCTGAAGGCAAAGATTTGATGGCGGAAATTCATTCAGGAGTATGTGGCAATCATGCAGCTTCCAAGAATTTGGTTGGCAAAGCTTTCCGGCAAGGGTTCTATTGGCCCATGGCGGTTGAAGACACACACCAGGTCATTCGGAAGTGTGAAGGTTGTCAATTCTTTGCTCAACAGACACACGTGCCTTCACAACAACTTCAGATGATACCTATGACTTGGCCCTTTGTAGTCTGGGGGCTCGACATTGTCGGTCCTTTCAAGAAAGCGCCAGGCGGGTTCACTTATTTATTTGTTGGTATTGACAAATTCACCAAGTGGATTGAAGTGAAGCCGGTCGGAAAGATAACTTCAAAGAAGGCAGTCGAGTTTGTCAGAGATGTCTTCACTCGGTTTGGAGTTCCTCATGATCTCATTACCGATAATGGTACTCAGTTCACATCTGAGGAGTTCTGAGACTTTGCCGGGGAGATGGGAATAAAAATCCACTTTGCATCAGTGACTCATCCCCAAAGTAATGGGCAGGTAGAACGGGCTAATGGTTTGATTCTTTAGGGGTTGAAGCCCTGAATATTCGACAGACTCAAGCCTTATACCGGTCGGTGGGTTTGAGAGTTGTCTTTGGTTCTCTGGGGGCTGTGCACCAATGTCAGTCGAGCTACTGTCCAATCACCTTTTTTGTTAGTCTATGGCTCCGAGGTTATGCTGCCGACCAAGGTAAACCTCGTATCAGCGTGAGTCAAGGGATATGACGAGAAGCTTTCTGAAGATAACCGAGAGATTGAGTTGATTGCAGCAGAGGAGTTGCATGATCGCATTATCGGTCGGCAGTATACCAACAGGGCTTGCGACATTATTATGACAAAAATGTTCGTAGTCACCAGTTCCATGTTGGGGATTTAGTGCTGCATCGAGTGCAGTTAAAAAAGAATCAACACAAGTTATCCCCTAATTGGGAAGGGCCTTATGTGGTCAAAGAAGTCACTCGGCCGGAGGCTTATCGACTGATGTATGAAGACAATGATGATGTACCAAACTCATGGAACATCAATCAGCTACATCATTTTATACCTAGTGTATTTTTTGTATTTTCATACATTATTATTGAATGAAACTTCAATCTTTTTGATGAAAGATTTCTTCATGATTTTCATTCTTATTTGTCTCGATTCCTTAATTCATAATATTAAACAATCGAGCCAGGGGGCTAGTAATAATGTCCCACTACTCCTTAACCTTGATAAATTATGGTTTTGGATTTCTCTGACCGATTTCTAATAATTAGATACAGTCTTATGGTCTTTTGATCTTTGGTCTAACACTGGAACATCATAGTTATACAATTTATACTGCACAACAGACTGCCACTACACTAAACCCAGAGCCAAAGAGCGTGAGGTTATGTGTCGATTGGTCGATTCTGTCTTGTAACGGGGTTATAAATTACAACTTATGATGCTAAGGTAGACCGGTGCAACTTCAGTTTTATCTCTAAAGACTAGGGCAAAAAGGTTTAAGCATTATAGCACGATTAACGCTACTTGGTGCCGACTAGTTTGCTCTAAGTAACAAGAATTGCCATTTTGACTATTGAGTCGCTTTTTCTAGACTTGTTTAGTAACTAAGCAAGCACAAAGATTATTATTTACATTTACATAGAGACAAAATTGTTCTCCCAATTACAGATACTACTAATGTTTTATAAACACTATAGGTTCTAAATCTCCTTTGAAGGAGAGGAAGCATCGGCCTGTTGCTCTAACTTTGGAGAAACCGGAGGGGTCGGCGCAATTGGGTCAACCTCAACATTATCGACCAGGACACGGGAGGTTTCCAGCATGGAGTTCATGAGCAGCTGACATTGGTGAATAGTCAAGTCTAGGTTGAAGCCCTCCTTGACCTTGTCTAATGGCAGTGTAGGAGATCAAGATTAGCAAATAGCCAGACTCCCGGCCTTGGTCGCCACTCTTCTAGTATTGTTGGCAATGACCTCCAGTGCGTGCTCCAGCAGATAGTCCAGGGAGTTCCCGGTCTTCTCCACCTGGTTAGCATGGATATAATCCAATGCTTTCCGAGCACTATATGATATGGCTGAAAAAGTCATACGAAGTGTTAGATGATGAAGCCCAAAGGGGATAATGGAAGACTAGAGTGAATGGCTTACTAGCAAGATTACATTTGAAAGATTTGGAGACTCCCTTCGCTTCTTCAAGGTTCGCCTCGGTCTCCTCCAATTGTTTCTTAAGCCAAGTGATCTCGGTGCTCTGGTCTTTAACAAACTTGGAGAGGTTTTTCTTCTCGGCAGTCAAAGCGTCTATGAATCTCTGCTGGTTTGAAGTCAACTTCTCTAGGTCGGCGATCTTCTGATCATGAGCTAAAGATGCAATAATCTTTGGCCTTAGAGCGAGTAAGAAGTAAATACAAGTTGGTCTGCAGTCTTACCAATGACATAAACACGACTCTTCTCTGAAGCATCGATCATCGCCTTCTGGTCGGTCTGCTGCTTCTCAATTTGCTTCCTAACTTGGGCAAGCTGCTCACCGCTAACTGCAGACAACAAGTAAGCACGACTAAAAAGGGAAGCCTATGAGTATATAAGAGGTCGGGAGATTACTAAAAGACTCAGCTTCAAGATATTCCACTCTGGCTTGGTTCTTTTCTACAAGAGAATATAATCTCTCAACAGAACAATAGCATAGTCAGTCGGAAGAGTAACTCGAAAAGGAAAAAAAAAGGTTGGTATCGATGTACCTTGTTCGCCTCCCAATGTTGATGGAGAGTCTCCATGTCTTTAGCTCCAGGCCGAGCTAGCAAGTCATTGACCAGTATGGCCTTGCCCTTGAAAAGAGGGGAAGGGACGCCGGTCAGAGAAGGACTAGCAGGCCGAGGAGTTGGCGCTGATTTTGGTAAAGGAGCTATTGCCTCAGGCGCCTTCCTTGGCTCGGTCGGAACGCTAGATGGTATGGTGACCAACAAAGGAGTACCGGTCGTGTTGATGATACATACCATCGGGGTACCTCAAAGATAAGGAAAGTAGAGATAGACTCCTACTAGGATAAGAACAGTAGACTGACTAGGACTCTGCCATGTAACCATGTCTCCCCGGATATATAAGGAGGGGCAGGGGTCCTCCTCAAGAGACAGGCAATAGACAAGCCATAGTAGCACAATTAGACAGGCTCAATTAGATTAGACACAACTAGACATCATCGTCTAGGTCTACCCCCCTTGTCTAGATCTATGATCTAGACATATGAATACAAATACCACAGAACACAGGACGTAGGGTTATTATCCTCCGGGAGGCCCGAACCTATCTAAATCGGCGTCTTGTGTTACCATCGTCTCTCGATCTCGCGCATACCCCTATCTATCATATAAATACACATAGGTGAGCTACCCTATGTTTGATGCCGAGATTAAGTCTAGACATTTGGCGCGCCAGGAAGGGGGCAGCATGACGGTCGGCATATTGAGTTTGATGGCCTCAGTCTACTTCAACATCTGATCACAAGAAGACCGGCGTTGAAGCGCCTAATCATCGCACAAGTCAATCTTCCTTCGTCAAGACGGCATCCCATGCACTGGCTTGCATACTTGCCGACACGAAGACTTGTTCGATCTTCATCTTCACGAGGGTACAATCCATCTGGCAGGGCAACATGATGGCTGCATCGGGTCAGCTGGCTACAAGCGATGTCACCATCATGATGTTGTAGCACCGCAAGATCAATGCCATGCTGCGAAATCGATGTACCGCCCTTCAGAGTCGGTGACTCAATCGATTGAATAAACAAACTCATCGAGTTTTAATCATACTCGGATGCAATCAAGTCTGAGTTGAAGCCCACATGCATCACACGCCAGGTGCCAAGTGAGGAGGTTGTTTTCACGTCGATATCCAATTACATCGACTCGGCCTTACTCGTAACGCGGCAACTCACCGACGACTTGATCGCTCGGTGACCATGTGGATTTGCCCGGGGGCTCATGATCAACCTTACGACTCCGGTCACTCAGCAACACTGATGACTTCGATGATGCCTCCGGCTACACCGATCACTACAATGACGCCTCTGGCAATATCGCCACCCTATGATGACTTCGGTCACTCGGCGACATCATCCACTACAACGATTCTTCCGGCAACTCGATGCTTCACCGGCTTCGGTCACTCGGGCAACATCGTTGCGACACGATGCCTACCAATGACTCGGTGACATCATCATGACTCGACGGTTCGACCGCTCACAGCCACATGGGCATGCCCGGGGGCTGTTCGATGATGAATCGATGACTGTGCCACTCAGCCATATCGCTGTGACTCTACGACGCCTTCGACAACATGGCGCTTCGGTGTTTTGGTGGACTCGGTCATTCCGTGACATCGCTTTGACTTGGCATATCGGTCAGCTACTCAATGGCTCGACGATCCAGCCACTCGGCAATGTCTTCGATGACTTAGCCGCTCATCTATTCAACAACGACCCGGTGACTACGCCACTCGGCGACATAGCCTCGACTTGGTCACTCAGCTACATTGCTGCACCACGACCACTCGACAGCCACTCAGCTACTCAGCGACGCCGTCAATGACTTGGCGCTTTGGGTTTTCACCCACTTGGTTAACCGGCCACACCTTCGACGATTCGGCATCTCGGTCAACCACTTTGAGCTTCGATGTTTCGGTGACATGATGGCTCGACTTTGATGTTCGACCACTCACCAACCGTATCGACACGCTCGGGGGCTCCTCTTCAACTCGCCGAATTCCAAAGCTAAGTATCTTAATACTTTCTCGATTTATTTTCGAGATTTTAGGCTCATGTCCTTAATTCTTCTTCCCTACGTCTGTTTATCTCTATTTTCTAAGCAGAAGGTCATAGATTTTTTATGAGTAAAGTTGGGCTTTTTAATCAGTGATCTTATTTGTGGCTTTATTCATCTTTTTATTGCCTCGGTTTTTTAATTCTTTGCATTAAACAATCAAGTCATGGGGCTATTTGTGTTCTCCCACTTTTTTGTGAATCTAGCAGTACACATGTCGGTCGGTGACCTTTCAGTAGTGCTTCAGCCCTGACACCATTATGATCCATGTCGTCTATTCTAGGTCCACTCTTTTTTGGCTATAGCCTCGACTAATACATTGCATTTTTATTTGTGATTTGGTCTTATTTTTGGTCTTACGCTGATAAACAACTAAGGCATAAAACTTCTTTGCTACGCGATAGATTGCCACTACACTAAACCCAGAGCCAATGTTGCGAGAGGTCATGTGTCAATTTGTGGGGTCCCTTCCCTGAGGATCGAGGTCCCGAAGATGCTGATAACGCAGACACTTGATAATACAACATTGGTTCGAATTTAAGTTTAATATTACATCATTAAGTGATCAAAGTGCAGCGGAATAATACAAGTTCATGAATGTTTTGAAACAGCGGAAGCAAATAACGTTAAGAAGACTACGAGCTCGACGGTACAACATAGTAATGATTCATGCCCGAAGAACCATCACTCCAGCAACACGCAACATCACTGCGGCGGCAAGTCGGACTCCCAGTGGGCAGTCCAACCCTCAGGGACCTGCATGTCCCAAGGCAGCACATCTACAGGCAACTCTATTGCTTCATTACCCGAAAAACAACAGTGGCACAAAGCCTGAGTACTAATTACTCAGCAAGTCTTACCCGTCGGACACCTAGACATGCAAAGGCTCTAATAGGTGGCTTGTTTGGAAGGACTCGCACTAAGCAACCTATTAGTTCTATCAAGTTTTATTTGTCAATTTAAATGGGTTGAGCTGAAATGTAACTTTAGTTGCAACAATAAGATAATAAAACAATACATAAAGTAAGTACAACATAAGAGCAATAATATTAACATCAATAATAAGCATCATAATTCATTGTAATCAATTCCCAGGTATCATGTGCAACTACGTGACGACTCAGTGACCAAGCGTACTCATTATTGCGAGGGACAGGAATTGCAATCGATTTACACCAGCTGAGAAAACCCGAGATACATGATACATACGCACCAATTAAGATCGTATATGACAACCTTTCACAAGAAAAACCACCCACATCTCGGACCGGATGTGGTGACGTCGAGTGGGCATGCCGTTCTACCAACAATATTTCGTGGTATGAACCGCCCACTCCAGCAGCAGGAGGGTCAAAGACCAATGCACCTTAACCGATCTCAATGCAAGTGATCTTTAATGCTACATCGGTTTACTAGTGCCCATAGACTAGCATGCATTCGGTACTGTTCAATACTTGACCAAGGGTCCGACCACGGACGGGTCCTAGGTTCGACAAGGCAGGGCTACCGCAGTCAACACCCATATGTTGCTGCAAACCTACACATGCATCATCCCTGCTCGGTCGTAACATAAAACAAACTTCTTTTATTAGTTCCCGTTCCAGTGGTCAGGTTCATTCCTTAGTAATAATAATATCTAGCAAGTCTAGTAATTACTAAGCATAGCATCACAGTACCAATTCTACCAAGGTTCTAAAGACAGTAACATAGGTCATTTGGATAACATGCAAGGTGGGTTTCAATCAACTCCTATGACCTAATGCAACAATAATCATAGACACTAGTAATATTGAAAACTAGCAAATTTTATAAAAGGCGAATATAAACCGGGGCTTGCCTGGATCAATGTTAGTGCTATCAACTACAACTTCTTGTTCCTGAGAATCAAGATCCTTCTGAATATCCTCTTCTTGATCCTGGTTGTCGTTGCCTATATGATGAAGAACGCGTTAATGGTATTAAACCAACACTGTAACATGCACAAATATGCAATGCAAATAAATGTGATAATTAATTTTATTAACAAGTTCTAGCAGACATATGCTTCAAAGAAGCAATTAGAGTTTCTCTATTTTATATATGGGTATATCTTATGCATTTAACAAAGTGAAAATAGTGATATGAGCAATTAAATTAATTAGTAAAATAAATTTATATTTCTGGACATGTGTGATTTACTGTGAACAGAGGCTTATCTGAGTGATTTTTAGGCCAAGTGACAAGGGCAAATTATTTACAGAATAATTACTAGAATTAATTTAAGCATGTACACTAAATAAATTCCAGAGCCTAAAATAATTCCTATTTTACCAAACCAAAATTTGTGGTGGTAGATAATCACGTTTTTACTAAGCATGCCAAAGATCAAGATTTACTTTTATTCCTAGAATTTCTGGTGAATTATTTAGTGTTTTGGCAATTAAATGTATTAATAAAAATACATGTACAGGGACTATGATTTATTATTTTACTAAAATAGAGCACTTAAAGATGAATCCAACAAAATTTGTTTGAGCTTCATTGGATTTGAATTCGATTTACTATGGTTTTTCAAAGGTTTAAGCAATTTCTGGGACTTTTCTGGTATTTTTGGCTTTTAACTAATGACACATCAGTGCCACGCATGTGCCACATCAGTGATACATAGGCGCCAGTCAGTGGGGTCAGCAGTGCCGGGGACTCGCCGGAGAGCGGTCAAAGCTCACCGCTGGTGGCTGCGCGCGAAGAAACCTTGCCGCGAGACCACACACGACACGCACATCGAGGCAAAGAGCTTGGTGGGGTCCATGAGGAGGGGCTCACCTGGAGGTGGTCAGCGACGAGAGGCGGCAGAAGAGGGGTCTTCGGCGGTGTCGCGGGGACGGCTCGGAGCACCAAATTGAACTCTGTCTTCTCCTGCAGCTTCACGGCGACGTGGGGAAGAGCGGCACGAGGTCGAAGTTCGTCGAGGAGAACCGGAGGGTAGTGCTCGTCGTGGGGGCGGTTTGGTTCTGCCAGAAACAGGGGAGGCGTCTGGGGAAAAGTCGAAATCTGCCGTCTGGAATCGAGGGATTAGCTTGAGGCTAGGCCTGAAGACTCGCGACCAAGGAACAATGACAAGGGAACTAAAGCGAGCGCAAGCGGTTTACCTTATGGCCGGAATTTGAGTGGTGATGGCGAGGGAGTCCAGAACGGGGTCATCGGTGTTTTTCCAAGAATTTCCCTGGTTTGAAGGGGAGATGAGCAGGGAGCTGGCTCGGGGTGGAAGAGGGAAGTGAGGCGCACAGTTTGGAGGAACTGGGGGGAATCAAGGAGGGTCGTGGGTGGGAATGCGATGATTCTCAGAGGCCTCTGGTCATGGTGGGTGACTTGAGGCACCGAGAGGAGAAAATGAGGGAGCCGGGAGGAGAGAACAGGGGCTCAGTAAAAGAGCTCGGAGGGGGTCGCGGGGTTGAGTGCGCTCGGTTGCGTGCAGTCGAGCGAGGGGGAAAGCGGGAGGAGCGGTCATGGCGATGGCGCAGAGGGGAGGAGAGGCGGTTGGGCACACGCGGGCGGCAGGGCGAAGGATGGGATGCGACGGGGAGCAGAGGGGTGCAGGGGCGCTATAGTACGTGGGGTCCCGAGGTAGAGCCGGAGGCGTGCGGCAGAGGGGCGAGCAGGCGCTGGCGTCGGCAGGAGGACGAGCTCTGCGCCAGTGAGGGAGGAAGAAAGAAGATTTTGCATTGCGCCCCCTAGACTATTTGATTCCTTGCAAACAAGTCCTTGGTCAAAGATATTCCCAATTAAAATAGCTAGGAACCTCCTAAATTAATGGGATTTTGCACAAAGGTCCTTTGAGATATTCCTGGTGCTCTAGTGGGACCCATTTGGTCAGAATTATTCTAGAGATTTTTGTATTGAAATTCAATTTTGAAAGGTTCCTAGGTTTCAATTAATTAATTGGGGTATTTCCACAATTGGTAAAATGCTCATTAAATTCATAAAATTCTATTTCAATAGTACCACTCTGATTATGAAATTATTTGGTATATGATTTATAATAAAATTTTTATTTGGCTCACAAGTTGGTTGCGGGGTTTTTAATTGCCTAGATTTAATTCAAAACGGGTGTGAGTCTTTATTATTTCATGCTATATTATTCATGATCTGTGTTTTTCATGTTTGTTAAATTGAAGTGAGACACCTGGGGTGTCACACAATTGGTTTTGATTGCTACACAAGAGTAAATTATGACCGATATTATTGCGGTAGATCAAGCTCTGAGCTCTTTATATTTTGTCCTAAGTATCCTATGGTGGATCAGTCTGATTGGTAACACACGAATACGCTGCTATGCATCAGTCGGTCTACTTACAGGAGAAAAATGGATACAAATTTGACTTTTTAGTCGACTAATTTGTTTGGCTTATAAAAGTAAGTTTTCAAACAAACAATGTTAATTATAACTAATTATTATAATTTCCTTTATTGTCAGGAACATTTACGACGGATAGGCAGATACACCACTCAACATAGAGTGATTTCCTTGCCTTCATCGGTCGGCTACATCCCCGACCGCTCTCATCGGTCGGCCACGCCAACTCTAATCACCTTTATCGGTCGACAATGCTAGCGTCGACTGCCTTCATCGGTCGACTTATAGTTCCGACCGCTTTCATTAGTCGGCCATGCTAGTGTTGACTATCTTCATCGGTCGATTTATAGCTCCAACTGCTTTTGTCAGTCGGCAACATCATATCTGACCGCCACCATCGGTCGGCCAAATGTCAGACTGTCGCTTCACTCGGTCATCACGACTTTGAGTGATTCCTACTTCATCAGCGATCGACAGCTAGAACAACCTTGACTACCTTATTTACTCGACCTTATCGTCATGAGTTAAGTACTGCTGCCACTCAAGACATGATATTCTGAGTTGAGCACGACCGACACTCATAACGGTGAGAAGCACTTTATATCAAATTTATGGTTGATGCCATAATATATAAATATATGATTTGATGATCATATGACAGTGGCTTGATGGACACTCTATCAAATGTGCTTATTTGATGAGAAGTGCATTATCAAAAATGGTTGATGCCATAATCATTCAAAGCATGATTTGATGATCATGTCACTATGACTTGATGGTCATATACGCAAAATAACGAGCATCACTCGCTGATTGAAGTCAGTCTATAATAGTGAAAATAAAGCTCAAAGATATGAGTGATTACAATTCTTAAGGAAAGGTTATTTAATCATGATTGAAGTCATGTTAACTTAGTACTTGGCTATGATTGATGTCATAAAGCCTCATTCATTCGGTTGTGATTGAAGTCACCCGTTTAGAACATAATCATTTGGTTGTGATTGAAGTCACCCGTTTGATTCATAAATCACTCATAGGCCACTCGGGCAAAGACTATGCCATTTGGCTATGATTGATGTCATAAGCCTATGTTCACTCGGCTGTGATTGATGTTACCTGAGTATATCATATAGCACTCGGCAATGATTGAAGTCATTGGTTTAAGTCATCAACCACTCAACGGTGATTGAAGTCACTCATCTGAATCATTTATCACTCGGTAGTGATTGATGTCACTCTACTGAGTTATTTATCACTCAGATTTGATGATTGGAGTAATTTCTCCTTAAAGAGAGCCAACACGACTATTCTTGTTTTGGACTCTTGCATTATTTGCAGTTTCCAAATGATACAAGAGTCGGGGGCTACACCTAATTAGGTGCACCTACTCAGTGCACTAGATGAGTTCTCGAAGACATTTTCAAATCTTTGAGATTCTCACAAGCTTGCTGATACAAACCTGAAGCATTCTACATGGCATAAACCAGTCGAGAAGCTACTAAAGATTATCATCAAGCTTGCAAGACTCTTGGGGGCTTGTCGATGATACATACCATCAGGGTACCTCAAAGATAAGGAAAGTAGAGATAGACTCATACTAGGATAAGAACAGTAGACCAACTAGGACTCCGCCATGTAACCCTGTCTCCCCGGATATATAAGGAGGGGTAGGGTTCCTCCTCAAGAGACAGACAATAGACAAGCCATAGTAGCACAATTAGACAAGCTCAGTTAGATTAGACACAACTAGACATCATCATCTAGGTCTACCCTCCTCGTCTAGATCTATGATCTAGACATATGAATACAAATACCACAGAACACAGGACGTAGGGTTATTATCCTCCAGGAGGCCCGAACCTGTCTAAATCGGCGTCTTGTGTTACCATCGTCTCTCGATCTCGCGCATACCCCTATCTATCATATAAATCCACATAGGTGAGCTACCCTATGTCTAATGCCGAGATTAAGTCTCGATAGGTCGGACGCGGAACAGGAGTCGACCGAGTGTCTTGAGACCCTTGGGTGCTCTGCGTGGTGTTTGACCGACTGCTATAGTAATCAAAAGATAAAAAGTCAACAAGCAATTAACCTTCAGCATGGTGAAGAATCAAAGAAGCGAGGTGTTACCTAGGGGCTAGCTTAATTTTGATGCGGAAGAGTCTCTTCTTGAAAGAGGTGGTCTGCACGTTAGAACTTTTCCTCTTGAGGGAAGCCCCAACGGTTTCATCGGTCTTCGCTACGGCATTTGCATCACTTGCCGATTTGCTCGGGGGCTCTGATCGGCTTGATGGTTGGTTAGAGTGTGTAGAGGTCGTCTGACTGGCGCCTGGGGCTTCTGAAGAAGTTCCACCCCAACCAGTGCCGGTCTATAGCGTCTTCTCACATACTACAATATCCAAAACTGTCCAGATTCTGCAAAAAAAATCAAGACATCACATACTACAATAAGTCAAAAGGATGACAGAATTATCCAAAATGTCCAAAGATTACTTGGGCCCGCAGAGTGCCCATGTTGTATGCCTTCACGATTAGCATGGTCTTGGATGATCTCTCCTTCGAACATCTTCAACAACCGTGACCGACGTAGAGTGGAGTTGGGGGGGTCAGGCACCTCTCTGATCTCGTCATCGGTGCCATACTTCTAGGCAGGGTGGCTTTGTAGCTTCAAGGGTTGCACACGACGCACAACAAAGCTCTTGGCTATAGTGATACCATCGACCCCTTCACTCTTTAATGCTGTAATCTTCTCCAGCAGAGTGATCACTTGGGGGTCAGACAGATTAGGCTTTTGAGACCACCGCGCCTAGGGAATAGCTTTCACGCCAGAGAAGTCGGCAAGGACGGGGGGAGGGTTGTCATAGTAAAACCACTCATCCTTCCAGTTTTTGTTACCGGTCTTTAATAGGATGTTGATGTAGACATCCTTCTTGCGCAACTAGAAGCCAACACCACCTATGGCGACTTGGTTGTCTTTGGTTGGCAGCGGTCAGAGGACAAAGAGATGGCAAAATAAACGAAAGTGGGGCAGAACGCCTAGAAAGGCTTCGTACATGTGCACGAAGATTTCTATGTGAAGAATTGAGTTGGGATTGAGGTTGACGAGCTCAATCCCATAGAAGAAAAGGAGCCCGCGTAGGAAACTACAGCAGGGGACTCCTAGGCCGTGCTCAAAGAACGAGCAAAACACAACAATCTTCTTATTGATTGGAAGGGAACAAGGATCTTTTGGTACCTTCCAATCGATTCGAGCTTGCTCAGGAAGGATGCCGTCCTCTACCATCTTGTTGAGATCAGCGGTGGTGATGTTGCTCTTCGAGAACTCTTGAAGTTGATCTGGAATCTCCAGCTCCGAGGAGGAAGACTCAGTGGCGGCGGCGGCCTTCTGGGAAGACTTGCGAGCCATTGTTGCAGGATGAGTCGACGCGGTGGATCACGAGCTAAACCCTAGCAAATGCTCGAGGGCTTGATGCCGGTGAGGATCTATGGTGGCGGCAAGAAATGTGCTAACCCTAGCTCTGGAAGCAGAGGATTTCCAAAAATAGGGGAAGCGCAAGGAAGACGAAAGGCTGTGCGCGAAATGGTGGCGTGGACCTGGAGTCAACAGTTTGTGCCCTTTTATACCTTCGCCTTTTTTACCTAGTCATTGGGTCCCATGGGCTGGTATGGGCCGCACAGTGACAGTCTTTTCTATTTAACAGAGAAAATAATAGAAGGCTATATTCTTTAAAAAGAATTATAGTTATCAACCTTGAGAAATAAGTCTCGGGGGCTTCTTTGATGAGAAGCAGTGGCCAATCCACTTAAAAATACTTGTCGTATCTATATGATTTGATGATCATGTAGCAGAGGACTTGATGGTCATATGGGTATAAGTTCAAAGATTATGTTATTGATTGATGTCGATAATTACCCAAAATTGAGCTTATGATAAACCGAGTGACAATTCATTAAGGGAAAGTTATATTATGATTGATGTCATATAGCTTAGTACTATTATATGATTGATGCCATATTCTTTATATGGACTAAACATGATTGATCTCATGAAGTTTAGACCAATAAGTCACTCAGACAAAAGTGTATATCACTTGGCCTTTTTAATAATCGGTCGGTAAGACTGAAGTCTTGCACATTGACGTCCTGGTTTGATGATCAGAGGTTTATTAAGCTTAAACTTGATGGTTTGAGTGAAATGTATATAACAAAATGTTGAGAGCTAATATTATTAGAGTCTTGCATTATTTGTTAGTCTCAAAATTATACAAGAGTTGGGGGCTACACCTGATCAAGTGCACGTAGTCGGCGTACCAGATCCATCATGAACTTCAATTAAGAGGTCTTCCTAATTTAAGACCAAGCATTGAAGATCACTCGGCAAGTATAAGTTCAAAATCAGGAAGCACTCCGGGGCTGCTGTGGAATACTTACCTTCCGAGTATCCATAGCTAAGCCTAAGTCGGTAACCGAACGGATACGTCATTAGTAAGGGAACCGACTGAGTTGGCTTGGAGCAAGGAAATTAGAGACAAAATTTCTATGTGATTCCTTGTAGCCTACGAGTAGGACTCTTCAAGTACCCCTTGTCGACCGGATATATAAGGCGGCAGGGAACCCCCTAATAGGGAGATCGACTTCATTGCAATACAAACCACAAAACACAGGATGTAGGGTTGTTACTCTCATCGAGAGGGCCCGAACCTGTATAATTCTGTGTCTTGTGTCTTTAACCTTCGTAGTTCTTAGTCCCGACGTAGCCCCATAAATATATTGCCGAGATTAAGTTTCGACATTCCTCAATCCAAAATCTCAAAAATATAAACTCCAAAAAATTCCATTTTTAATTTTTCTTTTGAAATTGGATTGGAATAAATTCCAGCATGGAGTGAAAAATTCAAATATGCAAATTGAAATAAAAAAGAATTTGAAAAGGGAAATATGGATAAATACCGTTTAACCTACCTGCGAGGGTTCACCAATTTTGAGTCCGGTGAACGAGACTTTCTCTCCTTTGATGTTTAACTTGTTGTTGTCGCATCCTTGTCCGGAGATGAGGACATGGATGTCTTCTTTGGATGCCACATCTTTTTCACCTTCTTGGGCGGTGTGGATGAAGGATTCCTCTTCACCGACTGCTTCTTTGCCCAGAGCTCAGGTGTGCCTGTTGTCTTCTTTTGAGCAACAAGAGTGGGTTTCACTAGTGTCCAGAAGTTTAGCATAGAATCCTCTGGGTTGTCCTTTGTCGGCTTCACTTCCAGTTTCTTAATGTCCGATGGGTTCGGCCAATTTTTGACTCCACGCACAAGGCAGGGCTGGAATTCAATCTCTTCATCCTAGCCATTGAGGTAGAAATGGATTATTTCAGCCCTGACATCAATTTGTGCAAATGTGGTGCTTTAGAATGGCCGCCCAAGGATGAGTGGCGTATTCTTATTGACCTCCATTTCAAGCACCACGAAATCCACTGGGACAAGGCATCCACGAATTACAACTCATCGAGTCGGCAAGTTGAATCCGTATTTGAGTTGGGCCTAGGCCTGAGAGGTTCATCTTGTTGAAGATAGCTCTGGGCATGATGCTGAGACTGGCTCCAAGGTCGCACAATGCTTGCTCCAAGAATTATGTTCCAATTGAGCATGAGATCATCGGGCTCCCTGGATCACCTTGAATCACTGGGATGATGTTTAATTCATCCTCTTCGTCATTTCCTGCATGGTTAGTATACGGTGGGTTATGAGTAGGATTACCCACAAGCATCACCGCATTAACATTTTCTATGGTAGATTCGGGTTGCCTCAGAATCTTCCCACAGTCCAAAGCAGGCCAAGCAGCAGCTATTTGAGCTAGCTGAGTTTTAATCATTTTATTAAAACTAACCTGGCTCTTAAGAGAAGAAGAAAGGCTTTCTAACTTAGCATTAATGCTTTCTAAGTTCTTGTCAATAGAGGCAAACTTTTTATTATAGTTTTTGCTGATTTTAGTTTGGCCTAAGACAAGATCTTTCAAGGAAGGTCGGTTAGGATTGAAAGAATTATTACTGTAGTTACCTCCTTGATAGGGGTGTGGTTGCCACCCCTGATCGCCTTGAGGGTGATACCCATTGTTCACGAACGTAGCCTCCTCATGAGTCCCCAGGCAATCATTTCCCGAATGTCCCGTGTTGCCACAGACCTCGCACGTCATGCAATGGTGCAGAGCTTGTACTGTGCCCTCCAGGCTTGGGTCGTCGTGGATGTTGAGCCGCATCAAGATAAGGTCCACTTTCATGGTGAGGATGTCCGTCTCCTTGATGGTGTGCATGCCTCACTCATGTGGCTGGAGTCGCTCATCATTCCAGCCTTGATTGGAGACCATCTTCTCAGTTAACTCAGTCGCTAGCTTGACAGTGAGTGAGAAGAAGGCTCCTCTAACAGCGACATCAATGTGCTGATGACTTCAGGCCATCAGTCCATTGTAGAAGTTTTGGATCATCAGTCCACAGGCAATGCAGTTAGTTTTACCCAACGGGAAGAACTTCACGAGGAACATAGTGGGGCATTTCTCCCTTTTGTTTACAGCCTCCTTGGTGGCATAGAACCACTCCATGGCCTTGCCTAGCAGCGAGAATGGGAACAAACGGAGCCAGATGGCATCCGGAGTCACGTTCCTAATGGTAAAGGTGCTGCACAACTCCAAGAATTGCTGCAAGTGAGCGCTGGCGTGCTAATTGGCTTTCCCACAAAATGAGCTAGCCTGCACCATCATGATCACACTAGTCTTGATCTCAAAGTTTCTGTTCCCGATGTCAATCTCGGGCCCAGTGAGCACGTTACTAGTAGAGGGAGTGGAGTAATCCTTGAGAGCCTTCTCAGCCATTGGCTTAGATATTGGTGGTGCGGTAATGACTGGTTGATCTACTGGCTTAGAGTGTTGAGGATAAGAGACCTTAAGTCTACTTTTCCTTAAAACTTTTTATTGATTCTCGATGAAGTTCTCAGGTAGATCAAAACCATTCATGCACTACCCTATTTTCAGACCAAAAGATAGAAAACATACAAGATTAGCCTGCATAACAATGACTACAATACAATCAATATGCTTACATTACTATTAACAATATATATTTGTCTATGCCTTCCCTGGAAACGGAGCCAAAAATGTTTGTTGACACTTGCTAACGTTTACTAAGTTACATCGATATAATCGTGCCTAGCAACGACACCAGAAATACTTGTTGACACTTGCTAACGTTTACTAAGTTACATCGATATAATCATCTCTGACTAGGTACCATAAATGCTTGTGGCACTTCTTAACGTCACACCAGACATAATTATAAAGATGTACTTCAGTGTCAATATAGTAAGATCCGCAAGCGCAAGGATAATATTGTTGTAGCATTTCACTATTGGATTGCTCCAATAGCTTGTCATTTATAGTTCTACCAAAGGAAGGCTATATCATAAATATATGATTGTTAATAGTAATGTAGTCATAAAGATTGGTATGAATATTCAGAGTTCATACTGGGGTAAGTATAATAATATGGATAGGAGTAGTGTGACACACAGAGTAATCATTCCTAAAGATAAATAAAGTCCTAAGTCACTAGGGAGTTTTAGTTAGGAAAGCAAAGCTACATCTCTAATGTTAGTCTACCTATATAGTAACATAGACAAACAATTATAAGCAAGGTTATACTAGTCATAGTCTAATGTATTCAACACTTCGTGTACAGATTCATGCCCGGCATACACAAGCAACTTCATCGTGGACACACATCATAACCGAACATCTTGAAACTACTAAGTGAAAGAGGGAAATGAATAACTCTTGAGTGTGTGTGTTCGAGTGGAGCCATCCCCTTCTATTTATAGGGGGGGGGGGGGAGGTTAGTACTGAGGAGTAACCTCCATGAAACTGCCATGCACCGACCTTCCAAAGGAGCTTAGGAGTTGACACGATGAGGCCCGCTTGAATTGGGCTCAAGACGTGGTCGGCCGACCTGCAACTGGGCCCTCTAGGGGTGTGCTTCTTTAGGGTGGCTGGTAGGTGGGTCCTCTTCTATTTTGACTCGATGTTTCTCAGAAGAATCCCATGTAGCCACGTATGCAATACGAGGGGTCAAGTTGGCACCGTCTGATTGGTTGGAACTTTGTTTCCTCGGATTATACTCCATATCTCCACATATATCGTATCAAATCCCTGCATGCACATATTTCTCAAAGGACAAGTGGACTTTTATTATTCCTTACTAACATGAAGGTGTATGCTAAGTCTTCCTACTTTTATTGGTATATTGACGGTCTAAATTGGTATTTAACGACTGTCAGCACCTCCGCCTGCAACTCGACATCACCAAGCCATAACTCCACCTGCCAGACCTGTCTCTTCACCACGAAACACCGCCGTCGTCACTTTCTCCCCGCATCCCGCCTTCCCCACTCCGCGACGCACCGCCCCCACTTGATGACACATGCACGCATTTCATGCCACCTGACCATGTGCAGAACACAGTACCACCATTAATGGCAAGCTCGAAGTCGGCAAACAGCCTGGCGGCTCACCGCCTGCTAACCCCTTCTACGAGCCTATAAAACAGATGTGCATCAAACTCCTCTCCACGCCGGCACTATCAACGCCTCCCTTCCCCCACCAAGCACCTGGCAATCGAGCTTTTCCCTACCTTCCAAGCTCTCAGCCATGGTCACCCTCCTTCCCAAATACGTCGCCACCCTCACGTCCCCTCTGTTGCCTCCAACTCCGGCGGGCACATAGCAAGCTCGCGCATCGTTTTCCCCAACTCGCCGATCCCTGTCCCCCTCTTCCAAGCCTTGAGCTCAACCGTGGAGAAAGAACAGAGAAGGATGAAGGTGTCCACCTGAGTAAAAAGGGAATTTTGCAAAAGTGCCCTCCCCCCTTCTCCAAATAAAACCCACATCTCCATTTAGTTATACAATCTTGCACCTAGGCCCCTACCCCTCCTTCCTATTTCCATTCTAGCCCTTGGTCCACCGTGAGCCGACCCTGAGCCTAGTCCATGGAGCAGTGGACTTGGTCCATGGATTTTCCTATACAAAAATAATTTCAGAAATGTCAGAAAATTCTCTTGACCATGTCCTTTTGCAAATAAGCCCTTGATCTTCTTGAGTATTCTATTTAAGCCACTCCCATTTTACAGAGAGAACCCAAACTTTCTATTAATTATATTTTAGCCCCAGATCATTTGCACAAAGGCCCCTGTATACTTTTCTGTAATTATAAATAGGTCTCCACAACCTTATGATAATTATGAATAAGCCCCTAGACCTTCCAAAAATCATATCTTTTCAACCGTAGCTCTGTTTCGGGAAATTCTCGTGGCCACACGATCATCTTGATAGAAGGAACCTTTTGCCACCGACCATATTTCCATTTCTGCCATGATATCCACCTTGTTCCCCATAATACCATATCTTCACCTTCCAAACTCCGTTTCCATCGATTCTTCCGCCGTCAATCTTTCAACATATTTAAACCACATCTCTGCAAACTAGGTCTTATCATCTCAAGCCCTAAATACTCCGCTAGTATACACCAACACCCCTCAAAATTCTATCAAGAGTTTTAATTGGTGTTTTGATTGTTTCTTATTTTTTTTATTTCTTCGTGCTAGCATCACGTATCGTAGCACATGAAGAACCTGAGGAGCACGATATTGGAGACGAAGCCCGAAGGCCCAAGTCTCAAGATGGACTCTGACACCATTACGCGAAGTAGCGTAAACAATGATGTTTAAGAATTTAGCATTACCAGGCAAGCTCTAACTTTCCTTGATCATATTGATCCTATCACCATATTCTAGAAACCAACTTAAGGCCTATTCTAAATTGCATGCTCTCTTGACTGCAATTGTCGATACTTGCTTGCATGATTTATTACCTACTTGTGTGAATGGAAACTCCGTTGGTGTTAGCACAACCCCTCCTTGTTCGCCTTACCCTACCACTTCGTAAGCTCCATATACATTGACATTAGATGCCTAATGTACGGAATGCTGCTATGCTTAGAAGTGCTTAGGAACCTCGCAATGAGGTTCATCGCAGCACCATATTATACGCTTCTATTTCAAATATGGGTGAAAACATGTTTGGTGTTGTGCGTATAGGACGATGTGGGTGGGTGTTAGACCAATTATGTTAAGGTAAAGTTGGATGGGATATACTTGGTCATGGGCGAGACTCATTAGTACTTGTGCAGAGTACTTGATGATGGTATCTTCGGTGTAGGTCCACCTGTCATGGATGAGTGCTTGCCCTACCGCATAGGGACCATTTTGCAAGACCTCAACTTGGTGATATTTTCAGTGCGACCACAAAACTGTATGGGTAGGACTAGTGCAGAACCTGGGTTACGCAGCAAGGAAGTGTCACTCGGCGAAGTAGGAGCAGACTCAAGGGTTAGTTTTGATGTGCATGGTGATAAGTCCAGTACTTGGCAATTATATGGTGAATGGTGATATGATGTGTGTGTCATAGTCACTGAACCCCTGAGATCCATGATGGGCTTGTGGTCGTGCCTGGGTGAAGTGGAAGCATTATGTGTTTCTGAGGCCAAGAGCACATAGCCTATGGGTACAGCGTACTAAGCTCTGTAGAATTATTAACTAAATCATTCGAATGTCCATTGTCACTAGTCATGACACACCAAATCATTGGGCTCTTATCAGCTAGCCACAAATCAGTATCCTCGAGGTGTGAGTGGGTGTAGTGATACCCGTGTTTTGGAAGTGCCAGGTTTGGATGGTGGAGGTCCATTCCTCTTAAAATCAGTGGAACTAGTGGGAATGATTTTTACTCCCTCCAGGGCCAACCTTCTAAAATACTTACAGGTCCCCTCTTCCATCGATATCTATTCTTAGTGAACCCCGCATGCTTAGCCGCTAGCACAAATGTTAAACCCCTTGCCTACATCCTTGCTACAACCTCAATGCATGATTTTTACCCTTGAGTAGTGTTAGGGCTTGCTGAGTACCTTATGTACTCATGGTTTGTTAATTGTGGTTTTATTGAATGAACTCCAGAAGAGTAAAAGCACTAGGGTTTTGACGTATGCTCAAGTTGACTATGGTTGAATTGAAGTGAACCAGTCTTCCGCGACCAATTCCTGCTACATCATCTGGATTGTAACTTAGCCATGTTTGGTAATATATTCGTATATTCTCATATTTTAGTATTGTATGGATTTGAGATAATCTATATGTGCGTACCAACTACCAATCTAGGGATTGGTACAGGATGCACAGGGACGCCCCTGGAGGTGGGGTTTCACAATTTGTAAATGAGTTTTTATTCTTATGCTTTCTTGCATTTCCCATTGCTTTGATTGAGCTTGAGCTATGTTGTGCGGATGGGACAGCGATCTCTACATGCCTAAATTTTCTAGATGGCCCTTTTCTCATGAGGAGAAAATTTGATTCTATCTGAGCTAGTCAATCTTTTTGCTTAGCTTGTGTAGCTCTTGGGGTTTTGTCTTGCTATCTATTTTTTTTATCTTTGTATGAGTGTGAGCTCTTGCTTTTACACTTTATAGCTCTATGCTTATGATTAGCAAGGTTAGATACTTGTTGGCATAATTGTTGAAGCTCCTTAGGTTTGCATTTCATGCATTGCATGTTTGTTCCTTTGCTTCTTTGATGAGTTCATTGCCAAAGGGAAAGGAAATAGTGGGTCTTGCACAAATAATGCTAAGAAACTTAAGATGACCTCATTTTGCATTATATGTGAACTACCATAAGTTCAAGGGAGCATATCATGAGCTCGAGCGTTTCATGAGGTTTTTTGACAATCTTTGTGTCTCAAGTCGCTTTCTTTGCCAACTCTTGGTTTTTTTATCCTTCTTTTGCTAAATGGCTAGTTTTCAACTTTTGTTTGGGTTTGAGACATTAGGATGTGCTTATTCGGTTTCGCATTACAAATTCTAAGCCTTTGTGCATTTGGTATTGTCGATGTACTCATCAAGGGGCATATCCAGAAACCATGTTGATATGTGCCATGATTTGCAATATGTGATGAGTAATTGACTTTGGGATAATTTGGTGTTTGAGTTGAAATGCGGGAATCTCAAGTTGCAGGAGAAGAAAAATGTGTTTGCTTGTCTCATGATGTGTAGGTCAATGGAGTCGACTTGGCGGTCAATGGCGAGAGGGTCGGGCACAAGTTGGGGACTTGGGGCAGATGATCGGGAGGCCGGGTGAAGTCAAGGGTGATCCACACCGTACACTTAGAGAGGCAAGAAGCACGGACGTTTTCGCAGTTGAGCCTCAAAATCGTGGGAGTGATAAAGACAGCGTGTTAACCAAGTCAAGGCGAATGGGATGCCGGTGCAAGTGACAAGGGGGCCCAATGGACCGGGACTGGGAGAGACTTGCCGGTGGTCAGGATCACGGGACAAGGTGACACGCGTCTATATCGAGAACTTGTGCTTTGAGAAGCGTGCAAGGCGGTTTCCCAGTTTGTGCCTCAAAACCGGTGGCGGCGATTGGTGGTGCACGTGGCACCATCACGGAGCTTGCGTCAAGACGAAGCAAAGACGTGAAGGGTCTGATGGCGATCGGGCTAAGGAGAAAGAGATGGACAAGTTTGCCCTTGATGGTAGGTGGCAATGTTATGTAGGTCAAGGGTAGTGTGGTCTTTAGGACAACCCTAGGCCTATAGAAGGAGAGGTGGGGCTAGTGGGAGAGGGTGATTCTTCCCATTAGCCTTATGTTAGGTTTTCATTCTAAAGTGCTAGGAGAGGTCTTCATGTTTTAGTGGAGTGGAAAGGATGTGTGAGTGACAAACTTTTCTGTTCCAAATAGTGAGATGAAGATGGTGGCTTCCTATCCATGTATCCATGAATCTTGTATGCAAGGAGCAATGATATGAGATTCAATTTCATGGTCAAGATCTTCTCTCCGTAAATCCCAAATTTCTTTTTTTCTCTATTTTTAGAGCTATTTTCGTGGGTATTTTATATCTCAGTTTTGAGTGGGTTTTGGGACGAGATTCTTGGGGTTAGTGCTAGAACATGCCTAAACATTCCTTGATGGATCCTTGATTGAATCCTAGAAAAGAGCACCATTGATTTCATGGATCTCCTAGAATTCTTGAGCTTTTCGTGTGATTCCACTTGGAGAAGGAACGTCCTACCATGAGACATCTTCTGTCCAAGTTTTGTGATTTTTGGAGTTCGTTTGGATAGGTTTTGCCAAATTCCTTGCCGAGTCACGAGTTCAATTTTGGTTCTATCGAGGGTTGATCGGCACTGCCGATCCATTGACTCGCACTGCCGGTGCAGGAGAAAGAATCCCTGATCGGCACTACCGATGGCAAATCCGGAACTATCGATTTCTTTTGTCTGTTTGATGCCGACGCTCTTTTCCAGTGACCAATCGGCACTACCGGTACCCTGTCAATTGTTGATCGGCACTGCCGATGTACTGATAGAGCTGTCTATTTTGGCTCTGTTTCCTTGACAAAGTTGAGTGTTTGTTGTTGTCTATTGCTTCTGCTCTACTCTTCCGCTTCTGTTGATCATTTCTAGGGTTAGCACATCACAAGTTGGTGTGTGTGACCTTGGTGATTTGCTTAGAGGTTGGTGTGGGTTGTAATTGGGACATAGGCCAAGTTCTTGGGAAGAAATTTTTTGGCTCCCATTCAACCCCCCCCCTTCTCTGGTCGCCTTCTCGGTCCTTCAAAATAATATGCAAGGATATGAAACAGAGAATCATATACTCGGAAAGCTAAATTGTAAAAATAGATAATAAAATATACCAATTTCTAAAGAGGCCACCAAAATCATATACTTGGGAAGAAATAATATGTTGCAAGTTAATAATCTAAGTAAATATGTTCCTCATAAAGTTATGATGCCTGTTAGCTTACTGATCAATACGCTGAGGACGTCAATGGACGTAGGTGATCCATGATTAGAGGCCTATGAAGCATGATTGCATTGGCCTTTGGTATGTTGGCTGTTTCCTGAGAATGGCAGCCAACTTGATGATGTGCCCAGAAACAAGAAGCAAGGTCCAGCTGGACTGGCATCCCAGAAGGCCATCGGCCCATCAGGCGTCTGAAGGCCGGTACGGCTGAAGGCCGTACGGCATGGCGGGCCCCAGGCGCAAGCGCTAGAGAATGACAGCCGGGGGGCGTGTACCAGATGAAGATTGAAGTACTAGAATACCCTTAGGTCAGGTAGTAAGATGTGTAATGTAAGATCTGGGGCAAATCTATAAACATGCCTGAAGGGTAGGTGAGCATAGATCTATAAATGCTCACCTACACCTCTGAGCGAGGCAGGACGTGCCCCTGCCACCAAAACCTTCTTGTATGATTCTGACCAGATAATACAGAGTTCGTTAGCCGAAGGGCACCAGTATGAGCCCTTCGGCATAAGTGTCATAGCTTGGCTTTGTTCACTCCTATCGTAGCTTGTCCGAGGGGCCTTCGGCCAGTCCAGCCCTCGGCTAGCCCACCACTTGTTTGTTCTGATCGTAACCACAATAGCTGTCGCCGTCCGTGGGGAGCCTTGAACAACAAAGCACGTAGGCATGGCAGGGGGAAAGAGACCACCCGCTTCGGGCCTGTCGCAACATGCAACAACCCGGAGTAGGGCAGCAGTGGAGGTCGCCCGCCCGGAAACGTCGGCCGCGGCTAGGGTGCGCTCGCTTCGGGAAGGAGTTGAGGGCCTTGTTGAAGAGGCATCCAATGAGGTCAACGAAGGTGGGCAAGAGGTTGTGGTGGAGGGAGAGACTGCCGGCGAGCAGCTCATGCAGGAGGAGGCAGAATATGCTAGTCGGATAGCGGAGGAGCGTATCAGAAAGCAGCAAGAGGATGCGCTGCGGGAGGAGGAGAATGTGAGGTTGATGGAATAGGAAGTTGAAAGGCAGAAAAGGGTAGCCGAAAAGCAGATGCTGTGGGCATAGGCTTTGCAAAATCTAGCGCAGCAGGAGGCTGGTTATAACCAGAGAATTGAAGCGGCCAAGAGGCGGCAGGAGCAGCTGAGCAGACAGTTGGAGATCCTTTGGAGAGGCGGGATCCCTACGGAGCAGGCTCCAGGATATGAGAAATTTCGTGAAGAGGGGGTAAGGGCACATTCCACTGGAAGCATTCATCTAGTGCAGCCAGCGGATCCTAACTCTCCCTTGGTGGCCGAATTACAAGCGATGCAGTGGCCCGCGAGATTGGCTTCGGTCAAGCTTCCAACATCTGCTGGGACTTCAGATGCTAAGGAGTTTATCATGAGGTATGAGACGGCTGTGGAGTCAGCCGGAGGGAATGACGCAGTAAAGGCCAAAGCTTTTCCGTTAGCATTGGAAGGAATAGCAGGTACCTGGTACGCTAAGCTGTCACCGGGGAGCATTCGGTCATGGGCGCAACTTAAAGAGGGAGTCTCGGTGCACTTCAGGGGAAATCATGCCAAGCATGTGGGGAACTCGGGATCTGGCTGCTTGTGTGCAGAGAGATGGTGAAACACTGGCCAACTATACTCGGAGGTTCATACATTTGAAGTGCTAGGTATCCGACATACATGACGCCACGGTGATCGTGTCTGTTGCAAAGGGGCTCCGGATGGGAGCGGCCAGAAGTGCTATCCGGGTAAAGCAACCCCAGACCCTGGATCAGTTGCTGAGCATCTTGGAAGGGTAGGTACGGGTGGAGGAGGATGAAGAGGAAGAGCGTCGAAAGGTGCGCTCGGTGATGATGATGGGGCGGGGGCAAAATCTGAACACTGGAGGTTGGCGTCCGAATCAAGGTGGAGTAGGCCGCAACTTTACACAGCGCGAAGTCTTCAATGTCCAGCAAGGGGGGGCCTCAAGGTCAGCACCCAGATGCCCTCGGCCGCCGCTACCGTGTCCGGGACCGAGGCAGCCCCGGCCGGGTCAACTTTTCTACTGCGCATTTCATGGCCCAGGGTGCACCCACAGCTCCAATTACTGCCCTAACATCAAAGCGCTGTCCGATGCTAGAGTGCGGCGAGAGGCCGAGCAAACTAAGCCGGTGATGCATATTCAATACACACATGCCGCTGCCTTCTACCCCCCTCCCCCGCATTTTCACCAGGCGCCATTTCCACAGTACCACCATCTCGCCCCATCGCCGCAAGTAGTAGCGTTACCACACCCTCCGCCCCAGCTCGCGCTTTCGGCTCCTCCGGCGGAACAATTACCACTTCCACCACAGCTAAAGCCGGACGACCATCCTGAAAGAGCGCAACCCATACAGCACATTCAGAATCTGGGGGTATCTCATGGCACGATCTTTGCTATCACTGGTGGTTCGGGGCATGAGTTCCCCTCTAAGAGGCAGCGCCGAGAGTACTTGCGGCAAGTGAATCATATGGCTGCATACCCTCCGGTTGGGGTTACTCATTGGATGGACGTGCCGATTTCTTTCTCAGCGGCTGATTTGAGGCCGATGGTATTTCCATATGACGATGCCTTTGTAATGGCGGTCAATATCAATGGTTTCAATGTACGTGAAGTCTTGCTTGATGGAGGGAGTTCGACCGATGTCATTCTCTGGAGTACTCTTGAAAAAATGGGGTATGGCAGGTCTAACCTATAGGCTTATTCGGTTCCGCTACAAGGGTTAGGAGGAGAACCCATTCATGCAATAGGCAGTATTGTGCTTAAATTGTCGTTCTCTAGCTTAGGGGGGCACCAGACGGAGGACATTCGGTTTGATGTGGTAGAGATGAACTATCCTTATAATGCTCTATTGGGCCGGAGGGTTATCAACAAATTCCTGGCAGTACTTCATCACGGATACCTGTGTATGAAGATGCCCGGACGAGAGGGTGTCATCATGGTGTATGGGGATCAAGTTGAGGCCCGGAGGCTGGAGTTTGGGTCATCGCCAGGACAACATCACATCCATGTTATAGCCGAAGAGTGTCAAGACAAGAGTCTTGCAGTGGAACCACCGGCAGCACCCAAGTGGGTATCCAAGGTCACACCGGTTGAAGGCACCAAAGAAGTTGTGTTGTGTGCCGATCGACCGGATGAAACGGTTTTGATTGGCAGCGAGTTATCACAGGATGTGGAGGCACAGTTGATGCAATTCTTGAGAAACAATACGGATGTCTTCGCATGGTCGCTGAAAGATCTCCCCGGTATTCATAGGTCAATTGCTGAGCATCGGTTGGATGTCGATCCGAAGGTATATCCGGTCAAGCAGCGAATCAGAGTTTGGATAGAGGAGAAGGCTAGCATCTTGAGGGCCGAGGTGCAGAAATTGCTGGATTCAAATGTCATTCGGCCCATTGACAGAACTACCTGGCTCGCAAACCCTGTGTTGGTCAAGAAACTGAATGGCCAGTGGCGCATGTGCATTGACTTCACAACGTTGAACAAGCATTGCCCGAAGGATGACTTCCCGCTAGCTCGCATAGATTCAACCTTTGACAGTATTTCAGATACCAGGGGGGACTTACTGTTACAACTAAATGCCTTTCGGGTTGAAGAATGCTGGGGCTACTTTCTCGCATACTGTTAAATCTACGTTGGGGACATAGATGGGCCGCAATGCGGCAGCTTATATTGATGATATTGTTGTCAAGAGCGTCGAAGAGGCAGACCATGTGAAAGACCTGGCACAGACATTTGCCAACCTACAGAGGGTAGGGATGCGACTGAACCCGGTGAAATGCATGTTCGTGGTCCGTTCGGGAAAGTTACTGGGGTATCTGGTGTCGAAGGAGGGAATTAATCCGAACCCGGTCAAAATCAAGGCAATCATGGAAATGCAGCCTCCGGCATCTATTCGGGAGTTGCAGAAATTCACTGCCCGTGTTGTAGCATTGAGCAGGTTTATCTCTTGATTGGCTGAAAAGAGCTTACCTTTCTTTGAAGAGCTTTGCGGTCCCCAGGCATTCACATGGGACGAGGAGCAACAGTTGGCATTCGAGGTGCTCAAAAAGTACCTTGTTGAACTCACCACTCTCAAACCGCCCCCGCCGAAGGCTCCTCTGTTGGTATATATTGCTGCGGCGCCGAAGGCAGTGAGTACGGTTTTGGTCTACGAAGCACCGAAGGGCAGTGATACTTTTCAGCAGTTGCTAGTGTACTATGTATCAGAAACGCTAACGACATCACGATGTAACTACACTATGGTGGACAAGATGTTGTATGTTGTGGTCATGGCTTCATGTAAATTGCAACAGTACTTTGATGATCACCCTATCACCATACCTACCAGATATCCACTGCGAGATATGTTGACAAATAACAAGGCTTCTAGCACTGTGTTGAAATGGGTGGCTGAGTTGGCTCAATATAACATCATCTTTGTTGCTCGCAAGGCCATCAAATCTGTAGTGTTGGTGGAATTTGTGGCCGAATGGACCCCTCACGGTGAAGCTGAAGCCCTAGCTCAGGATGTTCCGGAGGATCCAGTTTGGACAGTTCATACTGATGGTGCTTGGGGCGCCTCCGGAGCAGGGTGTGCCGCAGTCATAACATCTCCCGGGGGGCAAACCATGCGGTTCTCTACCATGTTGGCTTTCCAAACAATAAACAATGCCGCGGAATACGAAGGCATATTGCTGGGACTTCGGCAAGCTCGAGCTTTGAGGGCTAGGAGGCTGGTTATCTACTGTGATTCTCAGTTGGCCTCAGCCCAGCTCGCAAAAGGGTATCAAGCCAGGGATCCGGAGATGGCTCGGTACATCAGTAAAGTAAGAGAGATGGATAAGTACTTCTTGGGCTTTGAGGTTTGCAATATCTGCCGCACTGAAAATGGAGAAGTAGATGCATTGGCTAAGGCTCGGGCCGTACAACGTCCAGTGGTTGGTGATGTGCTTCATGAGGTTATGAGTGAATCAGCAACTACGCCGGAGGTGAAAGGTCGAAGGGTGTTGGCCATCACGGCCGAAGATTGGAGGGCTCCCATTCGAGCATGTCTTGAAGGACGATATGTTACGGATGACAAGGAGGAGCGGCAGAGAATATTGCACCACTATCGGGGATACACTATTGTTGATAATAGTCTGTACAAGGGGGGGGGGGGTGTTTGCGCTCCTTTGCTTCGTTGTCTCAGCTGGCCGGAGGGACATAAGGTGTTATGAGAAATCCATGAGGGGTTGTGTTCGTCACATCTGGCTCCGAGGGCCTTGGTGGCTAAAGCATTTCGCCAGGGGTTCTATTGGCCTACAGTTGTTCGCGATGCCGAAGACCTAGTTCGGGTGTGTGCGGGGTGTCAGTGGATAGGCCGACAATCTCACCTACCAGCCACAACCTTGCAACCAATTCCTCCAATTTGGCCCCTCGCCCGTTGGGGGATCGATATTGTCAGACCATTACCTACTGCTCCGGGGGGCTATCGGTTTGCCGTGGTAGCTGTAGATTATTTTTCCAAATGGGTGGAGACTGAGCCACTGGTTCAGATAACAGCTGGAAACGTCAGGAAATTTTTCTGGAAAAATGTGGTCTATTGCTTTGTGGTTCCGTTGGAGCTCACTGTGGACAATGGTAAGCAGTTCGAGGGGCTTGAGTTCAAAGAATACTGTCTTAGCCTGGGAGGAAAGAAGTGTGAAGTTTCCGTCATTAACCCGAGGGCCATTGGAGCGATGGAACGAATGAATGGTAATTTGTTCTCCGGGATTTCTCATTCCCTGATCGGCTTGCCAAAGGGAAAGTGGGTCAAAGTGATGCCCAATGTTGTCTGGTCCATCAGAACAACTGCTACAAGGTCCACTGGTTTTTCTCTCTTTCGGCTATTGTATGGTGCTGAGGCGGTTACGTCGAAGGAGATTCGGGTTGTATCACTGCGCACAATCAGGCCTCATGCCAATGAAGATGATGTGGCAAAGGACATGTTGGAAGAAGTACGCATGTAAGCAATTGCCAACCTTCACAAATACATCGCATCCTTCGAGAAGACATATAATCGCAAGATTCACACGAGGGAGTTTGCACCAGGTGATCTAGTCCTTCGGCGCAACCCTAACCCAATCAGCGTCGACAAACTGTGTAGCAAGTGGTTGGGTCCCTTCATTGTAGACTGATCAAACAGGTCGTGGGCCTATCATTTGTTGGAATTGGACGGCTCCCTAATGCAACACACCTACAATGCCGATGCTTTGAAGCGTTTCTTTGTGTGAGGAGCAGCTGGTCGTTCCCATAGTCGTCATACCTGTTTTGGTGTATCTAAAGCTAGAATGGAGCATATATGTTCCTGGTGTCATGCTTTAACTAGTTAGTGTTTTCTGGGATATCTCCCGAGGAGCCGTTCGGGCTGCGTCCTAAAAAGTCGTTCCGGGATATTTCCCGAGGAGCCGTTCGGGCTGCGTCTTAAAAAGTCATTCCAGGATATGTCCCGAGGAGCTGTTCGGGCTACGTCTTAAAAAGTCATTCCGAGATATGTCTCGAGGAGACATTCGGGCTGCGTCTTAAAAAGTTGTGCCAGGTTACGTCCTGTGGAGTCCGTCGGGCTGCGTCCCAATTGCTCTGTTCTGTGTCTGCAGCTGCCCGGTGGGGGCACACAGTTCGGTTCAAATGTTCGACAGGTCAGTAGAGCAAGCATATAAGAACATTAGGTGCTCAATGAGGTAAGATGATACTACTTTAGTTAATTCTTGTCCTTTTAAACGGCAACTACGGCCACTACCCGAACAACTATGGTTCAATGCCGGACAACTACGGTCCGATGCTCCGGAGGGGCAAGTCCGGAACGCCGGGCGCTACACGGGCCCGATGCCGAACAACTACGGTTTGAAGCTTGCCAAGGCCTGATGAGGCACTTAGCATGTAGAGTAGCAACTAGTATACAATTTGCCATTGCTGCACATTTCGGCGTAAAGTTTGAATTCTAACTGATATGCCATTTTTTTTAATACAACACAAGCCCGAGGGCAGGGGGATACAGAATGTGCCCGAAGGCGTGAGGTTTACTGGAGCCCGAGGGCATTAAATATACAATGGCCCGAGGGCCCAACATGCTAAGGGGCTCAAGGTCCCTGAACTAGGTACATCTCTTCAAGACAACCGCTTCAGTTCGTTGAGCATTTCTGATAACTCACGGTGCTGCTCGGCCAAATCACTAAGCGTGGTGCTCGATTCTTCTATCCGGCGATGGCCTTGCGCTATGCTCCGTCGGCGCCATTCCAAGTCAGCAATAATTTGCAAGCGGCCGAAGGGTGTTTGCGCTGCTTGCCAGAGAGCCTCCAGGTCCAGGTCAGACGAACTGCTAGATGTAGCATCACCATAAGACGGACTAGGGCTGCCACTGGAAATCTTGATTGGCTCTGCCTTTGGTGCTGGCAATAGAATAAGGGGTTCAGCTGTAGTGCCACTGCTCGCCCTTCGGGCGTCGCGGCTTATGCGCCGACGAAGTAACACTTCTAGGGAAACACGCAGGCATGCCGCTTCAATGCGCTCATTCTCCTCATTGATGGAAGACAGGAATTCTGTGAAATTCCCTTCAGGGTGCTCTCGGTTCCAATGCCGCCAGTGCACACCACGCATCAAGTAATCGCCAGGGGCTTCCCCAACCCCTGGCACTTTGATAGATACTGGAGCTATGTCCAGTATCGTGGCGTCCGGCGAAACCGAGGAGGTATCCTCGGGAGGTATGTTCTAGAGAAAAGTAATAAGAACAATCTTAGGGGAAATGCAATAGGCAATTTAGGTAAATAATGAACAAAGTTTCATTCCAAAAGATGCCTAAGTTACAAGGAGAGAGCCATCAGAGCGCTAGACGCTTACGACCACCGTACAAAAATCACAATCCATGGAGTGCTAGCTAACCTTGAAGGTGCGGTGGCCTTAGATAAGGGAGAACTCACACCTGGGTCTCCAGAGCGGCCGTGGAAGGTGCCTGGGGGTCGTGGGGCTCTTCGGTGCCGGAGCCCGGGACAGCAAAGGTGGCAGCAGCAGCGGGCGAACTGGCGTCATGGCCTGAAGTGCCAGGGGCTGTGTTGGTGATGCCGTTCGCACCACCAGTCGGTGGGCCAGTTTCCCTTCGTCCACCGAAAACTAGGGTGTTACTGGTGGGGGCGGATGCAGCCAAGTGAGCAGCTGCCTCGCGAGCAAGGGCTTCGGCAAGGTCGTTGCCGAGTGGCTGCTAGAACTCCCACCCCAAGATGTTACCAAGAGGGCTTAGCCATTCTTGCAGTTGGTTGTACACTGCGTGGTCACCCCGGCACTGGGATAGCAGCTGGCGTGCAGCTTCGCAAATCTCCGAGCGTCGAGGTGCGGCCAGTGATTCCATCGTACAGTAAGCTATTGTCTAGCCTATCCGGGCACAGATGGTGCCGTATGACCGAAGACCGTCTCTAGCACGTTCAAGGCCCTTGCTCAGCCAGGTGATGCTTTTCATACCCTCCCCCTCGGCATGCCCTGGCTCCCAGGAGGCGAGTCCCATTCTAGCGAAGAAGAGGTGCAGCTGTGAGATTAAGCCAAACAGGCCTCGGCTCATTCGCTGAGATTCATCGATATACACGGAGGCCTATTCTAGAGCTCTGGATAGCTTCTGATTGTCATTATGCAGGGCCACATTCTCGGTTCCCAGTGCCTGGTTGTCTTTCTGCAGAACCTCCAGCCGCTTCCTTAGGTCCTCGGCACTCTTCTTCGCCTCCTCGGTGACCTGCTGCACTTTCCTTTCATCCTCTATGAGCGCGTCTTGGGCTTTTTTCAGGTCGCTGGCAGCTGACTGGGCTTGTGTTTGGCTCTCGGCCAATTGTTTCCTCAGCTCCGCAAGGGTGGCCTCCGGGGACAGTTTGGCCTCGAGATGCCGGGACAACAACGCGGTCTGCACCAATACACGAAGAGTTACAAGCCGGTAGTAGTATTTTAGACTGAACACGTTAAGCCTTAGAAGGTCGCATACCTGTGCGGTTAAGTGAGATAAGTAGCTGATAGCAGTCGTCGTGTCGATGTCATCGAGCGCCTTTCTGCTGTCGCAAAGGTCCAGCATCTGTGACGTGTAACCCAGTGTTGTGGCGGCTTCGGAACGACCGCTGAAGTCGCTTACGCGCAGAGATGCTCTGATGTCACTCGGCTGCACACCCGAAGGAAGGACGCCCATGAAACCTTTGCCGCGTTCGGCTTTCCATGTGTGCATCAGGGCGAGTTCTTCTTCTTCCTCCTCATCGCTGCGGATGTCTTCAACTTGATGCTCCTCCCCTTCCACCTCTTCTTCCTCCCTAAAGGCCTTGCTGCCTTCGGTCGAGCTGCTGCTCGAACTAGCCGGTCTAGATCTCTCGCCACCAGGTTCAGACCTAGAGCGGGCACTGACCATCGCTTCTTCGGTCTGGCGAGGGTCGGTGGCGTCCATGGCGCCACCCTCGGGTTGTTCTGTCGAAGATAACAAAGTGGGTTGTTAGAACGTTAGATCACAGTGCATAAAAGGACAACAAATAATTTGGCAGCCTTGCATACCTGTGCAGGCCGAAGGACTGTCGGCGCCGAAATCCAGAGATGGCATTAGAATGCCAGGGGACTGCGGAGAGGTGACGCAAAGCCTTTGGAACCCCCCTCTGGCCGCTCCCCGGATCTATCAGGAATGACGTCTACCAACACATTCAGCAGATTATCGGAGTTCGTCGTTCTCGGGTGCGGTGATGCCGGTGTTGTTTGGTTAGGAGGGGTGGCAACCACGTCCTCATCAGACACCGCTTTGCTCGGGGTCGCCGGTCTCACGTCGGTCCCCCCGTATCTTTTGCGGAGGTGTCGGCACATAGGTGGCTACGGTGCAAGTGAGGATACGCCTTCGGCGGCCCCAGAACGCTTCTTCTTCTGCTTCCCTCGGCCGTAGGTATCCTCGTCAAGCCGAATGCTGCCCCTCATACCTCTGGCATGCTGCGCCACTTGCTTCGTGTGCCGCGGAGCAGAGGCCGCGCCTTCAGCGACCCCCTTCTGGGTTGTAGGGCACTTGATAACCACCTTTACTTGCCTTTGCGGTGCAGTAGGGGTGGCTTCCTCCTCTCCTTCCTCCTTTGTCTCTTCTTCCTCCTCGTCGTTGGGGCCTTTAGCCGCCTTGCCTCCGGTCTGCCGAGCTTCGGCTCGGTGTGGCTCCCGTGGGGGCAGAACGGCTTCCGCATTGTATAGCTGCACAATGCGGTTGGTCCGCCCACGGTGTCCCATCTCCCCAAACAACTCCCATTCCTTCTGGATCAGAGGGCCGAGATAGTGGATGGCTCACTGCTCTATCTCGGTGAAGTTGATTTTCGGGAGCCGCTCTCGGTCAAACTGCAGATCCCCACTTACGGGGTCTTGGGTGATGAACTGCACGTGCCAGTCGGCCCGAAGGGGGTCGATGCTGGTGGCGCAGAATTCTTCCACCAAATCCCGCTTGCTTAGTCGCTTGGCCATTCGGGATAATAGCCGGACGCGGCTGGTGAGAAGGCTATCCTTTGGGACCTCGGGCTTCGGCGTGTATACGATCTCAGCATTTCGATTGCGAAGATTGCTGTCGGGGCCCACGTCATAGTAGAACCAGCCGGCGGCGATCTGCTTCCCCCAGTGCTGCCTTGACCCCTTTGCGGGCACGTCGTGTTCACGACGTGGCCGAAGGGTGATGGTTAGGTAGTTAGACAGCAGCGTGGGGTATCCAGGGCAAGGCTGCTCTCGTTAGACGGCAGGTGCGTTGCAGCGAAGGCACTGGCATACGGCTTGGCGCCCTCCATTCAGAAAGCCCATTCAAAGTTGGCTAGCCGGGCAATGGTGTTCGGCAACACCTGCTGTATTTCGAGCCTATAGAAGGCTAGAATGTCGCCGACAAATCGGGAGCAGGGGAACCGGAGCCCAGCCTCGAAGAATCGCTCGAAGACCACTATTGTGCTACGGCGAGGTTGGGGTATGGTTTCGCCGTCCTTCGGCGCCGACGCACGGGACCTCTCGAACCATCATTTTGGTTCAGCAACCCTTGTGTCCAGTAGCGCTTTGGTGACTGCGCTTGGCCCCAGGTAAGGACTCCCGGCCTCCTTGTCATTAACCCGCTTCAGCTCAGATCCGAGCGGGGGCTTAGCTTTCCGAGGGCCCATCGCACGCCGAAGGCTGTAGTTGGCTTGTCTGAAGAAAGAAGAATGAGCAGCCTCCGGTGTGAGCGCACGTATAATCAGTATGACACAGCGAAGGGGTGGTCACAAGAGCACTTGGTTTTCACGAAGCGGTCGAGAAATCAGAGTGAAAATGAGACGAGAGGGGGTGAGGGATTGGCTTATATAGCCAGCAGGGCGCGCAGCGCGCGATGATTGCTCGCGTCCGATCGTGCACTCGCCGATCCGATGGCCGACGCGTGGTGCAGGGGCCGAATTTATGACAGCGCGCTTGCCCAAGAACTGTGCTGAGTAACTGTGTTGGGCGCATTTATAAGCAGAGCGACACGTGGATTGCATTTCTGACAACATGTTTGTTGCATCTTCAGGAATGTTACACGGTCCGATGGCTATGGGCCAGGAGCCCGAAGGCAGTTCGGGTTCGGGACAAAATAACATGTTGCCTCCAATAGCATGCTTCACTTTTGATAACTCACTAACTTTTTTGAATACGATTGCGTGTGCCAACTACAGGTAAACGAAGGAAAGGATGGCCTCTGGGCAGGCCCGAAAAGGGGGGAAGACTAGGGGTGGTCATTTTGCATGATCACGGTTTCGGTCCTGCCGAAGGCGGATCTCACCCATGAGGGGTTACTCTGGGGGGAATGTCTACCCCTTAGTCTCCCCAAGCCCAGAAGACAGCCCAACAACAAGAAGCAAGGTCCAGCTTGACAGGCGGCCCAGAAGGCCTTCGGCCCAGTAGGCATCCGAAGGCTGGTACGGCCGAAGGCTGTATGGCGTGTCGGGCCCCGGGCACAAGCGCTAGAGAATTACAGCTGGGGGGCGTGTACCAGATGAAGATTAAAGTACTAGAATACCCTTTGGTCAGGTAGTAAGATGTGTAATGTAAGGTCCGGGGCAAATCTATAAACATGCCCGGAGGGTAGGTGAGCATAGATCTATAAATGCTCACCTGCACCTCTGAGCGAGGCAGGACGTGCCCCTGCCACCAGAACCTTCCTGTACAATTCTGACCAGATAATACAGAGTTCGTTAGCCGAAGGGCACCAGTATGAGCCCTTCGGCATAAGTGTCGTAGCTTGGCTTTGTTCACTCCTGTCATAGCTTGTCCGAGGAGCCTTCGGCCAGTCCAGCCCTCGGCTAGCCCACCACTTGTTTGTTCTGGACTCGTAACCACAACATGTAGTATTTCTAATCATTTTCTATTTACATTTTCAGAATGCACTACACATAATATTTTTACAAAGTTCAGAGTAGTAACAGTTATGGCTCCTACCGAACATGTAGTATATTTCAAGTTTATTTTTTCCCTCACAGAACAAAAATTCCTTGTTTTTTAAAACTCAAACATACTGATAGAAATAAAAATTTAGAAATGATGTGAATTCCATGTACCTTTCGCTGACAAATACAGCGGCATGCAATGCAATTTGTCTATCTGGACCCGAATAGCTCACCGGGGACTTTGTACCGTTAGGGGATTCTCTAATCAAGATGTCAACTATTTCAGTCAGTTTGTTCCGTGGTGTTGCTCCTGGTTATCATCTTGATGTTGATCCATGTCCATCGGCTGTGGGTTGCTATCATCCGTGTTCACTTCAACACGAGAATTTGATACATAAAGTCTCCAATAACAATGTTTACAAACTGGGGGATTAAGTTAGGGTCCATAATCATAACATACATACGACAATGTTGGGTTTAGTCCCACATTGAATATTGATAATTGGGGAGCCCAACTTATAAGGTGGAGGGAAGCTCACCTATTAGGCTAGTCTTTTCGGTTGAGATATCCCAGGACCTTGGTTGAGGCTTCAGTTGGGTCATCCTGGGCTGGCGGCAGGGGCTAGAGTACGGGACGAGTCAGGCTGCACTCTAATAGACAAATGTCATGCTTCCTAGTAAGGACCATATCCACCTCTTTAGTGACCCCCAGAATCATATCAATAACCCAGATAATCAGAAAATCATGTAGCTCAGCTGGTAGACCAATAAATTGTATCCAAACCTTTGGCAAAGCATACTTGACCTCATTTGCATTGCCATGCTCCACAATTTGTAGCTTTGCATTGTAAAACTTAGTATGGACAATTCCCCACTCAACCATCCTCTAAAGCTCATCCTTTGAAGGAAATACCGTTGTAAATGTATTGCTACTAGTGGACTTGACATTCCATGTATAAGTGCCTGGAATGAGTCGCTCTAACTCAGAAATCACATTTAATTTGGTATGGATAGTTCACCATTTGTGACTCGGATCAGAGAGGTTCTGACTTCATTTCTTTGTTTGAGTTGTTGGGGGAATGCCCACCCCATAGTCTCCCCAAGCCCAGAAGACAGCCCAGCAATAATAAGCAAGGTCCAGCTGGACTGGCGGCCCAGAAGGCCTTTGGCCCAGCAGGCGTCTGAAGGCCGGTACGACCGAAGGCCGTATAGCGTGGCAGGCCCCGGGCGCAGACGCTAGAGGATGACAGCCGGGGGGCGTGTACCAGAGGAAGATTGAAGTACTAGAATACCCTTAGGTCAAGTAGTAAGATGTGTAATGTAAGGTCCGAGGCAAATCTGTAAACATGCCCGGAGGGTAGGTGAGCATAGATCTATAAATGCTCACCTGCACCTCTGAGCAGGACAAGACGTGCCTCTGCCACCAGAACCTTCCTATACGATTCTGACCAGATAATACAAAGTTCGTTAGCCGAAGGGCACCAGTATAAGCCCTTCGGCACTAGCGTTGTAGCTTGGCTTTGTTCCTGCCTGTCTTAGCTTGTCCGAGGGACCTTCGGCCAATCCAGCCCTCGACTAGCCCATTAATTGTTTGTTCTGTACTTGTAACCACAACAGCTGGCGCCGTCCGTGCGGAGAGAACAACAAAGCACGTAGGCATGGCAGGGGAAAAGAGACCACCTGCTTTGGGCTTGTCGCAACAGGCAACAACCCGGAGTAGGGCGGCAGTGGAGGTTGTCCACCCGGAAACATCGACCGCGGCTAGGGCGCGCCCGCTTCAGGAAGGAGCTGAAGGCCTTGTTGAAGAGAGATCCGATGAGGTCAACAAAGGTGGGCAAGAGGTTATGGCCGAGGGAGAGACTGCCGATGCTCAGCTCACACAGGAGGAGGTAGAATATGCTAGTCGGATAGCGGAGGAGCGTATCAGGAAGCAGCAAGAGGACGCACTACGGGAGGAGGAGAACATAAGGTTGATGGAACAGGAAGTTGAAAGGCAGAAAAGGGTAGCCGAAGAACAGATGCTGCGGGCACAGGCTCTGCAAAATCTAGCGCAGCAGGAGGCTAGGTATAACCAGAGAATTGAAGCGGCCAAGAGGCGGCAGGAGCAGCTGAGCAGATAGTTGGAGATCCTTTGGAGAGGCGGGATCCCTACGGAGCAGGCTCCAGGGTATGAGGAATTTCGTGAAGAAGGGGTGAGGGCACATTCTACTGGAAGCCTTCATCCGGCATAGCCAGTGGACCCCAATTCTCCCTTGGCAGCCGAATTACAGGCGGTGCAGTGGCTCGCCAGATTGGCTTCGGTCAAGCTTCCAACGTTTGCAGGGACTTCAGATGCTAAAGAGTTTTTCATGAGGTATGAGACGGTTGTGGAGTCAGCCGGAGGGAATGAGGCAGTAAAGGCAAAGGCTTTCCCGTTAGCATTGGAAGGAATAGTAGGTACCTGGTACGCTAAGCTGTCGCCGGGGAACATTCGGTCAATGGGCGCAACTTAAAGAGGGAGTCTCGATGCACATCAGGGGAAATCATGCCAAGTCTGTGGGAGCACGGGATCTGGCTGCTTGTGTGCAGAGAGATGGTGAAACGCTGGCCAACTATACTCGGAGGTTCATACATTTGAAATGCCAGGTATCCGACATACATGACGCCACGGTGATCGAGTCTGTTGCAAAGGGGCTCCGGATGGGAGCAGCCAGAAGCGCTATCCGGGTAAAGCAACCCTAGACTCTGGATCAGTTGCTGAGCTTCTTGGAAGGGTAGGTACGGGTAGAGGAGGACGAAGAGGAAGAGCATTGAAAGGTGCGCTCAGGTGCGATGATGGGGCAGGGGCAAAATCTGAATACCGGAGGTTGGCGTCCGAGTCAAGGTAGAGTAGGCCGCAACATTACATGGTGTGAGGTCTTCAATGTCCAGCAAGAGAGGGCCTCAGAGTCAGCACCTAGATGCCCTCGGCCGCCGCTGCCACGTCCGGGACCGAGGCAGCCCCGGCCGGGTCAACTTTTTTATTGCGCATTTCATGGCCCAGGGTGCACCCACAGCTCCAATTACTGCCCTGATATCAAAGCGCTGTCCGATGCTAGAGTGCGGCGAGAGGCCGAGCAAACTAAGCCGGTGATGCACACTCAATACACACATGCCGCTCCCTTCTACCCCCCTCCCCTGCATTTTCACCAGGCGTCATTTCTGCAGAACCATCATCCCGCCCCACCATTGTAAGTAGTTGCGTTACCACACCCTCCACCCTAGCTCGTGCTTCCGGCTCCTCCGACGGAGCAATTACCGCTTCCACCAGAGCTGAAGCCGGACGACCATCCCGAAAGAGCGCCACCCATACAGCACATTCAGAATCTGGGGGCATCTCGGGGCACGATCTTTGCTATCACTGGTGGCTCGGGGCATGAGTTCCACTCTAAGAGGCAGCGCCGAGAGTACTTGCGGCAAGTGAATCATGTGGCTACATACCCTCCGGTCGGGGTTACTCATTGGATGGACACGCCGATTTCTTTCTCAGCAGCTGATTTGAGGCCGATGATATTTCCACATGACGATGCCTTCGTAATGGTGGTCAATATCAATGGTTTTGATGTACGCAAAGTCTTGCTTGATGGAGGGAGTTTAGCCGATGTCATTCTTTGGAGTACTCTTGAAAAAATGGGGTATGGCAGGTCCGACCTACAGGCTTCTTCAGTTCCTCTACAAGGGTTTGGGGGAGAACCCATTCATGCGATAGGCAGTATTGTGCTACAAGTGTCGTTCTCCGACTTAGGGGGACATCGGATGGGGGACATTCGGTTTGACGTGGTGGAGATGAACTATCCTTATAATACTCTGTTGGGCCGGAGGGTTATCAATAAATTCCTGGCAGTGCTTCACCATGGATACCTGTGTATAAAGATGCCCGGACCAGAGGGTGTCATCACGGTGTATGGGGATCAAGTTGAGACCCGGAGGCTGGAGTTTGGGTCATCGTCGGGACCGCATCACATCCATGTTATAGCCGCAGAGTGTCAGGACAAGAGTCTTGCAGTGGAACCACTGGCAACACCCAAGTGGGTACCCAAGGTCACTCTGGTTGAAGGCACCAAAGAAGTTGTGATGTGTGTCGATCGACCGGATGAAACGGTTCTGATTGGCAGGGAGTCATCACAGGATGTGGAGGCACAGCTGATGCAGTTCTAAAGAAACAATACGGATGTCTTCGCATGGTCGCCAAAAGATCTCCCCGGTATTGACAGGTCAATTGCTGAGCATCGGTTGGACGTCGATCCGAAGGTGCGTCTGGTCAAGCAGCGAATCAGAGTTTGGACAGAGGAGAAGGCCAGCATCTTGAGGGCCGAGGTGTAGAAATTGCTGGATTCAAATATTGTTCGGCCTATTGACAGAACTACCTGGCTTGCAAACCCCGTGTTGGTCAAGAAACCAAATGGCCAGTGGCGCATGTGCATTGACTTCACAACGTTGAACAAACATTGCCCGAAGGATGACTTCCCGCTAGCTCGCATAGACCAGTTGGTGGATGAAACGGTAGGTTGTGCATTGATGAGTTTTCTGCATGGTTACTCGGGGTTTCATCAAGTCTGGTTGGCTACAGAGGATCAACCTTTGACAACATTTCAGATACCAGGGGGGACTTATTGTTACAACCGAATGCCCTTCAGGCTGAAGAATGCCAGGGCTACTTTCTTGCATACTGTTAAAGCTATGTTGGGGACACAGATGGGCTGCAATCCGGCAGCTTATATTGACAATATTGTTGTCAAGAGCGTCGAAGAGGCGGACCATGTGAAAGACCTGGCAGAGACATTTGCCAACCTGCGGAGGGTAGGGATGCGACTAAACCCGGTGAAGTGCATGTTCGGGGTCTGTTCGGGAAAGTTACTGGGGTATCTGGTGTCGAAGGAGGGAATTAATCCGAACCCGGTCAAAATCAAGGCAATCATGGATATGCAGCCTCCGGCATCTATTCGGGAGTTGCAGAAATTCACTGGCCGTGTTGTGGCGTTGAGCAAGTTTATCTCTCGATTGGCTGAAAAGAGCTTACCTTTCTTTGAAGTGCTTCGCGGTCCCCGGGCATTCACATGGGGCAAGGAGCAACAGTTGGCATTTGAGGCGCTCAAAAAGTACCTTGTTGAACTCACCACTCTCAAACCGCCCCCGCCGAAGGCTCCATGTGAATGCCCGCCGAAGGCTGTTGGTATATATTGTTGCGGCGCCGAAGGTAGTAAGTGCGGTTTTGGTCTACGAAGCACCAAAGGGCAATGATACTTTTCAGCAGTTGCCAGTGTATTATGTGTCAGAAACGCTAACGGCATCACGATGTAACTACACTGTGGTGGACAAGATGTTGTATGCTGTGGTCATGGCTTCGCGTAAGTTGCGGCAGTACTTCGATGATCACCCTATCACCATACCTACCAGATATCCACTGCGGGATATGTTGGAAAATAGCAAGGCCTCTAGTACGGTGTTGAAATGGTCGACTGAGTTGGCTCAATATAACATCACCTTCATTTCTCGCAAGGCCATAAAATCTAGAGTGTTGGTGGAATTTGTGGCCGAATGGACCCCTCATGGTGAAGTTGAAGATCTAGCTCAGGATATGCCGGAAGATCTAATTTGGACAGTTCACACTGATGGTGCTTGGGGGGCCTCCGGAGCAGGGTGTGCCGCAGTCATAACATCTCTCAGGGGGCAAACCATGCGGTTCTCGGCCATGTTGGCTTTCCAATCAACAAACAATGCCACGGAGTACGAAGGCATATTGTTGGGCCTTCGGCAAGCTCGAGCCTTGGGGGCTAGGAGGTTGGTCATCTACTACGATTCTCAATTGGCCTCAGCCCAGTTGGCAAAAGGGTATCAGGCTAGGGATCCGGAGATGGCTTGGTACATCAGTAAAGTAAGAGAGATGGATAAGTACTTCTTGGGCTTTGAGGTTCGCAATATCCGCCACACAGAAAATGGAGAAGCAGATGCATTTGCCAAGGCTGCGTCCGGATAGCGTCCGATGGCTGGTGATGTGCTTCATGAGGTTATGAATGAATCAGCAACTACGCCGGAGGTAAAAGGTCGAAGGGTGTTGGCCATCACGGCCGAAGATTGGAGGGCTCCCATTCGAGCATGGCTTGAAGGACGATATGTTACGGATGACAAGGAGGAGCGGCAGAGAATATTGCATCGGAGTTGGGGATACACTATTGTTGATAACATTCTGTACAAGGGGGGTATTTGCGCTCCTCTGCTGCATTGTCTGAGCCGGCCGGAGGGACAGAAGTTGTTACGAGAAATCCATGAGGGGTTGTGTTCCTCACATCTGGCTTCGAGGGCCTTGGTGGCTAAAGCATTTCGCCAGGGGTTCTATTGGCCTACAGCTGTTCGTGATGCCGAAGACCTAGTTCGAGTGTGTGCGGGGTGTCAGTAGATGGGCCGATAATCTCACCTACGGGCCACAGCCCTGCAACTAATTCCTCCAATTTGGCCCCTCGCCCGTTGGGGGATCGATATTGTCAGACCATTACCTACTGCTCCGGGGGGCTATCGGTTTGCCGTGGTAGCTGTAGATTATTTTTCCAAATGGGTGGAGACTGAGCCACTGGTTCAGATAACAGCTGGAAACGTCAGGAAATTTTTCTGGAAAAATGTGGTCTATTGCTTTGTGGTTCCGTTGGAGCTCACTGTGGACAATGGTAAGCAGTTCGAGGGGCTTGAGTTCAAAGAATACTGTCTTAGCCTGGGAGGAAAGAAGTGTGAAGTTTCCATCATTAATCCGAGGGCCAATGGAGCGGTGGAACGAATGAATGGTAACTTGTTCTCAGGCATTTCTCGTTCTCTGACTGGCTTGCCAAAGGGAAAATGGGTCGAAGTGATGCCGAATGTTCTCTGGTCCATCAGAACAACTGTTACAAGGTCCACTGGTTTCTCTCCCTTTCGGCTATTGTATGGTGCCGAAGCGGTGACGCCGGAGGAGATTCGGGCTGGATAACTGCGCACAATCAGGCCTCATGCCAATGAAGATGATGTGGCAAAGGACATGTTGGAAGAAGTACGCATGCAAGCAGTTGCCAACCTTCACAAATACATTGCATCCTTCGAGAAGACATACAATCGCAAGGTTCACGCGAGGGAGTTTGCACCAGGTGATCTAGTCCTTTGGCGCAACCCTAACCCAATCAGTGTCGGCAAGCTGTGCAGCAAGTGGCTGGGTCCCTTCGTTGTAGACCGATCAAATAGGCCAGGGGCCTATCATCTATTGGAATTGGACGGCTCCCCAATGCAACACACCTACAATGCTGATGCTTTGAAGCGTTTCTACGTGTAAGGAGCAGCTGGTCGTTACCATAGTTGTCATAACTGTTTTGGTGTATCTAAAGCTGGAATAGAGCATATATATTTCCGGTGTCCTGCGCCACCTAGTTAGTATGTTCCGGGATATGTCTCGAGGAGCCGTTCGGGCTGCGTCTTAAAAGTTCATTCCGGGATATGTCCCGAGGAGCCATTCGAGCTGCGTCTTAAAAGGTCATTCCGGGATATTTCCCGAAGAGCCATTCGGGCTGCGTCTTGAAAGGTCATTCCAGGATATGTCCCAAGGAGCCATTCGGGCTGCGTCTTAAAAAGTCATGTGAGGTTACGTCCCATGGAGTCCATCGGGCTGCGTCCCGATTGCTCTACTCTACGTCCGCAGCTGCCCGGTGGGGGCGTGCAGTTCGGTTCAATGTTCGACAGGTCAGTAGAGCAAGCATATGAAAACATTACATGCTCAATGAGGTAGATGATGCTACTTTACTTAATTCCTGTCATTTTTAAAATGGCAACTATGGCCACTAACCGAACAACTACGGTTCGATGCCGGACAACTACGGTCCGATGCTCCGGAAAGACAAGTCCAGAAAGTCGTGTGCTACATGGGCCCGATGCTGAACAACTACGGTTCAAAGTTTGCCAAGGCCTGATGAGGCCTTCGGCACGTAGAATAGTAATTAGTGTATAATTTACCATTGCTGCACATTTCCGCGTAAGTTTGAATATTAACTGGTATACCATTTTCTTTAAGACAACACAAGTCCGAGGACAGGGGGATACAGGATCTGCCCGAAGGCGTGAGGTTTTACTAGAGCCCAAGGGCATTAGATATACAACGGTCCGAAGGCCCAACACGCTAAGGGGCTCAAGGTCCCTGAGCTAGGTACATCTCTTCAAGGCAACCGCTTCAGTTCATTTGAGCATTTCTGATAACTCGCGGTGCTACTCGGCCAAATCACTAAGTGTGGTGCTTGATTCTTTTATCCAGCGACGGCCTTACGCTATGCTCCGTCGGCGCCGTTACAAGTCGGCAATAATTTGCAAGCGGCTGAAGGGTGTCTTTGCCGCTTGCCGGAGAGCCTCTAGGTCCAGGTCAGACGAACTGCTAGATGAAGCATCGCCATGAGACGAACTAGAGCTGCCACTGGAAATCTCGATTGGCTCTACCTTTGGTGCTAGCAAGAAAATAAGGGGCTCGGCCGCAGTGCTGCCGCTCGCCTTTCAGGCATCATGGCGCATGCGCCGACGAAGTAGCACTTCTGGGGAAACGCATAGGTAGGCCACTTTAATGCGCTCATTCTCTTCATCGATGGAAGACAGGAATTCTGTAAAATTCCCTTCAGGGTGCTCACACTTCCAACGCCGCCAGTGCACACCACAAATTAGGTAATCGCAAGGGGCTTCCCCAACCCCCGACACTTTGATAGATACTGGAGCTATGTCCAGTATCGTGGCGTCCAGCGGAACCGTGGAGGCATCCTCGAGAGGTGTGTTCTAGAGAAAAGTAACAAACACAATCTTAGGGAAAGTGCAATGGGCAATTTAGGTGAATAATGAACTAAGTTTTGTTCCAAAAGATGCCTAAGTTACAAGGAGAGAGCCATTAGAGCGCTAGACGCTTACGATTGCCGTACAAAAATCACAACCCATGGAGTGCTAGCTAACCTGGAAGGTGCGGTGGCCTTAGATAAGGACGAACTCACACCTAGGTCTCCGGAGCGGCCGTGGAACGTGCCTCGGGGTTGAGGGGCTCTTCGGTGCCGGAGCCCGGAATAGCAGAGGTGGCGACAACAGCGGGTGAACTACCGTTGTGGCCTGGAGCGCCAGGGGCTGTGTTGGTGCTGCCGTCCGCACCACTAGTCGGCGGGCTGGTTTCCCTTCATCCAGGCGAGCAGCTGCCTCGCGAGCAAGGCCTTCGGCAAGGTCGTTGCTGAGGGGCTGCCAGAATTCCTGCGCCAAGATGTTAGCAAGGGGGCTTAGTCATTCCTGCAGTTGGCTGTACACGGCACGGTCACCCCGGCACTGGGATAGAAGTGGGCGCGCAGACTCGCGAATCTCCGAGCGTCGAGGCACGGCCAGTGATTCCACGGTAGAGTAAGCCGCTGTCCAGCCTATCCGGGCGCAGATGGTGCTGTATGACCGAAGACCATCTCTTGCATGTTCAAGGCCCTTGCTTAGCTAGGTGATGCTTTTCATACTCTCCCCCTCGGCATGCCCTGTCTCCTGGGAGGCGAGTCCCATTCCAGGGAAGAAGAGACGCAGCTGTGAGATTAAGCCAAACAGGCCTTAGCTCATTCGCTCAGATTCTTCGATATACACGGAGGCCTGTTCTAGAGCTCTAGATAGCCTTTGATTGTCGTTATGTAGATCCACATTCTCGGCTCCCAGTGCCTAGTTGTCTTTCTGCAGAACCTCCAGCCGCTTCCCTAGGTCCTCGGCACTCTTCTTCGCCTCCTCGGTGACCTGCTGCACTTTCCTTTCAGCCTCCATGAGCGCTTCTTGGGCTTTCTTCAGGTCACCGGCAGCTAGCTGGGCTTGTGTTTGGCTTTCGGCCAGTTGTTTCTTCAGCTCCGCAAGGGTGGCCTGGCGGCCCAGAAGGCCTTCGGCCTAGCAGTCGTCCGAAGGCCGGTACGGCCGAAGGCCATACAACGTGGCGGGCCCCGGGCGCAGATGCTAGAGGATGACAGCCGGGGGGCGTGTACCAAAGGAAGATTGAAGTACTAGAATACCCTTAGGTCAAGTAGTAAGATGTGTAATGTAAGGTCCGGGGCAAATCTGTAAACTTGCCCAGAGGGTAGGTGAGCGTAGATCTATAAATGCTCACCTGCACCTCTGAGCCGGACAAGACGTGCCTCTACATCCAGAACCTTCCTGTACGATTCTGACTAGATAATACAAAGTTTGTTAGCCGAAGGGCACTAGTATAAGCCCTTCGGCACTAGCGTTGTAGCTTGGCTTTGTTCTTGCCTGTCTTAGCTTGTCCGAGGGACCTTCGGCCAGTCCAGCCCTTGGCTAGCCCATTAATTGTTTGTTCTAGACTTGTAATCATAACATGAGTGACTATGTAAGGAATGTGAAAGAAATCTAAACCCTCCACTGCATAACCAGTTCACTGTAGGATGTTTAACAACATGGTATTTGGTGCATCTAATCTTGACATGTCCTTGACAATCACAGATTTCACATTACAATACTGAGGTGCAGTCCTGCATCTCGTGCCCCTTATTATAGCAACAATAACAATATCGAACCTTGCCATTGTTAGTCTTTTCTGTTGCAGCAGTAGAAGATTCATGTGTTTCATTGAAAGTATTTGCCTTGGACAATTCTTTAACTGCTTAGAGCTTTGCAACATCTGTTGGAAAACCACCTCGGTTTGCCCTCATGGAGCCCCTCACAGCTCACGCTCGCTCACGTTACAGGGTGGAAGATGAACAGTAGTGAGTTGGAGAAGAACACCGTGGAGCCCAGTTCCTCCTGTATCTTGGCAATTTGACTCTCTTAACTGAACTCCCCAGCGAGCACAGGAGTACACGGGCTTACATATAGGCCTGGCGACACCAGAGCTAACCCCCATGGTCCATGCCACACACATCTCCATGCCATGATCCGCGAGACTCGCTCATCATCGTCATGAGCCACACGCTCACCGAACGACCCGGTCTCCTTCTCACGGATCAGCTAGCAAATCCTAACCACGTACAACTCTAACGCAGCCTGGGCATGAACATGTACTCGTGCTACACCGAGACTCCTACACGATCAACAACCCTAATGGTCGTGACCCAAACGAACTCCAACATACACACGTACGACAGACCACACACACACCATGGTGCACATACACAACTCACACCACGGTGCAACACACGCACCACATGCGGACAACACAACACATGTGTTTATTCCTAACAATCTCCCCCTAAACACGACATGACCTAAGACACACGACATGGCGAACTCCAAGCTTCACAGCAATGTTGCCGCCTCCTCGACTTTGGTGATCAGTGCCTTCCCCTTCCTCTTCAATGGGCAATCACGTGCCATGTGACCGCGCTCGTTGCAGTCGAAGCATATCCCTCAGTAGCGTCCCTTGCTGGGCCTAAAGCACATGCTACTGCCATCGTCACCGTGTTCTCCTCTTCCTCACCTCCCGCCGCCATTGCATGCCTCCTTCCCGGGTTGGCGCCGCCTTGCCTCCCACTACGGCTCGGTGAGGAGCAGTTGCCCGAAGTTGGCTGGATTTGGCACCACCGGGTCCTCGACGTCGGCGTCCTCCATGATCTGGAGCAGCCCAACGAGCTCCTCAATGGACATGGCATTGAGGTCCTCATGGATCTTGATCGAGATTGCCGTCTGCTTCAGCCGCCTCGGCACCACGCGCAAGAAATTCTTCACCACGCGGTTGTCCGGCAGCTCCTCCCCCAGCTCACGTAGATTGGCCACGAGCTCGTTGACGTGCATGGCAACGTTGCTAGCCCACTCCCCGTCGCAAAACGCCAGGCCCTTGAACTGCCTCAGCAGCCGCTGGATGCTCGTGGTCTTCATGCGGTCGTCACCGGTGTTCATCGCCTTCACCGCTTCCTACGCCTCCTTCGCCGACTCCTTCCTAGCGAGCCCGGCCTTCATCTCCACCGGTACGGCGCGGGTGATGGCTGCTAGTGCGCGGTGATCCTTGGCATGATCCTTCGTCGCCGCCTCTACCACATCCCACTGCTCCAGCGCCTCCATGCTCACCTGCATGACGAGGGACCACTCGTGGTAGTTGGTCCTCGTCAACAGCGGGAGCTCCACAGCGCCAGAGTTTGCCATGATGCGCTCGGTGGAGCCGTAGCTGGAACCTTCTCCTATCTTGGGCAGCGGACTATCACCGATCTTCATAAACCTTGGCTTTGATACCACTTGTTGGAAAACAGCCTCGTCTTGCCCTCATGAAGCCCATCACAGCTCACACTCGCTCACATCGCAAGGTGGAAGATGAACAGTAGCGAGTTGGAGAAGAATGCCACGGAGCCTAGTTGCTCTTGTATCTTGGCGATTTGACTCTCTTAACTGGACTCCCTAGCGAGCACAGGATTACACGGGCTTACATATAGGCCTGGCGACACCGGAGCTAACCCCCATGGTCCACGCCATGCACAGATCCATTCCATGCACGTCTCCGTGCCATGATCCACGAGACTCGCTGTCATACCCGGTCTTAAGGCCAAAACCGAATGCATCTGTATGTGTGCCCAGGATCAAGTTTTCACGCACACAGGACAAACGTGAAGTAACAGTAAAACCATTATCATTATTATTAATACCTCAAATCATTTTTACATAGCATAGATTACATCAATACATAAAAGAAAATAGCGGAAGGCTCCATAACGCCACAGGCAGTCCACCGGGGGTCGCACGCCTAGTCGTAGTAATCCTCATCCACATAGTCCATCTCGCCAGTGTCATCTAAGCAGCAGTAATATAACAATAACAACACAAGGAAAACTAAAACGTGTGAGTACATAAAGTACTCAGCAAGTGGGAGAAAGTAATAATATGCAAGCTAAAACAAGAATAGGCTTGACATGGGTTTACTACACTACGCATCCTATGACTCAAGTATACAAGCACCCTATTTACTAGGTGAAAAGTAGTCCAACAGGTTAACCACATGTCCAACACTATCGGGTGCCACCGATAGCAAAACTATGAGTTACCCACTCATCTCAGAACACTAAAGGTTACCCACCTACAGCTACCACCCAAATCTGATTACCCATCAGATCTACCCAAGTATCCATCTAATCGTGTGAGGATCCAGGCCGCTCTTGACCATGAGCATGGCTATTATAACAGTTTTACACTCTGTAGAGGTTGCACAACTTTACCCACAGGTTGGTGATTCCATCACCCGTCGGTGACTAAAATCTCCCTGTTGCCAACACACTACCATAGGTGTGAGGTCAAGAGATCACCACATGGTCTTTCAAAGCACTCCCCAGCTTGCAAAACGTCCACACTAAGGTTTCAGCGCCGCGGGATTAACCATCCCTACAGAAGCCCCCTTTGGCGCCGTGGCTAGAAGTAACCCTTCATCACCTGAGGCCGAAAGTAACCCTCTCGTCCTCCTTCCTCGAATGCCCACAAAACTAGGAAGAAATCTAATACTAAACCACGCCTACCCATATCAGCCCTGTGTTATGCACTGTTTTCCTGGGTGGCTGCTCCACGAATTAGGTTGTTAGGACCACAAGCAGATACTACCGCAAACCAACCAGTACATTACCCGTACCTATGCATACCCGCACCATCATCAACATCCTCCTGCTTGGGTCATCTAAGTTACCCAAATGATAATTAGGTTCAAGTGAATATTAGTCAAGTTTATTATTATTCAATTTTAATCCCCCAAAGTACTGCACTAGCAT